>JAECWI010000112.1:0-1200000 GCA_018150345.1 Drosophila equinoxialis
ACTCATCGTCATCCCACCTGCGTTGCCCCTCGCAGCACATACGTTCGTCCAGCATCGCCTTCATCTGCCTCCGATCCAGATTTGCTACGTCCAGATCGAACAGCCAATCGCCTTCCTCCAACGGGTGGGAATGCTTCGGGATATTCAAAATATCTCTTAGGGCTAGGTTCGGCACAACAAATTTATTTTGTGCCCCGGTGAAATTAGATGTTTAATATGTGTATTTATTTATAATATTATTGAGCTCGGCTAGTTGTGACGGTTTCCCTAAGGGAGTTTCGAACTTGGGCAGCTTTGGTGAGTTATTGTGATTCCTTGCTACTAGATTCGACTACCGAAAATTTTCATTCCGGCTGGGAATCCAATTATTCGGCCGTCCAAGTCTGTGTGGGGCTCCTGCAGCAACGCAAAGGGGTGGCCGAAACCGCGCATACGCTCACCGACATCGATGCACGCAACGCGACCCCGACCACAATTGGCTTGGATCAAGCTAAACATGGTTAATGATTAGCCGCAAACCTTGCCTCCTTTTCAGCGAACATTGGACAGTCCAACGAGAGCATTAAATGCCCCGATGTCTTTCCATTAAAGCGGCAATTCCGGCAGTCCACCAAATTCTCGCACTTCCAGATCATGTGGCCCTTCTGGCCACATCGGCAGCATGTCGCTTCTTTTGCTCCACACTGGGCCACCTTGTGGTCGGAGCCTGCGCATCTGTGGCAGCAGAACTTTTAGCTGAACCATCGAATGTAGAACCTCTCACGGCCTTCAGGCAAGGACGCAAACGAGTCGTCTACCTCGATGGAGACGTTCACTCTCTTGCCTTCTTGCGCGACCCATGGCTTTGACACCATGTGTACTGCCTTCTTAAAGGACTCTACCGTCATCTGCTTGAAGTTATTCTCGTACAGCTGCTGCATGAAGACCTCCGGAGTGTGCTTGCTGTCCACATCCAACACCTTGAGGGAAGGTCTTGCCGCCTTCTGCAGTCCAACTTCTGCGAACTTCTTATTCGCTACCACCCGCTTTATCTCGCTAACCGACGGCGTACGTGTGACAGCGCCTCCGCTCCTGAGTTCGCGTACCTCGTGTTACTGCTTTGTTGCTTACTGGACACGTTCGGGTCCCGACTCGTGTTCACCACCGGCACTCTGGGGACAACGGCAGCAGCTCTGGCGGTGACCGCGGGGAAGGCAGCGCGGTATGCAGCAGTGTGTATAGCCACGGGTGTAACAACGAGGGTGGTGGGCGGCTGTGCAGCAGGCCTGCCCTCTGCCGCCCCCAACAGTGCGTTCCTGAGGGTCAGCGATGTCGCCAACGCCTCCAAGCGGCTGATGGCAGACGATAGCTGCATCGCAGCCAGCAGCTCCATGCCAACCTTGGCATTTCTAATGGCTTGCCCTGAGGCGCCAATCTCTGCGAGAATCGCAGACGAGTCACCGGCTACGATTCGCAACGCCGTTAGTCAATACTTATTCGTGTGAAAGACAAGCTTTTTTGCTTTAGAAGAGGCGAAAACATCGATAACTGAATTCAAGTTCAATTTTCTCGCCAATTCTGATTCTAAACAAAGAGTTGCCAATCCAGACACTCTTGCTTGAGTTGAACAAGAACAGTGGACACTTTTATCCTCGCAAGTACGCTAAATGAGCGTTCAGCCCTGGCTGCTGAAACTGGCAAGGTACAAAATATTCGCAGAGCAACACAAATGTTTGGGAAGAGATTTTGCAAGTTTTTTGCTGTGATGTCATTTAGCAACTAGAATGCACGAAGACACGCAGTGAAGTTCGCTTCATAAATGTGCTTTAAATGAATGATTTCAGTTGACAGTTCTTGAGCTACGTTAGAAGCGTAATTCTCCACAAAGTTGTCTGCCGCCTTTTGTATCTCTTTATCTTCCATCTCTTGAAACCTCCATAAAAATGAAAAAACGATATCTTAACGATATCTCTCATTGCAGAGAATAGGTTATGAATTCCGGAGATTACTGAATCTATTTCCATGAAGAAAGTATTTCGTTTAAATTCGATTTCTTCTTCAGTGCTGTCTTCATCTTCAAATGGTCAGCGCGTTTCTTCTTCTGAGGAACAGGCAATGTTGAAGAAGTGTCTTCCATTTCATTTGCAACCACTTTGCATCCCCGCAATAAAAATATATTCCGTTGATGACACAGGAGCTGCAAATCGTCGACGAGACTCTCGAGATTATTTTCTTCAATGTTTATAGTTCCTCCCCAGGCTTGAAGAACGACGTTTCTTTCATTAATGGCGTGGAGAATTTTAAACCAAATGGATGACATCAAAACACATTCGAATTTGCTCATGTATTTCATGACTCCTTGCACATCTCTGCGAGTTTCAGCAAACAAGTTCAGCTTTTTTAAATCCTCCAACGCATGTTTCAAACCAGGAAGATTTTTTGCGAATGGTTTTATGGCGTCGATCCCAGCAGACCATTTTGTATCGGACAGAGTATGAAGTGAATCCGGTATTCTAGATTTTAGAATCTCCCAACGTTGTGGACTTCCACTATAGATGTTGTAACCAAGGTTCAAGCTGTGAGCTGCGCAAGGTGAATAATCGCGTCGTATCCATGCTTGTGCTCCTTTGTACGCTTTTTTTCTTAATTCTAGAGGAGATAAAAATCTGAAATTTTTTCCAAAATACAATAAAAGACACAAAAAAAAACTGATCATACTCAACCTCCTTCAAAAGTTACACCTACTACAGTGGTCGCTCTTGAATAGAGCGATTCTTTCACATATGTACGCAATTCGTTTCGAAGGATCATCCAGGTCGATAATGTAGCCGTTTTTTTCAATTTCTTTGTTTACCATTTCAATTATTATCTTTACTTTTTCAGTATTGATTCCATTTTCTTCTCACCAATGATCAAATATAAACATGCGTACAAAAACACACTTTCAAAAATTGTCTGCCAAATTCAAATTCAAAATAAATGAAATTAAAATAGTTAATAAATGAAGTTGCAAAATCAAACATAACTACAAACAACGAAGACAGAACGAAAAACAATAGCACAGTTCGTGAAACAGATATTTTGCAGCGCACAGCTGATCTTGAATAATGTAAGACGTCGTTGGTTTTTTACGTTAGTTCAGACATCCGCAATTTTCCACAGCTAAACTAACCGCATTTATTACCGCAAAAGTCAGACGATTACAATTACATATTACTCCGTTTTTTTTTTTTTTTTTTTTTGTGGGCATACAACTAAAAAATCCAACTACACATAAAAAAGACATTCACAAAACACTTAAAAAAGATTAAAACAAATAAATTAATTACAAAATAACGTTTTAATTAGTTGATTAATTATTAATACATATCAGAATTTAAACGCGAAAACGAACAGGTGTTCATGAGTTCAATGCTATTTTTAGAATGTCCCGTTGCAAATCCAGACAAAACCGGTTTGCCATTCGAAGTTTGTACATTTATTAGACAATATGATTACATTTTCTCAACATATTTTGTGATTGATTTTTTGATTTGAACAATCAAAATCGCAGTTCAAGTGAAGTTTTTTCGGAAAATCGCGGGCCTTTCTGAAAACTGCAGGTCCGGGGGAAAGCCACCCGCCTGGAAAAAAAAAAACACTTGAGACTAACCGTAAAAAACCAACACGCAACATGAACCATGATTTTTATTTGAAAATTTTGAAGGAAAATTTAAAACAGTTAGAGAAGAAAATGTGAATTTCCGAAACGTTCAAGCTGTACCAGGAAAATGACCCAAAACACAAAGCTCATAAAATCAGGTCTTGGCTGCTCTATAACTGCCCAAAAGTTCTGGAAACGCCGCCCTAAAGTCCTGATCTCAATCCGATTGAAAATATATGCAGCGAGTTGGACTATCGTGTCCACAAAACTCCCATATCTTCGTTGGCTATTTTAAAAGAACGGCTTCAAGAGGAGTGGGCCAAAATTAGCCCAGACTATTTACGAAATATTATTGGAAATATGCCAAAGCGCCTTAAGGATACACAACTAAACAATGGGTATTACACCAGTACTAAAACAAAGCTACTAACCAACTAGTACCACTTGTTCCGATTTATTTTTTATTTTGTTTGATGTTTTTTAATATTAGTATTAAATAAACCATAAACGTGTTCACAGTTTTGGAAAAACAATGAATCCCTCTTTAGTTTACCATTTGTGATTTTTAAATTTGCACTAATTTTCAACTCGTTACAGGCGATTGAAGTTGAAAAACATCATCATTGAAAAATACAGTGACTGCACAAGGCAGTAATATATTTGGCTAAAGTGAATAAAATAAGCGAATCTTCTAAGAATAAGGTGATATTAAATTAATTATTAGAAATTAAACCCCGTTATATTTCAGTTTAAATCTATATTGCAGTCGCGTGGCGTCGACCTAACTTGGGACAATTTCTTTTATTGTGCCCCCACCCAATTACTGATATTTTCTTCGAGCCTCGGGCCTAGGATTTTAATCAACCCTTCCATTTCATCAATATTCATCGCCATGTGGCCAGGCTAGAAGAGTCTCGTGATGAAATGATGCAATTCCCCGGTTAATACCAACAATATACCTACAAACAATTTGAGCAGAGTGTACTAAATTTCAGAGCTATTGTCGTGAAATTTAATATTGGTGAGTTTATTATACCTATAAACGACTGTGCCAAATTTGATCAAGATGGGGTGACTATATCATATAGCTCCCATAGGACCGATTGGTCTAAAACAGTGACTTTGATCAACAACTTCGTTCCTTTGCAAACATTAGCCTTTTTAAATACAACGTTGTTCCACAAACTTTGACGCGGTCGAAGTCAGACCCGGGCCTCTGTCTTTTTGCTACAGACTCTTCTTTGGAAAACCTACAACGTGATAGCCGACCAAAAATGTTGGCAGGTAGAGAGGAACGGAAAATTCTGGAAGAGAATAGGAAGAATTCTCATTCATCATCTCCAACGTTTCTAACGAAACTGTCCGCAGGATACTCAGAAGCAACGATTTACTTTCCCCTGTTAGGCTTCGCCCACGCATTAAGCGATGAGCGATCGTGTTGATTGAAGTGGCTGAGGATCGACACCGCTCGAGTTCATTAGTTGTAAAAATTGCCTATTCTAAAGAAGTTCTAACAATTCTGCATCGTCGCTCAGCGATGCACTAAAATCAATGTGATAGTCGAAAAAAAAGACATGGAAAAAATTCGATGGTTTCACCCCATTTCCGGTCCTGCGAATCAAACTGCATCATTAGTTTTTAAGTTATCATATTCTGTTTTAAAAACTTTCTTTAGAATTCTTAGAATTGAAAGGGCTACAAATGTTGGGAAGACATCTAACTCTAAATCCGTCAGTTTCCGAGATTTACATAGGACAAAATGTAAAAAAATCGAATCCTGACTCAATTTTTTTTATTTTTTTATTCTCGCATTTTGCTAAAATTAAAAATTTTCTATTCGATTCTTGATCATAATATGAGAATTTATTATGCTCAATGGCAGCAGAAAAGACACCAGACCGATCTAATTTACGATTTATAATATAACCATTTAATCAAATTGAATTTTTTTACATATGTTAACAAAATTAAACTAACTGTATTTTTTTAGTTTTTGAAAAATATTTGTATGATTACGAAAGGATTTCGAAAATAGCAACTATAGTCCCAAGATGTTGAGTTTATTAGATATTAATGTAAATATTGATAATTGTTTTATTTAATTTTATTATTTACTTTTTGTAATTATGTTAAAAAATCAAATTAAAACATAAAAAATGTTGCATAGTCGTTTAAAACAATGAAAAATTTCGTTTGTGATTGAAAAAACCGGGTTTCCCTCCATTTTTAAAGCAAAAGCATGCTTGGAAATATTTTCTGACTTTGATCTTGAGTATTACAGCACAACGAACACCCAGCACTCTGGACAAATATTCATTTACATGAAGTTTAAGGTATTCTTTGTCATAAGCTTTTTAAATTTTTAAAATCGCTTTATCGGTTTAGAAGCTATGATTTTTGCAATGTAAAATGCCAAAATGCCCCACTGTGCGTCGATCTGACGCTCACGAAATTCGCTCAGCAGCTGCTTGGCAACTCCAATGCTCTCTCATAAGATTTTATATTTAACTTCGCTCAGTTGCTCATTGCGCAATGCGTGACTGAAGCCTTAATGAAGTCGAATTGACTTCGTTAAAACTCATGAAATCAAAGACTTCGCATACTGGGAACGCGTCATATTTAGCGACGAAAGTAAATTCAACATATTTGGATCTGATGGTAAGGGAAAAGAATTGCGTAAGCCTTGTGAAACTAAAACTAAAAACATTATACCAACGGATAAACACAGAGGAGGATCTCTGATAGTTTGGGGGTGCATGTCGGTTCGAGGCGTTGGCAATTTGATTTTATCGATGGATACCTGAATGCAGATATGTATTTGAATATTGTGAAAGAAAATCTGCTCTTCAGTGCAGGTAAAATGGACATTCGAAAAGAGGACTTCATTTTCCAGCAAGACAACGACCGTTGTTACGAAGGTAATAAAGTGGTTGTTGTACAATATAAAACAACAAAATATGCCGCCACAGCGTTCAGATGTCAATCCGATCGAAAATTGATGGGTCCACCTGAAGCTCAAAGTCCAGTAACACAAAAACAAACCAAAGGGAGTTTTGCTAGAAGAATGGTCAAAAATTTCGGAGGAGAGATGCCGCAAGCTGGTGAAACCGATGCCCCGACGTTTGAAGGCCATTATAGATAATAAGGGGTTGCATACTGAATATTATAATTAGTTTTAGTATCTAGGTTTAAGAGAAAGACTTGAGACGAATACTTTTGTGGAATTTAATTTTGTGAATTTTTATACCATACACCCATAGGGTGAAATGGTATGTTAAAGTCGCTAAAATGTATGTAACAGGCAGAAGGAAGCTTTTCCGACCCCATAAGGTATATACATATATTCTTGATCAGTATAAACAGTCGAGTCGATCTAGACGTGTCCGTCCGTTTGAACACGCAGATCTCAAAGACTATGAAAACTACAGCCACTAAATTTGGTATATAGCCTCGTGTAGTATGTAATGTGATCGAATTTATTTCCGACGCCCCTTTCCGCCCCCCGCAATTTAACTTTTTATCCCGTAATTTTCTACCTTGTGCAATCAAATTTGCACCAAATTTGATCAATATCGTATGCACATAAACGTTTTTCCATAAGGCGGAGTTGGCGGTTGGCTGGTGGGGGCGCTAGGGTGCTCGTATGCTTGTAAAAGCATGTGAAAAAGCATTTGTTTAATAAATTTGACATATTTGCTTTACTGGTTATGGTATACCAAAGTCGGCGAAACGACTTACTTACTTCATTTAAAATAAAATTAAGTTAAATTGAGTTAGATAAATATTTTATTTACCCTATCCTTTAAAATAAAACGATTGATTTTGTTACTGAACATCCAGCAAAAACGAGCATAAATATATACAAATATTAAAACCAAACAAAAAAGCACTAACTCAGACGGATGAAATTGTTTAACTGTGAAAGCTCGCAAAGCTGCTGTCCTACAAATATGAACATAATATAAAATATATTATATATTTTACTAAATGTAAATGATATATGTATGTGGGAATTGTCTAACAATGCTATTTAGCCAGCTCTAGTTGAATCAGCTCACCCAACAAAGCCAAACAATCTGGCAAGCCGGCCAGACACGAGAAGTGTGAAAAAAGACGAGATGTGCGACGACACACAAGAATTAAGAAGATGGAAGGCTTAAGATGAAAAGCGGAAAGAGTAAGACGAATCTAAGACGACGAAAACAGTTAACAAAAACAAAGAGACATTAAATACTAATTACTTAAAATCTAGTATTATCTAAAAAAGTAATACTTATCTTAATGTTAAATAAAATAACTATTAAACTATAATCGGGACTGTGTTTATTCATCAATCAATGGGAGCTCAACCTAAAAAGAAGTAAAAGTGTAAAAGAGTTAAAAGTGTAAGATAAGTAGCCCAGACATTTTGAGGCTCTACATGAAAGAAAAAGTGAAAAAGTGATATCACACATATTTTGTGAACTCAATATAAACCAAAGAGCCGGGCCTAACTTTGACAGCGTCAAAGTTTGTATACCCTTGCAACTTTTTTGGTAACTATTTCCTTACCTATAGCCATCAAAGTGGAAAAAAGTTTTATCACGACAATAGCTTAGAAAATAACAAAGTTATTGAGAAAAGTCACTGTTCGTGACTTTGCCGTTTGTATGGGAGCTGTACGATATAGTGGTCCGATCCGGCTGCATCCGAGATATACAAACTGTGCAGTATATACAAGCCTATATGCAAAATTTCAATTCTGTAGCTCTAACGGTCTAGGAGTTCGCGTTGATCCAGAAGGACGGACGGACGGACGGATATGGTCAGATTGGTTAGATGTTTGTAACGCACAGTATGAGAAGCTGGGTCGATATAGACATGTCAGTCCGTCCGTCCGTCGGTCTGTGCAAATCAACTTCACGCTGGCGTCTTAAGAGTTATCGGAAATTTGATATTTGAGCTACTTTTAGCCCGGAGAGTATAAAGTATGAAAATTATCATATAGCTCTAGAAGAAACATTTTTGCAAAAATTGGAGTATCCCCATGAAATTTAGCAAAACGATAGTATTGATATAAGATGTCAGATCCCAAAATTTGAATCTAATCGGATAAATAAAACACAAGTTACAGTCAATATATGTAAATCGGGTCAAATCGGCCCGCTGCCTACTACGTCATCATCAAATCAACAGAGCACATGCATACACACAACAGACGCAAACACAAACTGTATGTGTATGCGTGCCGTGCTTTGCTTAGGGAATGATGCAAAAAGAAGAAACAATTGTAGTAAAATGAGTAATAATTTGAATGTTTTGTTTGTGTATTGACAAATTGAGGGAAAGAAATTTTTAAAATGTAAAAATATTATTGCCAAGGACTGCAAGGATATAAAAACTTTGGCATAGCCGAAGATAGCTTCTTTGATATTTTTAAAATGCGGTGGCGGAAAGGGGCGTGGCAAAAATTTAAAATAAACTTGATCACTCTACATACTACACGAGCCTACATTTAAAATTTGGTGGCTCTATAGTCTTGTAGTCTCCGAGATCTAGGCGTTCATACGGACGGACAGACGGACGGGCGGACAGACGAACATGGCTATATCGACTCGGCTGTTGATACTGATCAAGAATATATAAGTTAAGACCAGACATGCTTCACTATCACAATCACACTCACTCCACACCCATAGAGAACATCCAAGAGTCATCATAATGAGCACTGACGTAATGAGCATCGGCACGATCATTGAAGGCACCACCAAGAATGTCACCCGATGACCTTGCAACACACGACCGCCTTCACACAATTGCCAGACTAAACATTCCTAGGGGAATGGTGTCAAGTTCGGTGCACCAGATGGCAAGTCCCCCAATTCCCTGAATCAATTTGGCAACAAGCATCATGTTCGGTACACCAGCCGTCACGTCGCCCAAATCAATTTCATGATAAACAGATCCCACGCTCGCGTTGGACCATTGGAGTCAGCAAGCGTCGCTGTCACCATCGACGCCCAAAATCAGAGGCTTCATTCAAACATAATCGACCTACACAATTCAGTCTTTAATCCTAGTACAAACTTGTCACTTCGTTAGAACTCCGCGATCTTAGTTCAGTCTAGTAGTCACAAAGTCTTCCAGTAAAAAAGATAGATTTCCAAATGTGCACTCAATATAAAATAAAACTTTATTTTTTTATGCGACTAACTAAGATTGTGTTTAATTGGCGCCCGAGCAGGGACCCCGCGTTTAAAAGTTGATCAAGTGAAGTAAAACGGCAATTGTGATAAGTGTTAATCAAAATAAACGCAAATAAATACGCCTTTAAAACGATAACCGAAATATACGCAGTGCCAACAAAACTTCGCTGAGGTCAGACGGGGTTATAACATCCGATTTTGATTCTAAACTTATATTTTGTTTATCCATAACGGGTATATGGGGTACATATATAAGAACAATAAATTATGGCTTCGCTAATCATAAAAGACAGTACAATACACTCGTGCGGTTAAGGAAAATCTTGCCGCTTCAAACCTGGGGCAATGCAACAGAACAGATCGACGTCTTCGGATATTCCGCTGCCGCACCAGGTGCATTCGTCCGAAGTTTCGTGGCCGAATCTCTTCAAATACATCCTGAAGCAGCCGTGGCCACTCAGCAGTGGAGTCAGGTCATTACCATTTACTTCGCCGTGGATGATCGCTGCCTGTTCGTCGATCGGCATCATTCCTGCAATGACGAGCGCCGCATCATCCGAGATCGTGCGGAATGCACTGCAGCGTTTATGGCTTGCTAAAGCGTGTGTATAAAAACCAATAGACTTCTGGCGGAAAGTTATTTTGTCAGATGAGTCGAGGAACAATATTTTTGACTCAGAAAAAAACACATATTTTTCATATTTTAAAAGAAAATATATTGGTTTGTTAGTCTAGTTGAAAGTTTTTTACATTCAACAAAAATTTTGACAAGTTACAGGGTGATTTGTGGAAATATAACAAGAGTACGGTGACTATTGTGGCACACTGTATGTAGGTTAAGTAAATTTTTACTCCTCCGCCAATATCACTGGTAACTTTCGTTTATGAAGGTAAGTTTTTTGTAAGCCGGCAAGTTTTAAAAACTTCTTTCTGGTGCCAGGAGCACGCGCAGCTGAACCAAGGTTGGTTTTGGCACCTGGAATTTGGCATCCTTTATTCATCCCACACTGGCAAACACCAGCAGCGCGCCAAATCGCAGCGTTGTCTTCTTGTGGGGCTAAAAGTGTCGCACTGTCCAAGAAGATTGCTCCTAACTCCCGGTAGACCGAATTTTTGTTTACGGCAAGGGTTTCAAGGCGAGTATTAAATAATAATATCCTGTCTGCTGCTAACCCATCTAAAACCTGGATTTTGAGCTTAATTCTGTGTTTCATCGAGAATACATTCTGGTTGCTGCCGAAGAGATTCATCTATACAAATTAAGATGTTGAGGTTTCCCGTTGAGAGGATCCAACTTATGAGATGATTTAGGTTGATAAGGATGGGATACGATTAAGTATCTGAATCACTGTCCTTGTGGATCAGCAATAAATTAGCGATTATATATTGTGTTACGGCCAAGTGCCGGAGTTATGTCTTTATTGTTTAAAGGGTTATACAAAACCGAATATGTTGAAGTAAATAAAACAGAACTAAGTACATAAATGAAAAATAAAAACATATTTATATTTACATTTATATGGAATTCGTCACATCGACGTTGCAGCTGCACATATTGTTCTAAGACTTAGTGCGAGGGCAGTTCGCTGGATTGTTTGTTAACTTACATAGGACCACCCCGAAAACTTTCCAGAATATTTGTTTATATACCACACACCCATAGGGTGAAATGGTATATTAAAGTCACCTATGTAAAAGGCAGAAGGAAGCTTTTCCGACCCCATAACGTATATATATTCTTGATCAGCATCAACAGAGGAGTCGATCTAGCCATGTCCGTCTGTCCGTCCGTCCGTCTGTCCGTATGAACACCTAGATCTCGGAGACTATAAAAAATAGAGTGGTATGTAGGCTCGTGTAGTGTGTAAAGTGGTCGAGTTTATTTTAAATTTTTGCCACGCCCCTTTCCGCCACCGCATTTTAAAAATATCAAAGAAGCTATCTTCGGCTATGCCAAAGTTTTTATATCCTTGCAGTCCTTGGCAATAATATTTTTACATTTTAAAAATTTCTTTCCCTCAATTTATCAATACACAAACAAAACATTCAAATTATTACTCATTTTACTACAATTGTTTCTTCTTTTTGCATCATTCCCTAAGCAAAGCACGGCACGCATACACATACAGTTTGTGTTTGCGTCTGTTGTGTGTATGCATGTGCTCTGTTGATTTGATGATGACGTAGTAGGCAGCGGGCCGATTTGACCCGATTTACATATATTGACTGTAACTTGTGTTTTATTTATCCGATTAGATTCAAATTTTGGGATCTGACATCTTATATCCAATACTATCGTTTTGCTAAATTTCATGGGGATACTCCAATTTTTGCAAAAATGTTTCTTCTAGAGCTATATGATATAGTAGTCCGATTCTGACAATTTTCATACTTTATCATCTCCGGGCTAAAAGTAGCTCAAATATCAAATTTCATTCCGATAACTCTTAAGACGCCAGCGTGAAGTTGATTTGCACAGACCGACGGACGGACGGACGGACATGTCTATATCGACTCAGCTTCTCATACTGTGCGTTACAAACATCTGACCAATTTCATAATACTCTCTGCAAGGGTATAAAAATTGTAATTATTTTCGATTTTTTGTCTTTTTGTTAAGCGATTTGGACTAATTTTGATACCCTTGCAAAAGGGTATATTAATTTTAGTCGAAGTGTCCAACGCATAGAAGGAATCATCTTCGACCATATAAAGTATATATATTCTTCATTCAGCACGACGAGACGAGTTCAAATAGCCATGTCCGTCCGTCCTTCTGGATCAACGCGAACTCCTCCTAGACCGTTAGAGCTACAAAATTGAAATTTTGCATATATTTTGCTTGTATATACTGCACAGTTTGTATATCTCGGATGCAGCCGGATCGGACCACTATATCGTACAGCTCCCATACAAACGGCAAAGTCACGAACAGTGACTTTTCTCAATAACTTCGTTATTTTCTAAGCTATTGTCGTGATAAAATGTTTTTCCACTTTGATGGCTATAGTTAAGGAAATAGTTACCAAAAAAGTTGGAAGGGTATACAAACTTTGACGCTGTCAAAGTTAGGCCCGGCTCTTTGGTTTATATTGAGTTCACAAAATATGTGTGATATCACTTTTTCACTTTTTCTTTCATGTAGAGCCTCAAAATGTCTGGGCTACTTATCTTACACTTTTAACTCTTTTACACTTTTACTTCTTTTTAGGTTGAGCTCCCATTGATTGATGAATAAACACAGTCCCGATTATAGTTTAATAGTTATTTTATTTAACATTAAGATAAGTATTACTTTTTAGATAATACTAGATTTTAAGTAATTAGTATTTAATGTCTCTTTGTTTTTGTTAACTGTTTTCGTCGTCTTAGATTCGTCTTACTCTTTCCGCTTTTCGTCTTAAGCCTTCCATCTTCTTAATTCTTGTGTGTCGTCGCACATCTCGTCTTTTTTCACACTTCTCGTGTCTGGCCGGCTTGCCAGATTGTTTGGCTTTGTTGGGTCAGCTGATTCAACTAGAGCTGGCTAAATAGCATTGTTAGACAATTCCCACATACATATATCATTTACATTTAGTAAAATATATAATATATTTTATATTATGTCCATATTTGTAGGACAACAGCTTTGCGCGCTTTCACAGTTAAACAATTTCATCCGTCTGAGTTAGTGGTTTTTTGTTTGGTTTTAATATTTATATATATTCAGTAACAAAACCAATCGTTTTTTTTTTAAAGGATAGGGTAAATAAAATATTTATCTAACTCAATTTAACTTAATATTATTTTAAAGGAAGTAGGTAAGTCGTCTCGCCGACTTTGGTATACCATAACCAGTAAAGCAAATATGTCAAATTTATTAAACAAATGCTTTTTACAAGCATATCTTAGTATCTCGCCCACTCAAGCATACGAGCACCCTAGCGCCCCCACCAGCAAACGGCCAACTCCGCCCTTATGGAAAAACGTTTATATGCATCCGATATTGATCAAATTTGGTATTTTGGTGGATATTAGTATAAAATTAAGTGTGCCAAACTTGATTGCACAAGGTAAAAAATTACAGGTGATAATCGAGTTTTTGTTTTAAATTGCGTGGGCGGAAAGGGGCGTGGGAAATAAATTCGATCACATTACGTACTACACGAGGCTATATACCAAATTTAGTGGCTGTAGTTTTCATAGTCTTCGAGATCTGCGTGTTCAAACGGACAGGCATGTCTAGATCGACTCGACTGTTTATACTAATCAATAATATATATATATACCTTATGGGGTCGGAAAAGCTTCCTTCTGCCTGTTACATACATTTTGGCGACTTTAATATACCATTTCCACCCTGTATGGGTGTATGGTATAAAAATTCACAAAAAAAAAAAAAAATAAATTCCACAAAAGTATTCGTCTCAAGTCTT
Source organism: Drosophila equinoxialis (assembly GCA_018150345.1). Classification (NCBI taxonomy): domain Eukaryota; kingdom Metazoa; phylum Arthropoda; class Insecta; order Diptera; family Drosophilidae; genus Drosophila; species Drosophila equinoxialis. Next base: position 14,223 of record JAECWI010000112.1, read on the forward strand.
TCTCTTAAACCTAGATACTAAAACTAATTATAATATTCAGTATGCAACCCCTTATTATCTATAATGGCCTTCAAACGTCGGGGCATCGGTTCCACCAGCTTGCGGCATCTCTCCTCCGAAATTTTTGACCATTCTTCTAGCAAAACTCCCTTTAGTTTGTTTTTGTGTTACTGGACTTTGAGCTTCAGGTGGACCCATAAATTTTCGATCGGATTGACATCTGAACGCTGTGGCGGCGTATTTTGTTGTTTTACATTGTACAACAACCACATTATTACCTTCCAAGCAGTATTCTTTGGGTCGTTGTCTTGCTGGAAAATGAAGTCCTCTTTTCGAATGTCCATTTTATCTGCACTGAAGAGCAGATTTTCTTTCACAATATTCAAATACATATCTGCATTCAGGTATCCATCGATAAAATCAAATTGCCAACGCCTCGAACCGACATGCACCCCCAAACTATCAGAGATCCTCCTCCGTGTTTAACCGTTGGTATAATGTTTTTTAGTTTTAGTTTCACAAGGCTTACGCAATTCTTTTCCCTCACCATCAGATCCAAATATGTTGAATTTACTTTCGTCGCTAAATATGACGCGTTCCCAGTATGCAAAGTCTTTGATTTCATGAGTTTTAACGAAGTCAATTCGACTTCATTAAGGCTTCAGTCACGCATTGCGCAATGAGCAACTGAGCGAAGTTAAATATAAAATCTTATGAGAGAGCATTGGAGTCGCCAAGCAGCTGCTGAGCGAATTTCGTGAGCGTCAGATCGACGCACAGTGGGGCATTTTGGCTTTTTACATTGCAAAAATCATAGCTTCTAAACCGATAAAGCGATTTTAAAAATTTAAAAAGCTTATGACAAAGAATACCTTAAGCTTCGTGTAAATGAATGTTTGTCCAGAGTGCTGGGTGTTCGTTGTGCTGTAATACTCAAGATCAAAGTCAGAAAATATTTCCAAGTATGCTTTTGCATGAAAATTTTTTCATTGTTTTAAACGACTATGCAACATTTTTTATGTTTTAATTTGAATTTTTAACATAATTACAAAAATAATAATATTAAATAAATTTTTTTTAGGTTAATTTTGAATTCGCTGATTTTTTCAAAACAATTATTAATATTTACATTAATATCTAATAAACTCACCATCTCGGGACTATAGTTGCTATTTTCGAAATCCTTTCGTAATCATATAAATATTTTTCAAAAACTTAAAAAAATACAGTAAGTTCAATTTTATTAACATATGTAAAAAAAATTCAATTTGATTAAGTGATTATATTATAAATCGTAAATTAGATCGGTCTGAGTGTCTTTTCTGCTGCCATTGAGCATAATAAATTCTCATATTATGATTAAGAATCGAATGGAAAATTTTTAATGATAGCAAAATGCGAGAATAAAAAAAAAAAAAAAAATTGGGTCAAGATTCGATTTTTTTACATTTTGTCTTAAATCTCGGAAACGGACGGATTTAGAGGCTTGATGTCTTCCCAACATTTGTAGCCCTTTCAATTCTAAGAATTCTAAAGAAAGTTTGTAAAACGGAATATGATAACTTCAAAAACTAATGATGCAGTTTGATTCGTAGGACCTGAAATGGGGTGAAACCATCGAATTTTGCCATGTCTTTTTTTTCGACTATCACATTGATTTTAGTGCATCGCTGAGCGACGATGCAGAATTGTTAGAACTTCTTTAGAATAGGCAATTTTTACAACTAATGAACTCGAGCGGTGTCGATCCTCAGCCACTTCAATCAACGCGATCGCTCATCACTTAATGCGTGGCCGAAGCCTAACAGGGGAAAGCAATAATTTGTTCTTGGGCATCTCCCATGTAAATCATTGCTTCTGAGTATCCTGCGGACAGTTTCGTTAGAAACGTTGGAGCTGATAAATGAGAATTCTTCCTATTCTCTTCCAGAATTTTCCGTTCCTCTCTACCTGCCATCATTTTTGGTCGGCTAGCACTTTGTAGGTTTTCCAAAGAAGAGTCTGTAGCAAAAAAAGAGCAGAGGTGACTTTGACCGCGTCAAAGTTTGTGGAACAACGTTTTATCTAAAAAGGCTAATGTTTGCGAAGGAACGAAGTTGTTGATCAAAGTCACTGTTTTAGACCAATCGGTCCTATGGGAGCTATATGATATAGTCACCCCATCTTGATCAAATTTGGCACAGTCGTTTATAGGTATAATAAACTCACCAATATTAAATTTCACGACAATAGCTCTGAAATTTAGTACACTCTGCTCAAATTGTTTGTAGGTATATTGTTGGTATTAACCGGGGAATTGCATCATTTCATTACGAAACTCTTCTAGCCTGGCCACATGGCGATGAATATTGATGAAATGGAAGGGTTGATTAAAATCCTAGGCCCGAGGCTCGAAGAAAATATCAGTAATTGGGCGGGGGGCACAATAAAAGAAATTGTCCCAAGTAAAAGAAAAAATCCAAGGCTGCTCGAAAGCCAAATAGTTGTTAGGTCGACGCCACGCGACCGCAATATAGATTTTAACTGAAATATAACGGGGTTTAATTTCTAATATTTTCTAAATTTAATTTAATATCACCTTATTCTTAGAAGATTCGCTTATTATATTCACTTTAGCCAAATATATTACTGCCTTGTGCCGTCACTGTATTTTTTAATGATGATGTTTTTCAACTTCAATCGCCTGTAATGAGTTGAAAATTAGTGCAAATTTAAAAATTAACCAGAGGGCCGGGGTTAACTTCGACCGCGTCGAAGTTTGTATACCCTTGCAACTGTTTTGGTAATTCTTTCCTTACCCATAGATATCAAAGTTTAAAAACGTTTTATCCAAAATTCTAATGTTTGCGAAAGAACGGCCTTCAATCTTGCTATATAACGAACTTTTTGACAAAAGTCACTGTTTTCCACCGATCGTTCCTAAGGGAGGTTATATGATCTTGACCAAATTTGGCACAGTCGTTTATAGCTACAATAAACTAACTTATATTAAATTTCACGACAATAGCTATAAAATTAATGAAGTTATTGAGAAAGTCACTGTTCGTGACTTTGCCGTTTGTATGGGAGCTATATGATATAGTCACCCGATCTTGATCAAATTTGGCACAATCATTAATAATGAAGTAAGTAAGTCGTCTCGCCGACTTAGGTATACCATACACCAGTAAAACAAATATTTCAAATTTGTAATAACTAATGCATTTGCCTATTTTCCACAATTCTGTTCACATGCTTGTTACAAGCATATCTCAGTATCTCGCGCACTTATGCATATAAGCACCCTAGCGCCCCCACCCGCCAACGGCCATCAAAGGCCTTATGCAAAACGTTTATATGCATAACTCAGCTATTTTTTGTCCGATTTTCATCAAATTTGGTATTTTGCTCGGTATTAGTATCAAATTTAAGTGTGCCAAATTTGATTGCACAAGGTAAAAAAAATTACGGGAGATAATCGAGTTTTTCAAATTTCGGGGGCGGAAAGGGGCGTGGCAAAAACTTTATACATACAAAATGTGCGCATTTACTATGCAAATATACATACTGTAATAATTTGGTATTTTGTTGTACTATAATTTGGTGTCTCTAGCTGCAATAGTTTTTGAGATAAACGTTTTTTTTGAATTGCGTGGGCGGAAAGGGGCGTGGCAAAAATTTGAGACAAACTTGATCACTCTACATACTACACGAGCCTACATTCCAAATTTGGTGGCTCTAGCTTTTATAGTCTCCGAGATCTAGGTGTTCATACGGACAGACGGGCAGACGGACAGACGGACAGACGGACGGACAGACGGACATGGCTAGATCGACTCGGCTGTTGATACTGATCAAGAATATATATACTTTATGGGGTCGGAGAAGCTTCCTTCTGCCTGTTACATACATTTTGGCGACTTTAATATACCATTTCACCCTATGGGTGTATGGTATAAAAACATAAAACTGACAAATACCAACTTTTATGACAATAGCTATAAAATTAATGAAGTTATTGAGAAAGTCACTGTTTGTGACTTTGACGTTTGTATGGGAGCTATATGATATAGTGGTCAGATCCGGCTGAATCCGAGATATACAACGCCTGCAGTATATACAAGCCTACGTGCAAAATTTCAGCTCTGTAGCTCTTACGGTCTCGGAGGAGTTTGCGTTGATCCAGACGGACGGACGGACGGACGGACGGACATGGCTATTTGAATTCGTCTCGTCGTGCTGATCAAGAATATATATACTTTATATGGTCTGAGATGCTTCGTTCTATGCGTTGCACACTTCTGACCAAAATTAATATACCCTTTTTGCAAGGGTATAAAAATGGTAAACTAAAGAGGGATTCATTGTTTTTCCAAAACTGTGAACACGTTTATGGTTTATTTAATACTAATATTAAAAAACATCAAACAAAATAAAAAATAAATCGGAACAAGTGGTACTAGTTGGTTAGTAGCTTTGTTTTAGTATTGGTGTAATACCCATTGTTTAGTTGTGTATCCTTAAGGCGCTTTGGCATATTTCCAATAATATTTCGTAAATGGTCTGGGCTAATTTTTGGCCCACTCCTCTTGAAGCCGTTCTTTTAAAATAGCCAACGATGAACACCAGATTTCCGACGCCATGGTCTTCCCATCGCTTCCAAACAAATTAAACGTGCTTTCATCCAGGAATGTGACGTCGTTCCACCAGGTTTCATCTATTCCTGCGTGGTCTTAGGCAAATTTCAGCCTGAGCTTTCTGTTGCGCTCTGTACCCTACTTTTTGATGGCTCGTCTAATTGCTTGTGCTGAAATAGTCTTCCCATGATCAGCAAAGAGTTCAGCTGTCAATTTTGGGGGCACTTAGTCGGGGATTTGTCTTCACTTTTCTCAGAATTTCGGCTTCCTCTCGCTTAGTCAATTTTTTTTTGGTTGCCCTGTTTGCTTGATTGATGCGATTCTTCCCCTTATTTCGAAACCTTCGGACGATATCACCCGCAGTGTTTGGTTTCACTTGAAGAATATCACCAATTTGGCGATATGTCCTTCCCTCCAAAGTCAACTGCAGTGCCACTTTTCACTGCTCCAAAGATGAATTTTTTCCTTTGCGACCCATTTCGTAGTATGCTTGCATTCTAAAAACATCACGCGTTGATTTTTCTGGGAAATACCGTTTTTGTGCCATTTTTCAGAATTCGGAGTTACCATCATGATTTTTTTTTGACGAATGACACAAACCGAATATTAATGTAACGCGAAATTTTGAGTTTTTCTTTGTTTGCTGTATTTTGAATAATAGTATTATTAAATAAAACCTAAATGTGTTTACAGTTTTGGAAAACAATAAATCCCTCATTAGTGTACCATTTTTAATTTTTGCATTTGTCCTAATTTTAAACTTGCGTTTGAAGTTGAAAAAAAGAAAAAACCGAATATCAATGTTAATCAACTTTATATTAATGCGAATATTAATATTCGCGTCTTTTCGCAATCAAATTCTCATCACAAATGAAAAAGGCTGTACCAAAAATTCTGTTTCCAAGCGAAATTCTAAAGGATATTTTCCATGCTCTCTTCTTTTGCTTATGCTTTGTATTCGCTGTGCGAAATGACAGTAAGAACCGTACCAAGTGAAGACATGTGCGTAGTACGCAAAGGGGGTTCTTCATTAATTCTTCCAAATTTTTTATCGAAATGCGATTGAGACTATTATTATTAAACAGGGCTACTACAAGTTTAGGTGTTCTAGTATTATTTCAAGAAATTAGTTGCATAAAATAGTGCTAAGTGCTAGTGTAAGTGACTGTGGTTAGGAGTACATAGTTCAGCAGTCATTCACATTAGTTGTTAGTTAACATTTAGTTGACATTGTATGGGCATGTTACTGAATTTACATAGTTCGGTCACAGTTGGTAAGTTGATGTAAACAAGGGCCCGATTTACTATTTTAACCTGTGTGTTTTTCCTTTTATTTCTAGGTACCATGTTTTTCGTTTTCAGGTTTCCCATTGGGCATCCTAAGAGGGCTCGCAGGTAGCCTCAGTGACCAATTAGTTCTGAAAGAAGAAGAAAAGGTTTTGCAGAGCAGGAGCCTCATATTCATCCTTGTCATCTTTTTTTTTTTTAGGTGTAGGCACAGTTGTAATAGGGAGCCAGATGCGCTCTGGGACGTCGTCAGTCCCAGGGTTTGTGTGCTAGGAGCCAAGGATATCGTCTTGTGACCATATTTGGCTGACTCGTGGTATTGTTGTTTGTTTAGTGTAGAGCTCTAAACAACGATCGCGAAGGATGAATTTTATCTTCAAAAATTGTGTAAGTATTTTTCTTTTTTTTTTGTCTTTTTTGTGAAACAATTTGGACTTATTTATATTATTATTTATTTTAAGATCGTCACCGTAAACGCACCGGGTTTCGGGGGCTAGGTCCGACAAATTCCCGGGGCGCGGAATGCAAAAAAATGGAAAGCCTAAACGCATCACAGCTAGTGTGGCCAAGGCGGCTGAGGCACCACCGCCACCAACACCAAATATGATGGAGTTGGAAAAAAAACTAAAAGATAATAAAATTTAAATAAATAATATATACAAATTAATACATTCGTCAAAAATTTTATTATTTTTTTGGTGGGCGAAGGGGAAGGGTAGAAGCTGGCGTGAGCCACCTCCACCTGGGGTACAGATCAACAGACGCAATATGTGTCACCCAACAAAGTGAACTTTTACCGAGACTCGGCGAATTATTTCTTTGGATCTGGTACAGGGCGCTATTTCACCATTGAGTCGCCAAATGGGGGATCTTTTACCATTTGTTCATCGCATAATTATCAAGAAATGAATCCGCATAGAAAAACCATTACGACATACTTAAGGGACCCCGAAGATAACCGCATTAAGCGTCGCCACGGGCCAGTACCATCTGTCAACAAACGGATAAAGCGGCATATGAGAAAGCTTGCAAGCGAAAATATGATGAGCTGCAACTAAATCAAAGCTGAGCTGGGATTAGATGTTACCAGGCAACGAGTGAGCTAATTTTTGAAAAATAATTTAGATCTTACATACCAAAACAAATTCGGTAAACCTTGGTTATCGAAACTCCATAAATGTGCACGGATAGAGTTTTATGAAAAACATAAGTTTCGGGATGCTGAGTTCAAAATATAATATTCAGTTGTTTAAGAATAAACATAGTGTTCATCTGAGCTGGCTTCACCAAATCTGATGCACTAAAGAAAATACAATACAACTGTACCTTTGTACCAAACAACTAACCTAGCATATGTCTAAAATTACAATCAGCCACACACGAGGTGGGAAAGAACACTTGTAATTCTAAAACTAACCCAAAAGATCACAACGGCAGAATGTCAAGTGGCCGACGCCGTGCCCAAAATAATAATAAATTTTCAACCCCCAAATACGTGGGTGTGAGTCTAGAATAAGATCTTCTAAGAAAAATTGTTACCTCCTAGAGCCCAAGATAATCCTATATAAACTCCACACTTTTGTAAATAAAATCAGTTCATATTTTGAATTCAACGAATGAAGATTGGGTTATTTTCTTTCTCTTCGAAATCTCTATTCATTTTGGTCCTTCGAGAAAAAGGAACTCTGCAGTTTTCCCCCACCAGTGGTAAGAGGCTCAGAGATTGAATCAGCTCCTTAAAGTCTGAATTCTTATGCAAATGTGAATGCTAAGATCAGCTAAAGGTAGCAAAAATAAAACAACTCTTGTTTTCCCCGACCAGTGGTAAGAGACAGAGTATAAAACAAAAAGCAAAATATTGCTTAATAATTAAAAAGTGCGTGCGTCCGATTTTAAAGACAGTTTGGCTAGTGGAGAAACTGTAGGAATCTCGGCGTCGGGAGTTTTTGTGTGTGGCGTATTCGAAGCCCTAATATCGAAAGTAAAAATTTTAATTACATAGTTGCAAGTCGGCAACTAGAGACAGCAGCAGAGCAATAAGATAGTTGCAAAGGCGAGAGAGTACTGGAGGCGAGGCGAATGTAAAGAAACGGCGAACCACCAGAAAACTATCGGCAAACCCATTGGCAGAGAACCACCAGCAGATTATCGGCAAAAACCCATTGGCAGACAAGCAGCAGCAGATTATCGGCAAAACCTACTTGGCAAACTCTACTTGGCGGACAACAGTGGCAACAGTGGTAAAAATTAAGATAGTTATAAGTACATCTATCTATTTTTATTATTATATGCTTATATCGATATCCTAATATACGCATAAAACAAAAATGTTCCCTACCAAAACTGAAAAATTGTTAGGGAAGCAACACGAGTTGCACAAAAGATTAAAAAAGATAGAAGAGTTAGATGCTAGTAAGATAACTAGCAAGATTCTTAATGAATTAACTGAGATTCAGAAGCAATGGATTAGTTACCATAGCCAAATGATACAGAGTGGTGTAACCGAACACTACTATTTTACAGATGGAAAGTATGAGGAGGGTTTAGAGATGGCAGCCAGATTAATAGCCAAAGGAGAGTCAAGTAGGCAGGGCACTGTTGAGTCGGAGAGCAGTGAAGCAGATGCAACGATGTCAGAAAATGTTGAGGTCAGCATCGGAGAGTCGCGGGGAAACGCGACCTCTAGTAATGAGAAAGCTAATGTTAGCCAGGAAAAATTTCAAGAAAAAGTCCGTCAGCTTGGACATGGTGCGCAAAGATTTACGTACGATAGACAATAGAACAGGCGAAATGTATATTAAAAAAATAAAATTCTTGTTCAAGAAGGTACAGATGTGCCAAGCTTATACAGGTGAAATTATACATAATGAAACGCTTAGAGAGGTCATAGAAGAATTAGAATTCGATCTTCAGAATACCTTGGTAGCATTAGAAGAGAAAATAAATTATCAGAAAAATTTGAAAGTTGAGAATGTTACCGTGAGAGGCGAACTACCGGTGTTGCCAAAAATACAAGTACCCACATTTTCTGGAGAGCCAAGAGAATGGGACTTGTTTGTAGAATTATTCGCGGAACTTATTGAAAAAAGAGAGGATTTAAGTCTTACGCTTAAATTCAACTATTTGAAATCCGCGTTAAAGGGCGAAGCCAGGAGCATGGTAGCCCATCTATTGTCAGGTTCAGCTGATAACTATAGTGCCGCTTGGGAAATGTTAACCAAGCGGTATGAAAATAATCGGAGGGTATTTTCCGAACAATTAAGTCGGATTGTTGATTTACCGACGATCAACAATGAATCCGCAAAAAGTGTTAAAGGAGTGATTGACATACATAGTTAATGAGTCAGTTTACTTAATTAAAATAAAAGCAAATTTGTCCGATGAAGTTGACGTCATATTCGCACAACTCCTACTAAGAAAATTTGACAGAGAGGCTCTACAATTGTATGAGAGTCAGATTAGAAAAACAAGACGAATTCAAATGCTATCTGATGTCATGGAATACTTGGAGCAAAGATATTGCTCGCTAAGTGCCATGAGCAACGAAGAGAAAAAACCGCTTAAAACTGTGTTAAATTATGCGGAAATCGAAGATAAATGTCCGATTTGCAAAATTGCCGGGCACAAAGCGTAAAAGTGCTATAAGTTTAAAGGTTTGACACCTACTGAAAGGTACGAAACAGCCAAAAAAGTGCAGCTTTGCATAAGATGCTTGAACAATTCAAGCAATAAGGTGTGCACTAATGAAATGGTCTGTTCATTGTGCAGTAAGGAACACCATACCTTACTCCATTTTGAAGAAAAACAGGAGAGAGTTAATACTTGTGTAAACGCACAACCAGCACTGTTGGCCACAGCTTTAATACAATTAAAAAATATAAATGGAGGATATAAGACTCTAAGAGCCCTTATTGATTGTGGTTCACAGAGCACCATTTTGTCTGAAGAGGCCGCTCAAATATTGAAATTACCTAAAATTAAACAATATACAGAAATAAGTGGCGTGTCCTCAATAAAATCTAATAAATCAAAATATAAGGTAAAAATATAAGTAAAGACGCGAAATCTTTGGAAAGGACATCTAAAGGTTGAGGCAATTGTGTTGCCAAAGTTAATGAAAGCTCTTCCATTAAAAATAGCAAACGTGGATATGTCAAAATGGCAAACTTACGTTCTAGCTGATCCTACATTTAATAAACCTGGTAGGATTGATATAATAATGGGAGTAAAAGTATATACCCAAATCTTAAAAGGGGGATTTACAAAGATTGATGGCCTGCTAGGCCAGAATACTCAATTTGGTTGGATCGTTTCGGGATGCACCAAATGAAATCAGAATTAATCTGTAGTGGCAACAAAAATATATGTCACAGGGTTTGAACAACGTTGGGAGAAAATGAAAGGTAAGTTTCAAAATAAAAATAATACAATTCCAAAGAAATACAAGAACAAAACTCAAGAAATAAATTTATGGCCCCCGGCAGGACTCTCACATTGGAGGTAAAGTAAAAATTGGGAAAGAAAAAATATATATCCCAGAGCCAGTACAAAATGAGAATATTCAGACGGCAACGGTTACTGAACCATTGGGTCAATTAGATAATAATTATCCAAAAATAGTTAGTTGTCTTATACAAATTATTTTTAATATTATCATTAGTAAGATAACTATTGTTAAGGAATCATGATCAGTTACATGACGGACGTTCAACCTAGTCAATCTTCCTTTACCGATTGTAACTGATTTCTTACCAATTTTGACGTATGTATTACTGAGTTGCCTTCTACTGGTTTTTAAATTATTTGGCATATTACCTAGCGATTTCTGTTTTGGGATATCTACCCACTCCCTGATGTGCATTACTGTGCTGACTTCTAGCCTTTTTATAAGGTGGAGTATTGAAACAATAACTACTTTTACTTATTGACTTGTTCCAATGTGTTCTTTGCTCCACTATTTTGAAATATCGCTGATTGCTGAAATTTAAGTGGTTATTCTGGTTGTTTAAGAATAAACATCGTGTTCATCTGAGCTGGCTTCATCAAATCAGATGCACCAATGAAATATACAATTCGAAACAGAAACATAAAACGTATATAAGTCATAAAGATTCAAAATGACAATAATTGCTTAAAAACCAAACATGCGTCCACACTCTGTGGAAAACACCTAAGATTATAACAGCGGCGCGGTATCAAGTAACCAGCGCTGAGCATGAAATATAAACAGTTTTCAACCCCCGAAAACGTGGGGCATTAGAATAAGTATTTTTAAGAACAATTGTCGCTTCTTAGAGTTCAAGAGTTTTTAAATAAATTGAGTTCATATTTTGAATTCAACGAATGAAGACTGGGTTATTTTCCTTCTCTCCGGTAATCCCTATTCATTTTGGTCCTTCGAGAAAAAGAACTCTGTAGTTTTCCCCCACCAGTGGTAAGAGACTCAGAGTGTGAATCAGCTCCTTTGAAGTCTGATCTTATGCAAGTGTAAATGCTAAGATCAGCTAAAGGTAGCAAAAATAAATTAACTCTTGTTTTCACCCACCCGTAGTAAGAGACAGAGTATAATATAAACCAGAGGGCCGGGGTTAACTTCGACCGCGTCGAAGTTTGTATACCCTTGCAACTGTTTTGGTAATTCTTTCCTTACCCATAGATATCAAAGTGTAAAAACGTTTTATCCAAAAAAGTCTAATGTGTGCGAAAGAACGGCCCTCAATATAGCGAACTTTTTGACAAAAGTCACTGTTTTCGACCGATCGTTCCTATGGGAGGTATATAATATAGTCACCCGATCTTGATCAAATTTGGCACAGTCGTTTAAAGCTACAATAAACTAACTTATATTAAATTTCACGACAATAGCTATAAAATAAATGAAGTTATTGAGAAAGTCACTGTTCGTGACTTTGCCGTTTGTATGGGAGCTATATGATATAGTCACCCGATCTTGATCGAATTTGGCACAATCATTAATAAGAACATAAAACTGACAAATACCAACTTTTATGACAATAGCTATAAAATTATTGAAGTTATTGCGAAAAGTCACTGTTCGTGACTTTGACGTTTGTATGGGAGCTATATGATATAGTGGTCCGATCCGGCTGAATCCGAGATATACAACGCCTGCAGTATATACAAGCGTACGTGCAAAATTTCAGCTCTGTAGCTCTTACGGTCTCGGAGGAGTTCGCGTTGATCCGGTCAGACGGACGGACGGACGGACGGACGGACGGACGGACGGACGGACATGGCTATTTGAATTCGTCTCGTCGTGCTGATCAAGAATATATATACTTTATATGGTCTGAGATGCTTCGTTCTATGCGTTGCACACTTCTGACCAAAATTAATATACCCTTTTTGCAAGGGTATAAAAAAGCAATATTGCTTAATAATTAAAAAGTGCGTGCGTCCGATTTTAAAGACAGTTCGGCTAGTGGAGCAACTGTAGTAATGTCGGCGGCGGGAGTTTTTGTGTGTGGCGTAACAAACAAACAGCAGCAGACCAACAAGATAGTTGCAAAGAAGAGGCTGCTAATTCGACAAAATCTGGTGCGATGACCGGCACCGGTACCGCCTGAGCCCATAGGCTCTGGACAACAGCAGCTGAGCAACGACACAGCAAAAAAAAAACATACCGGGGAAGACGGGTCGCAAGGACTGCCCAGGACCATTTGACTCACCTTATTGCGAATACGCCTGTGCGAAGACCAGCACCGGCACCGTCTAGCGCGACAAGCTAGACCCGGGAGCCAAGAGATCGGAGAAAGCAGCATCGGCGCCCCAACAGCCTGTGCGAAGACCAGCACCAGCAACTTGAAAGCTGCTCAACGTCTGGACCGATATCGCTACAAAGAGCGCCCACCAAAATAAACAACTATGCGGTGCGTCGCACATTTTTTTTTAATGCACTGCGATGCATATTTTTTTGTCATAATTGTAACAAACTATGTACAATTGTGCGGCAATAAAAGCTGTCCGATTAGAGTGTGGCCTGAAAACCACACGCAAAAATAGGCAGGGATATATGTAAAAAAACCAGAGAGCCGGGGTTAACTTCGACCGCGTCGAAGTTTGTATACCCTTGCAACTGTTTTGGTAATTCTTTCCTTAGCCATCAAAGTGTAAAAACGTTTTATCCAAAAAGACAAATGTTTGCGAAAGAACGGCTTTCAATCTTAGCATAGGATATAAAGAACTTTTGATGAAAGTCACTGTTTTCCACTTATCGTTTCTATGGGAGCTATATGATATAGTCACCCGATCTTGATCAAATTTGGCACAATCATTAATAAGAACATAAAACTGACAAATACCTACTTTTATGACAATAGCTATAAAATTAATGAAGTTATTGAGAAAGTCACTGTTCGTGACTTTGCCGTTTGTATGGGAGCTATATGATATAGTCACCCGATCTTGATCAAATTTGGCACAATTATTAACAAGAACACAAAACTGACAAATACCAACTTTTATGACAATAGCTATAAAATTAATAAAGTTATTGAGAAAGTCACTGTTCGTGACTTTGCCGTTTATATGGGAGCTATATGATATAGTCACCCGATCTTGATCAAATTTGGCACAATCATTAATAAGAACATAAAACTGACAAATATTAACTTTTATAACAATAGCTATAAAATTAATGAAGTTATTGAGAAAGTCACTGTTCGTGACATTGCCGTTTGTATGGGAGCTATATGATATAGTCACCCGATCTTGATCGAATTTGGCACAATCATTAATAAAAACATAAAACTGACAAATACCAACTTTTATGACAATAGCTATAAAATTAATGAAGTTATTGAGAAAGTCACTGTTCGTGACATTGCCGTTTCTTTGGGAGCTATATGATATAGTCACCCGATCTTGATCAAATTTGGCACAATCATTAATAAAAACATAAAACTGAGAAATACACTCCCTCATCACTTGAATAGGACAGCCTGTACTGTCATTGTATTTTTGCGAAGAACTCAAAAGCGAAATGATAAAATAACGGTTTTTTTGCAAGTTGTCTTTTAGCAGTTATTCACGTCTCTCAGAGCGCAACAGAAACCTCTGGGAAAGAGCCGTTATATTTTTTTTTGCTTTGTGTTGGAATTCGTATGAAATTGATTAAATTTTTTTGTGTACTTGAATAGAACATGCATTTAGTTTGATCGTTTATTTTGGCGAGTGATCATACAGATTTTGTTAAAGGAGGTTTTTTGCTATTTTCGAGTATTGGCTTTAATATAAAATCAAAATGGGTCGAGGAAAGTCCTTAACTGATGAGGAAAGAGGACAAATAAAGGCGTACAAGGACTCTGGACTATCAATTGCAAAAATAGCCAAAAAAAATCAATAGAAGTCGACATGTAATTTCAAAATTTTTAAGTAATGTGTCTGGCTATGGAAAGAATATGAAAGGCCGCACTCATAGTGTGATTACCAATGCTGAGAGACGACTAATATTAAGAAAAGCGTCTAATTCCCACGACTCTGTGGCTAAAATTCGTGAAAAATGTGATGTTAACGCTAGTATATCCACTGTCCATCGTGTTATTTCGAAGGCTAAACATCTAAAGAGACTTAAAATTAAGAAGCCTCCTCTCAACATGGCAAGAAAAGCGCAACGACTCAGTTTTTGTCGCGAGCACGTGGCCTGGACCACACAGTGGCGGAACGTGGTGTTCTCGGACGAAAAAAATTCAATTTAGAAGGTCTATACGGGTATAGTTATTATTTCCATGATATACGCAAAGAACCTCATCATTTGGACCGTCTTCATAGCAGAGCCGGAGGTGTGATGGTGTGGGGGCCATTTCGTACTATGGTACCTTTAAACTTAAATTTTTGTCATCAACAATGAATGCATTGTGCTACAAGGAAATTTTAGTAGAGGCTTTTCCACATTTCCAAACCCTTTTTGGGCCTCTCCCATGGATGTATCAGCAAGATAATGCGCCAATACATACAGCTCGGCTTGTAAAATCGTTCATAAAGAGCCAAAATGTGGACCTCCTAAGCTGGCCGCCCTACTCACCAGATTTAAATATAATCGAAAATGTGTGGGGATGGCTGACACGGGAGATTTATAGTTCAGGAAAACAATATTCAAGTGTTCCAGAATTAATAAAAGCAATTGAAATGGCTTGGGATTCCATTTCTTTGAATTATTTGGCCAGTTTGTATGAATCTCTTCCAAAGAGTATGATTGAAGTCTTGGAACAGAAAGGTGGCTCGACACATTATTAAATCTATTTTTTTTTACTTTCTTATTTTCAATTTTTGTATGTAAACGAAGTTATGCATATGTTAAAACATTGAAACGAATTCAAAATGTATTTTTGTTGAGGTGTCCTATTCAAGTGACATACAATTTGACTGCCAAAATTTGGTGTAGTTTAAGAAAACCATTTTTGTTATAAACTAAAGCAGTATCATGAAGTTCTTCATTTGTTTAAAACATAAGTATTAAATAATCTTTAAAAAAAAAAAAAAAAAATGGATCGATAGCCTTATTGGTTGGGGAGTAGTGTGTCATGGAAAACATACGTTTGAGGTGTCCTATTCAAGTGATGAGGAGTGTACCAACTTTTATGACAATAGCTATAAAATTAATGAAGTTATTGAGAAAGTCACTGTTCGTGACTTTGCCGTTTGTATGGGAGCTATATGATATAGACACCCGATCTTGATCAAATTTGGCACAATCATTAATAAAAACATTAAACTGACAAATACCAACTTTTATGACAATAGCTATAAAATTAATGAAGTTATTGAGAAAGTCACTGTTCGTGACTTTGCCGTTTGTATGGGAGCTATATGATATAGTCACCCCATCTTGATCAAATTTGGCACAATCATTAATAAAAACATTAAACTGACAAATACCAACTTTTATGACAATGGCTATAAAATAAATGAAGTTATTGAGAAAGTCACTGTTCGTGACTTTGCCGTTTGTATGGGAGCTATATGATATAGTGGTCCGATCCGGCTAAATCCGAGATATACAATGCCTGCAGTATATACAAGCCTACGTGCAAAATTTCAGCTCTGTAGCTCTTACGGTCTCGGAGGAGATCGCGTTGATCCAGACGGACGGACGGACGGACGGACAGACGGACGCACGGACGGACGGACATGGCTATTTGAACTCGTCTCGTCGAGAATATATATACTTTATATGGTCTGAGATGCTTCGTTCTATGCGTTGCACACTTCTAACCAAAATTAATATACCCTTTTTGCAAGGGTATAAAAATCCAAAACTTAAGGAGGAGTACGAGAAATTCATTAAAGAACATTTGGAGTTGGGCCATATAATAGAAACTAAGGATGAAGGTTCTTATTACCTGCCACATCAGGCAGTAGTAAAAGAAGAAAGTTTGACAACTAAATTAACAGTTGTATTTGACGCTTCTGCGAAAACCACGAATTACAGAAGACTCAATGATGTGATGTGGATCGGGCCGCGACTCCAAAAAAGACATTTTCGACATAATATTAAAATGGCGAAAATGGCAGTACGTAACATCTGCAGATATTGAAAAAATGTATCGGCAGATAAAGATTGATCAAAACGATCAAAAATATTTACATATTTTGTGGAGGAATTCACCACAGAAAAATTAAGAAAATATAAATTGACAACGGTAACGTACGGTACTGCATCGGCACCGTACTTAGCTACGAGGGTGCTTGCAGAAATCGCAAACAGGTGTCAGGATAAAGTGATTGGTGAAATTATCCGAGATGAGTTCTACATGGATGACTTAATGACAGGGGGTGATACCGTACAAGAATCAAAACACAAAGTTCAGCAAGTTTCCAGAGAGCTGGAAAAGGCAGGAATGAATTTGAGAAAATGGATTTCGAATAGATCCGAAATTGTTGAAGAAGTTATTAATACAGGCGATAATAAAGTATTAAAAATTGATGAGAACAAAGCAATCAAAACCTTGGGGTTGCAGTGGGAGCCATTTAAAGACGAATTTAAATTTAAGGTAAACTGTGACGAAAACAGGAAGGTGAATAAAAGAGGGGTACTATTCACACTAGCCAAAATTTATGATCCACTAGGTTGGCTAGCACCAGTAACAGTAATAGGCAAGTTATTCATGCAGAAGTTGTGGCTAGCGGGGCAAAATTGGGATCAAGAGTTGTCCGATAACGAAACAACAGAATGGAAATCCTTCAGGGACAATTTGGTGTTTCTGGAAGAAGTCAGATTACCCCGATGGATCAAGACACAGCCTAATATGTTGTTACAGATTCATGGTTTTGCTGACGCTTCAGAAAAGGCATATGCAGCGGTAGTATATGCTAAAATAGGTGAAACAGTTACCCTCATAGCCAGCAAGAACAAAGTTAATCCAATCAAAAATAGGAAGACTATTCCTAAATTGGAATTATGTGCAGCGCACTTGCTATCGCAATTGCTAAAAAGAGTCCAGCAATCTATTGCTGTTCCAGCTGAAATATATGCTTGGAGTGACTCTACTATCACACTGTGCTGGATAAAAAACGGTGCTAGTAAGGAAAAATTTGTAAGGCGTCAAGGGGTATTTGCCCAAATAAGTTAAAAGATTGTGAGTTGTGGTGGAATGGGCCAAAATGGCTCGGCGAGGCAAATGAAAAATGGCCCAAACCAAAAGCAGATGAGGACAAGAGTATGGTAAATTCCGTACTATTAAATACAGAGAGTAGTGTTATGCAGGAGCTCATTGAAACGTATTCCTGTATGAATTTGGGATTTTTGGCTTAAGAAGCGCACTTAAAAAATACCTGAGGGAATGCGTCACTTGTGCCAGATACCGCCAAGTAACTGCGGAGCAAATTATGGGTAACCTGCCCAAAAAATTGGGTAACGGTGTCATCTCCATTTGATAACACGGGGATTGATTTTGCCGGCCCATATCATAAAAGATGCTCAAAAAATCGGGGACAAAAAACATTCAAAGGGTACATAGCAGTATTCGCGTGCTTGTCAACTAAAGCAATTCATTTAGAAGTTGTTAGTGATTTAACAACTGATGCCTTCCTAGCAGCATTTCGGAGATTTATAGCAAGATATATTCCGATAATATATATTCCGATAATGGTACAAATTTTGTGGGAGCGGCTAGGAGGCTCGATGAAGACTTCAAAAAAGCAGTTCGAGATAACGTTCAGGTTGCCCCCTGTTCTAGAGCGAGAACAGATCAGCTGGCATTTTAGCCCCCCGGCAGGACCACATTTCGGAGGTATTTGGGAAGCGGGAGTAAAATCGGTCAAATATCATTTAAAAAGAGTAATAGGAGATAGTAACCTCACATATGAAGAACTGGCAACGTTATTGTGCCAGATAGAAGCAGTACTAAATTCACGGCCGTTGTATACGACGGGTGAAGATATGGACCACAACGAAGTATTAACTCCTGGACATTTCTTGATTGGAAGACCAACACTAGAAGCAGCTGAGTCCATATCAGAAGAAAAAATTGGAAATTTAGACAGATGGAAACTCATTCAGATAATGAAAAAGGATTTCTGGTTGAAATGGAAAGATGAATATCTATATACTCTCCAGCAGAGGAATAAGTGGCGACGAACCACAGAAAATTTAGAGAATGGTCAGGTCATACTGATCAAAGATGAGAATTGTCACCCAGCCAAGTGACCTCTGGGCAAGATTGAAGAAATTCACAAAGGCAGGGACGATAAAGTAAGAGTGGTAAAAGTCAAATTGCAGGAAGGGTCAATTACAAGACCTATAAATAAAATTTGTCCACTCATTGGGGTAAAATCATCAGAAGACGTTGAGGAGAACCGAGATCGGAAAACTACCAGATTTGGTCATCTGTCCAAAGTAGGAACCGTAATGATGTTAGCAATGTTGATGCTACTTTGTCAATTGTCGAATGCAGCAAGCATCAAAGATAATCGACAAAAAATTACGGTAAAAGAACTAAACGCAACAGCCGCATTGTACTTAGATCCAATGGGTGAGGTGGAGGTAGTAGCGTCGTCATGGGATCTGGTTGTATACTATGACATGTCGGCATATTTTGAAATGCTTACTAAAGGTGACAGATTGATTCCTAAAATGAGGGATTTATGCCAAAAGTTATATAATTTCGAAGACCAGTGCCATTTCGTGTTAGACAACACGATAAAACGCATTGCGGAAATCGAAGATAATAATAGATTGTTCATGAGTCAAAATAAGCCGAGAAGCAAACGAGCACCGTTTGAATTCATGGGTTCACTGTACCATATATTATTTGGCATAATGGATGCAAATGACAGAGTACAGATGAAAGAAAACATGAGAAATTTACTGACAAATCAGCAAAATTTGAAACATCTTCAAGAAAGGCAGACATCGATAGTAGACTCCACGGCAAACATTCTTAAGACAACTATAGATGAAATAAATGATGGATTGAAAATATGACGGAAGTACTAAAAGAAACCTATTACGTATATAGAGAATCCATCCAGTTTTTCATGATTGTAAGGCAATTGAGTTCAGTAGTGGATGAATGTGAAAAAATCCAGACAGGAATTATAAATCTCTTAATAGACATTAACCATGGTAGGTTGAACCCTAATATTTTTAAAACCAACCCAGATGAAGTTGGAAACAGCGAAAATAAAGGACAAGTTGTCCGAAACCTTAGTACTACCATGTAAAAGGACAGGGACTGAGTTAAAAGATATATATACTCTGCTGACGGCCAAGGGTATCTTTATTGACAGAAAACTAATCATAAATGCAAAAATACCACCTTTTGGTAGGCATCCATCTTTTCTCTATAAAGTTGTTCCAGTGCCTGTACGATTAAACAATAATCAAATGGTAATGGTCCATATAGATAGCCAGTACTTAATATATAACTTTGAAATAGACTCGTATCATCTAATGTCTGAGCCAGCTATGCAAAAATGTCGTAGCTGGCAGTCGAACAGGAGAACATGTGAAGGAAGTTGGCCATGGAGTAGTGCCAATGATAATGCCTGCGAGCTGACACCTTTTAAACAAAATAACAAATCTAGTTGCGTATACCCAACGATTGTGGAGATAAAATCTTACTCGGTAAAATAAGATAGCAGCAGTAGTTGGTTATTCAAGGTACCGCCTAAAACTAAGGCCAGAGTCCAATGCGGTAACGAACAGCAGGAGGTGCTAGATATACCAGAACAAGGAATTTTAAGCCTCAGATCAGGCTGCACAGCTAGGGCAGAAGATAAAATTTTAGTAGCTCATCATAGCGTCCAATCAGAGTCGTACATAGCTGTTAAAACTTCGCACGTAGGCGATATAAGTAACATAGAAAATATAGCATGGAGTTCAGTAGAAGCAAACATAGTGAACCATTCGGCAGAATTAGGAAGAATAGGAAGCCAATTACAATCATTAAAGGAACATCATATTGAATTACTAGGTTTAAACTTCCATCACGTAGCTGGTCATGTTTCTTTAGTGTTGGTCAATGAAATATACAATTTGAAACAGAAACATAAAACGTATATAAGTCATAAAGATTCAAAATGACAATTATTGCTTAAAACCCAACAAAACATGCGTCCACACTCTGTGGAAAACACCTAAGATTATAACAGCGACGCGGTATCAAGTAACCAGCGCTGAGCATGAAATATAAACAGTTTTCAACCCCCGAAAACGTGGGCATTAGAATAAGTATTTTTAAGAACAATTGTCGCTTCTTAGAGTTCAAGAGTTTTTAAATAAATTGAGTTCATATTTTGAATTCAACGAATGAAGGGTTATTTTCCTTCTCTCCGGTAATCCCTATTCACTGGTCATTATTAAATGTTGTCCGTTTGTAATTATTTTGCCATATCTGCTTTTTTGGTAGTACAGTTTCGGACAATTTACTACCGTTATCTATTTTAATATTTTTTTTTTTTGTAGATATGTTATAGTTCACCTGTATAAGCTTGGCACATCTGTACCTTCTTGAATAAGAATTTTATTGTTTTAATATACATTTCGCCTGTTCTATTGTCTATCGTACGTAAATCTTTGCTCACCATGTTCAAATATATCTGGAGCTGACGGACTTTTTCTTGAAATTTTTCCTGGCTAACATTAGCGTTCTCATTACTAGAGGTCGCGTTTCCCCGCGACTCTCCGATGCTGACCTCAACATTTTCTGACATCGTTGCATCTGCTTCACTGCTCTCCGACTCAACAGTGCCCTGCCTACTTGACTCTCCTTTGGCTATTAATCTGGCTGCCATCTCTAAACCCTCCTCATACTTTCCATCTGTAAAATAGTAGTGTTCGGTTACACCACTCTGTATCATTTGGCTATGGTAACTAATCCATTGCTTCTGAATCTCAGTTAATTCATTAAGAATCTTGCTAGTTATCTTACTAGCATCTAACTCTTCTATCTTCTTTAATCTTTTGTGCAACTCGTGTTGTTTGTCTAACAATTTTTCAGTTTTGGTAGGGAACATTTTTGTTTTATGCGTATATTAGGATATCGATATAAGTATATAATAATAAAAATAGATAGATGTACTTATAACTATCTTAATTTTTACCACTGTTGCCACTGTTGTCCGCCAAGTAGAGTTTGCCAAGTAGGTTTTGCCGATAATCTGCTGCTGCGTGTCTCCCAATGGCTAGGGTTTGCCGATAGTTTGCTGGTGCTTGTCTGCCTATGGCTAGGGTTTGCCGATAATTTGCTGGTGGTTCGCCGTTTCTTTACATACGTCTCGCCTCCAGTCGCCT
Organism: Drosophila equinoxialis; assembly: GCA_018150345.1. Lineage (NCBI taxonomy): Eukaryota > Metazoa > Arthropoda > Insecta > Diptera > Drosophilidae > Drosophila > Drosophila equinoxialis. The sequence goes on from JAECWI010000112.1 coordinate 35,880, forward strand.
CTCCTCTGCAACTATCTTGTTGCTCTGTTGCTGTCTCTAGTTGCCGACTTGCAACTATATATATAGCGTATATATACACTATGTAATTAAAATTTTTACTTTCGATATTAGGGCTTCGAATACGCCACACACAAAAACTCCCGCCGCCGAAATTACTACAGTTGCTCCACTAGCCAAACTGTCTTTAAAATCGGACGCACGCACTTTTTAATTATTAAGCAATATTTTGCTTTTTGTTTTATACTCTGTCTCTTACCACTGGTGGGGGAAAACAAGAGTTGTTTTATTTTTGCTACCTTTAGCTGATCTTAGCATTCACATTTGCATAAGAATTCAGACTTTAAGGAGCTGATTCAATCTCTGAGCCTCTTACCACTGGTGGGGGAAAACTGCAGAGTTCCTTTTTCTCGAAGGACCAAAATGAATAGGGATTTCCGAAGAGAAAGAAAATAACCCAATCTTCATTCGTTGAATTCAAAATATGAACTGATATAATAAATTTTTATTTTGAATTCATTTTTTTTGCATCAATTTTAGAACTCGACTTGGAGTTACTTGAGAGTCTGCATACTATTCTAATAGCTATTAACTGCGAATTTGCAATCGGCGCTTTGAAATTTAAAAATTTCTCAGATAAAACTATTAGATCATACATGTTACATTATTCATGGTATCCTATATAACCAATTCTCCATAAAATTTTAGTTCATGGATCACAAATAATAACTGCATCAGTAATGCCGGTGGGGTGTCTTGGAGAAAACGCGTCTGAAGCGAAAAATAAATTTTACAAGCGTGATCGGCTACTGCACGCTCGGCACAATTCGCGGGTAAATAATATGATGGATGTATTCCAAAGATCTATGGACACTTCAGATCCCCTCATCACAAGTATATCCATTAAGAAAACGGCAGCTCGACATAAAAAAAACCCCTTTCGCGAGTTGTCATTGAACTTTTAGAAACACCACATTATAATTTTCCAATAAATGTTCAGTCTTTAAGTAATGATTACAGTTTTCATGATGACTCCGACTCAGAAATAGATGATATAAATCCATATGCGCTTGAATTAGATGTGGAAAACAATTAAAATATGAATTTTTCTAAAATTGTTAGTAACTAAGACCTGTCTTTAAGTAAGAATTTAATCATAATAAATATTATATTACTATCACTAAAACATAAAAACTATTAAAATTTTTGTACTTTATATATTTCTCACAATTTCCTTTGTGATCACGTATACGCACTGTTGCCTTATATGGGCTATTGGGGTGGGCGTGGTCAAATGATTGGTACTATTCTTATCAAATATTCCAAATTTTAGCTCGATATCTGCGTTATTCGACTTTATGCCACTTATTTGGCAATTCAGCCCAGTGTGCAATGATTCTAATTTGAAACATTTCGTCCCAAAGATTTTATGCGTTCCTGCAACATCGACGGAGTCGGAGCGTATGTTCAGCAAGACTGCACTTGTAATTAGTGACCGCAGTGCTTCACTTAAGGCGGAAAATGTTGTTTTGTTAATTACACAATGCTTTGTCTTCTTATTCTTCGAGTTGATCTCTAATGGATAGAGTATGTTTTTGTTGATTACACTTTGTTTTGTTTTTGTTTAATTTTGAAGTTGCTATCAGTGTATAAGGAAAAGACATATCTAACTGAACTGATAGAATTATTTTGAGTTGCCTTACAAAACATAAAACTGATATATCTATATAATGTATGTGTTTGGATTTTGCAAAATAAATAATGATGCATAAAATAAACAAAAAATTCATTAAAGTTGCTCTTAATTTTAGTTAATAACATTTATTTGCAACAAATTAGTAATTGTTAAAATATATGGTGTTTCAAAAAACTATACAATCGATAGTATCGAATTTTTACTCTATCGTAAATATCGAATGGCGCTACTATCGATAGTTTCCCAGCACCAGTGTGTACGCATGCGATTTCAAGGCCAAATGGGTACGAACATCGAATATGTAAATTAAACACAATCTTAGTTAGTCGCATAAAAAAATTAAAATTTTTTTTTGTGAATAGGGATTTCCGAAGAGAACGAAAATAACCCAATCTTCATTCGTTGAATTCAAAATATGAACTGATTTTATTTACAAAAGTGTGGAGTTTATATAGGATTATTTTAGGCTCTAGGAGGTAACAATTTTTCTTAGAAGATCTTATTCTAGACTCACACCCACGTATTTGGGGGTTGAAAATTTATTATTATTTTGGGCACGGCGTCGGCCACTTGACATCCTGCCGTTGTGATCTTTTGGGTTAGTTTAGAATTACAAGTGTTTTTTCCCACATGGTGTGTGGCTGATTGTAATTCTAGTCATATGCTAGATTAGTTGTTTGGTACAAAGGTACAGTTGTATTGTGTTTTCTTTAGTGCATCTGATTTGGTGAAGCCAGCTCAGATGAACACTATGTTTATTCTTAAACATTCTGCAAAGGGCCACCAAATGCGGCGTTTTGGACTTTATTTTTATAGTTAGTTGTCTTATACAAATTATTTTTAATATTATCATTAGTAAGATAACTATTGTTAAGGAATCATCATCAGTTACATGACGGACGTTCAACCTAGTCAATCTTCCTGTACCGATTGTAACTGATTTCCTATTCTTACCAATTTTGACGTATGTATTACTGAGTTGGCTTCTACTGGTTTTTAAATTATTTGGCATATTACCTAGCGATTTCTGTTTTGGGATATCTACCCACTCCTGATGTGCATTACTGTGCTGACTTCTAGCCTTTTTATAAGGTGGAGAATTTAAAAAATAACTACCTTTACTTTTTGACTTGTTCGAATGTGATCTTTGCTCCACTATTTTGAAATATCGCTGATTGCTGAAATTTGAGTGGTTATTCTGGTCATTATTAAATGTCGTCCGTTTATAATTATTTTGCCATATCTGCTTTTTTGGTAGTACAGTTTCTGACAATTTGTTACCAGAATCTACTTTGATATTATTTTTTAGATAATCATTATCTAATTGACCCAATGGTTCACTAACCGTTGCCGTCTGAATATTCTCATTTTGTACTGGCTCTGGGATATATATTTTTTCTTCCCCAATTTTTACTTTACCTCCAATGTGAGGGCCTGCCGGGGGCCATAAATTTATTTCTTGAGTTTTGTTGATGTATCTCCTTGGAATTGTATTATTTTTATTTTGAAATTTACCTTTCTTTTTCTCGCAACGTTGTTCAAAACCTTTGACATCTATTGTTGTTGCCACTACAGATTTATTCTGATTTGATTTGGTGCACCCCGAAACGATCCAACCAAATTGAGTATTCTGGCCTAGCAGGCCATCAATCTTTGTAATTCCCCCTTTTAAGATTTGGGTATATACTTTTACTCCCATTATTATATCAATCCTACCAGGTTTATTAAAGGTAGGATCAGCTAGAACGTAAGTTTGCCATTTTGACATATCCACGTTTGCTATTTTTAATGGAAGCGCTTTCATTAACTTTGGCAACACAATTGCCTCAACCCTAAGATGTCCTTTCAAAGGATTTCGCGTCTTCACATCTATTTTTACCATATATTTTGATTTATTGGATTTTATTGAGGACACGCCACTTATTTCTGTATATTGTTTAATTTTAGGTAATTTCAATATTTGAACGGCCTCTTCGGACAAAATGGTGCTCTGTGAACCACAATCAATAAGGGCTCTTAGAGTCTTATATCCTCCATTTACATTTTTTACTTGTATTAAAGCTGTGGCCAACAGTGCTGGTTGTGCGTTTACACAAGTATTAACTCTCTCCTGTTTTTCTTCAAAATGGAGTAAGGTATGGTGTTCCTTACTGCACAATGAACAGACCATTTCATTAGTGCACACCTTATTGCTTGAATCTTATGCAAAGCTTATAGCACTTTTACGCTTTGTGCCCGGCAATTTTGCAAATCGGACATTTATTTTCGACTTCCGCATAATTTAACACAGTTTTTAGCGGTTTTTTCTCTTCGTTGCTCATGGCACTTAGCGAGCAATATCTTTGCTCCAAGTATTCCATGACATCAGATAGCATTTGAATTTGCCTTGTTTTTTTAATCTGACTCTCATACAATGAATGTCAAATTTCCTTAGTAGGAGTTGTGCGAATATGACGTCAACTTCATCGGACAAATTTGCTTTTATTTTAATTAAGTAAACTGACTCATTAACTATGTCAATCACTCCTTTAACACTTTTTGCGGATTCATTGTTGATCATCGGTAAATCAACGATCCGACTTAATTGTTCGGAAAATACCCTCCGATTATTTTCATACCGCTTGGTTAACATTTCCCAAGCGGCACTATAGTTATCAGCTGAACCTGACAATAGATGGGCTACCATGCTCCTGGCTTCGCCCTTTAACGCGGATTTCAAATAATTGAACTTAAGAGCAAGACTTAGATCCTCTCTTTTTTCAATCAGTTCCGCGAATAATTCTACAAACAAGTCCCATTCTCTTGGCTCTCCAGAAAATGTGGGTACTTGTATTTTTGGCAACACCGGTAGTTCGCCTCTCACGGTAACATTCTCAACTTTCAAATTTTTCTGATAATTTATTTTCTCTTCTAATGCTACCAAGGTATTCTGAAGATCGAATTCTAATTCTTCTATGACCTCTCTAAGCGTTTCATTATGTATAATTTCACCTGTATAAGCTTGGCACATCTGTACCTTCTTGAACAAGAATTTTATTTTTATACCCTTGCAAAAAGGGTATATTAATTTTGGTCAGAAGTGTGCAACGCATAGAACGAAGCATCTCAGACCATATAAAGTATATATATTCTTGATCAGCACGACGAGACGAGTTCAAATAGCCATGTCCGTCCTTCCGTCCGTCCGTCCGTCCGTCCGTCCGTCCGTCCGTCCGTCTGGATCGTAGGCTTGTATATACTGCAGGCATTGTATATCTCGGATTCAGCCGGATCGGACCACTATATCATATAGCTCCCATACAAACGTCAAAGTCACGAAACAGTGACTTTCTCAATAACTTCATAAATTTATAGCTATTGTCATAAAAGTTGGTATTTGTCAGTTTTATGTTCTTATTAATGATTGTGCCAAATTTGATCAAGATCGGGTGACTATATCATATAGCTCCCATACAAACGGCAAAGTCACGAACAGTGACTTTCTCAATAACTTTGTTTGTCAGTTTTATGTTCTTATTAATGATTGTGCCAAATGTGATCAAGATCGGGTGACTATATCATATAGCTCCCATAGAAACATAAAAGTTGGTATTTGTCAGTTTTATGTTTTTATACCCTTGCAGAGGGTATTATAAAATTGGTCAGATGTTTGTAACGCACAGAAGGAGACGTTTCCGACCCCATAAAGTATATATATTCTTGATCAGCATGAGAAGCTGAGTCGATATAGCCATGTCCGTCTGTCCGTCCGTCCGTCCGTCCGTCCGTCCGTGCAAATCAACTTCACGCTGGCATCTTAAGAGCTATCGGAATGAAATTTCATATTTGGGCTACTTTTAGCCGGGAGATGATAAAGTATGAAAATCGTAAGGATCGGACCACTATATCATATAGCTCTAGAGCAAAAATTTTTGCAAAATTTGGAGTATCCCCATGAAATTTACCAATATAATAGAATTTGATATAAAATCTCAGATCCCAAAATTTGAATGTGATCGGATAAATAGAACACAAGTTACAGTCAATACAAATCGGTTCTACGTCATCAGCAAATCAAACAGAGCACATGCATCACACACACACAGACGTAGCGCTACACGAACTGTATGTATGTGTATGCGTGTTGTGCTTTGCTTACGGAATGATGGAAGAAAAATTTGTAGTAAAAAGAGAAATAATTTGAATGTTTTGTTTGTGTATTGATGAATTGAGTTGCAAGGAAAGAAATTTCAAAAACTAAAAAAATGATTGCCAAGGACTGCAAAAGGGTATAAAAACTTCGACATTGCCGAAGTTAGCTTCTTTGATATTTATTAATGATTGTGCCAAATTTGATCAAGATCGGGTGACTATATCACATAGCTCCAATACAAACGGCAAAGTCACGAACAGTGACTTTTCTCAATAACTTCGTTACTTTTTAAGCTATTGTCGTGAAATTTAATAAACGTTAGTTTATTGAAGCTATAGATGTGCCAAATTTGGTCAAGATCGGGTGACTATATCGTATAGCTCCCATAGAAACGATAGGTGGAAAACAGTGACTTTCATCATAAAGTTCGTTATATCCTATGCTAAGATTGAAGGCCGTTCTTTCGCAAACATTAGACTTTTTGGATAAAACGTTTTTACACTTTGATGGCTATGGGTAAGAAAAGAATTACCAAAACAGTTGCAAGGGTATACAAACTTCGACGCGGTCGAAGTTAACCCCGGCCCTCTGGTTTTAATATACATTTCGCCTGTTCTATTGTCTATCGTACGTAAATCTTTGCGCACCATGTCCAAGCTGACGGACTTTTTCTTGAAATTTTTCCTGGGTAATATCAGCGTTCTCATTACTAGAGGTCGCGTTTCCCCGCGATTCTCCGATGCTGACCTCAACATTTTCTGACATCGTTGCATCTGCTTCACTGCTCTCCGACTCAACAGTGCCCTGCCTACTTGACTCTCCTTTGGCTATTAATCTGGCTGCCATCTCTAAACCCTCCTCATACTTTCCATCTGTAAAATAGTAGTGTTCGGTTACACCACTCTGTATCATTTGGCTATGGTAACTAAACCATTGCTTCTGAATCTCAGTTAATTCATTAAGAATCTTGCTAGTTATCTTACTAGCATCTAACTCTTCTATCTTCTTTAATCTTTTGTGCAACTCGTGTTGTTTGTCTAACAATTTTTCAGTTTTGGTAGGGAACATTTTTTGTTTTATGCGTATATTAGGATATCGATATAAGTATATAATAATAAAAATAGATAGATGTACTTATAACTATCTTAATTTTTACCACTGTTGCCACTGTTGTCCGCCAAGTAGAGTTTGCCAAGTAGGTTTTGCCGATAATCTGCTGCTGCGTGTCTCCCAATGGCTAGGGTTTGCCGATAGTTTGCTGGTGCTTGTCTGCCTATGGCTAGGGTTTGCCGATAATTTGCTGGTGGTTCGCCGTTTCTTTACATACGTCTCGCCTCCAGTCGCCTCTCCTCTGCAACTATCTTGTTGCTCTGTTGCTGTCTCTAGTTGCCGACTTGCAACGTATAGCGTATATATACACTATGTAATTAAAATTTTTTACTTTCTATGTTGATTTTTTGCGACCTTTTTGTTGTTTAGAGTTGAATATTTTGCCGGCTCGAGGTCAAAAAGTTGGGCGAATAAAAACAAAAATGAAACACATAGTTTGTCCTTATTTTCGTTCCGATATATTTCGACCACTCATCGGTGGTCGTCTTCAGGGCAACTATAAATAACATTAAATTGTGATTTACATAATATTAATTTAACAACAAGAAAACACCTACTTAGTTTTACACGTCCGCACACTGTGACGTGGAGCTACACACTGATTTGTCCCTAATAAATGCCTGTATAAATGCGCGCAGTTGTCTGTATCTACCTTATAATTAAGTCTTATATTTGTCGGGGTATTTATTATGTGCAGCATCTCCAAAGTGTAACGTTTGTTGTAATGTTGTTCTTGGTCTATTATGTTTACTTCGTAAGGAAGGACCCAACCACTAGACTACAGACCAAAAACAACGAATTGGTGGAAAAACTATACAAACATGAACTTATTTCACGGACCGAACGAAATAAGCTTATAACAACCACATCAATTCCACCATATGGATTACCTAAAATTCACAAAGAAGGTACGCCATTAAGACCAATCTGTTCATCAATCAACATATTAAAAAATATAACTGCAGACTCAACATATAACGTAAAGAACGCCTCAGAATTTAAGACAAGGATTAATGACACATACATTTGCGACGATGAAAGATTAATTTCATTTGACGTAGTCTCACTTTTTCCAAGTATTCCAATAGAATTGGCACTTGACACCATTAGAGAAAAGTGGACAAAAATAAAAGCGCACACTAACATTCCAAAATTAACATTTATAGAAATAGTACGTTTTTGCATACAAGAGAACAGATATTTCAGATACAAAGACAATATATACACACAACTAAAAGGAATGCCTATGGGCTCACCAGCGTCACCGATAATAGCTGACATAATTATGTCAGAACTCTTAGACAAAATGATGAGAACACTGCAGCGACCACCTAGAGTTATGACGAAATATGTAGATGACCTTTTTGCCATAATTAAAAAAGACGAGATCCAAAACACACTTGACAACCTAAATTCATTTGACAGGAACATAAAGTTTACAATAGAATTTAAAAATGACAACAAACTAACATATCTAGACGCATCAATACACAGCCGAGGAAATGAACTAAAATTAAAATGGTACAAAAAACCAACAGCATCAGGACGAATAATTAACTTTAACTCCAAACATCCGAAGTCGATGATAATGAATACAGCAAGAGGTTGTATACAACGGATGCTCAATATATCGGACCCAATTTTTCATGAAGAAACGAAGGAAGAAATACGACGAATTTTAAAGGATAATGACTTTCCAAACCACACCATAAGGACTTTACTAAAATCTCGCAACGAGAAAACCAATAAAGATGTTCCGACAAAACGCTTTATGTCCGTCACATATGTCCCACAACTATCGGAAAGATTAGCAAGCTCAGATTGCTATGACATTGAACAAATACAGATAGCACATAAACCCAATAACACACTACGGAGTATTTTTAACAGAACAAAAAGTAGGATTGATACAATGGACAAAAGCAACGTAGTATATAAAATACCGTGCAATGGGACTTATGAAGAAAACTGTGATAAAATATATATAGGGACAACAAAATCGAGGCTAAAAACAAGACTATCGCAACATAGATCTGACTATAAACTTCGTCAACACTCCAATGCACCAAAAACGGCATTTATGGCCCACTGTGCCGCCAGTGGACATTCCCCAAATTTTGACGAAGTAAACATAATAGACCAAGAACAACATTACAACAAACGTTACACTTTGGAGATGCTGCACATAATAAATACCCCGACAAATATAAGACTTAATTATAAGGTAGATACAGAGAACTGCGCGCATTTATACAGGCATTTATTAGGGACAAATCAGTGTGTAGCTCCACGTCACAGTGTGCGGACGTGTAAAACTAAGTAGGTGTTTTCTTGTTGTTAAATTAATATTATGTCAATCACAATTCAATGTTATTTATAGTTGCCCTGAAGTCTTCAGGCTGAAGACGACCACCGATAAGTGGTCGAAATATATCGGAAAGAAAATAAGAACAAACTGTGATTTTAATTTTTGTTTTTATTCGCCCAACATTTGACCTCGAGCCGGCAAAACATTCAACTCTAAACAACAAAAAGGTCGCAAAAATCAACATATTTTTATAATAATAATTTTATCAAATTTTGTAAAATATATGCATGTATGGATGTACATATGTATATACTTATGTACATTATATATACATATGTATGTACATATGTATGTTACCACGCCCATTTCATGATTACCTTTGACAATATTAGCTTATTGTCCATTTAGGATAGATCGCACAAACAACAAACTTTAAACGTTTTCATATTTTTAATAAGAATAATACATATATTTTAACGTACATTTTTCTCATTTAGCCTTGAAAACGCATGCATATTTACATCCATGTACATACATACATACATATATGTAATGGGTTTATTGATATAAACACAAATAGAAAGTTTTAATGGATAGGATAGGATTCACAAATTAGGCTTAATTAAATACAACGTTTAAATGTTCAACTTAAAAACGACTTGACATTTTCAACTTAATTATTCCGACGACTTTCGACTTCTTTCGCTGGCAACTTTACGACGACGACGCTACTTCTCGACTCTCGCCAACCTTCTGCCTCTTCTCTCAATCGCCAGGGCTACCAAAAACGACCAGCAACCCAGCACACATCTTACATAAATATGTATGTTATCTATTGAATTCGCATGCGTACATACAAGTTAAGACCAGACATGCTTCACTATCACAATCACACTCACTCCACACCCATAGAGAACATCCAAGAGTCATCATAATGAGCACTGACGTAATGAGCATCGGCACGATCATTGAAGGCACCACCAAGAATGTCACCCGATAACCTTGCAACACACGACCGCCTTCACACAATTGCCAGACTAAACATTCGTAGGGGAATGGTGTCAAGTTCGGTGCACCAGATGGCAAGTCGCCCAATTCCCTGAATCAATTTGGCAACAAGCATCATGTTCGGTACACCAGCCGTCACGTCGCCCAAATCAATTTCATGATTCATTCAAACATAATCGACCTACACAATTCAGTCTCTAATCCTAGTACAAACTTCTCACTTCGTTAGAACTCCGCGATCTTAGTTCAGTCTAGTAGTCACAAAGTCTTCCAGTAAAAAAGATAGATTTCCAAATGTGCACTCAATATAAAATAAACTCAAATAAAACTTTATTTTTTTATGCGACTAACTAAGATTGTGTTTAATTGGCGCCCGAGCAGGAACCCCGCGTTTAAAAGTTGGTCAAGTGAAGTAAAACGGCAATTGTGATAAGTGTTAATCAAAATAAACGCAAATAAATACGCCTTTAAAACGATAACCGAAATATACGCAGTGCCAACAAAACTTCGCTGAGGTCAGACGGGGGTTATAACTAAAATATCAAAGAAGCTAACTTCGGCAATGCCGAAGTTTATATACCCTTGCAGTCCTTGGCAATAATTTTTTTACATTTTGAAATTTCTTTCCTTGCAACTCAATTCATCAACACACAAACAAAACATTCAAATTATTTCTCTTTTTACTACAAATTTTTAAGCAAGGCACAACACGCATACACATACATACATACGTGTAGCGCTACGTCTGTGTGTGCGTATGCATGTGCTCTGTTTGATTTGCTGATGACGTAGAACCGATTTGAATTGACTGTAACATGTGTTCTATTTATCTGATCAAACTCAAATTTTGGGATCTGAGATTTTATATCAAATTCTATTAAATTTCATGGCGATACTCCAATTTTTGCAAAAAAATTTTGTTCTAGAGCTATATGATATAGTAGTCCGATCCTGACAATTTTCATACTCTATTATCTCCCGGCTAAAAGTAGCTCAAATATGAAATTTCATTCCGATAGCTCTTAAGATGCCAGCGTGAAGTTGATTTGCACAGACGGACGGACGGACGGACGGACGGACGGACAGACGGACATGGCTATATCGACTCAGCTTCTCATGCTGATCAAGAATATATATACTTTATGTGGTCGGAAACGTCTCCTTCTGTGCGTTACAAACATCTGACCAATTTTATAATACCCTCTGCAAGGGTATAAAAACTGATCGCTGCATTCCTCTAGTATCCGTTCGGAGGAAAGTTGGTACAACAAGTGTCTGGATTCGGAGCGTTAGTACCCCAACGTGGTAAAAGCGAGCACCCCGACCAATCGACCAATAAAAGCACCGAAATGAAAATAATACTAATGTAAGTTAAGTTAAAAATAAAACAAACAAGAAACAAATCATTAATTATTTAAGCAAGATCAAAGAAGAAAGGAAAGAAATACCACTTAAGAGGAAAATCCTAACAAAAAAAAAAAAAAACGAATTAGCATCATAAGAAACGAAAAACGAACCAACTAACATTTATAATAATTATCTTTACTAACAAAATTTTCAAACCGAAAGCCATTTCCATTCAAAATTTGTTTTCTCCCTAAAACGGTATCGCGTCGTGATCGAATTTACTTGTCTTTCGAATAATTATTCGACGGTATTGCACTACGCGTTTATTTTTGAGTGAATTAAATCCTTTGTGAAATCGAAAATGCCTGAAAACGACAGTTGGGTAAAAGCCGCGGTCCTTCAGCCAGGAGGTCACCCTACAACAGAGTCACAGAATGCGTCAACCTCAGCCTCCGCGAACAGAAGTGTAGAGGCTATATCCATACAAGGGTTAGATGCAGCCATTGATAGTCTGTTAGCAGCTAGAATGGGGACTTATATTGAGCAGCTAAAACTGGCCCAGCCAGCAACCCCAGAATACAGAGACTTAACTCTAAATTTACAGGGCAATTGGAATGAGGTAGATAAAGTTCCAGACCTAGTGAAAGGACTCAAAGAATTCTCGGGAAATCCAGCAGAGTTTACAACTTGGTTTTCTTCAACCTCGCGTGTAATGGATGCCTTTGCTCCTTTGCAAGGAACGCCAAAATACTTTGCGATTTTACTAACGGTCAGAGACAAAATCACAGGACATGCGAACATAGTACTAAAGGTGAATGATACCGCGTTGCACTGGGAGGCAATCTCGAAATGCCTTCTGGAGGAATATTCAGACAGACGAGATTTGGGTACACTAGAATATCAGTTGTTCTCCATGAGTCAGAGGAATAGTACGATCCATGAGTTTTACCTTGCAGTGAACCATCAGATGTCCTTAATCATCAGCCAAATGAAAAATATGGGACACGGTCCTGAGGTCATGGCAGTTTTGTCAAAACAGATAAGGGACAGAGCCCTAGATACTTTTATTAGGGGCCTGAACGGTGATCTATCAGATAGAATAAGTCTAGCGCAACCAATTAGCCTGAAACACGCGTTGCAAATGATAGAAGACTTAACCAATAAGCATACTAAAAACTCGATCGGTTTAGGTTATCAGCACCCTCGTCCAAATCCAGCACACAAGACAGTACAATACACCAGAATTAATGCCCCCCACAGTGGTCATACCCTCCAGTACTCCCCCCTAAACCACAAAATAACATGAACTGGTACAACCCCAGACAGACTCAAAATGCTTTCATACCCCAAAAAAATTTTCCACAGAACCATAGTATTCCCCAAAATATCCCTTTCCGAAACAGTAACCAAACTTTCTTTAATGCACCACCTAGACCTCTCGCCCCAAAGCCTCAACCCAAGCCTACACCAATGGATGTAGACGGCTCCATAATGACCAAGAACGTGAATTACATGAATAGGCCAAATATAAATCCTACACAACCAGTTTTATTAAAGAGAGTAAATCCGTTTAATACGAATCTCCCAAACAAAGCCCAAAGACAGTTCCACATCGGGCCGAGGTACAAGACGGGCAATACAGTGCCCCACCACCAGAAGACCTTCAAGTCAATATAACCGAAGCTCAGTTGTCCGAATACCAAGAACAGGAAGACTATTTTCAAACAGTCCCATACTCACAATTTTCGGAATATGAACAACAGCAAGAGTACTCCACCACTCAAGGTGGTATGTCCGAATTAAGTCCGCAAGATAGAGAGACACCACAACCTACAGTACAGGATCCTTACCCACAAATCGAGGACACGGTTAATTTTTTAGGATGAAGTGTTCCTCTTTGCCGTACTTTGTAGTCCGGGACAAAGACGGAACAGTGTACAATTTTTTAATAGACACCGGTTCAAACAAAAACTATATCCAACCTGAAATAGCCAAGAACATAAAGCCAAATGAGCGTAAATTCTACGCGAATACTGTAAGTGGACGCATCCTAATTACGGAGCATGTCCACTTGGGTCTCTTCAATGAACCCAACAAACCTATAATTTTTTTTCTACTCCCAAATTTAAAATCGTTTCATGGAATCCTAGGCAATGACACACTAAAAGAATTAAATGCCATTATAGATGTAGGAAAAGATTTGTTACATGTCAACAACTCTCATGTTGTTAAAGTGAGACAGATGCGAGCTCAGCAGGTCCACACGATCAACTCAGATCAATTATCGGGTCATCAAAAGTTAAAGCTAGAAGCACTTCAAGAGGAATACAAATCGCTATTTGCAAGTCCGGATATGAGGTTGACTTATGCTACCACTGTCCAAGGTGAAATTCGAACATCGTCAGACACTCCAGTCTACTCAAAACACTACCCGTATCCAGCCTCCTTGAAGGAAGTAGTCGAAGAGCAAATTCAAGAACTATTAGAAGATGGTATAATACGACCCTCACGGTCGCCCTATGGCTCTCCTGTATGGATCGTCCCAAAAAAAAAAAGCGACAGTTCGGGAAAAAAGAAATATAGGATGGTCATCGACTACAGAAAATTAAATTCAGTCACCATCTCGGATAAATACCCTATCCCAGAAATTGGAGAAATGATTGCTCAATTGGGCAACAACAAATACTTCTCCGTCCTTGACTTAAAGAGCGGATTTCATCAGATCCCTTTAAAGGAATCCGACATCGAAAAATCAGCATTCTCTATAAACGGAGGAAAATATGAGTTCACCAGACTCCCCTTCGGTTTAAAAAATTAACATCTATATTCCAAAGAGCTCTCGACGATATTTTAAGAGAACATATAGGGAAAATATGCTATGTCTATATCGACGACATCATAATATTCAGCAAAACAGAGGAGGAACACTTTCGCCATTTGGCCAAGGTATTCTCTACCTTAGCAGAAGCAAACATGAAAGTACAAGTCGACAAGTGTAAATTTTTAAAACATAGCGTTGATTTCCTAGGAGTAGTAATATCAAGCGAAGGTGTTAAGACCAACCCAGAAAAAGTACAGGCTATAAAAAATTTCCCCACACCAAGAAACCTGAAGCAACTAAGATCCTTCTTGGGTTTAGCTAGTTATTATAGGCGGTTCATTAAGGATTTCGCGAAGCTAGCAAGACCCCTTACAAATTTACTGCGTGGCGAGCACGGGAGAACGAAAAAGAATGTCTCCAACAAAATCGAAATTCGTTTTGGCAAGGAAGAGTTGGACTCTTTTGAAAAAGTTAAGAATGCACTAGTTTCACAGGATGTATTGCTAGCATATCCCGATTTTAATAAAGAATTTCATCTGACCACAGATGCCTCAAATATAGCGATAGGTGCCTCACTAGAACAAAATGGCAGACCAATCACATTTATATCCAGAGCATTATCTAAGACAGAAGAAAATTACGCTACGAATGAAAGGGAAATGCTGGCCATAGTATGGGCCTTAGAAAAATTGAGGATGTACCTTTATGGGAAGTCAAAAGTGATCATTTATACAGACCATCAACCGCTTACTTATGCGCTTAGTCCAAAAAACAATAACACGAAACTAAAAAAATGGAAGAGTTACCTAGAAGAATACAACTACGAGTTGAAGTATAAACCGGGTAGCTCAAACGTAGTAGCAGACGCACTTTCAAGAAATCCTACCGGCATAAATGCCAGTAGTACGTCAGCAGCTACGATGCATAGTGACGAAAGCTCAGGGCACGAACTGATACCGACAATGGACATCCCTATCAACGTATTTAAGAACCAGTTAATACTCCTCACAGGCGAAAACGAAGACACGACATTCGAGTTACCATTTCCCACTTATCACAGACATACAGTAGTTCGAAGGAACTATTCAGAAAATGATCTTGTAGAAATCCTAAAAGCAAAATTAGATCCTAGGATAGTGAATGGTATTTTCACTTCAGAAAGCATCATGGGAAAAATTCAGCTGATATTTCCAGAACATTTTAGGAATTATAAAGCTAGGTTTACGCAGATCCAAACTACGGATGTCCACGAGAATAGCGAGCAGCAGGAAATTATAACTAAAGAACATACTAGAGCCCATAGAAACGCAATAGAAAACAAAAAGCAAATTTTATCTAAAGTTTTTTTCCCAGGAATGAGAAAAAAAATAGAAGCAGTAGTAAAAACATGCCAAACATGCAAACTTTCTAAATACCAAAGGCACCCCCCAAATCAAGAGATTCAATCAACACCCATACCAAGTTATCCAGGAGAAATAATCCACATAGACCTTTACTCGACTCAAAACAAAACCATTTTAACGGCAATAGACAAATTTTCAAAATACACACAAATAAAGTTAGTGAATTCAAAAGCAGCAGAACATTTAAAGGTACCACTACGCGAGTTATTGGTAGCCTTTGGCGCGACTAAAACAGTAGTAATGGACAACGAAAAATCGTTAAATTCCGCTTCGATAAAATTCCTTTTGAACGATCAACTGGGTATAAACGTACACACAACCCCACCGTATACTTCGTCTAGCAATGGTCAGGTAGAAAGATTTCATTCCACATTCACGGAATTAATGAGATGCCTAAAGATTGAGCATCCGGAATTAGAATTTGAAGACCTAATATTCAGAGCAGTAGACGAATACAATAAGACGATCCACAGTACAATTAACAAAAAACCGATAGAAGCTTTTTTTGCGTTAGACTTGGCACACTCTCCGGAAAAACTAGCATTAGAAAGAGGAAAAACTTCAAAGAAAATTTCAGACAAACAAATTGCAGATTTACAATATCATAACAAAAACAAAGAACCCATAAAAATTTATGACCCAGGAGAAACAATTTATGTCAAAATCAATAAGAGATTGGGTTCTAAATTAACACCAAGATATAAAAAGGAAAAAGTAGCTGAAGATTTAAATACAAAAGTTAAAACAACGTCAGGCAGGATAGTACATAAGAACCAGTTGAAATACTGACCAATATCCATCTTTGACAGGTTAATATTGATACCAGTCTGTTGGGGACATACGACTATCCTGGATTACTCAAAATCAAGGGTAGTAATGCTGGAAACTGGAATGGCAGCGAGGCAGAATGGCACGTCTAAAATTATACACGTTGTAGAAGTAGAAAAATATCAACAGGTATTGTCGGTGTTGAAAGAGGTTGTACGAAACTCAACCAAAGCAAATCCGTATTACCCTTTTCTTATTTACGAAATAACCCGAATCGAAAACGAAATCAAAAGATTAAAGCCTATAAAATTCAAAGCAAAACGCTCTCTTGATATACTTGGAACAGCGTGGAAGTGGCTCGCGGGTACCCCAGATCACCAGGACCATAAGATTGTAATCGATAAGATTAACGAACAGCTAAAGAATAATAATGAGCAAGTAATAATTAATAAACTGGTAGAAGATAAGATAAATGACCTAATTAAAATAACGAACACTTTATTGCATAGAAGTAAACCAGAAACAGACGAAAAACTGAAAGAAATAGAAATAACAAAATTTAAACTGAGCCTTTTAAGAGAAGAAATTACAAATGTCATTTACGCAATAGATTGGGCCAAAGCCAATACAATAAATTCTTTGATTTTATCACCAGCAGAAATAAACATTATTGAAACATATGCCGAAGAAAGTCTAACATTTGTAAATATTGAAGGCTGATAGAATTTGCCGAAGTAAGTGTTGCTTCCGATGGCAGAGCTCTCCTTTATATCGTTAGCATACCTAGAGTAATTAAAGAACAATGCAAAAAAATCATGGCACTACCTATAAAATATGAGAAAAACAATTGAAAAAATAGATTATAATCACATTTTAAAATGCAATAAACAATATTTCGGTCTAGCTAATAAGGATAAATGTAAAAATCAGAACAACAAAATATTATGTAAACTGGAAGATTTGACTGACTTAAAAAATAGCAAATGCATAGGAGCGTATTTTCATAGGAAAAAACCAACTTGCCAAACTACTAACAATCAACATGTGAAATCACACTCGGAGGTGGCTCCCGGCACGATCTTGCTAAACCAATTCAAGGGTATCATCAACGTCGATGGAGAAAACCTTACTTTGGACGGAACTTTTATAGTCCAATCGCAAAATTCAACAATCAACATAGATGACTCGTGGTACATCATGAAGACTAAGCGTGAAGTAGAAGTCCAACCCCCATTACTTCAACTATTATCGGACAAACAGCACCAAGGCGAAACCCTATCTCTGGAGATGATCAAAGAACTGCACTTGAACAACACGAACAGCCTGGAAAGAATTCAGACTAACAATGTCATAATTTCATCATCCTATTGGATCGTCATAGCAATTTTAGCGATCGCAGCAATTACATACTGGGCGATCAAGAGGCAATGCAACCACAGGCCAGAAGAGAGCAATCCACCAATGGTAATGCCGATTACACCCGTACAATATGTGGTAGCGACCGAGGACGTCCGCACTTAAGAGGGGAGGAGTTAAGACCAGACATGCTTCACTATCACAATCACACTCACTCCACACCCATAGAGAACATCCAAGAGTCATCATAATGAGCACTGACGTAATGAGCATCGGCACGATCATTGAAGGCACCACCAAGAATGTCACCCGATAACCTTGCAACACACGACCGCCTTCACACAATTGCCAGACTAAACATTCCTAGGGGAATGGTGTCAAGTTCGGTGCACCAGATGGCAAGTCGCCCAATTCCCTGAATCAATTTGGCAACAAGCATCATGTTCGGTACACCAGCCGTCACGTCGCCCAAATCAATTTCATGATTCATTCAAACATAATCGACCTACACAATTCAGTCTCTAATCCTAGTACAAACTTCTCACTTCGTTAGAACTCCGCGATCTTAGTTCAGTCTAGTAGTCACAAAGTCTTCCAGTAAAAAAGATAGATTTCCAAATGTGCACTCAATATAAAATAAACTCAAATTGTTTAAGAATAAACATAGTGTTCATCTGAGCTGGCTTCACCAAATCAGATGCACTAAAGAAAACACAATACAACTGTACCTTTGTACCAAACAACTAATCTAGCATATGACTAGAATTACAATCAGCCACACACCATGTGGGAAAAAACACTTGTAATTCTAAACTAACCCAAAAGATCACAACGGCAGGATGTCAAGTGGCCGACGCCGTGCCCAAAATAATAATAAATTTTCAACCCCCAAATACGTGGGTGTGAGTCTAGAATAAGATCTTCTAAGAAAAATTGTTACCTCCTAGAGCCTAAAATAATCCTATATAAACTCCACACTTTTGTAAATAAAATCAGTTCACATTTTGAATTCAACGAATGAAGATTGGGTTGTTTTCTTTTCTCTTCGGAAATCCCTATTCATTTTGGTCCTTCGAGAAAAAGGAACTCTGCAGTTTTCCCCCACCAGTGGTAAGAGGCTCAGAGATTGAATCAGCTCCTTAAAGTCTGAATTCTTATGCAAATGTGAATGCTAAGATCAGCTAAAGGTAGCAAAAATAAAACAACTCTTGTTTTCCCCGACCAGTGGTAAGAGACAGAGTATAAAACAAAAAGCAAAATATTGCTTAATAATTAAAAAGTGCGTGCGTCCGATTTTAAAGACAGTTTGGCTAGTGGAGCAACTGTAGTAATTTTGGCGGCGGGAGTTTTTGTGTGTGGCGTATTCGAAGCCATAATATCGAAAGTAAAAAATTTAGAGTTGAATGTTTTGCCGGCTCGAGGTCAAAAAGTTGGGCGAATAAAAACAAAAATGAAACACATAGTTTGTTCTTATTTTCGTTCCGATATATTTCGACCACTCATCGGTGGTCGTCTTCAGGGCAACTATAAATAACATTAAATTGTGATTTACATAATATTAATTTAACAACAAGAAAACACCTACTTAGTTTTACACGTCCGCACACTGTGACGTGGAGCTACACACTGATTTGTCCCTAATAAATGCCTGTATAAATGCGCGCAGTTCTCTGTATCTACCTTATAATTAAGTCTTATATTTGTCGGGGTATTTATTATGTGCAGCATCTCCAAAGTGTAACGTTTGTTGTAATGTTGTTCTTGGTCTATTATGTTTACTTCGTCAAAATTTGGGGAATGTCCACTGGCGGCACAGTGGGCCATAAATGCCGTTTTTGGTGCATTGGAGTGTTGACGAAGTTTATAGTCAGATCTATGTTGCGATAGTCTTGTTTTTAGCCTCGATTTTGTTGTCCCTATATATATTTTATCACAGTTTTCTTCATAAGTCCCATTGCACGGTATTTTATATACTACGTTGCTTTTGTCCATTGTATCAATCCTACTTTTTGTTCTGTTAAAAATACTCCGTAGTGTGTTATTGGGTTTTATGTGCTATCTGTATTTGATCAATGTCATAGCAATCTGAGCTTGCTAATCTTTCCGATAGTTGTGGGACATATGTGACGGACATAAAGCGTTTTGTCGGAACATCTTTATTGGTTTTCTCGTTGCGAGATTTTAGTAAAGTCCTTATGGTGTGGTTTGGAAAGTCATTATCCTTTAAAATTCGTCGTATTTCTTCCTTCGTTTCTTCATGAAAAATTGGGTCCGATATATTGAGCATCCGTTGTATACAACCTCTTGCTGTATTCATTATCATCGACTTCGGATGTTTGGAGTTAAAGTTAATTATTCGTCCTGATGCTGTTGGTTTTTTGTACCATTTTAATTTTAGTTCATTTACTCGTCTGTGTATTGATGCGTCTAGATATGTTAGTTTGTTGTCATTTTTTAATTCTATTGTAAACTTTATGTTCCTGTCAAATGAATTTAGGTTGTCAAGTGTGTTTTGGATCTCGTCTTTTTTAATTATGGCAAAAAAGGTCATCTACATATTTCGTCATAACTCTAGGTGGTCGCTGCAGTGTTCTCATCATTTTGTCTAAGAGTTCTGACATAATTATGTCAGCTATTATCGGTGACGCTGGTGAGCCCATAGGCATTCCTTTTAGTTGTGTGTATATATTGTCTTTGTATCTGAAATATCTGTTCTCTTGTATGCAAAAACGTACTATTTCTATAAATGTTAATTTTGGAATGTTAGTGTGCGCTTTTATTTTTGTCCACTTTTCTCTAATGGTGTCAAGTGCCAATTCTATTGGAATACTTGGAAAAAGTGAGACTACGTCAAATGAAATTAATCTTTTATCGTCGCAAATGTATGTGTCATTAATCCTTGTCTTAAATTCTGAGGCGTTCTTTACGTTATATGTTGAGTCTGCAGTTATATTTTTTAATATGTTGATTGATGAACAGATTGGTCTTAATGGCGTACCTTCTTTGTGAATTTTAGGTAATCCATATGGTGGAATTGATGTGGTTGTTATAAGCTTATTTCGTTCGGTCCGTGAAATAAGTTCATGTTTGTATAGTTTTTCCACCAATTCGTTGTTTTTGGTCTGTAGTCTAGTGGTTGGGTCCTTCCTTACGAAGTAAACATAATAGACCAAGAACAACATTACAACAAACGTTACACTTTGGAGATGCTGCACATAATAAATACCCCGACAAATATAAGACTTAATTATAAGGTAGATACAGACAACTGCGCGCATTTATACAGGCATTTATTAGGGACAAATCAGTGTGTAGCTCCACGTCACAGTGTGCGGACGTGTAAAACTAAGTAGGTGTTTTCTTGTTGTTAAATTAATATTATGTCAATCACAATTCAATGTTATTTATAGTTGCCCTGAAGACGACCACCGATAAGTGGTCGAAATATATCGGAACGAAAATAAGAACAAAATGTGTTTTTAATTTTTGTTTTTATTCGCCCAACATTTGACTTCGAGCCGGCCAAACATTCAACTCTAAATTATTATAAAAAAATATATAATTATTTACGTGGCAACTTTGTATGCATATTATAATTTCGCAAAATGGCTAATATCAACATCACGAAGTCGGTGAGTGAAGAGGGATTTCCTAAGAGAAAAGAAAACAACCCAATCTTCATTCGTTGAATTCAAAATATGAACTGATTTTATTTACAAAAGTGTGGAGTTTATGTAGGATTATTTTAGGCTCTAGGAGGTAACAATTTTTCTTAGAAGATCTTATTCTCGAATCACACCCACGTATTTGGGGGTTGAAAATTTATTATTATTTTGGGCACGGCGTCGGCCACTTGACATCCTGTCGTTGTGATCTTTTGGGTTAGTTTTAGAATTACAAGTGTTTTTTGCCACATCGTGTGTAGCTGATTGTAATTCTAGTCATATGCTAGGTTAATTGTTTGGTACAAAGGTACGTTTTATGTTTATTCTTAAACATTCTGCGAGGGGCCGCCAAATGGGGCGATTGGGATTCTTATATGTTTATTACGTTGTCTTAAACAAATTATTATTATTATTATTATCATTAGTAATATGACCAACACTAAAGAAACATGACCAGCTACGTGATGGAAGTTTAAACCTAGTAATTCAATATGATGTTCCTTTAATGATTGTAATTGGCTTCCTATTCTTCCTAATTCTGCCGAATGGTTCACTATGTTTGCTTCTACTGAACTCCATGCTATATTTTCTATGTTACTTATATCGCCTACGTGCGAAGTTTTAACAGCTATGTACGACTCTGATTGGACGCTATGATGAGCTACTAAAATTTTATCTTCTGCCCTAGCTGTGCAGTCTGATCTGAGGCTTAAAATTCCTTGTTCTGGTATATCTAGCACCTCCTGCTGTTCGTTACCGCATTGGACTCTGGCCTTAGTTTTAGGCGGTACCTTGAATAACCAACTACTGCTGCTATCTTATTTTACCGAGTAAGATTTTGTCTCCACAATCGTTGGGTATACGCAACTAGATTTGTTATTTTGTTTAAAAGGTGTCAGCTCGCAGGCATTATCATTGGCACTACTCCATGGCCAACTTCCTTCACATGTTCTCCTCTTCGACTGCCAGCTACGACATTTTTGCATAGCTGGCTCAGACATTAGATGATACGAGTCTATTTCAAAGTTATATATTAAGTACTGGCTATCTATATGGACCATTACCATTTGATTATTGTTTAATCGTACAGGCACTGGAACAACTTTATAGAGAAAAGACGGATGCCTACCAAAAAGTGGTATTTTTGCATTTATAATTAGTTTTCTGTTAATAAAGATACCCTTGGCCGTCAACAGAGTATATATATCTTTTAACTCAGGGCCTGTCCTTTTACCTGGTAGTACTAATGCCTCGGACAACTTGTCCTTTATTTTTGTTATTTCCAATTTCATTTGACTTGGTTTTAAAATATTAGGGTTCAACCTAGCATGGTTAATGTCTATTAAAAGATTTATAATTACAGTCTGAATTTTTTCACATTCATTAATCACGGAACTCAATTGCCTTACAATCATGAAAAACTGGATGGATTCTCTATATACGTAATAGGTTTCTTTTAGTACTTCCGTCATATTTTCAATCCATCATTTATTTCATCTATAGTTGTCTTAAGAATGTTTGCCGTGGAGTCTACTATCGATGTCTGCCTTTCTTGAAGATGTTTCAAATTTTGCTGATTTGTCAGTAAATTTCTCATGTTTTCTTTCATCTGTACTCTGTCATTTGCATCCATTATGCCAAATAATATATGGTACAGTGAACCCATGAATTCAAACGGTGCTCGTTTGCTTCTCGGCTTATTTTGACTCATGAACAATCTATTATTATCTTCGATTTCCGCAATGCGTTTTATCGTGTTGTCTAACACGAAATGGCACTGGTCTTCGAAATTATATAACTTTTGACATAAATCCCTCATTTTAGGAATCAATCTGTCACCTTTAGTAAGCATTTCAAAATATGCCGACATGTCATAGTATACAACCAGATCCCATGACGACGCTACTACCTCCACCTCACCCATTGGATCTAAGTACAATGCGGCTGTTGCGTTTAGTTCTTTTACCGTAATTTTTTGTCGATTATCTTTGATGCTTGCTGCATTCGACAATTGACAAAGTAGCATCAACATTGCTAACATCATTACGGTTCCTACTTTGGACAGATGACCAAATCTGGTAGTTTTCCGATCTCGGTTCTCCTCAACGTCTTCTGATGATTTTACCCCAATGAGTGGACAAATTTTATTTATAGGTCTTGTAATTGACCCTTCCTGCAATTTGACTTTTACCACTCTTACTTTATCGTCCCTGCCTTTGTGAATTTCTTCAATCTTGCCCAGAGGCCACCTGGCTGGGTGACAATTCTCATCTTTGATCACTACGACCTGACCATTCTCTAAATTTTCTGTGGTTCGTCGCCACTTATTCCTCTGCTGGAGAGTATATAGATATTCATCTTTCCATTTCAACCAGAAATCCTTTTTCATTATCTGAATTAGTTTCCATCTGTCTAAATTTCCAATTTTTTCTTCTGATATGGACTCAGCTGCTTCTAGTGTTGGTCTTCCAATCAAGAAATGTCCAGGAGTTAATACTTCGTTGTGGTCCATATCTTCACCCGTCATATACAACGGCCGTGAATTTAGTACTGCTTCTATCTGGCACAATAACGTTGCCAGTTCTTCATATGTGAGGTTACTATCTCCTATTACTCTTTTTAAATGATATTTGACCGATTTTACTCCCGCTTCCCAAATACCTCCGAAATGTGGTCCTGCCGGGGGCTAAAATGCCAGCTGATCTGTTCTCGTTCTAGAACAGGGGCAACCTGAACGTTATCTCGAACTGCTTTTTTTGAAGTCTTCATCGAGCCTCCTAGCCGCTCCCACAAAATTTGTACCATTATCGGAATATATATTAGCGCATTTACCCCGTCTTGCTATAAATCTCCGAAATGCTGCTAGGAAGGCATCAGTTGTTAAATCACTAACAACTTCTAAATGAATTGCTTTAGTTGACAAGCACGCGAATACTGCTATGTACCCTTTGAATGTTTTTTGTCCCCGATTTTTTGAGCATCTTTTATGATATGGGCCGGCAAAATCAATCCCCGTGTTATCAAATGGAGATGACACCGTTACCCGATTTTTGGGCAGGTTACCCATAATTTGCTCCGCAGTTACTTGGCGGTATCTGGCACAAGTGACGCATTCCCTCAGGTATTTTTTAAGTGCGCTTCTTAAGCCGAAAATCCTTTGAATTTGAAGTCTCATAAGATTAATTCCTCCGTGTAGAGTTTCCTTATGAGCATCTTTAATCAATAGCATTGTTAGATGTGACTTGTCCAAAATCACAGGATGTTTAGTATCAAAACATATGTTGGCATTTTGCAATCTTCCCTCCACGCGCAATATTCCATCGTCATCCAAAAATGGATTTAAGCTTAAAATTTTGCTTTTCATGTCCATTTGCTTGTTCTGCGTAAGACATGATATCTCTCTGCAAAATTGATATGCCTGTTGGTGTTTAATTATAAAATTTTTTGCATTCTTAAGCTCATTGACGGTGACATATGATGAGTACACTCTATCTCTTTTTTTAATGCCAATAAATCTTAATACATATGCCGTAATTCTGGCCAGCTTATTTATACAGAAATACTTTTCAATTAGCTCATGCATAACACTACACTCTGTATTTAATAGTACGGAATTTACCATACTCTTGTCCTCATCTGCTTTTGGTTTGGGCCATTTTTCATTTGCCTCGCCGAGCCATTTTGGCCCATTCCACCACAACTCACAATCTTTTAACTTATTTGGGCAAATACCCCTTGACGCCTTACAAATTTTTCCTTACTAGCACCGTTTTTTATCCAGCACAGTGTGATAGTAGAGTCACTCCAAGCATATATTTCAGCTGGAACAGCAATAGATTGCTGGACTCTTTTTAGCAATTGCGATAGCAAGTGCGCTGCACATAATTCCAATTTAGGAATAGTCTTCCTATTTTTGATTGGATTAACTTTGTTCTTGCTGGCTATGAGGGTAACTGTTTCACCTATTTTAGCATATACTACCGCTGCATATGCCTTTTCTGAAGCGTCAGCAAAACCATGAATCTGTAACAACATATTAGGCTGTGTCTTGATCCATCGGGGTAATCTGACTTCTTCCAGATACACCAAATTGTCCCTGAAGGATTTCCATTCTGTTGTTTCGTTATCGGACAACTCTTGATCCCAATTTTGCCCCCGCTAGCCACAACTTCTGCATGAATAACTTGCCTATTACTGTTACTGGTGCTAGCCAACCTAGTGGATCATAAATTTTGGCTATTGTGGATAGCACCCCTCTTTTATTCACCTGCCTGTTTTCGTCACAGTTTACCTTAAATTTAAATTCGTCTTTAAATGGCTCCCACTGCCATCTTTTATTCACCTGCCTGTTTTCGTCACAGTTTACCTTAAATTTAAATTCGTCTTTAAATGGCTCCCACTGCAACCCCAAGGTTTTGATTGCTTCGTTCTCATCAATTTTTAATACTTTATTATCGCCTGTATTGATAACTTCTTCAACAATTTCGGATCTATTCGAAATCCATTTTCTCAAATTCATTCCTGCCTTTTCCAGCTCTCTGGAAACTTGCTGACACCTGTTTGCGATTTCTGCAAGCACCCTCGTAGCTAAGTACGGTGCCGATGCAGTACCGTACGTTACTGTTGTTAATTTATATTTTCTTAATATTTTCTGTGGTGAATTCCTCCACAAAATATGTAAATATTTTTGATCGTTTTGATCAATGTTTATCTGCCGATACATTTTTTTAATATGTGCAGATGCTACTTACTGTCATTTTCGCCATTTTAATATTATGTCGAAAATGTCTTTGTAGTCGCGGCCCGATCCACATCACATCATTGAGACTTCTGTTATTCGTGGTTTTTGCAGACGCGTCAAATACAACTCTTAACTTAGTTGTCAAACTTTCTTCTTTTACTACTGCTTGATGTGGTAGGTAATAAGAACCTTCATCCTTAGTTTCTACCATATGGCCCAACTCCAAATATTCTTTAATGAATTTTTCGTACTCCCCTTAAGCTTTGGATTTTTCTGAAATTTTTTCTCCAAGTTAAGGAATCGCGCAGTTGCTTGCGCCTTCAAGTCACCTAACTCCCTTTCTCGCTTATCTTCCCGATTTATCAATTATTGTTGTCTTGTTAAAATTTTCTTCACATTGATTAGCTTCTATATCATCTTTTTCGTCTGCCTCCAACTCCCAAAAACGTTCCATATCTGTCACGTCTATTGTTGTAGCTACTATAGACTTATCTCCTTTTGACTTAGTACATCCCGATACGATCCAGCCAAATTGAGTGTTTTGTCCCAGGAAGCCGTTAATCTTGGCAACTCCACTTTTTAAGATATGGGTATATACGTCTACCCCTATTATCATATCAACCCTACCAGGTTTATTAAATGTGGGGTCAGCTAGCACGTAAGTTTGCCATTTTGACATATCCACGTTTGCTATTTTTAACGGAAGTGCTTTCATTAATTGCGGTAATACAATTGCTTCAACCTTAATAAGTTCCTTCTCAGAATCACGTGTCTTCATTTCAATATTTACCCTATACTTCGATGTCCTACTTTTTGTTGCAGATACGCCACTTATTTCTGTTTGTTTCTTGATCTTAGGTAATTTCAACATTTGAGCGGCTTCTTCAGACAAAATAGTGCTCTGAGAGCCATTATCAATTAATGCTCTTAATGATTCATACTCTCCATTTATTTTTTTAACTTGTATTAGAGCTGTGGCCAACAGTTTTTGTTGTTCCGTAACACAAGTATTTACCTTTGCCTGTTTTTCCCCAAAATGAAGAAGGGTATGGTGCCCCTTGCTGCACAATGAGCAGCCTATTTCAATAGTGTTTCTCTTGTTGCTTGAATGCTTCAAGCATCTTGTACATAATTGCACTTTTTTTGCTATTTCCGCCCTTTCTTTAGGTGTAAGAGCTTTAAACTTATAGCACAGAGGTGCGCTATGCCAGGGACCTTTGCAGATCGGACAACTATCTTTAAACACTGCACCCGACGTTTTTTGTAACGGTTTTTTCTCTTCCTTCCCCATGGTACTTAACGAGCAATATCTTTGCTCTAAGTATTCCATTTGACTCTCATATAATTGTAGAGTCTCTCTGTCAAATTTCCGAAGTATGAGTTGAGCGATTATTACGTCAACTTCATCGGACAAATTTGCTTTAATTTTAATTAAGTGTATTGACTCATTAATTATGTCAATCACTCCTTTTACACTTGTTGATCATAGGTAAATCAACGATCCGACTTAATTGTTCGGAAAATACCCTCCGATTAATTTCATACCGCTTTGTTAACAATTCCGAAGCGGCACTGTAGTTATCAGCTGAACCTGATAATAGATGGGCTACCATGCTCATGGCTTCGCCCTTTAACCCGGATTTCAAATAGTTGAATTTAAGCGTAAGACTTAGATCCTCTCTTTTTTCAATCAGTTCCGCGAATAATTCTACAAACAAGTCCCATTCTCTTGGCTCTCCAGAAAATGTGGGTACTTGTATTTTTGGCAATACCGGTAGTTCGCCTCTCACGGTAACATTCTCAACTTTCAAATTTTTCTGATAATTTATTTTCTCTTCTAATGCTACCAAGGTATTCTGAAGATCAAATTCTAATTCTTCTATGACCTCTCTAAGCGTTTCATTATGTATAATTTCACCTGTATAAGCTTGGCACATCTGTACCTTCTTGAACAAGAATTTTATTTTTTTAATATACATTTGGCCTGTTCTATTGTCTATCGTACGTAAATCTTTGCGCACCATGTCCAAGCTGACAGACTTTTTCTTGAAATTTTTCCTGGCTAATATCAGCGTTCTCATTACTAGAGGTCGCGTTTCCCGCGATTCTCCGATGCTGACCTCAACATTTTCTGACATCGTTGCATCTGCTTCACTGCTCTCCGACTCAACAGTGCCCTGCCTACTTGACTCTCCTTTGGCTATTAATCTGGCTGCCATCTCTAAACCCTCCTCATACTTTCTGTATCATTTGGCTATGGTAACTAATCCATTGCTTCTGAATCTCAGTTAATTCATTAAGAATCTTGCTAGTTATCTTACTAGCATCTAACTCTTCTATCTTTTTTTAATCTTTTGTGCAACTCGTGTTGTTTGTCTAACAATTTTTCAGTTTTGGTAGGGAACATTTTTGTTTTATGCGTATATTAGGATATCGATATAAGCATATAATAATAAAAATAGATAGATGTACTTATAACTATCTTAATTTTTACCACTGTTGCCACTGTTGTCCGCCAAGTAGAGTTTGCCAAGTAGGTTTTGCCGATAATCTGCTGCTGCTTGTCTGCCAATGGGTTTGCCGATAATCTGCTGGTGGTTCTCTGCCAATGGGTTTGCCGATAGTTTTCTGGTGGTTCGCCGTTTCTTTACATTCGCCTCGCCTCCAGTACTCTCTCGCCTTTGCAACTATCTTATTGCTCTGTTGCTGTCTCTAGTTGCCGACTTGCAACTATGTAATTAAAATTTTTACTTTCGATATTAGGGCTTCGAATACGCCACACACAAAAACTCCCGACGCCGAGATTCCTACAGTTTCTCCACTAGCCAAACTGTCTTTAAAATCGGACGCACGCACTTTTTAATTATTAAGCAATATTTTGCTTTTTGTTTTATACTCTGTCTCTTACCACTGGTGGGGGAAAACAAGAGTCGTTTTATTTTTGCTACCTTTAGCTGATCTTAGCATTCACATTTGCATAAGAATTCAGACTTTAAGGAGCTGATTCACACTCTGAGTCTCTTACCACTGGTGGGGGAAAACTGCAGAGTTCCTTTTTTCGAAGGACCAAAATGAATAGGGATTTCCGAAGAGAAAAGAAAACAACCCAATCTTCATTCGTTGAATTCAAAATGTGAACTGATTTTATTTACAAAAGTGTGGAGTTTATATAGGATTATTTTAGGCTCTAGGAGGTAACAATTTTTCTTAGAAGATCTTATTCTCGAATCACACCCACGTATTTGGGGGGTTGAAAATTTATTATTATTTTGGGCACGGCGTCGGCCACTTGACATCCTGCCGTTGTGATCTTTTGGGTTAGTTTAGAATTACAAGTGTTTTTTCCCACATGGTGTGTGGCTGATTGTAATTCTAGTCATATGCTAGATTAGTTGTTTGGTACAAAGGTACGTTTTATGTTTATCCTTAAACAGTGACTAAAAATTATTTAAAAATAAATTTGAAATCATGTAAAAAAAATTGTTAATATTGAACCGATTTCATAACATTTTTCAGACCATTCATTTGACGTTGGGCAACCATCGCATGGAACACCAAAACCCAAGCCCAAGCCGAAAGCGAACGCCATAATAAAATAAAATGAAGTAAGTAAGTCGTCTCGCCGACTTAGGTATACCATACACCAGTAAAACAAATATTTCAAATTTGTAATAACTAATGCATTTGCCTATTTTCCACAATTCTGTTCACATGCTTGTTACAAGCATATCTCAGTATCTCGCGCACTTATGCATATAAGCACCCTAGCGCCCCCACCCGCCAACGGCCATCAAAGGCCTTATGCAAAAACGTTTATATGCATAACTCAGCTATTTTTTGTCCGATTTTCATCAAATTTGGTATTTTGCTCGGTATTAGTATCAAATTTAAGTGTGCCAAATTTGATTGCACAAGGTAAAAAATTACGGGAGATAATCGAGTTTTTCAAATTTCGGGGGCGGAAAGGGGCGTGGCAAAAACTTTATACATACAAAATGTGCGCATTTACTATGCAAATATACATACCAAATTTGGTGTCTCTAGCTGCAATAGTTTTTGAGATAAACGTTTTTTTTGAATTGCGTGGGAGGAAAGGGGCGTGGCAAAAATTTGAAACAAACTTGATTACTCTACATACTACACGAGCCTACATTCCAAATTTGGTGGCTCTAGCTTTTATAGTCTCCGAGATCTAGGTGTTCATACGGACAGACGGACAGACGGACGGACAGACGGACATGGCTAGATCGACTCGGCTGTTGATACTGATCAAAAATATATATACTTTATGGGGTCGGAGAAGCTTCCTTCTGCCTGTTACATACATTTTGGCGACTTTAATATACCATTTCACCCTATGGGTGTATGGTATAAAAAACAATCAATGAGGCCGAAATCGCGTGCTGCAGCCCTAAAGGCGCAAGCCGATGTGACCGCCGAGAAACATCAGGGGAGACTGGAGCAAAGACTCCGGCAAAAGATGACATGGCGCAAGAAGACACAATTTTGGATCAACTAAAAGTTCTTAAACTATGAAAAAACAGTTATAAAAAATAAACCAAATACAAATTATTTAGTATTCAAAACTTGTTTGTTTATTTTTATTGCTATTGGAGAGGCCCTGTCAATTTTGATAATCCTTCTCATGTTATATTTTGCTTATTTGCCATGGATACTTAAGTGAGATATTTTTGCGATTTTGACGTGCAGCAATATCTACGCCAGATTTACTAAAAATG
Organism: Drosophila equinoxialis; assembly: GCA_018150345.1. Classification (NCBI taxonomy): domain Eukaryota; kingdom Metazoa; phylum Arthropoda; class Insecta; order Diptera; family Drosophilidae; genus Drosophila; species Drosophila equinoxialis. The sequence continues at coordinate 66,971 of JAECWI010000112.1, forward strand.
TCTAATAAAAAACTTTGCAATTATAGAGAAAGTTGGAATAAGAAAAGACGTAAAAAATTGAAATCGGGTTTATTCAAAGGGTTTATCCAAAGAGAATTCGGGATTTACACATGCAAAAAAATGAAGAATTGCAAATCCGAGAAGGAAATGAAAATATAAATGATTCCTTTGACTTATCAATTCAATTTGATCATTCGTATGCTCGCAAGACTGAACCTTTTGGAATAGAAGAAGCCTATAAGCAAAAGCTTATAAACCATTTCAAACTTATTAGTTGCACTGCAAACAATGTAAAGTTTTACATTTTGCAATGCAAAACCCTTTTGAATATGTACATGGTACAAGGATTCTTGTACAATATCGAACTAGACGATATTGTTACCTTGTTGGGTAAGTCTTGGCTATCAAACTTTATTATTGATGCAGCTTTGACTGCAATTATCTTTAATCAGAACGATAGTAGTATCGTCAATGTTCCATGCCAAGTCGAGCAAGCTGCATTTAACAATAAAATAATCGAAAATGCATTGAAAAGCTCTTCAAACATTATAGTTATACCTCATTGTTATGAGAACAATTTCTATGTTTTGATCTTGAATAAAGAAAATTTGGAGTTCGCTTTCTTAAATCCTTTTGGAAAGGATTTTATAACTTCAAAGTTTGTGAATTATTACCAAGGGTTGCTTAAAAACTATAGATCTCTTGAAATTAATCACGATATACAAAGGGAATCTTATAATTGTGGTATTTTCATACTGCAATATGCAGAGTGCTATATCCAAAATAAAGCTTTGACAAATTTGTTACCTTCTGCTTTGTTTAGAGAAGACACTTTTAGAAAATTGATTGGCTGTAGTGATGAAACATGCATTGCTCACGCACTACATCTGACGCCCACTGCATTAGATGCAACAGGCACATTTGCATTAATTGCTACTTAGAAAAATTTGTATACAATAGCTAAAACAGATTTAATTTTTAAGCTATAAATGGTTGCAGAAAGAAAACTGACCGTAATTGACAGGCCTATCAAATAGTGTACATGTGTCGACTTCTGTCTCTACTTCCATATATCATAACCTTTTTGTCAGAATTTGTTGCTAAATATTATGTGGATTAGCCCTACTGGGGACACCACTCTACCTCAAGGTGGTGCGGAGAAGAGTTGGAGCTTTTTTTTTGTCAAGAAACAAGGGATTGGTTGATGATTTGAATACATTTTATATTTATTTGTAAAATGAAAAATAAATTTTTCAAATTTGTATGATTTGAATATAAATAACGTTTCATTTAATTTATTTATTTATTTGTACAGTGTTAGCTTATAGATAAATGTATAGCTACAGGCGGGACAGCCATAGCTGCTATGGCGTTGGGCTGGTTCATGTTTAGATATTCATTCTTTAATATAATTCATATGGTTTTTGCTTGGTCTATATTATATTAGATTGTATGTTAGCTTATCTTATAAGAGGTTCATAATATTGGTTAGATTGAGATATTTTATAATTTCTCTTAGATTTTCAGGGGTTGGGTTGGATAGGCGTGGGATAAGGTTTTGGTTTGGGATATGGTTTCAAAAGCTTTGAAACACCGTGCATGTGGTCATGATAAGTTCTATATTCATAATAGAGTTTGTGTTGCAGAATTTACAGTGGTTGGGATTATTTTGAAGGAATTGGTGTTCGTGTGTGTTCACGCCACCGGGTGAACAGCAGTGAGCGGCGAAGAGCAGTGAGGAGTGAGGGAGGGTTTTTTGATCCTCGGCGTCTACGGTCACACCAGGAGGGGTGACTGGTTTTTCTGATGGGCGCCGCCATTACACTCGAGTACGAATTTTCAACCCGAACACCCGTTCTTTTTTCTATTGAGCTTTTTTTTCCTCTCGAGTATAAGTTTTTGTAACCGAAGTTATCGCGCGTTATTAATTCACCACTCACTCACCACCCGAAGAAATTGGCACCCGCCAACCACTTGTATTATATTTTGGATCCTTCCGCCCCTCCACGAACATTGGTCCTTCGAGCCGGATATCCTTCCGCTCCTCCAGCTTGCATTGACGGGATTCCTGATAAGTACAAAATTTCATTATTCATTTCATTTGCCCCCTACATACTAATAAAAGTGTGAGGTTTTCCAGCTCTTCCATAGCGACCTACACACTTTTATATATATTGTATGTACATACCTGACCTATTCCAAGGTTACATGGTAGTTCCCAATCCTTAACGTGTCTGTCCAACGTTCGTTTTCCATTCCACGACTACAGGGTTTCTCTATGTTTTTTCCCTTGTCGCACTTGTCCATTTTTTTACATACGTACATACATATGTAAAACCCGTTGCACTTACATGTACATGTATTTTCCACAGCTGTTCGCCAAGTCCGCGTAAAGGTTAAAAAGACAAAGAAATTATTAAAGTGTTATAAAAAAAAAAAAACTAAAGAGAAATATTAATCAAAGTGTTCACCGCGATTTCCTATTTGTTCGGATTATCCCCATTGCCCAATTAATTTCCACACGCACGTATTCGCCCACCGGCGTATCTACCTACATACATACATCGTTATCTGTTGATGTACGCGCATATGCATATACCCATGTGTATATAATTCCTTCGCATATTTACCACAAGACAAAACCAATTTGAAATAGCAATTAACGTATGCACCGCGATTTCATGTGGGTTTGAATTGGTTTAATTGCAAATTAATTTTCTCACGCGCGTCTCTGCAAACCGGAGCACTTGCTTACATACATACATACATCGTCATGTTGATGTATGTACATATCCACAACACATAATCCATTTCGGTGACGCACATGGATTTAACAAAAAAATATCAAAGAAGCTAACTTCGGCAATGCCGAAGTTTATATACCCTTGCAGTTATATATAATCCGATAAGAAAGGTGAAGTTTCACACATGAAAATAATAAGTTGTCGTATTAATAAAATGTTGAATTCAAAAGACATTTAAAGATTGTTAAGCAATATAAATCTTTATTTGAAGTTATAAATTATTCAGGCGGTCCCTCGGGAAATATTACAAAATACTGCAAAAATACTAAATAAGAACAAACCCGATAGTAATTTTTGGCAAAAAAAGACTTTACGTATTCATATAACTTTAAATTTTAAAAAATTCATAAAAGAATTCATTGTTTATATCCGCTGATTTATATTATTATGTTAAAGAAACATATTTTATGTTCCTCTAACAAACATACTGAATATTTGCTAAAGGGTCTGATAGAGCGGGATAATATCGATATTTTTAGTGTTATCGATACAATCGATGGTTAAAACAATTTATTGAAAAATTTTTACTATTTAAGATATAATTTTTGGAAATTAAATAATTAGATTATTACAGGTTTACTTATTCCTAAAGAAGACTTTAAATGAAAACTGTGTGTATGTACATATGTAGATACATACATATGTATGTTTCGAAATGCAATATTTATGTACATACATACATCCACACATATGTATGTGCACATGTATATATGTATGTACATATATTCATTCATTACATTTATTAATTTAAATATAATAAAATATTATTTTGAATTGTTTCATCTTGTTGTATATGTACATATATGTATATTATAGATACATACATACAGTGAAACCTCGATATAACGAATCTGAGGGGGATCGCAAAATTATTCGTTATATCTATTGATTCGCTATAGGTACTGAAATGTAAAACCTTAGTATAACAAGGGACTTAACAAAAAATTCGTTATATTGGGTTTTTCGTTATAACGAAGTTCGTTATATCGAGGTTTCACTGTACATACATACGCTTGGCACGAATGTGTGTGTGCGCTTTACTGCTCTGTTGACTTCGAACAATGACGTAGTAGGCTGCTGGCCTCTGAGCACAGCCGATTTATATTGGCTGTAACTTATGTTTTATTTATCCGATCTTATTCAAATTTTGGAATATGATCTCTTACGTGAAGTTTTATCTCATTCGTAAATTTGGTATAGATGCTCCCACTGCTTCACCGGTTTTTCGTATAGCACTTAATGATATAGTAGTCCGATCCTCAATTTTCATACTTTATCATCTCCCGGCTAAAAGTAGCTCAAATATGAAATTTCATTCCGATAGCTCTTAAGATGCCGGCGTGAAGTTGATTTGCACAGACGGACGGACGGACGGACGGACGGACGGACAGACGGACATGGCTATATCGACTCAGCTTCTCATGCTGATCAAGAATATATTTACTTTTATGGGGTCGGAAACGTCCCCTTCTGTGCGTTACAAACATCTGACCAATTTTATAATACCCTCTGCAAGGGTATAAAAAGAGGGGAAAGGAACCCAACGAAATCACAAATTACTTACGCTTTTTTTGTGAACGACGCGCGTGCATACCTCCATACATACGTACCTGTGTACTTACGCATGTACGTACATACATACATCAAAGCATCCGTCTATGCACTGATCGTTTTCTTTGGTTTTTCTTTCGCGCACAACACTCTCGGTGTGTAAAAGCGTTCGTTTTGTTCTTTTTATACCCTTGCAGAGGGTATTATAAAATTGGTCAGATGTTTGTAACGCACAGAAGGAGACGTTTCCGACCCCATAAAGTATATATATTCTTGATCAGCATGAGAAGCTGAGTCGATATAGCCATGTCCGCCTGTCCGTCCGTCCGTCCGTCTGTGCAAATCAACTTCACGCCGGCATCTTAAGAGCTATCAGAATGAAATTTCATATTTGAGCTACTTTTAGCCGGGAGATGATAAAGTATGAAATTTGTCAGGATCGGGCCACTATATCATATAGTTCTAGAACAAACATTTTTGCAAAAATTGGAGTATCCCCATGAAATTTACCAATATGATAGTATTTGACATAAATTGACAGATCCCAAAATTTGAATCTGATCGGATAAATAGAACAGAAGTTACAGTCAACACAAATCGGTTCAAATGATGACCTAGTAGACAGCAAGCAGCGCTGCCGGCAGCAAACAGCGCTGCTTGCTGTCTGCTCAAACAGAGCACATGCATACACACACACAGACGCAGCGCTACAAGAACTGTATGTGTATGCGTGTTGTGCTTTGCTTAGGGGAATGATGCAAGAAGAAAGAAAATTTATTATAAAGAGAGAAATAATTTGAATGTTTTGTTTGTGTATTGATGAATTCAGTTGCAGGGAAAGAAAATTCAAAATGTAAAAAAAATTATTGCCAAAGACTGCAAGGGTATATAAACTTTGGCATAGCCGAAGTTAGCTTCTTTGATATTTTATATTTCTTTTCCTCTTCGCACAACCACAAAAAAAAAAAAAAAAAAAAAAAAAAAACACTTAATACAAAAACCAAAAACCAAATTTATAAACAGCGACCGACAGCTGTTTTCGGAGTAGTGGTGACACGTGAGTCGAGTCGTGATATCGATAGGCGGCTCAAGCGCGCCAAATTCAAACCACATTATTTCCGATTCCCGTTTATTCGCCTATTTATATATTCATCCATATTTATAAATTATATATATAATTTGTTTCGGCCAGTATTTTGTGCACATCTATATCTGCCCATATATATATACCAATATATATATATTTGCTTTTCCAGCATTTTGTGCACATATACATCCGCCCATATATGTATAGATAAATAAATACATATTTATTTTTCCCAGCACTATCGTGCCCATATTTATATATCCATCCATATTTATAAATTATATATATAATTTTTGTTTTTTTTCAGCCAGTATTTTGTGCACATACATCCGCCCATATATATATACAGTGAAACCTCGATATAACGAATCTGAGGGGGATCGCAAAATTATTCGTTATATCTATTGATTCGCTATAGGTACTGAAATGTAAAACCTTAGTATAACAAGGGACTTAACAAAAAAATTCGTTATATGTATTGGGTTTTTCGTTATAACGAAGTTCGTTATATCGAGGTTTCACTGTATATCAATACTGTAAGATCCCAATTATTTACAAGTCTTTTAAATACTCACGCATATATCGAAACCGGTATTGTAATATCGATTGTTAGTAATAAGTATCGATTGTTAGTAATAAGTATCGATTGTTAGTATTAAGTCGCCTATGGAAAATATCGGTATCGGCCTGGTGCTGCACTGAAAGTTTTCTCTCTCTTCTTCCGGTGACGCTTGAACGAGCTAGACGCACCAACTGCCGAAAACTGCCGAAAACTTAGAAATTAAATCTGAAGACTCTAAACTAATCCTTATCATTTTAACTCAATAAATAGGTGTTTACAATACATATATATTTTTTTCCAGCATTACCGTACCCATATATATCCGTCCATATTTATAAATTATATATATTATTTTTCCGGCCAGTATTTTTTTTTGCGCCCAAATATATATCCGTCCATATTTATAAATAAAAACATATAATTTTTCCAGCACTATCGGGACCATATTTATATATCCACCCATATTTATAAATAATATATAAATCAAACCTTGCAATTTTGCTGGCTCGAGGTCAATCTTACAAAGAAGATTATTTCAAAAGGCAACACAAAAGGTGAGCAGGTTGTCTGTATAGCTATTTCAAGAACTACCAAGTTCTATCATCAGCAGACTTTGCTAAAGAACTTCGGAATTGCAATAGCCATACCATGTCTTCAACGCTAGAATTAGTTGGGAATTACAGCAACCAAATGAAGCGAAAAAAAAGTTGGTAAAGCCTACAACCCCGAAGACCACCTTTTTTAGTGCATACCCTTAGGCGCTCTGAAAAATTAGTGTAAGAGCTTCGCCCTTACCAAACTAATATCACGACCTGTTATTTCATATGCGGTACATTGTACCATATAGAAAAAGGGCTTTTTTTTTTGAATAAAAAATTCCAAAGTAACGGCCGTTGGTGTTATCTGGTTGGATTACGACCTATTTGAAATTTAAATTAAATGTGTTGCCTTTGAAATAATCTTTTGTAAGATTGACCTCGAGACGGCTAAATTGCAAGGTTTGATTTAAATTTCAAATAGGTCGTAATCTAACCAGATAACACCAACGGAAGGCACGCCGTTACTTTGGAATTTTTATTCCAAAAAAAAAAAAACACTTTTTCTATATGGTACAATGTACCGCATATGAAATAACAGGTCGTGATATTAGTTTGGTAAGGGCGAAGCTCTTACACTAATTTTTCAGAGCGCCTAAGGGTATGCACAAAAGGTGGTCTTCGGTGTTGTAGGCTTTACCAACTTTTTTTCGCTTCATTTGGTTGCTGTAATTCCCAACTAATTCTAGCGTTGAAGACATGGTATGGCTATTGCAATTCCGAAGTTCTTTAGCAAAGTCTGCTGATGATAGAACTTGGTAGTTCTTGAAATAGCTATACAGACAACCTGCTCACCTTTTTGTGTTGCCTTTTGAAATAATCTTCTTTTGTAAGATTGACCTTGAGCCGGCTAAATTGCAAGGTTTGATTTAAATTTCAAATAGGTCGTAATCTAACCAGATATAAATAATATATATAATTTTTCCGGCCAGTATTTGGGCACATATATATATATCCAGATCTAGATTCATATAAAAACGTATATTTTTCTTGGCCCATCTTTCTATAATAATACTTCATCCGCGTTTTTGTCTTATACGTACTCCCATTGTTACTTACAAATCCAGCTAAACTTATGTTGTAATCACTCCGCTTGAACTACATGTAATTTTCGATCTGCATTAGTGCGTTCGCATATTGTTTCCGCATATATCCCCTTTAAAAGGGCTCCGTTTCCGAGCCACGCGTCAGAGAATTCTCCCCGCAATCGTGCAGGCACATTGAGAAAATTCTTGCGCCCTCATACAGTCCACTTCTCTTTCTTTTTCGTTATCTTTCCGGAATCAAAAAAAAAAAAAAAAAACGCCCAACCGCGGTCTTCGTCAATAAGGTCGTCCCCTGAGTATGTCCACGGAGCCGTCCAAGACTACGCCGAAGTCTAACAGTCTTTCGTCTCCCTCTGCAACTCCGGAGAACGTTCGGCCACCGAGGACTCCGGTGATCGCGAAGCGTACGGAAATCCCCCGCAAGTCCACGTCTGCTCGCAGCCTCAGCGAATCCCCAAGGTCCCGTCCGTCTTCGTCCAGCCTACCTAAAGGGCGCATAGTCTCGGCTAAAGACGCCAGCGAACACAAAGGGCGTTCCAAGCTTTCAATAAAGGATCAGATTCCGCACGTTATTGTGACGCACCGGTCACCCGATCCGTATCCCAACAGCGTAGAGAACAATCCAGAATGTCCCTCTCCGATTTCGTTCTGGCGTGCGACGCTTTGACTCTGTTCGAAGCTCGTGAAAGTGAAGCACTAACTTCTGAAGTGCCCTTATTTTCCATTAAAATGCACTTGGAGCAGCTCAAATCCCTTTGGTCAACTGTCGAGATGGAATACTCCCGGTGTCACAAGGCCTTGTCGACCCAACCAGACGAGGACAGCCTAGCCAACATAAGCCACATCAAAGCGAAGCACGAATCCGCTTACGCGGCGTATGTGCGATGCGGGACGTTGTTCGGAGAGCGCATCGAGCAGCTCTCGGCAGAGATGGCGAGTCTTAGGCGTCAGACTCCCGCTCCGCCGGGACCTCCAGGTCATAGAGTTCCTCCGTGTGAGATGGAGACATTTGATGGCGACAGCCTAGCATGGCCCACATTCCGCGATTTGTTCGCTGCAAATTATATCGCCAACCCGTATTTGTCTCTGTTGAAATTATGGAAATATGCTACTTACATTTGTTGAAATAGGTTAATGCAAATTACATTTTATCGATTTATAACTTTATTATCATCCATCTCTAGCTTTGTTGCATCTCTAACTACTACGATTTTTTCCTCACTTCCTTTTTCCGCTTGCTGTGAATAAAACGTTTGACTTATACATTATACTTTATCTTGTGTTCTTTTTTACAATTTCACTGTGCAGACCATTTTTCTACCTAACATTGGCCGCGGGCCGAATCTTACCGAAGTACACTTAACTCCCCCCCCCGGCAATTTAATCACCCCCCCCCCCCCCCCACCCAAAACACATTTTTTTATGCTAACATTGGTTATGGGCCCAGGTCTAACAGAATACGAAATTTAAAAATTGTGAAAGATGAGTCAAAGTTTCCAAATCGAAAAGCTCAATGAGCATAATTATGATGTGTGGAGTATACAAATGCGAAGTATACTAATTCACCAAGAACTGTGGAAATTTGTGAGTGGAATAGGAGTCGTCGATCCAGCAAAATCGGTAATAGCTGATGAAAAAGCGCTTGCTTGTATAATTTTATATGTGAATACCTCTCAATTGAACTACGTTAAAAATTGTAAGACCTCAAAAGAAGCATGGGATGTACTACGCAGTGTACACGTGCCCACCGGGCCAATTCAAAAAGTGTTGCTTTATAAAAAACTATTGAACCTGAAAATGGAGGCAAACAGTGAAATTCCACAGTATATAAATTCATTCGTGGAACTAGTCAGTAAGCTGACTGAAGTTGGAATTGATTTAAGTGATGAATTAAAAGTAATAATTCTTTTGTCAAGTTTGAACTCTGAGTATGAACATTTTGTGGTAGCAATGGAGACACGTGATTCTCTACCGTCTTTAGAAGTGCTAAAAGCGAAGCTGCTGGCAGAAGCAATTCGCATAAAAGAAAACGGTGAAAAAGCAAACGCGCAACAAGCCTTCTATGCAGGCACGAACAAGAAACAAAACGAAAAACGCGAAACCGGTAAATTCAATGGAAACTGTTTTAAGTGTGGAAAACGCGGGCATCGATCAGTACAGTGTAGAGTGAAGAAACAAGAAAATAAAGAAGCAGAGAAGAAAAACCAAATTTCTTATGCAGTGTATTCGGCAATACAAAAAGAGAAATTTGCAAACGGCAATTGGTGTATTGACAGTGGTGCCACCTCGCACATGTGCTATGAAAAAGATTTGTTTGTTTCTTACACTGAGAAAAACGATATGATATGTTTAGCTGCTGATTTACAAATTAAAAGCCCTGGAATAGGAACAGTTAAAATAAATACAACTGAATGTGTAATAACGTTAAAAAATGTTCTATATGTGCCAGACCTGAAATTAAATTTTTTTTCTGTGAGTGCATCGCTAAGCTATGGTCACACAGTTACATTCAAAGAAAATTGTGCGGTTGTAAAATCGAATGACGGTAGTACAATGATTAGAGCTTTAAAGCAAGACAATTTGTTTCTTTTTAAAAACATTTCCAAAAACAGATTGTTTTATATGAAAGAGAAAGAAATGTTGTGGCACCACAGATATGGTCACCTTAATTTTCGGAGTTTGAACGAAATAGTAGATAAACAACTCGTGACCGGCATTAATTTAAAACATTTTTCGGCTGATACTAACTGTAATACGTGTAATCAATCTAAAATATGCTCGCGACCATTTGCTAAAAGTTTAAATTGTGCATCGCAATTGTTAGAATTAATACATACAGATGTGTGTGGCCCAATGAACACTCAATCCGTTGGCGGAGCAAAGTATTTTATTACGTTTATAGACGATATGTCAAAGCGTGTTTTTGTTTATTTTATGAAATCAAAGAATGAAGCATTAGAAAAATTTCAAATATTCAAAAACTTAGTCGAGTGTCAGACAGAAAGAAAGATAAAAGCCATACGTAGTGATAATGGCGGAGAATATGTTAACAAAAATTTTGATATTTTTCTAAAAGCTCACGGCATAAAACGACAACTAACCGTACCGTATACCCCCCAACAAAACGGCGTGGCAGAAAGAGCGAATCGCACCCTTGTAGAAATGGCGCGCTCAATGATGGTTCAATCAAAGGTGGAAGAATCCTTATGGGCGGAGGCTATAGCGACTGCCGCATATTTACGCAACAGATCTCCTTCGCAGGCACTAAAAGGTACAACGCCTCTTGAAGTTTGGAGTGGGCACAGGCCTTCGGTGTCCCACCTTCGTATATTTGGGTCGAGTGCTTACGCGCTAGATAAAATGCATCATTACAAATTTCGGCCTAAGGGTAAACTGTATGTTTTTGTTGGATATTCTCTAACTGCAAAGGCCTATCGGCTCTATGACAAAGATAAGAAGCAAGTCATCGAGCGGCGTGACGTAAAATTTGTTGAAGACGAAGTTCCTAAAAATGTGTGTTATACAAATGAATCGAATACTAACAATTTTACATCGTTTGTTATAGACAATCATAATGCAAACGATGTGACCCATGAAGATGATTTGTTCCCAAATGAAGCACAAATTTTGACAACTGGAGAAACAGAAGACTTTACACCAGAAGAAGCAACTCAACATTTATCTCAAGAAGAAGAAGTCGACATGGATGAGACACTTTTCAACGAAAACGAGCAGTACGTGAGTTTCGACGACTCTGCAGCATCCAACGATCCCGAGGAAGAAAATGAGCCTGAACGTCGCAAACGAGCGTCGTGGACCTGGAAGGCCAAGTCTTATTCGCACCGGACATCCAGGTAGACCCAAAAAACAATACAACATGCTTCACAATATGGTTGCCTATCACGATATCGAAACCCCCAATACGGTCAAACAAGCCTTACAAAGCAAACATTCGTTTGAGTGGGACAGGTCTATGAAGCGAGAGTATGATGCTCTCATTGCCAACAAAACCTGGTCATTGGTCAACCTACCACCTGGAGAAAAAGCAATCGGTTCCATGTGGGTATTTCGAGTTAAGAGAAATAATCAGGGCAACATAACAAATTTTAATTCAACCGCCGCCGCGTGCAGACGTGTTTTTTAATGCACTCCGCAAAATTTAGTGTAAAAAATAAAAAGACCGCGTTTGCAAAAATTGTGTAGGGCTCTCAGTCACCACAGAGACGCCTATTTACAATCATATTGCTATTAGTTCTAATAGCAATAAATACTAAGTTGCAACAGGAAAGCCTGGAAAAGCCATGTCCACCAATTCGGGCCCAAGCTCTCTTAATCCCCACCAGCAACAGCTACAAGAACTACTTGTACAACAACAACGTGAGCGTCGTCTCTCGGTCCAACGCAACAACGCGTACTTTTCGGTGGTGTCACCGACCCCACTGAATGCTACCGTAAGCAATAACACCGAAAGTGCAAGCCACTCAGCAATCAACAGCAATTTACCGTGGAGAGAGCAGTGTGCTTCTCCATCAATATCGATAACTGGGTCACCGATTGCACCGACCAGCACCGTCAGCTCGTTGACAGCAACTACTGCAAGGTCTACCGAAGTATTGACCTGCCTCAAGCCGTCAACGGCAAGTCGCCCAGAGTCAGCCACGACAATAAACCCAACGCCTTCTGTCCAAACTGGAATGGATAGATATATTAAAATAACTAAGCGGAAGCTAAGCCCGCAAAAGAAAAAAAGTGGCAATACGCCAAAAATAACCAAACCTAATGAACGAGTAGCACTTCTAAGCGGGAATCGTTTTAAAATTCTTGCCGATCGGCAAGACGATCAAGCCGGCGCTGTAGATAAAGTTAAATCGGCTAGACCACCCCCTTTATACATCCGTGGAGCCAACTGCAGCGTCCTGATTTCGAAGTAAGGGCAAATAACTTTGTTGTAACCCCTCTCAACAGGGGTAACATAAAAGAAATTAAATGTCAAACCCAAACTGAGGACAATTTTCGCATCATCGAAAAGTACCTCCGTAATGCTAACATCAACTTCTATACCTACCAACTAAAAAGCAGTAAAGGGCTCCAGGTTGTCTTAAAGGGGATCGAGCCATCGGTCCCACCCCAAGAAATAGCAGACGCATTGGCCGATAAAGGGTTTGCGGTTAAGTCCGTTGTCAACATCATCAACAGGAATAAAGTCGCACAGCCGCTTTTTAAAATCGAGCTCCAACCAGATGCAAAGCGGACGAAGCCAAATGAAGTGCATCCAATCTACAACCTTCAGCTCCTATTGCACAGAAGAATCACCGTAGAGGAGCCTCATAAGAGATACCAACCACCTCAGTGTAAAAACTGCCAGGAATACAACCACACCGCTAACAATTGCAATCTTAGGTCAGTGTGTGTTGGCTGCGGCGAACATCATAAAGATGGCATTTGCCCCAAGGACAGAAACAACGTCGCACTAAGACTATGCAGTAACTTTGGAGGGAACCACACAGCCAACTACAGGGGATGTCCTGTCTTCAAGGATCTTAAATCGCACCTAAACGGGCGTAAACCCCCAGCTGGACCAAAAATCACCTTCAACGCCTCCAAAAGTACACCGGAGGTATTCTTCGCCAAGGCTGTTAGATCATCTAACATGCCTGCTACAACCAATCCTAGTGTATCCTTCGCTAGTGTACTCCGAACTGGACAGACGGAGCCCGCGAAAGAGACCCCGTCACTCCACCATCTACAGAATCCGCAACCTAGCGCACCAGAACTTGGCCAGCAAACTCCAAGTGGTTTAGAGGCCCTATTGATCTCACTTAATCAAAACATGACTGCTTTTATGACGTTCATGCAAAACTGTATGCAGGAACTGATGCGGAATCAAAACCTGCTTATCCAGAAGCTTAAAGAGAATAAATAATGGCTTCCCTAAGTCTATGTCTTTGGAATGCTAACGGCGTCTCCAAGCACAAAAATGAATTCAACTATTCCTAGACTCAAGTGAAATCGACGTCATGCTGATATCTGAAACACATTTAACATCAAAAAATAATTTTCAAATACCAAAATATGCCTTCTACGCAACAAACCATCCAGACGGAAAAGCTCATGTCGGGATTGGTATCCTAATCAAAAACCGTATAAAACACTCGTTCCTCAACAGATTCGAAACACAGCACCTTCAAGCAACTGCTATAACCGTCCAAACCAGCTGCGGCAATACTACGTTGGTTGCCCTGTACTGCCCTCCACGCTTCTCAATCTCTGAAAAGGAATTCACCGGTTTCTTTAACACACTCGGAAAACGCTTCATTGCAGCAGGGGACTATAACGCCAAACATACGTCAACCCCCTCAATAAGATGGATTGCGTCTCACCGGGTAGGCCTACTTATTGGGCCACAGATCCACAGAAAGTGCCTAACTCGATTGATTTCGCAGTAACCAAGAGGATTCCGCGTAGTCGGATCACTGCGGAAACACTGCTAGATTTAACCTCCGATCACTCTCCAGTGCTATTCACACTGTTAACAAGACCTCAAGTACTTGATCGCCCATATATACTTACAAACAACAAAACAAATTGGCTTAAATTTAAAATGCACATGAGTGCCCACATTGACTGTTCGCCGAAACTGGACGCTGCAGAGGACATTGACATGTGCGTCTCTACACTTGAGTCGATTATGGGAGCTGCAGCAAGAGTATCTACTCCACATGCCTCTACTTACGCTAAACCTGCTGTCAGGCCTACGAACCGGCGGATAGAACAATTAGTAACGGAAAAGCGACGTCTAAGAAGAGAATGGCAGGTTACTCGATCACCAGCAGCAAAACTTCGCCTAAGGCATGCCAGCCGCAACCTCTCCAAGGAGCTAAGACAAGAGGAAATCTGGGCTCAAAGGAAATACATAGAAAAGCTCAGTCCATCCAGCACTAAACATCCTCTGTCGGAAGCCCACCCAACTTTAAGCGCTCCTACAGAGACAGTTTCACCAATAAGGGGTCCTACCGGTGGATGGGCCCGCAGTGACGAAGAGAGGGCATCCGTATTTGCCACACACCTTAAAATGGTTTTCCAGCCAAATCCAACATCAAACTCATTTGTACTTCCCCTTCAAGCACATTAACGGATAGTGAGTACTCGGAACTCCAATCGGATGAGATCACTGCAGTTATTAAAAACCACATAAAGCCGAACAAAGCCCCTGGCCATGACCTAATCACACCGAAAATGATCCTAGAACTCCCTACCATCGCAATACAATACATCTGCAAAATGTTCAACGCTATAATAAGAATTGGCTACTTACCAAGAGCATGGAAAAGGTCCACTATCATCATGATTCCTAAAGTGGGAAAGGGCAAAACCCAACCATTATCCTATAGGCCAATTAGTTTGCTGCCATGCCTTTCGAAGCTTTTTGAAAAGGTCCTGCAGATTCGTCTAAACTCATTTCTGACATCGGAGAACACAATCCCTTCACATCAGTTCGGCTTCCGCGAAAAACATGGGACAATTGAACAAGTCAATCGTATAACATCCGAAATACGAACAGCATTCGAACTAAAAGAATACTGTACGGCTGTCTTTCTCGACGTTGCCCAGGCTTTCGACAGAGTTTGGCTGGAGGGTCTAATGTTCAAAATCCGGCAGAAACTCCCACAGTACACCCACAAACTCATGGGATCTTACCTTTACAATAGAAAATTCGCTGTAAGATGTAATGGCTCCGTCTCGGCTGACTTTGAAATCGAAGCTGGTGTACCGCAAGGCAGTGTACTCGGCCCATTGCTCTATCTGCTGTACACTGCAGACTTACCAACGAGTTTAGGACTTACAACGTCCACTTTTGCCGATGACACGGCAATCCTCAGCAGATCCAAATGCCCAATACAAGCCTCTGCAAAATTAGAGGAACACCTCAAGGTGGTAGAGGAATGGCTAGCAACCTGGCGTATCCGGGTCAACGAGCAGAAATGCAAACATGTTACATTTACGCTTAACAAAAGAAACTGTCCAGCTATAATGCTAAACAACGTACCAATCCCTCAAGCCGCGGATGTCACTTACCTTGGTATCCACCTAGACAGAAGACTAACTTGGCGCAAGCACATCGAGGCAAAAAAGTTACAGCTTAAACTGAAAGCGAGTAGCTTACATTGGATCATCAATGCTCGGTCCCCTCTACGTCTGGAGTATAAAGTCCTCCTATACAACTCCGTACTGAAACCCATCTGGAATTACGGCGCCGTACTATGGGGAAATGCAAGTACCAGCAATATCGACATTATACAAAGGGCGCAGTCGAAGATTTTAAGATCAATCACTGGGGCTCCGTGGTACATACGGATCGACAACATTCAAAATGATCTAAATATACCTAGCGTAAAATATGAAATAGGTAGTCAACAACTAAAGTATTCTGCGAAACTGGATGTACACCCTAATGTTCTTGCCAATTCCCTTACGCGAACTAATAATAGAACTCGTCTTAAAAGAAAAGACAGACCAACCCAATAATAAATGATTAGGGCCGCCTGCAATATCCCCTGGATATATCATAAGTACTAGATTAAGAAAAATATCTCAAACTTGTTGTTAGGCTCTAATTTAAGAGTAGATTCAACAAATAAATTAAACGTTAAAAAAAAAAAAAGTCGAGACTGGTAGCTATGGGCTGTAATCAGCAATATGGAATAAAATATCAAGAAAAGTTTTCGCCAGTTATATGATATGAAAATATTAGACTTGTTTTAGCTGTGCCGCAGAAAAAGAGTTGTATTTACATCAGGTAGATGTTTCAAATGCGTATTTAAACAGTAATTTAACTGAAACAGTGTATATGAGGCAACCAGAACATTTTGTTAGTAAAGATCATCCACATCGTGTTATTAAATTACAAAAAGCTTTATATGGCCTTAAGCAATCGGGTAGAGCTTGGAATAGCACACTTAATGAAGTATTACAGAATCTAGGATTTGAAGCTACAAAAAATGAGCCATGTTTATACAAGAAGATTGATAAAAGTTCCTACAGTTTAATAGCTGTTTATGTAGATGATCTAATTATTGCCTGTTCAAAGAAAAATGATATTGCTGACATAGTAAAAACATTGAAGTGTTCTTTTGATATTAATGATTCGTCTGAGTTAAATAATTTCCTTGGTATAGAAATTCAGCGTCAAGGAGAAGTTGGTTCTATTTCAATTTGTCAGAAGCAATATATAAAGTCCTTGTTAGAAAAGTACAATATGATTTTATGTCGTTCAGTATCAACACCTTTAGATCCTGGTTTTAAGATTAGCTGCAACGATGAGAAATGTAAGAGAGTAGATGTGACCTATTATCAATCCCTGGTTGGCTCTTTAATGTATCTCGCTATATCTACACGTCCCGATATTGCTCACTCAATTAGTAAAATGGCGCAGCGAAACAATGATCCACATAAGCGAGCACGATGCAGCGTTGACGCATATTTTGCGTTACTTGTCCAAAACAATAGATTTGAAGCTGCACTATTACAAAACTGGAGAACCATTGTATGGATTTGTTGATGCAGACTGGGCAAACGACAGCCTAGACAGAAAATCGTATACAGGATATGGATTTTATTTTGGTGGAGCAGCTTTTTCGTGGGAATCGAAGAAACAAGGTTTGGTTGCCCTCAGCAGTACAGAAGCTGAATACGTCGCCCTGTCTACAGCAGCAAAGGAAGCCACCTATCTACGCAGGCTTTTAGAAGAAATTCGCTGTCATCCTTCATCGCAACCAATTGTCCTAAAATGTGACAATTTGAGCGCACAACATATAGCAACGAATCCAGTGCACCATAAGCGAACTAAACATATTGATATCAAGCACCATCACATCAGATAAGTTGTAGCAATGAAAATAATATCAATTAACTATGTTCAAACAGATGATAATGTAGCTGATATACTTACTAAAAACTTACAGAAAGAAAAACATGTAAAGTTTGTAAAGCATCTTGGAATGATTGAATAACTGAATTTTTGTATTTTTGTATTAGAATGTAATTTGAGAAGAAGTGTTGAAATTATGGAAATACATATGCTATTTACATTTGTTGAAATAGGTTAATGCAAATTACATTTTATCGATTTATAACTTTATTATTATCCATCTCTAGCTTTATTGCATCTCTAACTACTACGATTTTTCCTCACTTCCTTTTTTCCGCTTGCTGTGAATAAAACGTTTGACTTATACATTATACTTTATCTTTTTTCTTTTTACAATTTCACTGTCTTTGTTCTTTTTTAATTTTTCTCTGCCCAAACATTTTCCAATAAAACCCCCAGCAGAAATTTTTTACCTTAACACTTGAACGCCAAGACTCGTGGGGAAGCGAGAACCATCGTGGCGAAGTCCCCCTGACAAATGAAGGTTTCCAGGCTGCGTGGGAGAACCTCACCGCACGGTACGAAAATAGCCGTCTGCTTGTCATGACTCAAGCCAGACAGCTCCTTTCAGATTCCGCGGTCTGAATCGGGCAAAGCATTGCGAGATCTGCAGACCGCGTTCCAAGGGGGTCTTACCGCTCTTGAGCGTTCGGGTGTTAGCACTGAGAATTGGGATGTCTTGCTTATCGCCATATGCACTAGCAAATTGCCGAAGGCCACAATCCTCCTGTGGGAACAATCAGTGCCAAATAAGACTGTCGTCTCCACTTGGTACGATTTGAACCAATTTCTCACCGATCGGTATCGTGTCCTGGATGCCACCGAAGAACATAAGTCGGTGCCGAGTGTTCAAGCCATCCCCAGTGGCACCCGCAAGTCCCCTGCGACGATGAAGGTTCAAGCGTTTCCCGCGAAAGCTCAGCTCAAACCAGCGTCTTGCAAGCTTTGCCATCGGGAGAATCACCCAATACGACTCTGCCCTTGTTTTCTTGACATGCCTGTTCAGAGGCGTGTGGAAACCATCAGACAGCAGGGACTCTGTTTAAATTGTTTTGCCCGCGGTCATCAAGTGAAGGGCTGCTCCAGTGCGCATAATTGCCATACCTGCAAGGAACGTCATCACACCCTGTTGCACCCTAGTGACGTGTCGCCGTCCGCCGCGCAAACCACACCATTCGGTGCCACAGAGCGTCCGTCCACGAGCAATCAGCTCACAAATGCTCAAAGCTATTTTGCATCTACTCCTGGCAGAGGGCTTTTAGGCACGGCGATTGTCACTTCTACACCATCGCGGCACGGACGCGAGTCAATCCAGAAGCAAAACTTGATGTACTTCTCACCAAGTTTTGGGAGGTGGAAGACCTTCCTGCAAAGCCGGAAAAGGAGGATGATGTATTCTGCGAGCGGAATTTTCAGGAGACCACCCGAAGAGGGAAGGACGGCCGATATATTGTGTCCCTTCCGTTCAAATGTCCGAATAGCGTCGATTTAGGTCATTCAAGACCGATCGCGCTAGCTCAATTCCTGCGGAATGAAGCACGCCTTCTGAAGGATCCCGTCCTAAAAACACAGTACGATGCCATCATTCAAGAATACGAGGAATTGGGCCATATGAGTCGGGTGACGCCGCCTAAAGATGAGAAAAACTTCTATCTCCCCCATCACGCTGTGTTTAAGCCCGATAGCACCACCACCAAGGTACGCGTGGTATTTATCGCGTCAAGCCCCTCCACACGAGGCGTCAGCCTTAATGACGTCTTGCACACCGGGCCTACGCTTCAGGCCGATCTCAGGCTTCAGGTACTGAAATGGCGTTTCTTTCAATTCGTTTTCAACGCTGACATAACACAGATGTATCGACAAATCCGAGTCAACCCCAGGCATACCCCCTTTCAGCGGATCCTCTGCCGGGATCGCTGCGGCAATATTCAAGACTATGAGCTACAAACCGTCACGTTTGGGGTTAACTGCGCGGCATTCTTGGCGATCCGAGTTCTTTTACAACTAGCCCAAGACGTGCAAGCGATGTACCCTCTGGCGAGCGAAATCCTTCGGAACTACATGTATGTTGATGATGTCCTTGCCGGCGCTCACACTGAAGACGACGCCCGTCTCGCCATACGAGAGCTTCAAGCTGCCCTCCAATCTGCGGGCCTCCCGCTTCGGAAGTGGACTTCCAATACGAAGGAAGTACTTCAAGCTATCCCGAGAGAGCATCTGCTGCGAGAGGACTTTCTCGAGCTGGAAGACGCGAGCACGGCAAAAACCTTGGGAATCCGCTGGCAAGCCGCCGGGAACGTCTTTTTCTTCACCGTAGCGGACCCACCATTGTAGGAGTCGATCTCCAAGAGGCAGGTTCTGTCCCATATCGCCAAACTTTTCGACCCCGCTGGCTGGCTAGCCCCATTTGTTATCCGAGCAAAGATATTTATGCAGCAAATCTGGCTAACCGAACTGGGCTGGGATGACGCCCTGCCACCTCTCCTGCTGCAGCAATGGCACGAATTCCTGCAGGATTACCCAGGCCTCAGTCAACTCCGCATTCCCCGTTGGCTAAACACCAGCGATACGCTCTCGTGGGAGCTTCATGGCTTCTGTGACGCATCCCAGAAAGCGTATGGAGCAGCCCTGTATGTGCGGGTTCGGTATCGCGATCAAGTCAGCGTCCATTTATTAACGGCTAAGACCCGCGTGGCTCCAGTCAAAACAGTCTCGCTGCCTCGGCTGGAGTTGTGTGGAGCGGTTTTGCTAGCCGATCTCTGGGCGTCGATCGTTCCTGAACTCCCGATCCCACCTGCTACCTCCCAGTTTTGGACCGACTCCACCATTGTGTTGGCCTGGCTCAACAAACCCCCATGTAGTTGGTCCACTTTCGTGGCCAATCGGGTATCCAGCATCTCCAAGAGCACCGGTGGCCAAAGCTGGTCACATGTACGTTCCGAGGACAACCCTGCTGATCTGGCAAGCCGCGGAACCTCCGCGGCCGAGTTATCGGCCAGTAGCCTTTGGTGGCATGGGCCGGACTGGCTCCAGAGGGACCCCGAGTACTGGCCAACTCTCCATAATGAACTTCCAGACACCCAGCTGGAGCAACGAGTCCAGTGCCACACCGCCGCGACCACCCTACTCGATGACATAAGCGAACGGTTCTCGGACTACGGTAAAGCACTGCGAGTCACCGCGTACATCCTACGCTTCGCCGCCAAAAGGGACGTCGACGCCTTCCACAGCCCACCTCATCAATGAGGAATTGCTCTCCGCTGAGCGCGCCTTGATCCGGACCTCCCAGCGCCGAGAATACATCGCGGAGATACGGGCCCTGGGTGAAGGGCGACCCCTTCCGACATCCAGCACGCTACTCAACTTAAACCCCTTCCTCGACCAGCATGGGATACTCCGCGCCTGTGGACGACTACGGGCCGCTGAGTCCCTCCGGTACGATGAACGTCACCCGATTCTCCTCCCCTACAATACTCATTTCACGCGCCTGCTTGTTGAATTCGCCCACCGCATCACGTTGCATGGCGGCAATCAACTGATGGTGCGGTATCTGCGCACCAAGTTCTGGATCCCACGGATAAAGAACCTAGTGAAGTCCCACATCAAGGGGTGTAAAGTCTGCATCGTGCATCGTCGACGACTGCAGACTCAGATGATGGGTGATCTCCCTCGAGAGCGCATCACGTACTCCCGGCCCTTCACCCACACGGGCATTGACTTCGCAGGGCCGTTCGAGATCAAGAACTACACCGGGCGCGCGTGTCTCATTACGAAGGGTTATGTCTGCGTCTTTGTGTGTTTCAGCACGAAGGCGATCCACCTCGAGGCGACCTCCGACCTCACCACGGAACGATTTCTCGCAGCCTTCTCCCGGTTTGTCGCACGAAGACAATGCCCACAGCGCATTTACTCCGACAATGGCAAAACCTTCGTAGGGGCCTCAAAGGCGCTCGAAAGAGATTTCCTGAACGCCACCAAGCTTGGTGTAATGAAGGCATTTCCCCAGCACATTCTATCCTGGCAGTTCATTCCGCCGAGCGCGCCCCATATGGGAGGACTATGGGAAGCCGGGGTCAAAAGTTTTAAGACCTTGTTTTACAAGTCCTCTTCGGCTGTCAAGTATACGTTCGAGGAACTATCCACTCTCCTGTGTCGGATCGAAGCGTGCCTAAATTCCAGGCCAATTTCTCCCATGAGCGAGGACCCAGAGGATCTGCTGGCACTAAGCCCTGGACATTTCCTGATTGGAGGACCGCTCGTGTCCATCGCGGAACCGGAGATCCTGGTCGAGCCTATGTCGCTGATCAATCGCTGGCAGCGACTAAAGGCAATCCAGCAGACTTTCTGCCGCCGCTGGAAGAGTGAATACCTCAAGGAGCTCCACAAGCGTAATAAGTGGAAATCACCGGCTCGTAGCCTCCAAACCGGCGACCTCGTGATCGTCTCCGAAGACAATCTCCCCTCCAATGAGTGGCGCTTAGGGCGAATTGAGCGCACTCTGCCCGGGGCAGACGGCCTCGTCCGAGTGGCTGATGTCACAACAGCGCGTGGGTCTATTCGAAGACCCGTAGCGAAGCTCATCCTGTTGCCAGACAACAGGAGTCCTGAGCCTAAAGACCTATCGTGACGTCCAATCCCTCTATGTTCCGTTCGAATGTCCTCGTCTCCGTGCATGTTGTCCGTTCCCGTGCATCGACTAATCAACTCCCCCTACGTAATCTTTTTCGTTACAGCTCATTCAATTCGCACCTCCACCGCAACATGGCCCCCAAGCGTCTGCCGCACCGCCGCAGCAAGCGTTCGGTTCCACACGGGACGAACGTGTACCGGTGCCGGGTCTGCCGGGGGGTTCATGCACTCCGGCAGTGTCAGCGGTTCCTGAACCTCAGAGGGGAGAAGCGGCTCCGGGCGGTACTTATCAATAAGTATTGCCCCAATTGCTTGGCGCACGAGCACTCAGCCGACGCGTGTCGGACTCGCCACGGCTGCCGACGATGTGGGCAAAGGCACCATACGTTGCTCCATATGGCCGACCAACCGCCGAGACAACGCTCTGGAGCCCAGCGTCGCAGCCAGTCATCCTCCTCCAGACGTGCTGCACCAGCATCACCATCCCGTTCCCGGTCCTCGTCCGACCGCTCCGCTTCTCCGGAAGGCGCACCCGAGATCTCCCTCTCCTCTCTGCTCCAAGCCAGGACGACGACCATCATGCCAACAGCGGTCCTCCGGTTGGGCAATGGCTCGAAATCTTTCGAGACCCGCGTCCTCCTCGACGCATGCGCGGCTGGGAGCCGCATCAATTCGTCATTTGCCCGGTCCCTGGGGTTGGCGGTGACCAAAGTCGGGGTCGACCAAGCCTGCACGGCCGTCCTCGAGTCGAGGACCGACCATACGTTCCGGCGGAATGTCATCTTCCGGGTCGAAGAGGACCTGCACATCCGCACTCCCATCCGGGAAGTGTCGGCACCGGTCCGGGAGAAATTTGCCACCCTGATCCTGGCCGACCCCAACTTCCATCGGCCGGCGTCGGTATCCGTAGTGCTCGGGGCAGACCTCTATCCTGAGGTCATCCAACCAGGCTGTGTGCCCGGTCATAGCGGTATTCCCGCAGCCCAGAGCACCGTGTTCGGTTGGGTCATCTCCGGCTCCTGCGGCATCTAGGCGCTCCAGGACGCTGCCGTCCCCCATCCTACATATGTCCATGGTGGCAATTGCAACATGTTGCAAGGGAGGGCGGTATGTTCACGCCACCGGGTGAACAGCAGTGAGCGGCGAAGAGCAGTGAGGAGTGAGGAGGGTTTTTTGATCCTCGGCGTCTACGGTCACACCAGGAGGGGTGACTGGTTTTTCTGATGGGCGCCGCCATTACACTCCAGTACGAATTTTCAACCCGAACACCCGTTCTTTTTCTATTGAGCTTTTTTTTCCTCTCGAATTGTATATATTTTCAACCCGAAACATTTTCGTGTGTGTCGGGCAACCTGTGAATATTAAATAATAAAGTATAAGTTTTTGTAACCGAAGTTATCGCGCGTTTTAATTACCCTCTCTCCAATCCCCTTTTTCCCCCCCCTTTATAAGTTTTATTTGGGATTTTCTAGGCAATTTGGCAAATTCCTAGTTTTTTAAGACAGTCATCAACATTGTATTTGTTATGTCTGTATATCTGTTGATACCAGCATGATGTCTGTTGAATTAGTAGTGTATTTAGGTTGAAAAAGTGGTTTTTAATGTATCTGTTTATATCTGTTTTGTTATAATTGGGATGCGTAAAGAGGGATGATATAGTCGCCGTTTTTGCTGCTTCGCAAGCAAATTCGTTGCCCTTTTAATACAACATGGCTAGGGACCCATAGGAGCATGATTTTAGGCTGTTTTTATACAAAATGGGTATATTAATGCAAAATGGGTATATTAATTTTGGTCAGAAGTGTGCAACGCATAGAAGGAAGCATCTCTGACCACATAAAGTATATACATTTTTGATCAGCACGATAAGACGAGTTCAAATAGCCATGTCCGTCTGTCCGTACGTCCGTTCGTCTGTCTGTCCGTCTGGATCAACGCAAACTCCTCCTAGATCGTAAGAGCCACAGAGTTGAAATTTTGCATGTAGGCTTGTATATACTGCAGGGGTTGTATATCTCGGATTCAGCCGGATCGAATATCATATAGCTCCCATACAAGCGGCAAAGTCACGAACAGTGACTTTTCTCAATAACTTCGTTATTTTCTCAGCTATTGTCTTGAAATTTAATATTAGTGAATTCATTATAGCTATAAACGACTGTGTTAAATTTGGTCAAGATCGGGTGACTATATCAGATAGCTCCCATAGCAACGCTCGAGCAAAACAGTGACTTTTGTCAATAACTTCGTTTTTTCCTATGTTAAGATTATGGGCCGTTCTTTCGCAAACATAACTTTTTGTAGATAAAACGTTTTTCCACTTTGACGGCTATAAGTGAGGAAAGAATACCAAACAACTTGCAAGGGTATACAAACTTTGGCGCGGTCAAAGTTAGCCACGGCCCTCTGGTTTTTATTTATTTTATTTATTATTTCTTTAAGTGGAGTGTCGTACGAATTAAGGATTGGGTTAATCACTTTGGTCAATAGCTGTTGGTTCTGTTTTCAATGGTTGGGATGTTTGCTTCAAAATATAGATTGGCGTCGAGCGGAAAGCGGCCAGAGCGACTCGCAATGCTGTGTTTAGTGCGGTCTTTATTGGCTTAATTGTTGTCTTGGGGGCCCCACCATAGATCGGAAGGCCATAATCTATTTTTGCTTTTAACTATTTGTACTAATGTGTATGTGTGGCAGTTAAATTTTGGGCTCGGGAGACATTTTAGAATATGTGGGAGTGCCATTTGTACTTTGGCGCCAAAGGAGAGTCCTGGCAATTTTAGTTCCTTGACGTTTTCTATGGTGGCTGATTGGGACGACACTCGAGGGTGGCAATTTTGTTTTCTACAAATTTGTAGGTGTTTACATTTTGTGAGAGATAGCGATGCGCCCGAAGTTTTGCACCAATTGTCAATGTTTTCAAATAGATTGTCTAGTTTTATTGTGCTTTGTTTTTCTTTATAGAGATCAACTAATATATTGTAGTCGTCTGCGTATGCAGTGAAGTTAATATTTTTGTGCCTTGCTATTTTTTCAAAAATGTTTGTTCTAGAGCTATAGCCCGAGCCCGACCCCAAAGATTTTCATACTTAAATTCCCCTGGTAATATAAAGCACCCAAAAAAAATTTCATCCCGTTAGCTTAAGATGGCTACCGAACCGAACAGAGCCATTGACCATGCTGTCTATTGATTCTTTGTAAAATGCAAACACTGGTTGAAAGAAGACGAAAGAAAAGTTAACGGGACATGAAAGTCAGAAACGACAAATCTGAAGTTTTTGTAAGAATTCGTAGATCTCATTCGCTTTAAAAATCATATTAGGTGCACTACACGTTTTGTTCAATTTGGAATTTTCGCAATGTCTGGCTACTGATGGTGACAATTTGATTCAGTTGGTTTTCTTTAACCACAGTAAAGTAAAAACTGCAAAAGAGTTAGCCGAGATGTTCAATGTTAAACTAAGAACAGTTTACAATATTATAAATCGAGCTGAAAAAGAAAATAGGCTGGAATTGCACACCTCTGAAGGCCGACCCCGAAAGCTCTCTAGGCGGGATTGTTCCAAAATCCTCAAAACAGTGGAAAACCAACCCCAAACAAGCCTCAGGGAGTTAGTGGAATAACCGAAAACAGGCCTGAACAAGACCGTGTGCCCCTGAGACTGTGAGGAGAATACTCAAGTGCCACAAATACTCATCCGACGTCGCACAGTGGGGCCTTTTGGCATTTTATATTGCAGAAATAATAGCTTCTAAACCAATAAAGCGATTTTAAAAATAAATTGTAATATTCAAGGTAAAAGTCAAATACAGTGAAACCTCGATATAACGAATCTGAGGGGGATCGCAAAATTATTCGTTATATCTATTGATTCGCTATAGGTACTGAAATGTAAAACCTTAGTATAACAAGGGACTTAACAAAAAATTCGTTATATTGGGTTTTTCGTTATAACGAAGTTCGTTATATCGAGGTTTTACTGTATTTCCAAGCATGATTTTCCTTTAAAAATGGAGTGAAAACCGGTTTTTTTCAATCACATATGGAATTTTTCATTGTTTTAAACGACTATGTAAAATTATTTAATGTTTTAATTGGATTTTTATACCCATAGGGTGAAATGGTATATTAAAGTCGCCAAAATGTATGTAACAGGCAGAAGGAAGCTTTTTCCGACCCCATAAAGTATATATATTCTTGATCAGTATCAACAGCCGAGTCGATCTAGCCATGTCTATGAACATGCCAAACTTGGCATGATACTTGCTTAATAAATGCGCATATTTTGTATATGTAAAGATTTTGCCACGCCCCTTTTCGCACCCGTAATTTGGAAAAACTCGATTATCTCACGTATATTTTCTACCTTTGTGCAATCAAATTCGGCACACTTGAATTTGATACCAATACCTAGCAAAATACCAAATTTGATCAAAATCGGATAAAAATAGCCAAGTTATGCATATAAACGTTTTTCCATAAGGCCGGATTTGGCCTTTGGCTGATGGGGGCGCTAGGGTGCTCGTAAGCTTGAGTGGGAGATTTGCTTGTAAAAAACATGTGATCAGAAGTTTAAAAAAGGGACTGAATATGAAAAAAAGCGCCTTTCCTAATAAATAATCAAGTTAAAGTTGAATTTGTATGAATTTTTTTCCTTTTGCAAACAATTGTTACACAAACTGTACATAAAATTGGATATAGTTTTCCTGCGGCTGCCAGTTATTTCGGCAATTTTGTGTACAGACAGGTTCAATTCGAGTAAGCCTCAATCTTTGATTTTTCCTCCGCAGATAAAATTGTTTTTTTTTTCGCGTATTTAACGGCAAACTAAAGAAAATATTTGAGTTGTGATACAATGGGGCTAGCCTGATGACGCGCAGTGTATATACATACATATGTGTACGTACATATGTATGTATGCATACATACATTTGTCAACGCTGGTCGAGGAACGTAAAAAATTTGCAGTTATCTTCTAAAGCTTTGGACTGGCGTGTTTAGTAAATTGTTGGTAAAGTTATTGAATGTAGTTTGTTTTTCATGAGTCGTAGCAGGGTCTACCTGTATTTTATTTTTTCCCTGTCTGCTCTGTTTGACGGCGAAATTCAAATGG
Organism: Drosophila equinoxialis; assembly: GCA_018150345.1. Lineage (NCBI taxonomy): Eukaryota > Metazoa > Arthropoda > Insecta > Diptera > Drosophilidae > Drosophila > Drosophila equinoxialis. The sequence goes on from JAECWI010000112.1 coordinate 94,285, forward strand.
GCTACGCTTTATCGAACATCGCATCAAGAAGTCTCGGTTCGGCTCCATTCCGTGAATTCGCTCTCTCAAACTGCTCATATGTGCACAGCGTTGTCTCTCGCCTTGCTCAATGTCATGGCAGCTCAGTTACGAGCAGCCTCTCCACTTCTCTTGCCCACTGGCACCGCTGACTGCAGTCGGTCATCACTCTTCCGAGCGCAGCCAATCATAGAAGAGATCTACTGACCAATCAGATTCTTTCTACAAACGAAAGTATTGGATAAAACACAAAATGAAGTTAGTTCAAGAGTTGTGTCTTGTGAGGCATTATCATTACTTTGTAAACTCTATTTTATTTTGAATTATTAATCCCTTTGGGATTGCCATTATAATTTCGGATTTCATTATTTTGGACTTAATGTCTATTTTTCGAGAGTGAGCTCGTCTTCTCCTTAGTAAATTATACTCTTTAAGTGTGGCTCTATTCGGTTATTGTGACAATAATCCAATGAGAAGTCGAGCTGGCTTATTTAAAATATGCTTAGTGTTTACAATTCATATGAAAATTCTTTTTACAAGCTGCGTATCAAAGAATGTGCTTTCTCGCTCATTCTTACAAGCACGTTACATATATGCATAACTTAGCCAAATAGCCATTTTTATACCCTTGCAGAGGGTATTATAAAATTGGTCAGATGTTTGTAACGCACAGAAGGAGACGTTTCCGACCCCATAATGTATATATATTCTTGATCAGCATGAGAAGCTGAGTCGATATAGCCATGTCCGTCCGTCCGTCGGTGCAGTTACGTTTTACTCATCCGGGCTGAAAATTTTCTTCTGTGACTTTTTGTTACCCGGATAAGATAAAGTATGAAAATCATCAGGATCGGACTACTATATCATTTAGCTCTACAACAATAATTTTTGCAAAAATTGGAGTATCCCCATGAATTACCAATATGATAGTATTGGATATAAAATCTCAAATTAAAATCTGTTCGGATAAATGGAATACAATTTACAGTCAATACAAATCGGTTCAAGCGCTGCCGGAAGCGTTGCTTGCTGCCTACTACGTCATCATCAAATCAACAGAGCACATTCATACACACATACACACAACGCTACATGAACTGTATGTGTATGCGTGCCGTGCATTGTTTAGGGAATGTTGTAAGAAGAAGAAAAAATTGAAGTAATAAAAGAGTAATAATTTGAATGTTTTCTTTGTGCATTGGTGAATTGAGTTGCAGGGAAAGAAATTTCAAAATGTAAAAATATTATTGCCAAGGACTGCAAGGGTATAAAAACTTCGGCATTGCCGAAGATAGCTTCTTTGATTTATTTTTATTGAGAAACTTATTCCAAATATTTTAGTTCTTTTCGTTTTTAGTTACATATCAATTCTATCAGAATAAAGAATAAACACATCTTATATGTTTCTCTTATAAACAAACAATAAACAAACAAACAACGAATTTTAAATTTTATATATACAAAATAGGTATAAGTGCATTTCACTTTTAACTTCTCCTATTTTTTGATTATTTTTACCTTCGCAGGAAAATATTACCTTTAATATTTAATTTATTAATTATTATTTATTTAAGGGAGACTCTCCTTATTTTTGTGAAGCTCATCTAGCTTGTTTGGCATCAACACCTCTCAGTTTTGGAGAGTTGATAGCTCAAATTTTTCTCATTCTCTAACAATTGCGCTTTTCACCTCTTTTAGTGTATGATACTGATTTGCATGCATACATTTTTGCGTAAAGGATTCCCCAGAGATCCTCTATCGGATTTATGTACGGAGTTAGTGAGGGCCACTTGATCAGGGGTATGTTGTGGCCCAAAGTAGTTCATTGTAGCTCGTGCAACGTGTATTGATGCATTGTACCATTGTGGCTCGTGGGGAACGTGGATCCCTCCAATAGTTATGATAACCGTCAGGGCCGTCCAAATTAAATTTCTTTTCATCACTCTGAATAGGGATTTCCGAAGAGAACAGAAAATAACCCAATCTTCATTCCTTGAATTCAAAATATGAACTGACTTTATTTGCAAAGGTACGGAGTTTATATAGGATTATCTTGGGCTCTAGGAGGTAACAATTTTTCTTAGAAGATCTTATTCTAGACTCACACCCACGTATTTGCGGGTTGAAAATTTATTATTATTTTGGGCACTTGACATTCTGCCGTTGTGATCTTTTGGGTTAATTTTAGAATTACAAGTGTTCTTTCCCACCTCGTGTGTGGCTGATTGTAATTTTAGACATATGCTAGGTTAGTTGTTTGGTACAAAGGTACAGTTGTATTGTATTTTCTTTAGTGCATCTGATTTGGTGAAGCCAGCTCATATGAACACTATGTTTATTCTTAAACAACTGAATATTATATTTTGAACTCAGCATCCCGAAACTTATGTTTTTCATAAAACTCTATCCGTGCACATTTATGGAGTTTCGATAACCAAGGTTTACCGACTTTGTTTTGGTATGTAAGATCTAAATTATTGTTCAAAAATTAGCTCACTCGTTGCCTGGTAACATCTAATCCCAGCTCAGCTTTAATTTATTTGCAGCTCATCATATTTTCGCTTGCAAGCTTTCTCATATGCCGCTTTATCCGTTTGTTGACAGATGGTACTGGCCCGTATGTCGTAATGGTTTTTCTATGCGGATTCATTTCTTGATAATTACGCGATGAACAAATGGTAAAAGATCCCCCATTTGGCGACTCAATGGTGAAATAACGCCCTGTACCAGATCCAAAGAAATAATTCGCCGAGTCTCGGTAAAAGTTCACTTTGTTGGGTGACACATATTGCGTCTGTTGATCTGTACCCCAGGTGGAGGTGGCTCACGCCAGCTTCTTCCCCTTCGCCCACCAAAAAAATAATAAAATTTTTGACGAATGTATTAATTTGTATATATTATTTATTTAAATTTTAATGTCTTTTAGTTTTTTTTTCCAACTCCATCTTATTTGGTGTTGGTGGCGGTGGTGCCTCAGCCGCCTTGGCCACACTAGCTGTGAATCGTTTAGGCTTTCCATTTTTTGCATTCCGCGCCCCGGGAATTTGTCGGCCCCAGCCCACTGAAACCCGGTGCGTTTACGGTGACAATCTTAAAATAAATAATAATATAAATAAGTCCAAATTGTTTCACAAAAAGACAAAAAAAAAATCCAAAAATACTTACACAATTTTTGAAGATAAAATTCATCCTTCGCGATCGTTGTTTAGAGCTCTACACTAAACAAACAACAATACCACGAGTCAGCAAAATATGGTCGCAAGACGATATCCTTGGCTCCTAGCACACAAACCCTGGGACTGACGACGTCCCAGAGCGCATCTGGCTCCCTATTACAACTGTGCCTCCACCTAAAAAAAAAAGATGACAAGGATGAATACGAGGCTCCTGCTCTGCAAAACCTTTTCTTCTTCTTTCAGAACTAACTGCTCACTGAGCCTACCTGCGAGCCCTCTTAGGATGCCCAATGGGAAACCTGAAAACGAAAAACATGGTACCTAGAAATAAAAGGAAAAACACACAGGTTAAAACAGTAAATTGGGCCCTTGTTTACATCAACTTACCAAATGTGACCAAACTATGCAAATTCAGTAACATGCCCATACAATGTCAACTAAATGTTAACTAACAGCTAATGTAAATGACTGCTGAACTATGTACTCTTAACCACAGTCACTTACACTAGCACTTAGCACTATTTTATTCTTATATTACTACTTTAAACAATACACTAAAATTCATGCATGCAACTAATTACTTGAAATAATACTTGTAGTAGCCCTCTTTAATAATAATAGTCTCAATCGCATTTCGATAAAAAATTTGGAAGAATTAATGCAGAACCCCCTTTGGGTACTACGCACTTGTCTTCACTTGGTATGGTTCTTACTGTCATTTCGCACAGCGAATAAAAAGCATAAGCAAAGAAGAGAACATGGAAAATATCCTTTAGAATTTCGCTTGGAAACAGAATTTTTGGTACATCCTTTTTCATTTGTGATGAGAATTATATTGCAAAAAGACGCGAATATTAATATTCGCATAAATATAAAGTTGATTAACATTGATATTCGGTTTTTTTCTTTTTTTCAACTTCAAACGCATGTAAAAAGTTTAAAATTAGGACAAATTCAAAAATTAAAAATGGTAAACTAATGAGGGACTTATTGTTTTTCCAAAACTGTAAACACATTTACGTTTTATTTAATACTATTATTAATAATACAGCAAACAAAGAAAAACTCAAAATTTCGCGTTACATTAATATTCGGCTTGTGTCATTCGTCAAAAAAAAAATCATGATGGTAACTCCGAATTCTGAAAAATGGCACAAAAACGGTATTTCCCAGAAAAAGCAACGCGTGACTGATGTTTTTGGAATGCAAGCATACTACGAAATGGGTCGCAAAGGGAAAAATTTATCTTTGGAGCAGTAAAAAGTGGTACTGCAGTTGACTTTGGAGGAAAGGACATATCGCCAAATTGGTGATATTCTTCAAATGAAGCCAAACACTGCGGGTGATATCGTCCGAAGGTTTCGAAATAAGGGAAGAATCGCATCAATCAAGCAAAAACCAACCAAAAAAATTGACTAAGCGAGAGGAAGCCGAAATTCTGAGAAAAGTGAAGACAAATCTCCGACTAAATGCCCCAAAATTGACAGCTGAACTCTAACCTCTAACCTGCCCACTGAATTTTTAAATGGCCGCAGTATTCTAACTGTGCAAAGGTAGGTCTTTTAATTGAAGGCTGGAATGAATGGTTGGACGAAATATTAACTGTTTTATTTAAAATTTTTAGAATTATATTTTTTAGTCAAAAAGCTAAAATGTATTAAAAGACGAGAAGACCCTATAAATCTTTATACTTTGTTTATTTTAATTGTAAAGATTTTTTTCATTATAATAAATTAAAGTATTTTATTGGGGTGATAATAAAATTTAATAAACTTTTAATTTTAAAACCATTAATTTATGAATAATTGATCCATTAATAATGATTAAAAATTTTTAAGTTACTTTAGGGACTAACAGCGTAATTTTTTTTGGGGAAATTAAAAAAGGGGATTTTTTTAGAAAATCTATGCATAAGAATATTCGCTGCAGCGCAGGCAGCAAGAAAATGAATGTAAAGCAGAAATGAAAGAATGTCCGTTACAATTCATAGATCGGATCATTCGAGAATAATAAGAAAGAGATAGACATACTGCGGTGCTTATATACGTATTTTAACACTCCTTCTCAACGCGAAGTCTATCTAATACAAAAATTATTTTAATCCCAACATTTCTGTAAACTTTACATGTTTGACCTTACATAAGTTCTTTGTTAATATATCTGAGGTCATACTATCTGTGGGAATGTACAGTGAAACCTCGATATAACGAACTTCGTTATTAAAAAAAACCAAAAAAAAAAATTTTTTTTTAGTTTTTGTTATACTAAGGTTTTACATTTCAGTACCTATAGGATCAATAGATATAACGAATAATTTTGCGATCCCCTCCAATTCTTATATCGGTTTCACTGTATTTGATATCTATTACATTTTCTTTATACATTTCCCTTACAAAATGATATTTTATTTCAATATGCTTGCTACGTGAATGAAATTTAGCATCTTTAGCAAGACATTGTGCGCTCTGGTTGTCGCTATAAATTAGCAGCTTCGCCATCGGCCCGAATCCCATCTCGTTGATCAGCTTTGTGATGTATATCGCTTCTTTGGCTGCTGTAGAAAGTGCTACGTACTCGGCCTCCGTGCTACTGAGGGCAACCAGATTTTGCTTCTTTGATTCCCATGACACCGCCGCTCCAGCAATAAGGAATGACCAACCGGTGAACGACTTCCGATCGTTGCAATCGCCAGCCCAGTCCGCATCAACAAAACAGTGAATAGGAACACCAGTTTTGCTATAATGAAGTCTCACATCTGAGGTACCTCTTAGATATCTCAATATCCTCTTGGCTGCAACCTCATGTTCCTTGTGCGGATCTGCATTTCTCTGCGCCAACTTAGCCACAGAGTGTATTATATCTGGCCGTGTAGTCAACGCCAAATACAATAACGAACCAATGAGTGATTGATAGCGTGTCTTGTCCACCTGACCGCAATCATTTCTATCGCATTTCGTCTGGAACCCGACCTCTAGAGGAGTCGCGTTCGGCTTGCAGTCCTTCATACCATATTCATGCAACAAGCCTTCGATGTACTGCTTGTGGCCTATGGAGACATTGCCAGTCTTGCCATCTCGCTCGATTTCCATCCCCAAAAAATGATGGAGTTCACCGCCGTCGACCACATCAAATTCGTTTGATATGAGCTGCTTTATGTAGGCCACGTCGTCCTTTCTGGTACATGCAAGTATAAAATCGTCAACATATACAACAATAATAGATAAATACCCATTGACTTTGCTCGTGTATATACACGGTTCGCTTGCACATGGAACGAAACCAATCTTCAAAAGAATGCTATCCAGCTTTTGGTTCCACTCACGCCCACTCTGTTTCAAGCCGTACAACGATTTATGTAGCTTGAGTACACGCTTGGGATGATCAGCATCGACAAAACCTTCAGGTTGCCGCATGTAAACGTCATCTTGTAGCTCACTATTGAGGTATGCTGCGGAGACATCCATCTGATGCAAGTGCATCTCGTGTTCCACCGCCAACGCAATCACCAGTCTGATTGAGGAATAACGTGCAACCGGGGAAAAAGTTTCCTTGTAGTTAATTCCATATTGTTGACCACACCCTTTTGCGACCAATCTTGCCTTGAAACGCTGAACTTTGCCACTCTCATCTCGTTTGGTGGTAAAAACCCATTTACAACCGATAACCTTTTTGTTTGCAGGAAGATCAACCAAACTCCATGTCTTAATGTTTTCTAGGTTGTCATACTCCTTCTGCATTGCTGATTTCCAGTTTTCCGACTGCTCTGACTTAAATGCCTCATTTATACAGGTAGGAACAATAACGTCTTTCGCATCTAGTACATTCAGCATATTGTACTCTCTTCGTGGACGACCAGCACGCCCAGTGCGAACAATCTTTGGTCTCCCTGGTCCTCTTCGGGTATATGGTTGCTCCTCCTCAGCATTTTCTTCGTCACCACTTTGCTCATCAACAATTGGAATTTGCTGCTCCACAGAATTTTCTTGGATTTCATCATTATTCTCGCAATCAAGTTTTTCACTTGGCTGAAAGATTACCACATCTGACTCACATGATAATTCTCGACCGTGCTCCAACTCTTTCATGAACTTGTGCTCCAAAAAACACGACATCTCGGGATACTACTACGGTCCTTTTGACAGGGTTGTAAAGACGATAAGCCTTGGCAGTCTCGGAGTAACCTACCAAAATATGCTGCTTCCCTTTCGCTGAAAACTTGTTCTTATGAGTTTTATCTAATACAATAGCTTTCATACCAAATACTCTAAGATGAGATACGCTCGGCTTTTTCCCATACCAAACCTCGTATGGAGTATTATCAGGCAAAGTTGCAGTTTCTGCTCTATTCCGTAAATATGCAGCCGTCATTATTGCCTCGCCCCAAAAAAGATTCGCCAACTCCAGCATGCACTATCATGCTTCGCGCCATCTCCACCAGGGTTCTATTGGCGCGTTCTGCCACACCATTTTGTTGTGGAGTATGGGGAACAGTGAGTTGTCTTTTTATTCCATGACTCGACAAGAACTGTTCAAATCTATCGCTCAGGTACTCACGACCGTTGTCGCTTCGTATGGCTTTTATACGCTTACCCGTCTGATTTTCTGCTAGCATTTTGAAATCTTTGAATTTCTGGAAAATATCGCTCTTATTCTTTAACATGTACACTGTTACATAACGCGATTTATCGTCTATGAAAGTTGCGAAGTAGCGCGCACCACCTTGTGACGCTGTACGCATAGGTCCACAAATGTCTGTATGAATCAAGCCCAACAATTCTTTTGAGCGACTTTCCGAAGACTTCGGAAACTTCTTAACGCAAATTTTACTTTTTGCACACGTTTCACATACAAGGTCATTTGTACTACACACTTTAGCATTGAGACCATAGACCATTTCCTGCTTAATCATTTTATTTAAACTATCGAAATTTAAATGTCCAAACCGATTATGCCATTTGACCAGCTGATTTACATTTGTTTCTGCAGCAAACACTGTTTTTGTTTTACTTTCAAACAAAAACAAATCGTTGTGTTTCTCTGCGATCATTAAATCACGATTGTTACTGTCTTTAACAAACACTTTGTTTTTAACAAAAATTACTCTAAAGCCATTTTCTGTTGCCTTTGATACCGAAATAAAATTACAGTGAAACCTCGATATAACGAATTTACAAGGGGGATCGCAAAATTATTCGTTATATCTATTGATTCGCTATAGGTACTGAAATGTAAAACCTTAGTATAACAAGGGACTTAACAAAAAAATTCGTTATACAGTGAAACCTCGATATAACGAATCTGAGGGGGATCGCAAAATTATTCGTTATATCTATTGATTCGCTATAGGTACTGAAATGTAAAACCTTAGTATAACAAGGGACTTAACAAAAAATTCGTTATATTGGGTTTTTCGTTATAACGAAGTTCGTTATATCGAGGTTTCACTGTATTGGGTTTTTCGTTATAACGAAGTTCGTTATATCGAGGTTTCACTGTACATTGTAAGTCCTTTACATATAGCACGTCAACCAACTCGATCGTGATATTTTTCCATATTAGTTCCACTGTACCGCAACCTTCGGCTTCTATGTATATAACTGTCGCCTGCTAACTTGATTTTCTCTTTGTGCTCACGCATACTCGTAAACATTGATTCGTCCGCACACAAATGAGCTGTAGCCCCGCTGTCTACACACCACGCATTTTTCGACAAACCGATTCGTGTTCCAGAAGTAGAGAGCACCGAAAAAGACTTTTTACTGTTCTTTTCGTTCGCGTTGTCTTTTCTCTCTTTCGAACCACACTTCGACGCGAATTGCCCGCGACGACCGCACAACCAACATTCAATGTTTTTTGGTTCTCTCATTGCTTTGTTCTTTTTACCGTTTTCTTGACGCGACGAATACATTTTATTCTCACTTTTCTCGGCTACTTCGCCAATCTTGCGTCTCTCTCCCTCTTCAAGCAATTTAATTTTTAGAGCGCTTAGCGATGGCAACGAGTCTCGCGTTTCAATGGCAACTACAAAATTTAAACTTGCCAACAAAATTATAACGAGCATTTCATCAGGCACTTGTTCCTGAATTTCATTTAACTTTTCTACGACATTAGAAAAATTATTCAAATGCTCTCGAATACTGTCTGTAGCCAACATTTTAGTATACAACAATTGCTTAAACAACTGTATTTTTCTAGCCGGACCGGAGGGCATGTGGATCGCGGATAACTTGGCCCATGCTTCGCTTGCGGTTTTACAATGTTTTATACCGTTGATCTGCGACGGACTTACGCACAACAATATACTTGCGAGGGCTTTCTCGTCTTTACTGACAAACAACTCCTTTTGTTCAGCCGTATCAGACGCCTCTTTTTTTAACCGACCACATGTCACTGACCACAAATCAGAATGAATCAACAGACTTTTCATCTGTACTGACCATACACTATAATTTTCACCATCTAGTTTTTTGATTGAAAATTGTGCACTCATCTTGAACAAATTAGTTAATCACAAACTTTAATTAACAAAACGAATCTCTTACAAGTCTTTCCGACCAACCCGCACAGTTTTACTTTCTGCTGCCTGGGCCCATAACCTATTCGAGTAGAGGTTTATTTGAGACTAAATCTATGCATACGAATTTTCGCTGCAGCGCAGGCAGCAAAAAAATCAATGTAAAGCAGAAATGAAAGAATGTCCGTTACAATTCATAGATCGGATCATTCGAGAATAATAAGAAAGAGATAGACATACTGCGGTGCTTATATACATACGTATTTTAACAGAGAGTTCTTATCGATAAAAAAGATTGCGACCTCGATGTTGGATTAAGATATAATTTTGGGTGTAGCCGTTCAAATTTTAAGTCTGTTCGACTTTTAAACTCTTACATGATCTGAGTTCAAACCGGCGTAAGCCAGGTTGGTTTCCATCTTTAAAAATTTGTAATATTTTAGTACGAAAGGATCAAATATTAAAATAATTATATTTTAAAAAAGAATATTTTTAATAATAAAACTATTTTGGCAGATTAGTGCAATAAATTTAGAATTTATTTATGTAATATTATTACAAATAGTACTTGTTTTATAAAGAATTAATTTTATCGTTTATTACTAATTATTTGTGTATTAGTAAGAGTAGCATTTTTAACTTTGTTAGAACGTAAGGTATTAGGATATACATATTCAAATTCGTAAGGGTCCAAATAAAGTTGGATTAATAGGAGTTCCTCAACCTTTTTGTGATGCAATTAAATTATTTACTAAGGAACAGACTTATCCTTTATTATCAAATTATTTAAGATATTTAAGATTATTTAAGATGTATTATATTTCTCCTATTTTTTCTTTATTTTTATTTTTATTTGTGTGGATATGTATACCTTTTTTTGTTAAATTATATTCATTTAATTTAGGAGGTTTATTTTTTTTTTTTGCTGTACTAGATTAGGTGTTTATACGGTGATAGTAGCTGGTTGATCTTCTAATTCAAATTATGCTTTATTAGAAGGATTACGAGCTGTTGCTCAAACAATTTCTTATGAAGTTATTTTAGCTTTAATTTTATTATCTTTTGTATTTTTAATTGGAAGATATAATATTTTATACTTTTATTATTATCAAATTTATATATGATTTTTAGTTATTTTATTTCCTATAGCTTTAGTTTGGTTAGCAATTTCTTTAGCGGAAACTAATCCAACTCCATTTGATTTTGCGGAAGGCGAATCTGAATTAGTTTCTGGGTTTAATGTAAAATATAGAAGAGGAGGGTTTGCTTTAATTTTTTTAGCTGAATATTCTAGAATTTTATTTATAAGTATATCTATTGATTCGCTATAGGTACTGAAATGTAAAACCTTAGTATAACAAGGGACTTAACAAAAAATTCGTTATATTGGGTTTTTCGTTATAACGAAGTTCGTTATATCGAGGTATCGGTTCACTGTATATTATTTAGAGTATATATTGATTTTTTAGAATGTGATGTGTTTAATTTATTATTTTATGTAAAATTAATATTTATTTCCTTTGTGTTTATTTGAGCTCAAGGAACTTTACCTCGATTTCGTTATGATAAATTAATGTATTTAGCTTGAAAGTGTTTTTTTATCTTTTTCTTTAAATTATTTATTATTTTTTATTGGGTTTAAAATTTTATTATTTTCTTTATTATAGGGAATTTGTTTTAGTAAAGTTAATAGAAAATAAAATTTCTATCTTATGTTTTCAAAACATATGCTTATTCAAGCTCATTAACTTAATTTAATAAATTATCTCATCATTTATTAATTAAGGGATTGATAATATAATATAAAAAATAAATACCTGTTAAAATTTGTCCAAGTAATACGTAAGGTTCTTCTACTGGTCGAGCTCCAATTCATGTTAATAAAATTACTGTTACTACTATAATTCAAAATAAAATTTGATTAATAGGATAAAATTGAATTCCTCGAAATTTTCTTAAATTATAAAAAGGTAGAATTATTAAAATTGCAATTGATAAAACAAGAGCGATTACTCCTGCTAATTTATGAGGAATAGATCGTAAAATGGCGTAAGCAAATAAAAAATATCATTCAGGTTGATTATGAGCTGGTGTAACTAAAGGATTAGCAGGAATAAAATTATCTGGGTCTCCTAATAAATAAGGATTAATTAAAACTAATGAAATTAATAAAGCAATTATAATAATAAATCCTACGATATCCTTAAATATAAAAAATGGATGGAAAGGAATTTTATCAATATTTATCATAATTAGAATAATAATAAATGAATTATTACTATAGCTAAAACAATAAATGGTTAAATAAAATGGAAAGTAAAAAATCGAGTTAAAGTTGCATTATCTACAGCAAACCCTCCTCATACTCATTGCACTAAATCTAGTCCTAAGTAAGGAATAGCTGATAATAAATTAGTAATAACTGTTGCCCCTCAAAAAGATATTTGCCCTCAAGGTAATACATATCCTATAAAAGCTGTTCCTATTACTAAAAATAAAATAACAACCCCAATTATTCATGTAGTAGTAAATAAATAAGATCCGTAATATATTCCTCGACCTAAATAATAAATACAAATAAAAAAAAAAATGATGCTACTGCTGATAATTAACATCTCGACAAATATGATTAACTCTGTAAAAAGCTAAATTAACGTCTGCTGTGTAATGTATTACTAAAAATAATCCTGTAAGAATTTGAATAATTAAACATAATCCTAATAATGAACCAAAATTTCATCAGGCTGAAATATTAATAGGAGCAGGTAAATCAACTAATGCATTGTTTGCAATTTTAAAAGAGGGTGAGAAGATCGTAAAGGTTTATTCATTAATTTATTATTCAAAGAGGTCCCTTAGATAATTTTGTAATTTTTACTACAACAATTAAAGTAATTAACAAATAATTTATTAATAAAATTGTAATAAAATTAGTTGGAAAATTATAAAGTTTATTTAATGATAAAGAATTTTCTAAAAAATATGAATTTAAATTAAAAATTGATTCTATTTCATTATTTAGGAAAAAAATGAAATAGAAGTTTTATCAATAAAAAAAGAAATCACAGTAAAAAATAAATATTAAAAAAAATGAAAATAAAGTTAATTTAATTGATAAATTAAATATTTCATTTGATGCTGAAGAAGTAACATAAATAAATAAAACCAGTATTCCCCTAAAAAAAATTAAAAATAAAATATAGGAGTATCAAAATCTTTTAGTTATTAAACCGGTAATTAAAAAAATTAAAACTGTTTGAATTAAGAAAGTTAATCCTATTGCTAAAGGATGAATTATATTAATAAAAATAATTGATGTAGTTAAAATTAAAGATTTAAAATATTAATTTTGGGGATTAATGAAAAAGAAATTTCTTTTCTCTTGAAGTTTTAAAAGATATAATCTTATTTTTGATTTACAAGACCAATGTTTTTATTAAACTATTAAAACTAATGATTATATTTTTATATTGAAGTTTACCAATAATTTTATTAATTTTAGGATTATTTTGTTTTGTTTCTAATCGGAAACATTTACTTTCAATATTATTAAGTTTAAAATGTGAAGGGGCATTAGGTTTATCAATTTTAGTTTCAATAATTCGTACTCATGGTAATGATTATTTTCAATCTTTTAGAATAATATAATGTTAAAATTAGTATTTTTTAAATTTTTTTAAGTCCTTTATGTTTAATCAATAATATATATTGAATGGTACAAATTTTATTATTTTTAATTAGATTTGTTTTTTTTATTGATAAATAATTTTATAAATTATTGATCAGAAATTTCTTATTTTTTAGGAAGAGATATACTTTCTTACGGTTTACTTATATTAAGTTTATGAATTTGTTTATTAATATTATTAGCTAGAGAAAGAGTTAATAAATATAATAATTATAAAAAATTATTTTTATTAAATGTAGTTTTATTATTATTATTATTAATTTTAACTTTTAGAAGAATGAATCTACAGTGAAACCTCGATATAACGAACTTCGTTATAACGAAAAACCCAATATAACGAATTTTTTGTTAAGTCCCTTGTTATACTAAGGTTTTACATTTCAGTACCTATAGCGAATCAATAGATATAACGAATAATTTTGCGATCCCCCTCAGATTCGTTATATCGAGGTTTCACTGTATTTATATTTTATTTATTTTTTTGAAAGAAGATTAATTCCAACATTATTTTTAATTTTAGGTTGAGGATATCAACCTGAACGATTGCAAGCTGGAATTTATTTGTTATTTTATACTTTATTGGTTTCTTTGCCTATATTAATTGGTATTTTTTATTTAATAAATAAAATGGGTACAATAAATTTTTATTTACTAAATAATTTTATGTTTAATTATGATTTACCTATATTTTTACTTCATTTATGATAACCTAAGGCTCATGTTGAAGCTCCTGTTTCTGGGTCAATAATTTTAGCTGAAATTATGTTAAAATTAGGAGGTTATGGATTATTGTGAGTATTATCAATTTTACAATAATAAATTTAAAATATGGATTTATTTGAATTAGAATTAGATTAGTTGGAAGAATTTTAGTTAGATTTGTTTGTTTACGTCAAACAGATTTAAAGGCTTTAATTGCTTATTCTTCAGTAGCTCATATAGGAATTGTATTGGCTGGATTATTAGTAATAAGATATTGAGATATTGCGACCATAGCGTCGGAAATCTGGTGTTCATCGATGGCAACCTGAAGCAAGATTATTATTTGAAAATTTTGAAAGAAAATTTAAAGCAGTTGGTGAAGAAAATGTGAATTTCTGAAACGTTCAAACTGTACCAGGACAATGACCCAAAACACAAAGCTCATAAAATCAGGTCTTGGCTGCTCTATAATTGCCCAAAAGTTCTGGAAACGCCGCCGCAAAGTCCTGATCTCGGATCTCTCAATCCGATTGAAAATATGTGGAGCGAGTTGGACTATCGTGTCCACAAAACTCCCATATCTTCGTTGGCTATTTTAAAAGAACGGCTTCAAGAGGAGTGGGCCAAAATGAGCCCAGACTATTTACGAAATATTATTGGAAATTTGCCAAAGTGCCTTAAGGATACACAACTAAACAGTGGGTATCACACCAAATACTAAAACAAAGCTACTAACCAACTAGTAGCACTTGTTTCGATTATTAATATAACGCGAAATTTTGAGTTTTTTTTTTGTTTGATGTATTTTTAATATTAGTATTAAATAAACCCTAAATGTGTTCACAGTTTTGGAAAAACAATGAATCCCTCTTTAGTTTACCATTTTTAATTTTTGAATTTGCACTAATTTTAAACTTATTACAGGCGATTGAAGTTGAAAAACATCACCATTAAAAATACAGTGACTGCACAAGGCAGTAATATATTTTAACAACTTTCGAACAGCCTTGGATTTTTTTCTTTACTTGGGACAATTTGTTTTATTGTGCCCCCGCCCAATTACTGATATTTTCTTCGAGCCTCGGGCCTAGGATTTTAATCAACCCTTCCATTTCATCAATATTCATCGCCATGTGGCCAGGCTAGAAGAGTCTCGTGATGAAATGATGCAATTCCCCGGTTAATACCAACAATATACCTACAAACAATTTGAGCAGAGTGTATTAAATTTCAGAACTATTGTCGTGAAATTTAATATTGGTGAGTTAATTATACCTATAAACGACTGTGCCAAATATGATCAAGATGGGTTGACTATATCATATAGCTCCCATTAGACCGATTGGTCTAAAACAGTGATTGATCAACAACTTCGTTATTTCCTATGCTAAGATTGAAGGCCGTTCCTTCGCAAACATTAGCTTTTTTAGATAAAACGTTGTTCGACTTTGATGGCTATATGCAAGGAAAGAGTTACCAAAAAATGTTGCAAGAGTATACAAACTTTAACGGCCCTCTGTCTTTTTTTGCTACAGACTCTTCTTTAGAAAACCTACAACGTGCTAGCCGACCAAAAATGTTGGCAGGTAGAGAGGAACTGAAAATTCTTGAAGAGAATAGGAAGAATTCTCATTTATCAGCTCCAACGTTTCTAACGAAACTGTCAGCAGGATACTCAGAAGCAACGATTTACATGGGAGATGCCCAAGAACAAATTATTGCTTTCCCCTGTTAGGCTTCGGCCACGCATTAAGTGATGAGCGATCGCGTTGATTGAAGTGGCTGAGGATCGACACCGCTCGAGTTCATTAGTTGTAAAAATTGCCTATTCTTAAGAAGTTCCAACAATTCTGCATCGTCGCTCAGCGATGCACTAAAATCACTGTGATAGTCGGAAAAAAAGACATGGCAAAATTCGATGGTTTCACCCCATTTCGGGTCCTGCGAATCAAACTGCATCATTAGTTTTTAAGTTATCATATTCTGTTTTAAAAACTTTCTTTAGAATTCTTAGAATTGAAAGGGCTACAAATGTTGGGAAGACATCTAGCCTCTAAATCCGTCCGTTTCCGAGATTTAGGACAAAATGTAAAAAAATCGAATCTTGACCCAATTTTTTTATGTTTTCATTCTCGCATTTTGCTAAAATTGAAAATTTTCTATTCGATTCTTGATCATAATATGAGAATTTATTATGCTCAATGGCAGCAGAAAAGACACCAGACCGATCTAATTTACGATTTATAATATAACCATTTAATCAAATTGAATTTCTTTTACATATGTTAACAAAATTAAACTAACTGTATTTTTTAGTTTTTGAAAAATATTTGTATGATTACGAAAGGATTTCGAAAATAGCAACTATAGTCCCAAGATGTTGAGTTTATTAGATATTAATGTAAATATTGATAATTGTTTTATTTAATTTTATTATTTACTTTTTGTAATTATGTTAAAAAATCAAATTAAAACATAAAAAATGTTGCATAGTCGTTCAAAACAATGAAAAATTTCGTTTGTGCTCCATTTTCGCTTTATCGGTTTAGAAGCTATGATTTTTGCAATGTAAAATGCCAAAATGCCCCACTATGCGTCAATCTGACGCTCACGAAATTCGCTCAGCAGCTGCTTGGCGACTCCAATGCTCTCTCATAAGATTTTATATTTAACTTCGCTCAGTTGCTCATTGCGCAATGCGTGACTGAAGCCTTAATGAAGTCGAATTGACTTCGTTAAAACTCATGAAATCAAAGACTTTGCATACTGGGAACGCGTCATATTTAGCGACGAAAGTAAATTCAACGTATTTGGATCTGATGGTGAGGGAAAAGAATTGCGTAAGCCTTGTGAAACTAAAACTAAAAAACATTATACCAACGGTTAAACACGGAGGAGGATCTCTGATAGTTTGGGGGTGCATGTCAGTTCGAGGCGTTGGCAATTTGATTTTATCGATGGATACCTGAATCCAGATATGTATTTGAATATTGTGAAAGAAAATCTGCTCTTCAGTGCAGATAAAATGGACATTCGAAAAGAGGACTTCATTTTCCAGCAAGACAACGACCCAAAAGAATACTGTCTGGAAGGTAATAATGTGGTTGTTGTACAATGTAAAACAACAAAATACGCCGCCACAGCGTTCAGATGTCAATCCGATCGAAAATTTATGGGTCCACCTGAAGCTCAAAGTCCAGTAACACAAAAACAAACCAAAGGGAGTTTTGCTAGAAGAATGGTTAAAAATTTCGGAGGAGAGATGCCGCAAGCTGGTGGAACCGATGCCCCGACGTTTGAAGGCCATTATAGATAATAAGGGGTTGCATACTGAATATTATAATTAGTTTTAGTATCTAGGTTTAAGAGAAAGACTTGAGACGAATACTTTTGTGGAATTTAATTTTGTAAATTTTTATACCATACACCCATAGGGTGAAACGGTATATTAAAGTCGCCAAAATGTATGTAACAGGCAGAAGGAAGCTTTTCCGACCCCATAAGGTATATATATTCTTGATTAGTACAAACAGTCGAGTCGATCTAGACATGCCTGTCCGTTTGCCACTAAATATAGCCTCGTGTAATACGTAATGTGATCGAATTTATTTCCCACGCCCCTTTCCGCCCACGCAATTTAAAACAAAAACTCGATTATCTCCCGTAATTTTCTAAATTGTGCAATCAAATTTGGCACACTTAATTTTATACTAATATCCACCAAAATACAACATTTGATCAATATCATCGGATGCATATAAACGTTTTTCCATAAGGGCGGAGTTGGCCGTTTGCTGGTGGGGGCGCTAGGGTGCTCGTATGCTTGAGTGAGCGAGATAGTTTTTTTTTTTTATACCATACACCCATAGGGTGAAATGGTATATTAAAGTCGCCAAAATGTATGTAACAGGCAGAAGGAAGCTTTTCCGACCCCATAAAGTATATATATTCTTGATCAGCATCAACAGCCGAGTCGATCTAGCCATGTCCGTCTGTCCGTCCGTCTGTCCGTCTGTCCGTCTGTCCGTCCGTCCGTCCGTATGAACGCGTAGATCTCAGAGACTATAAGAGATAGAGCCACCAAATTTGGTATGTAGGCTCATGTAGTATGTAGAGTGATCAAGTTTATTTCAAATTTTTGCCACGCCCCTTTCCGCCCCCGCAATTCAAAAAAAACGTTTATCTCAAAAACTATTGTAGCTAGATACACCATATTTGGTATGTATATTTGCTTAGTAAATGCGCTCATTTTGCATGTATAAAGATTTTGCCACGCCCCTTTCCGCCCCCGAAATTTGAAAAACTCGAATATCTCGCGTAATTTTTTACCTTGTGCAATCAAATTTGGCACACTTAAATTTGATACTAATACCCAGCAAAATACCAAATTTGATCAAAATCGGACAAAAAATAGCTGAGTTATGCATATAAACGTTTTTGCATAAGGCCGGAGATGGCCGTTGGCGGGTGGGGGCGCTAGGGTGCTTATATGCATAAGTGCGCGAGATACTGAAATATGCTAGTAAAAAGCATGTGAACAGAATTTCTTAAAATAGGCAAATGCATTAGTTATTACAAATTTGAAATATTTGTTTTACTGGTGTATGGTATACCCAAGTCGGCGAGACGACTTACTTACTTCATTTTAATCATAAAATGAATTTAATTTCTTGTTCTCTCTCTATCGGAAAAAAAAGGCAATTCGTAAATACCATCACAATACATTTTAATTATAGACATCATCACGGATAAAGAACAGATTAGATCATATCATATCGAGAACAACTTTTTGTATTCTTATATACATATATAGTTAATTAATCATAATCAATACAGAATTATAGAAAATATAAAACCAATTCAATGCGGCTGCCCTCTGAATCATATTCTCTCACATTCATTCATTCATTCATATCTCCCTCTATTCGAAATGCTGATAATGCTGTGCACTAACAAACTCCAACCGTTGCGCCGGCGTCATATTCAGATTGCTTCGTTGTTTGTTATTATATGCCCAGATGATACCAGTGGATATCAGGGCAATGGTCAGCCAGCCAATGAAGAATAACTGCACCCACATGTGATCGCCATAACCTTTTATTTGAGTCAAACATATCTCCCTTTGAGAACAGAAAAAACTTTTAGTGACTTCAAACTTATCAAACCCATCCTTCAATCTCACTCCTCTCATCTTGCCACTCATATCAATAAAATTAATAAATCAAAAAAACCTCCACCAAGGATATGCTCAGCGCTACAAAGGGCTATAATTTTAAACAAATCTCTTAATTTCCCGACTGCACCTCTACAATCTGCACGGGAAAAATTTCCTCCCTGGGCAAATATCGACCAGTTCATAGACCGCTCACTTCATGCTCTACCCAAATCTTCCACAACTCCCGAAACATACCGTAAATTATTTAAAGAAATCCAACTGAAATATCCCAATTATAGATTCATTTACACTGACGGTTCCAAAAATGACAACTACACATCGTTCAGTGTTGTTAACAACCACTCTACAACACAATACCTTTTACAAAATCATAGCAGTATTTTTTTCCGCAGAAATTATAGCAATCTTCTCCGCAACCAACTTAGCCAAAGTCTTGTCACATCAAACTGCCATCTGTACTGATTCACTTTCATCTATCCAAGCTATAACTGACCCCTACAATCTATCTTTCTATCCCTTCCAAATTAGACAGACTCTCTTAAGCCACCCAAATAAACTAAAAATAATCTGGATCCTGGTCACTGCCAGATTTTGGGAAATGAGAAAGCCGATGAGGCGGCCAAAACCACCAACACTCTCCCCTTATATTTACAGAAAACTATAATGTCTCAGACTTATTGAAACAAATTAAAAAGTAAATAATCTCACTAAACTAAAACTATACTCAAAAACAAACAATTTTTACAAATCCAATAACACAACCAAAACCAATATAACCAACTACGCTACCTACAGCCAATTGCGCCGGCGTCATATTCAGATTGCCTCGTTGTTTGTCATTATACTGCCCAGATGATACCAGTGGATATCAGGGGGTCCAGCCAATGAAGAATAACTGCACCCACATGTGATCGCCATTGCTGTGATCGACAATGATGCCAGCTAGAATGGTGATAACGGCCAGACCGAGATTCTGTACAGATTTACAAAAGCCATAGGCAGTGCCAAGTTGATATTCTGGAATAATGAGGGCGACCAATGGCCACAAGCTGGCCGCCAGCATGGAGTAGGACAGGCCCATTATAACCATCTCAATATAGGGGGTTAAATTTTGTGAATGTTAGCAATGAATGAGCCAAAATCGTTGAATCGGTTGCGCTAAAAATCCATGTAACATTCCGACCCATTTTATCAATAACGAATCCAAAGATCGGTGACGAGACTGCCGCAATGAGATAGACCAAAGAGTCAACTGGATTCGCCAGGGCCTCTGTATAATTGAATCGATCCATGAAGAATTTCTGTCCCAAGGCAATGAGAGGGAAAATGGCCACATAGTAGGCCACACAAATGATGGAAACCATCCAAAATGGTGGTTTAAAGGTGAAGATATCGGTTAGTTTTGGTATCTGACCCGATGGATTAATATTCCTTTGCAGTATTCTTTAAGCCCTCTTGTCCATCCAGCCCAAAATGAGAGAGCACAGGAATGACATCACACAGGTTACAGTGGCTAGAGTAGAACCATACCCAAGACTGTATGATTCTTGGCATTATATAAACCACTCACAGAATTGTATAAAGGTTGCATAACCTAAAAAGTTAACAGTGCTTCCAAACACCATATTCAACTCCTTACCCTTGAACCACAACACAGCATAACTGTTTTGGGCCACAGCCAAGGATTCAGCTCCAATGCCAAAGATGAAACGTCCTACTATCATCAGCCAGAAGGCATTATAAATTGCTCCGGTGGCAAATAGCAATTGACCCGCCAGCAATATCACCATATATATAATAGTACCCAATCGTATGCCAAGGAGACGATCAATCAGAAAGCCACCAAGGAAGCACAGATCGACAATTTTTTTTTATCGCTGATTTCTGCAATTTTTGCAGTTGTATCGGGTTTACAGTGCTGACTATATGTGTGTGTGTGAGTGGTCAATAATTTTCTTTTTTTTGCTTCCTTTTGTAGTTTTTTTTTTTTTTTTTTTTTTTTAGTAGTAGATACTAAGCTATGCTTGTAAAAAGTATGTGAAAAAGCATTTGTTTAATAAATTTGACATATTTGCTTTACTGGTTATGGTATACCAAAGTCGGCGAGACGACTTACCTAATTCATTTAAAATAAAATTAAGTTAAATTGAGTTAAATAAATATTTTATTTACCCTATCCTTTAAA
Organism: Drosophila equinoxialis; assembly: GCA_018150345.1. NCBI lineage: Eukaryota > Metazoa > Arthropoda > Insecta > Diptera > Drosophilidae > Drosophila > Drosophila equinoxialis. The sequence continues at coordinate 115,744 of JAECWI010000112.1, forward strand.
AAAAAAACGATTTGTTTTGTTACTGAATATATATAAATATTAAAACCAAACAAAAAACCACTAACTCAGACGGATGAAATTGTTTAACTGTGAAAGCTCGCAAAGCTGCTGTCCTACAAATATGGACATAATATAAAATATATTATATATTTTAATAAATGTAAATGATATATGTATGTGGGAATGGTCTAACAATGCTATTTAGCCAGCTCTAGTTGAATCAGCTGACCCAACAAAGCCAGACAATCTGGCAAGCCGGCCAGATGTGAGACGACACACAAGAATTAAGAAGATGGAAGGCTTAAGACGAAAAGCGGAAAGAGTAAGACGAATCTAAGACGACGAAAAGAGTTAACAAAAACAAAGAGACATTAAATACTAATTACTTAAAATCTAGTATTATCTAAAAATTAATACTTATCTTAATGTTAAATAAAATAACTATTAAACTATAACCGGGACTGTGTTTATTCATCAATCAATGGGAGCTCAACCTAAAAAGAAGTAAAAGTGTAAAAGAGTTAAAAGTGTAAGATAAGTAGCCCAGACATGAAAGAAAAAAAAAGTGAAAAAGTGATAGCACACATATTTTGTGAACTCAATATAAACCAGAGAGCCGGGGCTAACTTTGGCCGCGTCAAAGTATACCCTTGCAACTTTTTTGCTAACTCCTTCCTTACCTATAGCTATCAAAATGGAAAAACGTTTTATCACGACAATAGAAAATAACGAAGTTATTGAGAAAAGTCACTGTTCGTGACTTTGCCGTTTGTATGGGAGCTGTACGATATAGTGGTCCGATCCGGCTGTGCAATATATACAAGCCTAAAATTTCAGCTCTGTAGCTCTAACGGTCTAGGAGGAGTTCGCGTTGATCCAGAAGGACGGACGGACGGACATGGCTATTTGAACTCGTCTCGTCGTGCTGATCAAGAATATATATACTTTATATGGTCGGAGATGCTTCCTTCTCTTTCTTCGCTTTCTATGCGTTGGACACTTCTGACTAAAATTAATATACCCTTTTGCAAGGGTATAAAAATTAGTCCAAATCGCTTAACAAAAAGACAAAACAACCGAAAATAATTACAATTTTTATACCCTTGCAGAGGGTATTATAAAAATTGGTCAGATGTTTGTAACGCACAGTATGAGAAGCTGAGTCGATATAGACATGTCCGTCCGTCCGTCCGTCTGTGCAAATCAACTTCCCGCTGGCATCTTAAGAGCTATCGGAATGAAATTTGATATTTGAGCTACTTTTAGCCCGGAGATGATAAAGTATGACAATTGTCAGGATCGGACTACTATATCATATAGCTCTAGAACAAACATTTTTGCAAAAATTGGAGTATCCCCATGAAATTTAGCAAAACGATAGTATTGGATATAAAATGTCAGATCCCAATCTAATTTGAATCTAATCGGATAAATAAAACACAAGTTACAGTCAATATAAATCGGCTCAAATCGGCCTGCTGCCTACTACGTCATCATCAAATCAACAGAGCACATGCATACACACAACAGACGCAGCGCTACACAAACTGTATGTGTATGCGTGCCGTGCTTTTGCTTAGGGAATGATGCAAAAAGAAGAAACAATTGTAGTAAAATGAGTAATAATTTGAATGTTTTGTTTGTGTATTGACGAATTGAGGGAAAGAAATTTTTAAAATGTAAAAATATTATTGCCAAGGACTGCTAGGGTATAAAAACTTTGGCATAGCCGAAGATAGCTTCTTTGATATTTTTAAAATGCGGTTGCGGAAAGGGGCGTGGCAAAAATTTAACATAAACTCGACCACTTTACACACTACACGAGCCTACATACCACTCTATTTTTTATAGTCTCCGAGATCTAGGTGTTCATACGGACAGACGGACGGACGGACAGACAGACATGGCTGGATCGACTCCTCTGTTGATGCTGATCAAGAATATATATACTTTATGGGGTCGAAAAACCTTCCTTCTGCATATTACATAGGTGACTTTAATATACCATTTCACCCTATGAGTGTGTGGTATAAAAACAAAAAATTCTGACAAGTTTTCGGGGTGGTCATACATATGTAAGTTAACAAACAATCCAGCAAACTGCCCTCGCACTAAGTCTTAAAACAATCTGTGCAGCTGCAACGTCGATGTGACGAATTCCGCATAGATATAAATATGCTGACACAGCGTTTGACAAAGAGCCCATAGCATGATCATACGCCTTACATATTCACTTCTTATGTATTTAGCTTTAGATTCATATTCCCATTTATGTACTTAGGTTTAGTTCTCTTTTATTTCCTTCAACATATTCAGTTTTGTATAACCCTTTAAACAATAAAGATATAACGCCGGCACTTAGCCGTAACACAATTTATAATCGCTAATTTATTGCTGATCCACAAGGACAGTGATTCAGATACTTCATCGTATCCCATCCTAATCAACCTAAATCATCTCATAAGTTGAATCATCTCAACGGGAAACCTCAACATCTTAATTTGTATAGATTAATCTCTTCGGCAGCAACCAGAATGTATTTTGGATGAAACACAGAATTAAGCTCAAAATCCAGGTTTTAGATGGGTTAGCAGCAGACAGGATATTATTATTTAATACTCGCCTTAAAACCCTTGCCGTAAACAAAAATTCGGTCTACCGGGAGTTAGGAGCAATCTTCTTGGACAGTGCTACACTTTTAGCCCCACAAGAAGACAACGCTGCGATTTGGCGCGCTGCTGGTGTTTGCCAGTGTGGGATGAATAAAGGATGCCAAATTCCAGGTGCCAAAACCAACCTTGGTTCAGCTGCGCGTGCTCCTGGCACCAGAAAGAAGTTTTTAAAACTTGCCGGCTTACAAAAACTTACCTTCATAAACGAAAGTTACCAGTGATATTGGCGGAGGAGTAAAAATTGACTTAACCTACATACAGTGTGCCACTATAGTCACCATACTCTTGTTATATTTCCACAAATCACCCTGTAACTTGTCAAAATTTTTGTTGAATGTAAAAAACTTTCAACTAGACTAACAAACATATTTTTTTCTAAAATATGAAAAATATGTGTTTTTTGTGAGTCAAAAATATTGTTCCTCGACTCATCTGAAAAAATAACTTTCCGCCAGAAGTCTATTGGTTTTTGCCACACGCTTTAGCAAGCCATAAACGCTGCAGTGCATTCCGCACGATCTCGGATGATGCGGCGCTCGTCATTGCAGGAATGATGCCGATCGACGAACAGGCAGCGATCATCCACGGCGAAGTAAACCATTACCTGACTCCACTGCTGAGTGGCCACGGCTGCTTCAGGATGTATTTGAAGAGATTCGGCCGAGAAACTTCGGACAAATGCACCTGGTGCGGCAGCGGAATATCCGAAGACCTCCCTAACCTCACGAGATCATTGTACTATCTTTTATGATTAGCGACGCCATAATTTATTGTTCCTATATATACCCCATATACCCGTTATGGATAAACAAAATATAAGTTTAGAATCAAAATCGGATGCAGAACGAGGTTGCAAAAGCTTTAAATTATCGCAGCTCTAGACAATTCCAAAGTGTCTGATGGAATGGCAGTACATATACTACAGCCGCTGAAGCATTAGGACATCGAGCAGAGGAACTTGTCATCAATCGTTCAACTATTTACCGGATCCATCAGGCAAACCATATAAAACAATCTACAGAAATTTCTGCTGAATTTAAGAAAAAAGTAATAGAGTGGCTTACAAATTTATTCGGTCATTTTAAACCAATCATAACATACAGATGGATAAAACTGATGCCCTGGTATTACATTTTGATCAAAAGTTCATGACAGATTTAGTCGGTTATAGTAAGGTTGGACGCATAGCAGTTCTAGTGAGTTACAATGGTACTTCAAAGTTACTAGATTCACCAAAAGTGGAGTTTTTAAATGGAATGTAGTTGACCAAGTCAATGGTTTGTCCTACGACACCACGGCTGTAAAAACAGGTGTTGCTGTCAGCTGTTTACATGTTTCGTTGTGTCAATTCTGTTTACTGACGTTTACTTATCTGTCTACTCTCGTTTGTTAAACTTTCGTCATTCAATTACTTGCTACTTCCAAAGAAATGAAAAACTGAGATGTCGACTCTTGATAAGTGGTTCAAAAAAGTTGATTTAAAGACCTCGACGAATCAATATCAAAACAATGGAAATAATGACCTGAAGAGCGTACATATTTCACTGATACATTTTTTCAACAACTGTAATTCATCGATAAAGCTATGTGTTTAGGACGACTCCAAAAACGCTATAAAAGCGTATAACGTTGATGGGGACAATTCTCTTCAATTAAAAGGGAATGAAATTGTCGGTGAGTATTTACGAATCTGGCTCATTGAAAAAAAATGCATTGTGTATGTATCACAGAAACTGTTGTGCTCTTTACTAGTCACTTCACCTCACTCCATGCTTGTTGAGAAAGTGATTTCTCATTATCAAATTAAATCAAACCACCGACTGTCAACTTCAAATAAGACCATGAATTCGAGAATGTTTGTGGCACTGAATGGAGTAGGCACAGCTTTATATGATCCGAGGCCAGCCGTAGCAGAGTTCCTTCGCAAGAAAGAGAGGCGTTACCTGATCTCACCTTGTACTCCGATAGGGATTTCGTTCGGAAGTTTTTTTCGTAAAGATGGTGGTTTGTGATTTTATAATCATATCTATTCAATAGACAAATTGTGATCGACGACTCACTCATACCAAAACCTTTGCAATAAAAAAGTATTCCCAGAAATAGTTATTCTTCATATTTAACTTATTACAAACTCTTAATTATATGCTGAGAAAAATCCTGGAGTTGTAGAATTTATAGAATTTATATATCAAACGGAAGTCGTGAGTATGTTTTGTGCATATAAATCCTCATCGACAGTATATTTGATGAACTGTCATTTATTCGCAATAATAGACGTAGTCGTACAACGCTCAGTACGAACAAGGGGCCCATATGACACCAGGCCCGGGCCTGTTACGAATGACCCTAAGTAAAGTTAATGTTACAACCTCTACACACTCCGACCTAAGGGCATAGACGTATTACATATATAAACATAAAATTAAACTAAAGAAATAGAAAATATTAAATGTAATAAGATAATAAGTTACATATAAAAAAGAAAACAGGATAGGTTAAAATAAAGATGATTACAACTAGTTACGAGCGAGGAAGGACAAGATCGCAGTTTTTATACCGGGAGGCGATGTTTCGGAACCGATAACGTGACAAAGTCTGTTGTAGTCACTACATAGTATACGAAAAGGTTCATGCAGAGAAAAGTTAGTTGTGCAAGTGGGAAGTAAAAGCGGTGTGAAATTGCGGGTCCTTCTAGATGGAACAGAAATGTTAATTTGGCTCAACAGCTCGGAAGAGTCAATCTCACCATTCAAAAGTTTGTAAAGAAAAGTTACACCAAGCATAGTTCTACGATTAGCTAAAGAAGAAAGGTTAATTAACTGAAGTCGACTAGAATAAGATGGAAGTTGTACAGTTGGATCCCAGCGCAAATCACGAAAGGCAAAGAGTAAAAACTGTTTTTGTACAGATTCTAATTTGTTTTGATAAAGCTCATATTGAGGAGACCAAACACAAGATCCATACTCCAATATGGGACGGACTAAAGAAGTATAAAGTATTTTGGTAGTATATGGATCCTTGAACTCCTTCGACCAGCGCTTTATAAAGCCAAGAACACTTTTAGCCCTACTAACAGTAGTCGATATATGCTGATTAAAACTAAGTTTGTGGTCTATTAAGATCCCCAAATCTTTTTACAACCAAAGAAGTATTATTAATTCTTTCTAACGGGAAATTATTTAAAAAGTAACTCGTTAATTGGGGAGAACCTCTGTAAAAAGACATAATTTTGCACTTAGAACAGTTTAACGATAACAAGTTAGACCCTACACCACCCCTGAAAAGCATTCAGGTCAGCTTGCAAGGTATGACATGAGAGAGAGTCTACGATGCGATTAGCGATTTTTACATAAATGCTGTATTTGAGACGTCATAATTTTTCTCAAACAGTTTAGGTATCGCTGACAATTTAGAAATTCCTCTGTAATTAGTGACGTCGGATTTATTGCCACATTTGTGAAGAGGTAAAATAAACGAATCCTTCCATATATGTAGTTGGAAACTCGGACAGTGTAACGGACAACTCAAAAAGCTTAAGTAAAGGCGAGCACAATGACTCCGCACAGAACCTCAGGACACAAGCGGGAATACCGTCTGGACCCGGTGAGTATACCGGCTTAATCGTCATTAGTTCCTTAGCTACCGAACTTTCCGTTATAATAGGATTAAGAATGCAGTTGGATTTCGTTATAGGATATGGATATATCTGACTAGAGTTGTACTTAGTGGATGTGTACGTAGTCAAGAAGAAATTAGCAAATAAATTAGAAATAGATTGATCAGAAGAGGCCGAAACATTATTAAAAACTGCAAATGATGAAAGGGAGATAGAATGTCGCTTTGAGTTAACGAAACTATAGAACTCTTTAGGATTTTCAGAGAATTGCAACTTGCAACGTTGTAAGTAATTATTATAGCAATTAGAATTAGAAACAATAAAATTCGATTTAGCAACCAAGTAACGAGAAAGATCCGATGATAGACCCGTGACTTTATACTTTTTGTAATACCTAGACTTAAGATTCTTCAGTTTTGACAGCCATGGTGATTTTTGCGTCACCACAGGAGACACTAGGGGTACACAGTCATTAAAGATTGAGTCAACAGTGGTATAAAATAAAGAAATGGCGGAGTTCATATCCGTACAAGTGTATAAATTAGTCCAATCGGTATTAAGAAAGGCATTGTTTAGTGCGACAAAGTCAGTCTTCCGAAAACATCGGGTGCGTACCGTAGGATCACACTCGGACATGGGCTCGCGGCTGGGAAACTCAATAGATAACTCTAAAGTTGAATGAAAACTATCCTCTGGTAACACCATTGGACTAGTTCTAGATACTTCACAAAAACTGGGATCAGAAGTAAAAATCAGATCCAGAAATCTGCCAGACGTATTAGGAATCGAATTCAGCTGGACCAACGAAAGCTCAAGCAGACCATCAATAAAATCATGACACCCAGAGGGCAGCAACGTTTTGCTACCATTAAGTGTCGACCAAGTTATAGTGGGCAGGTTGAAGTCCCCAAGGACAATTAATGAGTCTCTGTCAGAAAGTAGTTCAAGTATAAATTTAATAGATTCTAAGTGTAGTAAGTAGGTTGGCCATTCCGATTGGGGCGGAATGTAAGAACAGGTAACAAAAATGGAAAAACGAGTAAAAGATACCTTAACGCATATAAATTCGATACTACTTGAGACAGGTATTGTTATCAGACCCGATGATAGAGCGGAATCTACAGCAATAAGAACTCCACCACCCCTACGATCAGTACGATCACGTCTAAAAATGTTGAAATTAGAGGGTAAAACTGTGGCGTCAAAAACGTCAGGTTTTAACCAAGTCTCAGTAAAGACAATTAGGTCAAAATCAAATGACAGACTATCTACAAAGAGTTTAGTAAGTTTAGTATTAAGGCCTCTGACATTCTGATAGCCGACAGAGAAGGAAGTTGTTAGTTTTTTGATAGAGTAGAAGAAGGAATAGATAAGAAAGGAGTGGGAATAGATGAAGAGGAAAGAGGAATAGATGGTGAAGGAATCCTTGTTTGACCCCGTGTCTTCCTTTTTCTGGATGTAAACTCCTTCACAATTAAGCTTTTCGGCCAGAAGCTAGAACTGCAGATACAGTCAAAGAATTCAATTGGAACACTGATTTTAAAAGATGAAATTTCTCTAGAATATGAAAATTTAAACTTTTCTATGGATATATTAGAGACATTCAGTTTCGCCCGAATGTGGGCCATGACATCATCCGATGTAGCATCAGGGAGAAGTCTCGAAACAAAAATATGTTTTTTAGGAGGCACTCCCACCAATGGTTTCGGCATTCCAGGTATTGCATCAGCTACCGCATTAATTGTAGCATCGGTTGCAACAAGTGGCACTCCGGCATTACTAACATTAGGATCCCTGTCGGCAATATCCATGGGTGTAGATTCTTGCCCAGACAAAACGGACACTACAGACATCGTCTGTGGAGTTGGAGTTTGCATTGGTTGAGAAGGGGTCGGAACCGATATAGATGTGGAGACCGGCAAACGCAAGGACAAATCGGGAGTCTGTTCTCCCGCCTTCTTACGCTTTCGAGACTCAGTCAGTAGCGTTAAACTACTAAACTGGGACTCAACAGCTTTAAACTCTTGCGAGAGTTTAAGAAAACTGGCAGACAGACTCATCAGGTTATCCTTTGTTTGCCGCATGAAAAGTTTCATTTCATCTTCCACGATCCGGCATGACTCACATCCCCATTTGAAACCATTTTTTTGATCTAAAAGATCCTTCACCCTGCATGTAAAGCCGGCACACTTAAAATGTACTGTAGTTTTACACAACCAACAGTAAATAAAACTATTCAAGGGTGGGGCGGGATGCAAAAATTTTTAATCGAACAGACAGTCATTATGAGGTAATAAGAAAAAATTGGTAATCAAACAAATAAAAATGAAAAATGAGAAATGTTTGGTATTAAAATATATAACTCACTCTGAGGTCCAGAAATAATAAGAAATAAAGATTTTGAGGGTGCACAAGAGTTAAAAGAAAAGAGCACTGACTAAGAGAATATAGACTCTAAATTACAGACACACAACAGACTGCAATATGAGCGCAAATAACGGCGACGAGTGAAACGAAAACGAGAGAAAAAAAAAAGTCAAAGAGCGCGAGCGCGGGAGTTACAAATCACAATAACAAAACACTGCAACAAGAACACTATGAAATTGCAAGACAACAACAACAGAGCGTTGCTTGTGATTTGCAAGGCAGGAAAAATGAGATTAAGGTGGGGAGAGAGAGGAAGAAAAGAAAGAGAAAAAAAAAGAAAAAAAAACCAACAAAGGTTATAAGCAGAAATTAAAGTTGTTAAAAATTGTTAACACAAACACACAAAAAACGCAACGAGTGATACGGTGCAAGTTAGATTTACTAATTAATTAATATTTCGATCGCGATGCCGATAAAACAAAATAAAATAAATGTAAATCAGTTAAAAACGCGGGAGCTTGAAAAAAACACGTCCGTCTTCCTCGAGAGCGTTGATGATAATATGTTATATACATATGTACATATGTATTTATTGCCATTTTGGTAGGTGTTGTTCACGCATTTTCGAAAATTGGTTGAGGCCAGATTATCATTACTACGTGGCCAAGGCGGAATACTACGTGGCCTTTTGGCCCTGTTCGTATTACTTAAAAAATGACCTAAACCTTGCAATTTAGCCGGCTCGAGGTCAATCTCCAAAAAAAGATTATTTCAAAGGCAACACAAAAATGTGAGCACGTTGTCTGTATAACTTTTACAAGAACCACTAAGTTCTAACATCAACATGAAGAATGCTAAAAGTTGAGTAAAAGTCGAATCGGTATAAAAGAAAAAAACTATTTCACAATTTCTTGGAAATTGCAAAAATTGCACAGCAAAATGACTTTCAGTGTATTAGTGAGATTCTTGGGCTGGAAAAGAGACAGAATATTGTTTTGTTGCACAAGTTTATTTTTGAAAAATGCGATAGAAACAATAGAAAACGGCTGCGCGAGTTCGAGGGATATGAGTTTACTGAGTCGGCCAATTTATATAATGATAAATTGTAAACAAAGAACTTAAATGTTTTAATTGCGGTGCCAAAAGCCATTCATCAGTTAATTGAGATAATAGAAACACGGGCAGAAAATGTTTTCAGTGTCATAATTTCGGAATTACATATTGCCAAAGATTGCCCAAGAAGCAGTTCAAAATATGATACAGAAGCGAAAAGTCAACCATTATTCAAATGCGACTAGTTCTAAATGATGATAAACGATATACTCACGACCTTGACGATTCTCATATGCAGAGAGAGGCATCATTGATAATCAAACCGATCAATTGCTGAAGGATGGCGTAATTGAAATATCAGAGGCTAGTATTAGCCTAGTAGTTCTTGTGAAAAACAAGATACAGATCAACTAATAGAGTAATCATATGAGATCACTTCCTACTTCCCCGTGATAGAAGTTCAGTTAGACAGGCTTCAAGATGCATGTATTTTCAGTTTTATAGACTTAAAAAATGTTTTTTTCACGTTGGCATTGAAGAAGAGAGTCGCAAGTATACTTCTTTCGTAACACATAATGGACAATTCCAGTTACTTCGAGTCCCATTTGGTCTTTTGAACTTTCCCTGCGTCTTTCAACGGCATGTTAATGCTATATGTAGAGATCTAACCAGAAAAGGAGTAGCCATACCATATGTTTACAGCGGATGAGTTTGACTTGTATTGTCAAAGCGAATGAATAAAAGATCATCTCCTCACGACAATCCTTTATAAACTCCCAAGCGACGAAATGGTACAAATTTGTCAATAATGTCCAGCAAGTCATCAGTTGAACTTTTAGTAGAGGTATAAAAACAACTTCTTTTGAGCTACTTAAGGGAACAAAGATGCGTTTAAGGTCTGATATCAAAATCAACGAAATGATTCAACACTTTAATGATGAACGAGATAATCAACAAATTCGAAATGAAAACAAAAACTGGTACAGCTTAAGACGAAGACCAGCATCGAAGTATAAGATAGGCGATTTAGTTGTCATCAAGAGAAATCAACTTGGTCCTGCATAAATTTGACTCCTCTTTCGGCCAAATTCAAATGTTTGCTTCCAATTCGATGGACCCAGTTTAACAAATGTTTGTGGTAGCTTAGCTTTTTCAAAAAAATTCGTTATTTTTGATGATACGAAGTCAGACAAGGAGTATTTTAGAAAGTCCACAAAATTAGAGTAATGTTTATTATTTTTAAGTTGAACATTTGGTTCCTTTGAGTGAAGATTCCTAACCATTCTAATTTTTTTATCGACCGAGACATTCGAAACAAAAAACCCCAGAGCTACAAGGTACCATAAAAGATTGTTTGTTTTTTTTTTTATACCATACACCCATAGGGTGAAATGGTATATTAAAGTCGCCAAAATGTATGTAACAGGCAGAAGGAAGCTTTTCCGACCCCATAAAGTATATATATTCTTGATCAGTATCAACAGCCGAGTCGATATAGACATGTCCGTCCGTCCGTCCGTCCGTCTGTCCGTATGAACACGTAGATCTCAGAGACTATAAGAGCTAGAGTCACCAAATTTGGTACGTAGACTCGTGTATTACCTACGGTGGTCAAGTTTATTTCAAATTTTTGCCACGCCCCCTCCGCCCACGAAATTTAAACAAATTTGATTTTCTTAAAGACTACAATAGCTAAAGACATCAAATTTAGTATGATTAATCCTTTAGTGAGCGCGCACAAATTTGTTGCAAAAAAAATTTGCCAGGCCCCCCTCCGCCCACAAAATTTAAACAAATTTGATTTTCTTAAAGACTATAATAGCTAGAGACACCAAATTTTGTATGTGTATTTGTTTAATAAATGCGCATATATTGTATATGCAACGATTTTGCCACGCCCCTTTCCGCCCCCCGTAATTTGGGAAAACTCGATTATCTCACGTAATTTTCTACCTTTTGTAATCAATTTTGGCACACTTGAATTTGATACTAATACCCAGCAAAACACCAAATTTGATCAAAATCTGACAAAAAACAACCAAGTTATGCATATAAACGTTTTTCCATAAGGCCGTAGTTGGTCGTTGGCTGTGGGGGGGCGCTAGGGTGCTCGTATACTTGAGTAAGGGAGATTCTAAGATATGCTTGTAATAAAAAGCATGTGAAAATGCATTGGTTTAATAAATTTTAAATATTTGTTTTACTGGTGTATGGTATACCTAAGTCGGCGAGATGACTTACTTACTTCATTTAATAGTATAGCCGAGGTTCCCACGTCAGTATTTGGACATTTTAAACCATTTTTTATATGGTTCAGATCATGGAAAGGAGCTTCAATAGCGTTTGTACACTTAAACCATGCTTTAATGTACATTTTAATTAAGAAAATGCAAACATCATGCAAACCATTTTCTTCCGGAATTGATGTCTGAATAAAAATATCTTAAAAGAATATATGGGTTTTGACATCCAACGGGCATGGCTAGCTGGTCCAGGAGAACGAAAAGTATATTACTTTACACCAAGAAAGATTAAAGCCAGCTGAAGCAATTCTTTATGATCTCGGATCTGACATTTCTGTAATTGACCAAAGCAAAATATCGTGAAGTCCTTTCGTTCTGCTTCACAAATTTGGACACGAATTGTTTCATCTGCAAAGTCACTTTCGAATTTATTCTTCTTTAAATTTGGCCATGATTTTGAAAACCTTTCAAAAATAGGAACTTCTTCTGCAGATGTCTAGCATAGCTTTAGTTCAAGTACGCTTCGCAATATGATTTTGTACATATGGTGGCGGCACGGTAGGTTTATTAGACTGCGTCCAAACTTTTTTTTCCAATAGAACTGTTGCTTCTGAGAAAATACCTGTTTTTACAGCCGTGGTGTCGTAGGACAAACCATCAACTACATTCCATTTAAAGACTCCACTTTTGGTGCATCTAGTAACTTTGAAGTACCATTGTAACTCACTAGAACTGCTATGCGTCCAACCTTACTATAACCGACTAAATCTGTGATGAACTTTTCATCAAAATGTAATCCCAGGGCATAGTTTTATCCATCTGTAAGTTATGATTGGTTTAAAATGACCGAATAAATTTGTAAGCCACTCTATTACTTTTTCTTAAATTCAGCAGAAATTTCTGTAGATTGTTTTATATGGTTTGCCTGATGGATCCGGTAAATAGTTGAACGATTGATGATAAGTTCCTCTGCCCGATGTCCTAATGCTTCAGTGCCTGTAGTATATGCAATGCCATTTGACACTTTGGCATTGTCTAGAGCTGCGACAAATCGAGATGTTATAAAGCTTTTGCAACCTCGTTCTGCATCCGATTTTGATTCTAAGCTTATATTTTGTTTATCCATAACGGGTATAGCAATTGGCTGACTGATATCATTGTCATCTCTGCTATACATGAATTGAGGAATATCTGATTAACATTACTTTCCTTTTACTTAAATAATTATCTTTACCATTTTGGGCTGCTTATCTATCTATTGTTTTACGTGTGTACTCCACTTTTTTTATCAAGAACAACCGAACTTCTGTTATTTTTATATATTTAGTAAAAAAGATCCTTTGCATCACTAATTGTAAATGGCGTTAAACACATACCATATCGCTCACTGATATTTGTATGGCAGCATCACAACTGAAAAGTTTAGGTTAGTTCCGCGCCCATTAAACATTATCAGATCAGCCCCAAAGGTTTTTGAGATTTTTTTTTAGACTAATAGGAAAAAAATGCCCGGCACTTGAATTGAATTTTGGTGCATAATTCTGGAGACTACATTTCTGTTCATAAATATTTTGCAGAGATAGCTAGGATTATGGGTAGAAGCAAATCTACTATTAAGACTGTCATTTGGCGATTTAATTACGCGCTTTAAAAATAAAAAACGATCCGGACGGACACCTGCACTTTCGATCGTGATAGGCGCACAATAAAGCATTTGGAGGAAATGGATCCGCTTTGTAGCGCAGTGCAGATTGCTTCAGAGTTAGGTTGCACCATTAATAAGGAGGTGCACCCAGAGACAGTCCGTAGCGCGATCAAAACCTACAACTATTTTGCAGGAACAATAAATTATGGCGTCGCTAATCATAAAAGATAGTACAATACACTCGTGCGGTTAGGGAAAATCTTGCCGCTTCAAACCTGGGGCAATGCAACAGAAAAGATCGACGTCTTCAAATATTCCGCTGCCGCACCAGGTGCATTCGTCCGAAGTTTCGTGGCCGAATCTCTTCAAATACATCCTGAAGCAGCCGTGGTTACTCAGCAGTGGAGTCAGGTAATAGTTTACTTCGCCGTGGATGATCGCTGCCTGTTCGTCGATCAGCATCATTCCTGCAATGACGAGCGCCGCATCATCCGAGATCGTGCGGAATGCACTGCAGCGTTTATAGCTTGCTAAAGCGTGTGTATAAAAACCAGTAGACTTCTGGCGGAAAGTTATTTTTTCAGATGAGTCGAGGAACAATATTTTTGACTCACAAAAAACACATATTTTTCATATTTTAAAAGAAAATATATTGGTTTGTTAGTCTAGTTGAAAGTTTTTACATTCAACAAAAATTTGGACAAGTTACAGGGTGATTTGTGGAAATATAACAAGAGTACGGTGACTATAGTGGCACACTGTATGTAGGTTAAGTAAATTTTTACTTCTCCGCCAATATCACTGCTAACTTTCGTTCATAGGTTAGTTTTTTGTAAGCCGGCAAGTTTTAAAAACTTCGTTCTGGTGCCAGAAGCACGCGCAGCTGAACCAAGGTTGGTTTTGGCACCTGGAATTGGGCATCCTTTATTCATCCCACACTGGCAAACACCAGCAGCGCGCCAAATCGCAGCGTTGTCTTCTTGTGGGGCTAAAAGTGTAGCACTGTCCAAGAAGATTGCTCCTAACTCCCGGTAGACCGAATTTTTGTTTACGGCAAGGGTTTCAAGGCGAGTATTAAATAATAATATCCTGTCTGCTGCTAACCCATCTAAAACCTGGATTTTGAGCTTAATTCTGCGTTTCATCCAGAATACATTCTGGTTGCTGCCGAAGAGATTCATCTATACAAATTAAGATGTTGAGGTTTCCCGTTGAGATGATTCAACTTATGAGATGATTTAGGTTGATTAGGATGGGATACGATGAAGTATCTGAATCACTGTCTTTGTGGATCAGCAATAAATTAGCGATTATAAATTGTGTTACGGCCAAGCACCGGAGTTATATCTTTATTGTTTAAAGGGTTATACAAAACTGAATATGTTGAAGGAAATAAAAGAGAACTAAACCTAAGTACATAAATGGGAATATGAATCTAAAGCTAAATACATAAGAAGTGAATATGTAAGGCGTATGATCATGCTATGGGCTCTTTGTCAAACGCTGTGTCAGCATATTTATATCTATGCGGAATTCGTCACATCGACGTTGCAGCTGCACAGATTGTTTTAAGACTTAGTGCGAGGGCAGTTTGCTGGATTGTTTGTTAACTTACATATGTATGACCACCCCGAAAACTTGTCAGAATTTTTGTTTTTATACAACACACTCATAGGGTGAAATGGTATATTAAAGTCACCTATGTAATATGCAGAAGGAAGGTTTTTCGACCCCATAAAGTATATATATTCTTGATCAGCATCAACAGAGGAGTCGATCCAGCCATGTCTGTCTGTCCGTCCGTCCGTCTGTCCGTATGAACACCTAGATCTCGGAGACTATAAAAAATAGAGTGGTATGTAGGCTCGTGTAGTGTGTAAAGTGGTCGAGTTTATGTTAAATTTTTGCCACGCCCCTTTCCGCAACCGCATTTTAAAAATATCAAAGAAGCTATCTTCGGCTATGCCAAAGTTTTTATACCCTAGCAGTCCTTGGCAATAATATTTTTACATTTTAAAAATTTCTTTCCCTCAATTCGTCAATACACAAACAAAACATTCAAATTATTACTCATTTTACTACAATTGTTTCTTCTTTTTGCATCATTCCCTAAGCAAAGCACGGCACGCATACACATACAGTTTGTGTAGCGCTGCGTCTGTTGTGTGTATGCATGTGCTCTGTTGATTTGATGATGACGTAGTAGGCAGCAGGCCGATTTGAGCCGATTTATATTGACTGTAACTTGTGTTTTATTTATCCGATTAGATTCAAATTAGATTGGGATCTGACATTTTATATCCAATACTATCGTTTTGCTAAATTTCATGGGGATACTCCAATTTTTGCAAAAATGTTTGTTCTAGAGCTATATGATATAGTAGTCCGATCCTGACAATTGTCATACTTTATCATCTCCGGGCTAAAAGTAGCTCAAATATCAAATTTCATTCCGATAGCTCTTAAGATGCCAGCGGGAAGTTGATTTGCACAGACGGACGGACGGACGGACATGTCTATATCGACTCAGCTTCTCATACTGTGCGTTACAAACATCTGACCAATTTTATAATACCCTCTGCAAGGGTATAAAAATTGTAATTATTTTCGGTTGTTTTGTCTTTTTGTTAAGCGATTTGGACTAATTTTTATACCCTTGCAAAAAGGGTATATTAATTTTAGTCAGAAGTGTCCAACGCATAGAAAGCGAAGAAAGAGAAGGAAGCATCTCCGACCATATAAAGTATATATATTCTTGATCAGCACGACGAGACGAGTTCAAATAGCCATGTCCGTCCGTCCGTCCTTCTGGATCAACGCGAACTCCTCCTAGACCGTTAGAGCTACAGAGCTGAAATTTTAGGCTTGTATATATTGCACAGCCGGATCGGACCACTATATCGTACAGCTCCCATACAAACGGCAAAGTCACGAACAGTGACTTTTCTCAATAACTTCGTTATTTTCTATTGTCGTGATAAAACGTTTTTCCATTTTGATAGCTATAGGTAAGGAAGGAGTTACCAAAAAAAGTTGCAAGGGTATACTTTGACGCGGCCAAAGTTAGCCCCGGCTCTCTGGTTTATATTGAGTTCACAAAATATGTGTGCTATCACTTTTTCACTTTTTCTTTCATGTCTGGGCTACTTATCTTACACTTTTAACTCTTTTACACTTTTACTTCTTTTTAGGTTGAGCTCCCATTGATTGATGAATAAACACAGTCCCGGTTATAGTTTAATAGTTATTTTATTTAACATTAAGATAAGTATTAATTTTTAGATAATACTAGATTTTAAGTAATTAGTATTTAATGTCTCTTTTTTTTTTGTTAACTCTTTTCGTCGTCTTAGATTCGTCTTACTCTTTCCGCTTTTCGTCTTAAGCCTTCCATCTTCTTAATTCTTGTGTGTCGTCTCACATCTGGCCGGCTTGCCAGATTGTCTGGCTTTGTTGGGTCAGCTGATTCAACTAGAGCTGGCTAAATAGCATTGTTAGACCATTCCCACATACATATATCATTTACATTTATTAAAATATATAATATATTTTATATTATGTCCATATTTGTAGGACAGCAGCTTTGCGAGCTTTCACAGTTAAACAATTTCATCCGTCTGAGTTAGTGGTTTTTTGTTTGGTTTTAATATTTATATATATTCAGTAACAAAACAAATCGTTTTTTTTTAAAGGATAGGGTAAATAAAATATTTATTTAACTCAATTTAACTTAATTTTATTTTAAATGAATTAGGTAAGTCGTCTCGCCGACTTTGGTATACCATAACCAGTAAAGCAAATATGTCAAATTTATTAAACAAATGGTTTTTCACATGCTTTTTACAAGCATATCTTAGTATCTCGCTCACTCAAGCATACGAACACCCTAGCGCCCTTACCAGCCAACCGCCAACTCCGCCTTATGGAAAAACGTTTATATGCATACGATATTGATCAAATTTGGTGCATATTTGATTGCACAAGGTAGAAAATTACGGGATAAAAAATTAAATTGCGGTGGCGGAAAGGGGCGTCGGAAATAAATTCGATCACATTACGTACTACACGAGGCTATATACCAAATTTAGTGGCTGTAGTTTTCATAGTCTTGGAGATCTGCGTGTTCAAACGGACGGGCATGTCTAGATCGAATCGACTGTTTATACTGATCAAGAATATATATACCTTATGGGGTCGGAAAAGCTTCCTTCTGCCTGTTACATACATTTTGGCGACTTTAATATACCATTTCACCCTATGGGTGTATGGTATAAAAATTCACAAAATTAAATTCCACAAAAGTATTCGTCTCAAGTCTTTCTCTTAAACCTAGATACTGAAACTAATTATAATATTTAGTATGCAATTTATCGATAATGGCCTTCAAACGTCGGGGCATCGGTTCCACCAGCTTGCGGCATCTCTCCTCCGAAATTTTTTGACCATTCTTCTAGCAAAACTCCCTTTGGTTTGTTTTTGTGTTACTGGACTTTGAGCTTCAGGTGGACCCATAAATTTTCGATCGGATTGACATCTGAACGCTGTGGCGGCGTATTTTGTTGTTTTACATTGTACAACAACCACATTATTACCTTCCAGACAGTATTCTTTGGGTCGTTGTCTTGCTGGAAAATGAAGTCCTCTTTTCGAATGTCCATTTTATCTGCACTGAAGAGCAGGTTTTCTTTCACAATATTCAAATACATATCTGGACTCAGGTATCCATCGATAAAATCAAATTGCCAACGTCTCGAACCGACATGCACCCCCAAACTAACAGAGATCCTCCTCCGTGTTAAACCGTTGGTATTATGTTTTTTAGTTTTAGTTTCACAAGGCTTACGCAATTCTTTTCGCTCACCATCAGATCCAAATATGTTGAATTTACTTTCGTCGTTAAATATGACGCGTTACCAGTATGCAAAGTCTTTGATTTCAGGACTTTTAACGAAGTCAATTCGACTTCATTAAGGCTTCAGTCACGCATTGTGCAATGAGCAACTAAGCGAAGTTAAATATAAAATCTTATGAGAGAGCATTGGAGTTGCCAAGCAGCTGCTGAGCGAATTTCGTGAGCGTCAGATCGACGCACAGTGGGGCATTTTGCCATTTTACATTGCAAAAATCATAGCTTCTAAACCGATAAAGCGATTTTAAAAATTTAAAAAGCTTATGACAAAGAATACCTTAAGCTTCATGTAAATGAATGTTTGCCCAGAGTGCTGGGTATTCGTTGTGCTGTAATACTCAAGATCAAAGTCAGAAAATATTTCCAAGTATGCTTTTGCATGATGCTTTTTCATTGTTTTAAACGACTATGCAACATTTTTTATGTTTTGATTTGAATTTTTAACATAATTACAAAAATAATAATATTAATTCAGTCACACTTCAACCTCCACAGAGATAAGACGTGTCACAGCAAACCAAACCTCGCCCTACGCAACAAAAAAACAAACAAAAACAAAATTCAAACTCGACAAACAAAGTTCAAGCACAAAGCAAAACAAAAAACAGAAACAAAACACTCACTGCTAACCGTTAAGCCGGGCTTGAGCCCGACAACACCAACCATGCACGACCCACCAGACATTCAACCCAACAACAAACATTTGGGCGAACCAACATGCATAATATTAAAACAAAATGGCAACTGTTCATTTGAAAAAGTATCACCGTTCATAATTAAAAAAACAATTGACTACACTTGCGGAGGCGAAGTCGAATCTTGCAAAAAATAAGGGACGACTCACTTCTAATAAAAACAAAAAACAAACTGCAAGCATTAAAACTATTAAAACTAACAAAAATGACTGATATCAATATTTCCGCTTCAGAACACAAAACATTAAACTTCACAAAAGGAGTAATCTACTGCAACGA
The DNA here is from genome assembly GCA_018150345.1 of Drosophila equinoxialis. NCBI lineage: Eukaryota > Metazoa > Arthropoda > Insecta > Diptera > Drosophilidae > Drosophila > Drosophila equinoxialis. Next base: position 135,223 of record JAECWI010000112.1, read on the forward strand.
ACTTTGAGGCATAGATGAAAATGATATCCTACAAGAACTAAAGACACAAAAAGTAACAGAAGTAAAAAAAATATTAAAAAAAACAACCAAATTCAACACAACAAATAAACAACAGTCAAAACAACAACGCCATACTTATCGAAACCGGACTCATCACTCTACCATTCGCGACTCCCAAACTACCAGAAGCCATCAAAATCGGATACGAAACCGTACGCATCAGGCCCTACATCCCTCTTCCACTCAGATGTAAAAAGTGTCTTCGCTTTGGACATCCTACATCTGTTTGCAATAGCCAGGAATCATGTAAAAACTGCTCAGAGCCAAACCATACAGACGGGATCGAATATTGTGCAAACAATTAAAAATGCCTTAACTGCATAAATAACCCAGAACTATACTATCAACACTCACCCCTCGACCGACAATGCCCCACATTCCGCAAACATCAAGAATTAACAGCAATAAAAATCACCGAAAAGGTAGACCACAAAACAGCATTTCACATATACTCCACAAGATACAGCCAGCAATTGGGAAACACATACGCCAACACGCTTAGACGTCCCACTCCGCGCACAACTAATACCCCAATCGTCACACTACACAGGAATATTAACACACACCCGCAAAAATAACCCACCCCCGCATCAACCACCGGACACAACCCACCAGCCAATTCAACAAGAGTAACAAAGTCTCCAACACTACAACAAGCGAAAGATAAAAAAGCAAGACACACCAGAGGACATGGAAACCGACGGTAACCCAAATACATCATACTCATCACAACAAACTAAAGATTTAAAAATAAGAATTTTTGCCAAAGACCCCAAGACTAACCCCCTTTCTACCAATTTCAAACCCCCAAAAACAAAAACCATACCCCCAACCACAAACCAACAGACCAACAACAGCGACAGCTAATCCACATAAGCAACAAACTTCATTAAACTAAGCCTTACTTAACATAATATATGCTAAGAATAATTCAATGGAACTTAAAAGGGTACACTAACAACTACAACGAACTCCTAACCATAATAAAAAAATACTCTCCACAAATAATATGCCTTCAAGAGACACACTATCATAACACACACATACCCATACCCATTCCAATTATATCTGTTTTACCAAATTTTTACCAAGACAGCTTCCAACAGGTTTGGCGGCACAGCCATATTAGTTCACAAAACCATCCAAAACACCCAGATAAACCAAACCGACCATTTTGAATCCCTTAGAGTTAAAATAGAATCTAAATTAAAAATCCAAATTACCTCAATATACATTTCCCTAACAAGACTTTCTCCCTTAAATCCTTAAACGACAACCTCAACCCAACCAACAACAGAAATCACATTATCGTAGGTGACTTCAACAGCTGGCACAATAGATGGGGTTCACCACACCCAAACAGAAGAGGAAAAATCCTTCAAAAATTCCTACAAAACGCTAACCTCCACATCCTAAACGACGGCTCCCCAACACACCTTTCAACACACAACACATTCACACACACCGACCTGTCACTATCTTCTCCACAGCTTACCCCATTCACTAATTGGGAAATTATCGACGACCTTCACAGAAGCGATCACTTTCCAATCCTTATCTCCTTATTTTCTCAATCAAAAACAAATAACTTAATTAATTACAAAATATCAAAGAAGCTAACTTCGGCAATGCCGAAGTTTATATACCCTTGCAGTTATATTTAATCCGATAAGAAAGGTGAAGTTTCACACATGAACATAATAAGTTGTCGTATTAATAAAATGTTGAATTCAAAAGACATTTAAAGATTGTTAAGCAATATAAATCTTTATTTGAAGTTATAAATTATTCAGGCGGTCCCTCGGGAAATATTACAAAATACTGCAAAAATACTAAATAAGAACAAACCCGATAGTATTTTTTGGCAAATAAGACTTTTACGTATTCATATAACTTTGAATTTTAAAAAATTCATAAAAAGAATTCATTGTTTATATCCGCTGATTTATATTATTATGTTAAAGAAACATATTTTATGTTCCTCTAACAAACATACTGAATATTTGCTAAAGGGTCTGATAGAGCGGGATAATATCGATATTTTTAGTGTTATCGATACAATCGATGGTTAAAACAATTTATTGAAAAATTTTTACTATTTAAGATATAATTTTTGGAAATTAAATAATTAGATTATTACAGGTTTACTTATTCCTAAAGAAGACTTTAAATGAAAACTGTGTGTATGTACATATGTAGATACATACATATGTATGTTTCGAAATGCAATATTTATGTACATACATACATACATACATCCACACATATGTATGTGCACATGTATATATGTATGTACATATATTCATTCATTACATTTATTAATTTAAATATAATAAAATATTATTTTGAATTGTTTCATCTTGTTGTATATGTACATATATGTATATTATAGATACATACATACATACATACGCTTGGCACGAATGTGTGTGTGCGCTTTACTGCTCTGTTGACTTCGAACAATGACGTAGTAGGCTGCTGGCCTCTGAGCACAGCCGATTTATATTGGCTGTAACTTATGTTTAATTTATCCGATCTTATTCAAATTTTGGAATATGATCTCTTACGTGAAGTTTTATCTCATTCGTAAATTTGGTATAGATGCTCCCACTGCTTCACCGTTTTTTCCAATAGCACTTAATGATATAGTAGTCCGATCCTCACAATTTTCATACTTTATCATCTCTCCGCTAAAAGTAGCTCAAATATGAAATTTCATTCCGATAGCTCTTAAGATGCCGGCGTGAAGTTGATTTGCACAGACGGACGGACGGACGGACGGACAGACTCATGGCTATATCGACTCAGCTTCTCATGCTGATCAAGAATATATATACTTTATGGGGTCGGAAACGTCCCCTTCTGTGCGTTACAAACATCTGACCAATTTTATAATACCCTCTGCAAGGGTATAAAAAAGCCAACGCTCTCTTTCGAAGGGAACTTAAAATATCCAAAACCAGAGGTACAACCGAATTCACCTCCACAATACGACAGAACACCCCCTCCCACAGAATCTGGGCCAATATCCGACGGTTTTGCGGACTCAACCCAATCAAACAAATCCACTGCATAAAAACCCAACCAACAACTTACCCACAACAGATACATCCTCCATAGCCCAACTATTTGCCCAACACTGGTCAGACCAATCCAAAGACATCAATTTCAATCCAACCTTTATTACAAACAAACACTCTAATAAACCATTGAACTATATACCCCACCCCTCAGCACAAATAATAGAAGCCCACATAACGCAAATTGAACTCCTATCACACCGGGCCACAATAGAATATCCTACCCTATGATAAAAAACACCTCTAACACAGTCAAAACAAGAATTACCCACCTCTTTAACAATGTATTTAAAAATTTCATCCCACAATCATTTAAACCCAAGTTGAACTGCAACACACATACACTTCTTAACATAACAAAGGCAACACTCATAGCCAAAATAGACTACGCCATATTCATTTATGGCCACACGCCTAGATCTACGCTAAACAAACTAAAAACAACATATAATGCTGGAATACGCACAGCCCTTGGCGCTCTCCCCTCAACACCCATCCCCAACCTACTTTTCGAAGCCAACCTACCTACAATAGAGCAAAAAAGAAACCTCATGACAGCCAAAACATACAATCCTACCACACTACTCCTCCATCCTCTTCGCAGAAACAATACCCATTCTTGAAGCAATAAAGCTGACAAGAACCAAGAAAAGTAAATTCATAATATGCTCCGACTCCGTCAGCTATCAAATCCATAAGCAACATCAACAACAACAATTTGTACCCCACTTTAATAAGATCAATCTTAACAAAAACCAACACCAAAATAAAACTCCTCTGGATCCCCAGCCACTGTGGCATTAAAGGTAACGAACTTGCCGACCAAACCGCCAAATCGACCATAAATATGCCCCTCCACTACACCCCCAACTTTAATTGCACTGATATAAACAAATAACTTATCCCAAAAACTTAAAAACAACATAGATAGCTGCAACACATGGTACCAACAGTTAAACAGCAATCGAACACACACAGGAGACTATCTCAAAAAAACTTTACAAAAAGACATAACAAGGATGGACCAAATAAAAATTCTAAGACTTAGATTAGGACACACAAGATTCACTCAACAACACTATGTCAACCCGAACGACATAACACCCCTGTCCAAACTGCAACTCAACAACCGACCAAAACATAGAACACGTACTAAAAAACTGCCATGCAACCTCCCACATTAGGGAAGAAATCTTTGAACAATTTTGCCCCATATCAATCCTTGCAAACCATACTCCAACAAACCTCTTAATGAATTTAAACTACCTCAAAAAAACAAATTACTACCACATCCTATAGGTTTAAGTTTAGAAAATATAATTAATCATACAAAATGGAAATGGAAATAAATAAATAAAATAGGTAAATGAAATAGGTAAACTAAATATGTAAATATGTAAATACACAAGACGAAGGCCCAAGCAGCTAGCGCTTAGTAACTGAGTTCCGACTAATTTGTAATTAGTCCTAACTCTAAGATAAATAAATAAATAAATAATATTAAATAAATTTTTTTAGGTTAATTTTGAATTCGCTGATTTTTTTTTCAAAACAATTATCAATATTTACATTAATATCTAATAAACTCAACATCTCGGGCCTATAGTTGCTATTTCGAAATCCTTTCGTAATCATATAAATATTTTTGAAAAACTAAAAAAATTAAGTTAGTTTAATTTTGTTAACATATGTAAAAAAAATTCAATTTGATTAAGTGGTTATATTATAAATCGTAAATTAGATCGGTCTGGTGTCTTTTCTGCTGCCATTGAGCATAATAAATTCTCATATTATGATTAAGAATCGAATGGAAAATTTTTAATGATAGCAAAATGCGAGAATAAAAAAATAAAAAAAATTAAGTAAAGATTCGATTTTTTTACATTTTGTCCTAAATCTCGGAAACGGAAGGATTTAGAGGTTAGATGTCTTCCCAACATTTGTAGCCCTTTCAATTCTAAGAATTCTAAAGAAAGTTTGTAAAATGGAATATGATAACTTAAAAAACTAATGATGCAGTTTGATTCGCAGGACCCGAAATAAGGTGAAACCATCGAATTTTGCCATGTCTTTTTTTTCGACTATCACAGTGAGTTTAGTGCATCGCTGAGCGACGATGCAGAATTGTTGGAACTTCTTAAGAATAGGCAATTTTTACAACTAATGAACTCGAGCGGTGTCGATCCTCAGCCACTTCAATCAACGCGATCGCTCATCACTTAATGCGTGGCCGAAGCCTAACAGGGGAAAGCAATAATTTGTTCATGGGCATCTCCCATGTAAATCGTTGCTTCTGAGTATCCTGCGGATAGTTTCGTTAGAAACGCTGGAGCTGATAAATGAGAGTTCTTCTTTCTTAGCCATCAAAGTGGAACAACGTTTTATCTAATAAGGCTAATGTTTGCGAAGGAACGGCATTCAATCTTAGCATAGGAAATAACGAAGATGTTGATCAATCACTGTTTTAGACCAATCGGTCCTATGGGAGCTATATGATATAGTCACCCCATCTTGATCAAATTTGGCACATTTATAGCTTCAATAAACTAACGTTTATTAAATTTCACGACAATAGCTTAAAAAGTAACGAAGTTATTGAGAAAAGTCACTGTTCGTGAGTTTGCCGTTTGTATGGGAGCTATATGATATAGTCACCCGATCTTGATCAAATTTGGCACAATTATTAATAAGAACACAAAACTGACAAATACCAACTTTTATGACAATAGCTATAAAATTAATGAAGTTATTGAGAAAGTCACTGTTCGTGACTTTGCCGTTTGTACGGGAGCTATATGATATAGTCACTTTTGGGCAATTATAGAGCAGCCAAGACCTGATTTTATGAGCTTTGTGTTTTGGGTCATTGTCCTGGTACAGCTTGAACGTTTCGGAAATTCACATTTTCTTCACCAACTGCTTTAAATTTTCCTTCAAAATTTTTAAATAATAATCTTGGTTCATGTTGCCATCGATGAACACCAGATTTCCGAACCCGCACATTGGGGCCTTCTGCCATTTAGCATTGCAAAAATCATAGCGTCTAAACCAAAAAAGCTTCAAAATGAATGCTTGTCAAAAGTGCTGAGTGTTTGTGGTGCTGTAATATTCAAGGTCAAAGTCAGAAAATATTTCCAAGCATGTTTTTCCTTTAAAAATGGAATTTTTCATTGTTTTATACGACTGTGTAACATTTCTTAGTGTTTTAATTTGATTTTTTAATATAATTACAAAAAGAAAAAAAAAAATTTTGTACATTTTTTTTAGGTTAATTTTGAAAATTTGCTATTGATGGCTGATTTTCTTCAAAATAATTTTCAATATTTACATCAATATCTAATAAACTCAACATTTCGGGACTATAGTTGCTATTTTCCAAATCCTTTCGTGATCGCACGTGTCTCAGTGATGCAATAAGTGGTTCCGAAGAGGCTGCTAGCATGCTAAAAAGGTCTTCATTTTATCTAAGACGAGAAGTTTTTAATGTATTAGTGTATCTGAACCTTTTGTAGTCCTTGTTTTTACATTCCTGTGCTTCTTCGGATAGCTCACCAAGTGGTAAACACTGATATTCTGTTAAACCCTTTCTGTGAGCGAAAGTCCTATGTACCGTTGGGGTAAGTTTTTTTTGCGGATACAATTCAGTCAAAAGATGAGCAGTCTTTGAAGTATATTCGGCAATTTTTCACAATTTACCATTTCCTTGCAATTTATAACATTCAAGATAACAGCCAACCTTTTAATGATCTCTTGACTAACACCTGTTATAAAAGATGACACTTCACCATTTTCAAAAAATCTCCTTGAAGTAATTCCATCATTCGTGTTTCCGTATCCGTACTTTGGGCAGTCAACTTTCAGTCCCAGCTTCCGACAGAATTCAGCTTTTATAATCTCCTTCCTGCTCTGAATATCGTCACGAGATGTTTTATCCGTTTTCGTTTCTCGTGGCCGAGGAAGTGTGTAAGTTAGCTTCAGAATAAAATCCATCCACTTTATTCTGCAATGCAATGAAGAAATTTCATTCGTAGCAATTCTCCTCACTCGTTGAATCGTCTAAGTTCTGAAATTCTTTTTAAAATTTTTTGCAAATTGGACACCTTAACGTTGAGGAAGTGTTTGTAATTTCTTTTAACACTTTTCCATCAATCATTGTCAGGAAAAACGCAAAGTTAACTGGAAATGTTTTTTGCACTTTTGGTTTGGAAAACAGCAGGTTTCAGTTGGCTTTTTTGATCTTTTTAACTATGTCGCCAACAGTTAATTTGATTAATTCCGAGGACTCCTTCGCATATTTGAATAACAAAGGCCGACAATAGTGGGTCGATGACGAACGAAGATTTCTTCAATGTTCAAAACTTTCACTTCTTAGGCGCAAAGGAACTACAGAAGCCATGAACATATTTTCATCAGAAATAGCTTCGTCTTCTGTGTGTATAATCTGCTTGTAGGCGCTTTGTCCAGATGATCCATCACATCCCCATTTGTTGAGTAATGTCAAATTTTCGGGAAGAAGATCCAGGCACATCAGGCATACGTTCAACAAGACGCCTCGCAGTGTGATCCGTTAAATCCTGGAGTTTTATTTCTACAGATACCTCTGTTATAATTTTAATTGTCGGTACTGCTTCCTTATTGGCGAATCCAATTTTTTTGTATTCGGGAAGAACGTCGGCTTTATGACTTTTTAAGGAACTCCTTAAAATTTCGTACTTCTCCTTCGTCAATCCTAGGTCCATAAATAAGGAAAACGCTTCTTCCTCAGTGTACTTAGTGGGGACTAAGTTTGGTGGGGTTGGAATACTTTCCTTAATCATACGTAGTCGAATAGGACTGGCGATCTGCACAGCTTTCGTAATGCTCGCCTTTGCCCTCTCTTGTTCCTTTTCATACTTTGAAGAAAGTGCTTCTGAAAGATGCTCCGTTGTAATGCTTTCAGTAGCACCATGAAGCTTTCGTTTCCTTGTAAACGTTGAACAATCTTCCACATCTTTATGCTGCCTTCCTCTTCCTCGGCTAGTTGATGGTTGATCATCTTCGTGCTCCGAATCTACGAATGTCGTATACTCCTCAAGCCAAACTTCATTTTTTTTTCACGAAATTTGCCAGATTTCTGCCGCTTGCGATCCATTTTCGCCTTAAGTTTTATTGTGTATATTTGATTTTTACCTTAAGCTCCGTACTAGCCTTTTCGAATGAAACGCTCATCTCCTTTAGCAATCCCATTTCAAAATCAATTAAGTTTTCACACTCGTGGAAAACTTTCAAAATCCTTTCATTCTTTAACAACATTTTTGCACAAATAAATAAAACTGTCTTGAATTATATTGACAAATACTATTCAGTCCTGATTTAAGGTGTTTCCACTTTTGAAGTTAAAAATAAACTGTCGCAAACGAGAGGAATAATTAGCTCTTTATGTTATATTTTTTAAATTAACTAGGTGGAACGAAAAATCGGTATAACCCTTTTTGTATTAATTAGGTAAAAAAAACTTAATATTTACATCCAATTAGGTAAACGGAAATAAAAACGACCAACCCACAATTAGAACAAATTTTTTATCAACTTTAATAACATTTACCTGTTTTGTCAGTTTTTCCAAAGCATGTAATTAGCAATTTAACATTGTAGAAAGGCATATATATAAACATGTAGTATTTGCAAAACAGCATTACGCAATGCTATCATTTAAATACAAAGAAGCTACAGGCCAATACGCATGCGCTCTTCTTCTTCCTTATACCTGCAGCGCATTTTTTAGGCGAGGTTGCCTTAGTTTTATGGCTCACGCATCGGTGTCGCAGGTCTCCGCATATTGGCACCATATACATCTGTTGGTAAATGTTTCACCTACCTAGTGTATGTAGTCCGGTATTGATACTCGTTGATCCTTGTTAGTTGTATTCCACCAAAGTTAAAAAATGCCAATATTTAGTACATTTCTTAAATGCTTTTAGTTCAACAACGATTTAAGTAATTATTAAAATTTATGAAACATGCTATTCATAAAGAACATACTTTTCAGATAAAACTTCAAGATCGATTGTTGAAATCGCCCAATATTCAGTTTTAAAGTTGCGGTTTTTTTTTTTAAATTATCATTTTTTCCTATTTACTACAAATGTCTCAAATTTCGGCGCCTCTAGCACCCATGAATCTCAACCGATTTCAACAATTTTTTGGATTCATAATCTCTGAAGTATTCCCTATCGATTGCATATATAATTTTTGCCAAACGCGATCATGAAAAAACTGATTTTTGCAACGCTATCCTAGCAGAGGCCCGACTGTGCGCCGTGGGTTGAAATGCAGCTCCAAACCTTGACGTGACCACCGCCGTGTTTTACGGTTGGTCTCAAGTGTTTTATTTTTCTAGCTCGGTATTTGGCTTCGCCAAACCATGGTCTTCCCATCGCTTCCAAACAAATTAAACTTGCTCTCATCCAGGAATATGACGTCGTTCCACCAGGTTTCATCTATTCCTGCGTGGTCTTAGGCAAATTTCAGCCTGAGCTTTCTGTTGCGCTCTGTACCCTACTTTTTTGATGGCTCGTCTAATTGTTTGTGCTGATTAGCAAAGAGTTCAGCTGTCAATTTTGGGGCACTTAGTCGGGGATTTGTCTTCACTTTTCTCAGAATTTCGGCTTCCTCTCGCTTAGTCAATTTTTTTTGGTTGCCCTGTTTGCTTGATTGATGCGATTCTTCCCTTATTTCGAAACCTTCGGACGATATCACCCGCAGTGTTTGGCTTCATTTGAAGAATATCACCAATTTGGCAATATGTCCTTCCCTCCAAAGTCAACTGCAGTGCCACTTTTCACTGCTCCAAAGATGAATTTTTTCCTTTGCGACCCATTTCGTAGTATGCTTGCATTCCAAAAACATCAGTCACGCGTTGCTTTTTCTGGGAAATACCGTTTTTGTGCCATTTTTCAGAATTCGGAGTTACCATCATGATTTTTTTTTTTTGACGAATGACACAAACCGAATATTAATGTAACGCGAAATTTTGAGTTTTTCTTTGTTTGCTGTATTATTAATAATAGTATTAAATAAAACGTAAATGTGTTTACAGTTTTGGAAAAACAATAAGTCCCTCATTAGTTTACCATTTTTAATTTTTGAATTTGTCCTAATTTTAAACTTTTTACATGCGTTTGAAGTTGAAAAAAAGAAAAAAACCGAATATCAATGTTAATCAACTTTATATTTATGCGAATATTAATATTCGCGTCTTTTTGCAATATAATTCTCATCACAAATGAAAAAGGATGTACCAAAAATTCTATTTCCAAGCGAAATTCTAAAGGATCTTTTCCATGCTCTCTTCTTTGCTTATGCTTTGTATTCGCTGTGCGAAATGGCAGTAAGAACCGTACCAAGTGAAGACGTATGCGTAGTACGCAAAGGGGGTTCTTCATTAATTCTTCCAAATTTTTTATCGAAATGCGATTGAGACTATTATTATTAAAGAGGACTACTACAAGTTTAGGTGTTCTAGTATTATTTCAAGTAATTAGTTGCATGCATGACTTTTAGTGTTTAAAGTAGTAATATAAGAATAAAATAGTGCTAAGTGCTAGTGTAAGTGACTGTGGTTAAGAGTACATAGTTCAGCAGTTATTTACATTAGCTGTTAGTTAACATTTAGTTGACATTGTAAGGGCATGTTACTGAATTTACATAGTTTGGTCACATTTGGTAAGTTGATGTAAACAAGGGCCCAATTTGGAAATTTTAACTTGTGTGTTTTTCCTTTTATTTCTGGGTACCATGTTTTTCGTTTTCAGGTTTCCCATTGGGCATCCTAAGAGGGCTCGCAGGTAGGCTCAGTGAGCAGTTAGTTCTGAAAGAAGAAGAAAAGGTTTTTCAGAGCAGGAGCCTCGTATTCATCCTTGTCATCTTTTTTTTTTTAGGTGTAGGCACAGTTGTAATAGGGAGCCAGATGCGCTCTGGGACGTCGTCAGTCCCAGGGTTTGTGTGCTAGGAGCCAAGGATATCGTCTTGTGACCATATTTGGCTGACTCGTGGTATTGTTGTTTGTTTAGTGTAGAGCTCTAAACAAAGATCGCGAAGGATGAATTTTATCTTCAAAAATTGTGTAAGTATTTTTGTTTTTTTTGTCGTTTTTGTTTAACAATTTGGACTTATTTATATTATGATTTATTTTAAGATTGTCACCGTAAACGCACCGAGTTTCAGGGGCTAGGGCCGACAAATTCCCGGGGCGCGGAGTGCAAAAAATGGAAAGCCTAAACGCATCACAGCTAGTGTGGCCAAGGCGGCTGAGGCACCACCGCCACCAACACCAAATATGATGGAGTTGGAAAAAAACTAAAAGACAATAAAATTTAAATAAATCTATATATATAAAAATGAAAGCCGTTTTCCTTGGTCACGGCATCACTCGTGAATGTCTGTACCGATATCACTAATTCTTTTTTTGTTGTATTTGTTATTATTAGGAGAAGATTCTTACGGATAAAAATATTAAGAAAATCTTCGCAAGCGCGAATAAAGTGGGTTTTCATAACGGCTTTCCGTGTATCGACCGCAGTAGGCGGGGGCAGTGACATGTCAACCAAGTTGTAGGAAATTCATTCATTCCTGTTTTAGTTACAAACAAAAAGTTACTAACGAAATAATGCCTCATAAAAAAGCGAATTTGGGTCGTCGTACTCACAACGCAGAAAGATTCAGAAGCAATGTTTCGAATAGGACTGAAGAAGAGCGGGAATTGGTATGTTGCTATTTGCGTTTACTGTTAGTCAATGTTCGTGGTCCAACATCATTGGTGTATTGTGTGGCACATACAGAGAAGCCTGTCAACGTTTGGGATTGTTAGAGAATGACACTCATAGGGACCACACTCTCGAAGATGCTGTGATTTATTCAAATCCTAAACAAATACGAACATTATTTTCTATAATTTTGTCTACATGCTTCCCATCAACACCGATTGATTTATGGCATAAATACAAAGATCATATGGCGGAAGATATATTGCATCAGATGCGTCTTAGAACATCGAATGCAGATTTACAAATGAACAAAGAAATTCACAATGAAGCATTAATTTTAATTGAGGACATGTGCTTGATGCTTACCAACAAAGTATTAATACAAATAGGAATGATAGCACCCAATCGTCCAATGCACAACTCATTTGATCAAGGATTGAAGCCCAATCCGATTCCGAAATATTAAGAGAAATGGTTGACAGAACAGTACCCCTTTTGAATCAACAACAAAAATATGCCTACGATACGCTCATGAAAGTAGTGAACGATGGAACTGGCGGATTTTATTTTTTAGATGCTCCTGGTGGAACTGGGAAAACTTTCTGTTATCATTGATTTTGGCCACGATTCGATCGCAAAATGGAATTGCACTAGACCTAGCTTCATCAGGTATTGCAGCTACATTGTTGGAAGGCGGTCGAACAGCTCATTCAGCTCTCAAGTTGCCGTTGAACCTTCAAATAAATGAAACTCCAACTTGCAACCTTTCGAGGAATTCTGCCATGGGCAAAGTACTGCAGCAAACCAGATTGATCATTTGGGATGAATGCACGATGGCACACAAAAATCTTTAGAGGCATTAGATCGCTCAATGCAAGATTTACGAAATAACGGAAACCGGTTTGGTGGTGCAATGATACTATTGGCAGGTGATTTTCGACAAATATTGCCAGTTGTTCCACGCTCAACGCCAGCTGATGAACTAAATGCATGTTTGAAGTCATCCATTTTATGGAAATACATTAAAACACTTAAATTGAGTATAAACATGAGAGTCGAATTGCAGAAATAATAATTGAACAATGTCATCGAAGCAACAATTTTAAAAGGGAAGTACAAAGCCGAAGACGTTTTAATCCCACGCATCCCTATGATACCGAACGACATGCCATTCAGCTTTAAGCGCTTACAGTTTCCAGTGCGGCTTGCATTTGCAATGTCAATAAATAAATCGCAAGGGCAGTCGCTAAGTGTATGTGGCATCAACCTACAAAATCCATGTTTTTCACATGGCCAATTATATGTCGCCTGTTCCCGTGTCGGAAAACCAACAACTTTATTTATTTATGCGCCAGAACATAAAGCTAAAAATATTGTTGACCAAAAAGCATTACAGTAGAGAGAAGCAGTGAAGAGTAAAGAGTGTTTAAATAAATACTAAGAAATAAACACTATTTTGAAAATATATATTTTGGTTGTTATTTCATAAGAAATTAGTAAAATCATTTTCAGGTATTCATTTTTATATGGAGGATTCAGTTCAAATTGAATAGGTACTCATACCTAAGATAGGTCAGCTATACGAAATAAAGTAGTGCATGATTGCAACGCTAAGGCGGTACGAAGTTCGCCGGGTCAACTAGTAATATATACAAATTAATACATTGGTCAAAAATTTTATTTTTTTTTTTGGTTGGCGAAGGGGAAGGGTAGAAGCTGGCGTGAGCCACCTCCACCTGGGGTACAGATCAACAGACGCAATATGTGTCACCCAACAAAGTGAACTTTTACCGAGACTCGGCGAATTATTTCTTTGGATCTGGTACAGGGCGTTATTTCACCATTGAGTCGCCAAATGGGGGATCTTTTACCATTTGTTCATCGCGTAATTATCAAGAAATGAATCCGCATAGAAAAACCATTACGACATACGGGCCAGTACCATCTGTCAACAAACGGATAAAGCGGCATATGAGAAAGCTTGCAAGCGAAAATATGATGAGCTGCAAATAAATTAAAGCTGAGCTGGGATTAGATGTTACCAGGCAACGAGTGAGCTAATTTTTGAACAATAATTTAGATCTTACATACCAAAACAAAGTCGGTAAACCTTGGTTATCGAAACTCCATAAATGTGCACGGATAGAGTTTTATGAAAAACATAAGTTTCGGGATGCTGAGTTCAAAATATAATATTCAGTTGTTTAAGAATAAACATAGTGTTCATCTGAGCTGGCTTCACCAAATCTGATGCACTAAAGAAAATACAATACAACTGTACCTTTGTACCAAACAACTAACCTAGCATATGTCTAAAATTACAATCAGCCACACACGAGGTGGGAAAGAACACTTGTAATTCTAAAACTAACCCAAAAGATCACAACGGCAGAATGTCAAGTGGCCGACGCCGTGCCCAAAATAATAATAAATTTTCAACCCGCAAATACGTGGGTGTGAGTCTAGAATAAGATCTTCTAAGGAAAATTGTTACCTCCTACAGCCTAAGATAATCCTATATAAACTCCGTACCTTTGCAAATAAAGTCAGTTCATATTTTGAATTCAAGGAATGAAGATTGGGTTATTTTCTGTTCTCTTCGGAAATCCCTATTCACAGTAATGAAAAAAAATTTAATTTGGACGGTCCTGACTGTTATCATAAATATTGGAGAGATCCACGTTCCCCACGAGCCAAATGTTATAAGCGAAATCATAGAGGTAGATCTATAATGGAATGGTAGGCCTTTAGTGCTAAAGGAATGTCTCTTATATATTTTGTATCCAGTCGAATGAATGCTCAAGCTTATATTGAGTTAGTAGATGGCATGCTATCTCATTTTGAAGAAGAGTTTCATGGTGAAAATTTGACTTTTCAGAACGACAATGCGTCAATACACGAGCTACAATGAATTACTTTGGTCCACAACATACCCCTGATCAAGTGGCCCTCACTAACTCCGTACATAAATCCGAAACAGGATCTCTGGGGAATCCTTTTCGCAAAAATGTATGTATGCAAATCAGTATCATACACTAAAAGAGTTGAAAAACGCAATTGTTAGAGAATGAGAAAAATTTGAGCTATCAACTCTCCAAAACTTGGTAGTGTCAATGCCAAACAAGCTAGATGAGCTTCACAACAATAAGGGAGACTCTATTAAATATTAAATGTAATATTTTCCTGCGAAAGTAAAAATAATCAAAAAATAGAAGTTAAAAGTGAAATGCACTTATACCTATTTTCTATATATAAAAATTAAAATTCGTTGTTTGTTTGTTTATAAGAGAAACATATAAGATGTGTTGATTCTTTATTCTGATAGAATTGATATGTGACTATAAACGAAAAGAATTAAAATATTTGGAATAAGTTTCTCAATAAAAATAAATCAAAGAAGCTATCTTCGGCAATGCCGAAGTTTTTATACCCTTGCAGTCCTTGGCAATAATATTTTTACATTTTGAAATTTCTTTCCCTGCAACTCAATTCACCAATGCACAAAGAAAACATTCAAATTATTACTCTTTTATTACTTCAATTTTTTCTTCTTCTTACAACATTCCCTAAACAATGCACGGCACGCATACACATACAGTTCATGTAGCGTTGTGTGTATGTGTGTATGAATGTGCTCTGTTGATTTGATGATGACGTAGTAGGCAGCAAGCAACGCTTCCGGCAGCGCTTGAACCGATTTGTATTGACTGTAAATTGTATTCCATTTATCCGATCAGATTTTAATTTGAGATTTTATATCCAATACTATCATATTGGTAATTCATGGGGATACTCCAATTTTTGCAAAAATTATTGTTGTAGAGCTAAATGATATAGTAGTCCGATCCTGATGATTTTCATACTTTATCTTATCCGGGTAACAAAAAGTCACAGAAGAAAATTTTCAGCCCGGATGAGTAAAACGTAACTGCACCGACGGACGGACGGACATGGCTATGTCGACTCGGCTTCTCATGCTAATCAAGAATATATATACTTTATAGGTCGGAAATGTCTCCTTCTGTGCGTTACAAACATCTGACCAATTTTATAATACCCTCTGCAAGCGTATAAAAATGGCTATTTTGCTAAGTATGCATATATGTAACGTGCTTGTAAGAATGAGCGAGAAAGCACATTCTTTGATACGCAGCTTGTAAAAAGAAATAAAAAGAAATTCATATGAATTGTAAACACTAAGCATATTTTAAATAAGCCAGCTCAATTTTGTGAGGAACATATATTCCACACAACAACATGGAAATAATCAGAGCACATATCTAAAACCAAGGATGCATGGTGCCCGGCAACATGTTGCCAACGATCACGCTTCGCAACATGTTGCTGCAATTAAAACACGCAACATTACGATACGATACAACAAGTTTGATCGAACCACATACGACCACCCAACAATTTCGTCACAGCGGGAAGATGCGTGGGAGGCAGAGAACGAAAGAATCAACGGCTGGTGTAGTGAGGGGGGTAGTGAGGGCTGTGTGCATACCAAGTCAAGCCAATAGCGTCGATCATGTTCGAATGGCAAAGGGGGGTATGTGCAAGCCGAAGAAAGGGGGAATTGGGCATTGGGGAAGCCCTGTCTACGAGGCGAATAACGTATTGATGACGTAGACGAATGATTTTAGTTGATGTTGACTTAAATTAACTAGAACTAAACAAACTAAAATCAATATGTTATTCATATGAAGTAAAATGCCCATGCATTGGGAGAAGGGCAACAATTCCCATGAACTGAGAGAACGAGCAACGAGAGAAGACATGCGACCGGAGCAGAGAAATCAACTAGTGGAGAGAAAAGGGTGGAAGCCCACTTAGCAACAGAGGCACTATTTGGGCAGAGCAGAGCAACAAGGACAAGAGTCAATGAGCGCACAGCAATCCAGAATGTGGATGCGCCTGCGCCAAGGACTTTACGGGACTTTCACCACACATGGCAACAGCGTGGATGAAAGCGATGGGCCGATGGAAAGTTACCGGCTGTATAGCGGTATCACACCAAGTGATTCTAGAGGCCCAGGATGCCTATATAAGGCGAGCAGAAAGTCAGGACATCATCAAGTCGTCGAGTCAAGATCAAGCTATCAAGTCATCGAGTCCTGATCAACAACAAGCGAAGCAACAAATCTCTTTTGGCCTTACGAGTAACCTTATAGACTCAACAAGCAGCAACAAAATCTGAATATAAAGCAAATATATACGCAACCAGTATAACCAGCAACCCAAAAAGTGTAAAATAACACATAAATATTCCACAAAAAACCCAAAGTATACAAATAAACACCAGCATACATTTATACATATAAATCATTGTGTCATAATTTCACCGGGGCACAAAATAAAATTTGTTGTGCCGAACCTCGCCCTAAAGATTGAAATTATCCTAAAGAACGAAAAAGGATCGTTACAACTTCTCATTGGATTATTCTCACAATAACCGAATAGAGCCACACTGAAAGAGTATAATTTACTAAGGAGAAGACGAGCTCACTCTCTCGAAAAATAGACATTAAGACCAAAATCATGAAATCCGAAATTATAATGGCAATCCCAAGGGATTAATAATTAAAAATAAAAGAGAGTTTACAAAGTAATGATAATGCCTCACAAGGCACAACTCTCGAACTAACTTCATTTTGTGTTTTATCCAATACTGTGTCCGCCGCCATGATTTCATTGAAATTACATTCCTTCGTTTGTAGAAAAAATCTGATTGGTCAGTAGATCTCTTCTATGATAGGCTGCGCTCGGAAGAGTGATGACCGACTGCAGTCAGCGGCGCCAGTGAGCAAGAAAAGTGGAGAGGCTGCTCGTAACTGAGCTGCCATGAAATTGAGCAAAGCGAGAGACAACGCTGTGCACATATGAGCAGTTTGAGAGAGCGAATTCACGGAATGGAGCCCAACCAAAACTTCTTGATGCGATGTTCGATAAAGCGTAGCCCATTTGAATTTCGCCGTCAAACAGAGCAGAAAGGGCAAAAATAAAATACAGATAGACCCTGCTACGACTCATTCAATAACTTTACCAACAATTTACTAAACCCGCCAGTCCAAAGCTTTAGAAGATAATTACTTACTTTTTAATTTTTACTTTCCCATTGCACTGGCTTTAGTACATTTTTTTCTTGTTGTCGTTACAATACTCGTTTATGATTTTTATGACAAGAGAAAAAATTCCTTAGAAGAACCGTTATATATATTTTGGCATTCAGCTTTATGCTCGACGATTTATTCAGATTAGCGCCGCCAAATGTAGTTTCAGTTATCTAGCTTAATTTGGCAATCTCGGTCACCAAATTTTTTTTGTATCACAACTCAAATATTTTCTTTAGTTTGCCGTTAAATACGCGAAAAAAAAAAAACAATTTTATCTGCGGAGGAAAAATCAAAGATTGAGGCTTACTCGGAATTGAACCTGTCTGTACACAAAATTGCCGAAATAACTGGCAGCCGCAGGAAAACTATATCCAATTTTATGTACAGTTTGTGGAACAATTATTTGCAAAAGGAAAGGGACTTTTTTTATATTCAGTCCTTTTTTTTAAATTCTGATCACATTTTTTTTACAAGCAAATCTCCCACTCAAGCTTACGAGCACCCTAGCTCCCTCACCAGCCAACGGCCACATCCGGCCTTATGGAAAAACGTTTATATGCATAACTTGGCTATTTTTATCCGATTTTGATCAAATTTGGTATTTTGCTGGGTATTGGTATCAAATTCAAGTGTGCCGAAAATTATGTGAGATAATCGAGTTTTTCCAAATTACGGATGCGAAAAGGGGCGTGGCAAAATCTTTACATATACAAAATATGCGCATTTATTAAGCAAGTATCATGCCAAGTTTGGTGACTCTAGCTTTTATAGTCTCTGAGAATATATATACTTTATGAGGTCGGAAAAGCTTCCTTCTGTCTGTTACAAACATTTTGGCGACTTTAATATACCATTTCACCCTAGGGGCGTGTCAATCACTTTGCTGCAATTGTAAAGCAGCCAAGTGGGCGACAAGAACGATTTGTGCTTCGGATCATTGTCTTGGTACAGCTTATATTGGAGTTTGCTGGTGTTTCCTGGATCAACGAAGCCAAAATTCTGCACACTTTTTGAAAGTTCCGTTTTCAAAATGTCCATATAGAACTCCTTGGTCATAATTTCACTACCAATTTAACAGTTGGCACTATGTTTTTTGGCCTGAAGAGCTGTTTTCGGTTTGCGCCAAACTTTTCCAGGGCCATCGTTGTAGTACAACATGATCTTCGGTGGAGTCACAAAAAATCACGTCATCCCAGTAGGATTGTTTCTATTCATTGTGGCGAAATGTAAACGTTTCTCCACATTCACAGCTGACAGCAATGGCTTCTTCCTTGCGACGTCGGATGAGTATTTGTGGCACTTGAGTATTCTCCTCACAGTCTCAGGGCGCACGGTCTTGTTCAGGCCTGTTTTCGCTGATTCCACTAACTCCCTTAGGCTTGTTTGGAGTTGGTTTTCCACTGCTTTGGGGATTTTGGAACAGAGGAACAGAGGTGTGCAATTCCAGTCTATTTTCTTTTTCAGCTCAATTTATAATATTGTAAGGGGCTGTCCATAAATTACGTAACGCAATTTTTGACAATTTTTGACCCCCCCACCCCCTTTGTCAGAGATTGTCACAGATTGTCACATTGCCTGACACTTGTACAGCCTAAATTTGAATTTTTAACGGACTTTTTCTGTCTTGAAAGGTTATAAAAATATATGTTACGATTTGTCGTTTCTGACTTTCATGTCCCGTTAACTTTTCTTTCGTCTTCTTTCAACTCGTGTTTGCATTTTGCAAAGAATTAATTAATAGACAGCATGGTAAATGGCTCTGTTCGGTTTACTTCATTTCTTCGACTTGGAATTTCGTTTTTATACCCTTGCAGAGGGTATTATAAAATTGTTCAGATGTTTGTAATGCACAGAGGGAGACCTTTCCGACCCCATAAAGTATATATGTATATTCTTGATCAGCATGAGATGCTGAATCGATATAGCCATGTCCGTCGGAGCGTATGCGTTTTTACTCAGCCATCTAACAATAAGCCAATTTTTTTTGGGGGGGCTTTTTATTACCCGGGTGAGATAAAGTATGAAAATCTTTGCGATCGGACTACTAAATCATATAGCTCTAGAACAAGCATTTTTGCAAAAATTGGAGTATCCCCATGAAATTTAAGAATATGATAGTATTTGACATAAATTGACATATCCCAAAATTTGAATCTGATCGGATAAATAGAACACAAGTTACAGTCAATACAAATCGGTTCAAATGATGACGTAGTAGACAGCAAGCAGCGCTGCTTGCTGCCTACTACGTCTTCATCAAATCAAACAGAGCACATGCATACCCACACACAGACGCAGCGCTAGAAGAACTGTATGTGTATGCGTGTTGTACTTTCCCTTCAGTACCGGTCGCCGCAAATTCCTCAGAAAATCCGAGGCGATTTGTGAAATGTCGCCTCGGAATTTCAGGGGACATGCCACACAAATTTGCGGCGACATTTAGCATTGCATGTCCTAGCGCCTCGGACATTCTCTCGATTTTTCGGCGACATGGTCGCCGGAATTTCCTCTGAATGTCTGCGTAAAATAGTGGTTGTTTTTTCAATCGAAGTTGCGGCGATATGTCGACACAATGTCCCCGCAAAATTATACCTCGGATTTACAATCGAATTTTCGGCGACATGTCGACCAATTGCTCAAGGGAAAAAATACCTCGGATTTACAATCGAATTTGCGGCGACATGTCAACCAAACATTAATGAACATTTCATTCCCAAAAATAAGTGACAATATAATTTTATACAATTGTGTTCATTTTATTTAAATCTACGTTACATTCTTATTTCTATTTTTTTGTTTATTGAAAGTATTTTTGGCACAGGCCAAACTATTTCTTAGGGTATTTTCGGCAGGCTCGCCGGGGTGAGAGTTGTGAATTGATTCTGAAAAGATAAAAATTTATCAGGCAATCAAGAATGCACGTTTAAATTTATATTTCTTACCTAGCAACACGGAGAGGAAATTGGGAAAAGCTTTTAAGCTATGTTTCCCATTCCTCCCGTCGACATTGTGGCTCTCTATTAAGGAATCGTCCAATACCTGCCGTATAGATTTCCCAGGCGCAGCTTGGGAGACTAAAAACGTAGTTTTTTCAACTGCCAAATAGAAAACATTAATATGTCTCTATTCCGTTTTGTCAAAAGTAGTTTTCATAATGTTTCCTGTTGCTGGGACCCAGTTTGCTCGCGATGTTTACAAGCTGTTCGATTCCAATTAATGGAAATCCGATGTATGTTGCCTCCTCCTGGATCATCATCTTCATCATTTGCCTGATCATGACGTTTTGCGTTGCAACCATCGCCTTCAGCTCCTGGACCTCCGCCGGTAACTGCCTCAACATGACAGCGTTGTCTTAAAGAAATGTTTGCAAAAAGAAATTAGTATTGAATTACAGGTTGCCAATAAATTCTTTACAAGTACTTACTTATCTCAGGTTCATTAGATTCTGTAATGAGTTTAAAAAAGAAAAAAATTCAAAATTTGTAATATTTCGCTATTTATTATTTATTTCGTATTTGCCACTTCAAAAGTCATTTTCATCATTTTTTTTTAACTTCCTTGGTCGGCCATTCTGAAGAAAAAATATATTATTTACTGTTGTCATTCAAAATTCAATTTCCCCCTTTTGTTTTTTTTTTTTTTTTTTTTTGGTTTCTCGAACCATGGTGGGTGAATCTTCCAAAGATATCTAAAGCGCCGTCTCAATAAATATGCCCGATTCATACCAAAGGTATGCCTACGAACTAAACACCTCCATTTCCCCATTTTTAGCTACCTACAGATGCAGCAAGGGAACAACTACTAAACCCCCCTTATACGGCATGGCTACCGCTTTGGTCACAAAATCGGACACAGAAAACTTTTCCAAAGTTGATGCCATTTCTAAATAGGTGAAATATATTCCTATACTGCTTGAGCTTATAGGCTCATTAAAAAAACTTCTAATCTCTGCAAATCGTTTCCCTACAATAAATATTTCACCAAGCTGCTCTGTGAAAGAAACTACCTGAAATGGGATGCTTTCACCTATGAAACAATAATTATCTGGCCTTCTATTGCTAAGAGTGCAACCCTTAATTTTTAAGAAGTTCTCAGCTAACTCTATTTCTTCTTCTGCCTCCACATTAAAGTATCTTCTGTGATTTTCCTATATATTTGTGGTAAAATTTGTGTCGGCTTTCGGACAAATCTCTTAAGAGTTTGCAAATAATTTTCGAAAGAGTATGAGGAGCCTGAAATCGGATCACCGATTTGCCCAACAGTCTCTTTTAAGTGGACTAAGCTGTGAACATTGTAGGAAACACTGTTTTCCCCAAAAACCAGTGGAAAATTCTCAACAAATAAGTTCAACATTCGCTGAGAATTTTCCACATTACTGTGTCTTTGTTTTTGGGAGCATAACAACCTGTAAGCACAGTGAAGCAATAAAAACTCGTAATACTGGTCACCATTCATTGTATCTTTAAGAGCTACAATCCCAGTATACAACAAAAACTGTCTGTACTCGATTGCCTTCCAATTCGCAAGCTCTACTAATGATCTCGGCTTTCTTGCAAACTCTTTCGGAATATATTTTCGCATGGATATTAATGCTTCGGAAATTTTCTCTTTGTCAGTTTTTGATATTTTACTGAAAACTTTATTTGTATTTATTCTAGTCAAAAATTTACGCATGACACCCAATTCAACAAGATGCATGCAGTCGAGTGGTATTTGTGTTATCATTAAAACACCAATTTTTTCAAATGCGGACTGAATGTTTAAATATTCGGCTTGATGATGCGACGGATACTTTCTATTGCGAAAGTCTTCATCTGATATTAATTCACCACTTTTAGTGCTGAATGTCAAAACAGAGTCAACTTTTCGTGATACCTGAATACATTTGCTACAACCGTGACTGGAAGTATGACCAGGCGTGCCAGTAACAAATGCTCTTGCAGGATCATCACACACAATACCGCGAAGTTCTAAGTGAACTTTTTTATTTCCAATGGTTAAGCCATTTTTCATAATCTCGGACAACTCAATTGTGAATTTGGACAAAAATTCATCGGAGGTCAATGGCTTATTGTGACCCATAAATACTCCGATCGGCAAAACAGGACATTTATAAATATTATTTAAACGAATAAGTATGGGCCACAATTGCGCACGCGAACTTTTAAACAACGGAAGTCCGTCGACATTAATATCGACGCTTAATACATCGGGAATCTTGGGCAAAATAGAAAGTTTATTTAATTGCTTCGACAAGCTTATATGTAAATAGGTGCCGCCTCCTATTACAGCAATGTCAGGCTTTTCGGAGCAATTAAACTTATAGAAGGGCTTAACTTTTTAAATTATGTGAATTTAAAATATTCACTAATTCAACAGCACAGCTTCGTTTTGGTTTATGCTTTAAATACCAATTTTTCAATTGTGCATTTAAGCCATCACCAACGTTTGCTTGTGCTTCTACGCTCTACGCACTATCTCCTATAGTGGCCACAGTTTCTTCCTCAACTGACATGAATTCGCTGACTGCCTGAAACTGGCCACTTTCTTGTATGTTTTGAATAGATCCTAATTCTAGAGACGCACTTCTTGAATTTAAAGCGTCTCTCTCCCTCTTTACTAACCTACGCATTTGCCTACTACTCAACATTTTCCTAAATTTATACATATTTCAAAAATGAACTACCTTTAATTTAAAACAAAAGGGGCTGGAAAAAAAGAAAGTATACATATATACATATATTTGAATAATTTTACTTAACTTAATGAGGGGGTAAGTTTTCAAATTTAAAAAGAACAAAATTATCTTTTATTTTTAAAATAATTTTATTTTTTTGTCTAAAAAATAAACCATAAGTAAAAGTATGCCATATTTGATTTAAATTTATTTTTTTTTTAACTTTTTAAATAAGTTTTTATTTTCAGACAATATATTTGTTGATTTTTTGAATTTTTTTTTTACTTTTTATTTACAATAATATTGAAGTAAACACAAAATTGGATAATTTATTAATATACAATAATAATAAATAATTTGTTATAAAAAAACAATTAAAACGAGAATTCAGCAATTGTAAACCAATTACGAATTAATTGATTTGATTTTCTTTCATAATTAGTTTTCATAATTAGACCACAAAAAATATTTAAACTTGGCACATTGTATGGTTAATTTTTTAACGTAAAAAAAATAAAATTATAAAAAATAAAAAAAAATATTTTTTTTGGGAACGGCCCGGGATTGAACCTAATATACACTCAACGAAATTCAATTAAAGGCAACCACATCTTTGTACTTACAACTGAAATAAAAATAAGAAACATCAAGTAACGGGACATTGGTTTTTTCTAGTTTGCTTTGTCTTGATGTTCGCTTTATATTTTTACCATACACAAAAATTTACAGTTAGTTTTCTCGTAAGAATAAGTAAATTTCGTACACGTTCATGATTATTGCATTACTAATTATGCATTACTCAATTTTGCTGGCAAAACACTTTGTTTTTATTTTGCATTCACTTTTCATTCTTTAATTTATCCACTTATTTTTCACTGCTTTTGCTTTCGTTTCTTGCATTAATCTTTATTTGCATTCAAGTACAAATAAAGCTATTAATTTTTCTTTATTTATTTATTTATTAAACTCTAACAACATATATGTACATACATAGTGTTGTATTTCAAAGCAAAAAAAAAAACCAGAGGGCCGGGGTTAACTTCGACCGCGTCGAAGTTTGTATACCCTTGCAACTGTTTTGGTAATTCTTTCCTTACCCATAGATATCAAAGTGTAAAAACCTTTTTATCCCAAAAAGAACGGCCTTCAATCTTAGCATAGGATATAACGAACTTTTTGACAAAAATCACTGTTTTCGACCGATCGTTCCTATGGGATGTCTATGATATAATCACCCGATCTTGACCAAATTTGGCACAGTCGTTTATAGCTACAATAAACTAACTTATATTAAATTTGACCACAATAGCTATAAAATTAATGAAGTTATTGAGAAAGTCACTGTTCGTGACTTTGCCGTTTGTATGGGAGCTATATGATATAGTCACCCGATCTTGATCAAATTTGGCACAATCATTAATAAGAACATAAAACTGACAAATACCAACTTTTATGACAATAGCTATAAAATTAATGAAGTTATTGAGAAAGTCACTGTTCGTGACTTTGCCGTTTGTATGGGAGCTATATGATATAGTCACCCGATCTTGATCAAATTTGGCACAATCATGAATAAGAACATAAAACTGACAAATACCAACTTTTATGACAATGGCTATAAAATTAATGAAGTTATTGAGAAAGTCACTGTTCGTGACTTTGTCGTTTGTATGGGAGCTATATGATATAGTGGTCCGATCCGGCTGAATCAGAGATATACAATGCCTGCAGTATATACAATCCTACGTGCAAAATTTCAGCTCTGTAGCTCTTACGGTCTCGGAGGAGTTCGCGTTGATCCAGACGGACGGACGGACGGAAGGACGGACATGGCTATTTGAACTCGTCTCGTCGTGCTGATCAAGAATATATATACTTTATATAGTCTGAGATGCTTCGTTCTATGCGTTGCACACTTCTGACCAAAATTAATATACCCTTTTTGCAAGGGTATAACAACAATGCAAAGTTTCATCTTCGCTTTGTCAAATTTTGCTTTCCATCTTCCGCTATGTCGCGTGCCGAAAACAAAGAGTGTAATTAAGCATAGCCGACTATGCAAAATTGTATGTAAATATGATATACAATAAGAATACTAAACGTACCGGATTCATTAATTGCATAATCAGGGTACATATAAATAAAATATAAATTATATTTATATAATTGTTGTACATAAAGATTTAATCCGCCATCAATTTTATTTTTACTCATAATTAATTAGGATATACAAAAATCATCGAAGCATAAAATCTTCTTTGCTGCTGCATGATTACTTCTTGCCCAATTTTTTTTTTCTCTCAAATGAAAAATATATATAAATTTTTTTCTAAGTTTTTTTCGGCAGCCGATCGAGTTTCGATGACGACATAAGCTCGTTCGGATGCCGTCGGCTAAACTCATCTTGAAATACGCTGGCAGAATTTTTTTCTGCCGACGCGTCGTCCCAGTGGGGATTTCTGGCATTTAGCATTGCAAAAATCATAGCTTCTAAATCAATAAAGCGATTTCAAAAATTTAAAAAGCATATGATAAAGAATACCTTAAGCTTCAAAATGAATGTTTGTCAAAAGTGCTGGGTGTTCGTGGTGCTGTAATATTCAAGGTCAAAGTCAGAAAATATTTCCAAGCACGTTTTTCCTTTAAAAATGGATCGAAACCCGGGTTTTTTCAATCACAAATGGTATTTTTCATTGTTTTAGACGACTGTGTAACATTATTTATTGTTTTAATTTAATTTTTTAACATAATTGCAAAAAGAAAAAAATTTTTTTTTATTTTTTTTAGGTTAATTTTGAAAATTTGCTATTGATGGCTGATTTTTTTTCAAAATAATTTTCAATATTTACATCAATATCTAATAAACTCAACATTTCTGGACTATAGTTGCTATTTTCCAAATCCTTTCGTGATCGCACGTGCCTCAGTGATGCAATTAGTGGGTCCGAAGAGGCTGCTAGCATGTTAAAAAGGTCTTCATTTTGTCTAAGACGAGAAATTTTTAATGTATTGTGTATCTGAACCTTTTCTAGTCCTTGTTTTTACATTCCTGTGCTTCTTCGGATAGCTCTCCAAGTAGTAAACACTGATATTCTATTAATCCTTTTCGTGAACCAAAATCCTATGTACCGTTGGGGTAAGTTACCATTTCATTTTTTTCACGAAATATGCCAGATTTCAGAAGCTTGCGATCCATTTTCGCCTTAAGTTATATTGTATATAGGTACATATGTATTTGATATTTACCTTAATCTCCGTACTAGCGTTTTCGAATGAAACGCTCATCTCCTTCAGCAATCCCATTTCACACTCGTAAACTTTCAAAATCCTTTCATTCTTTAACAACATTTTTGCACAAATAAATAAAACTGTCTTGAATTATATTGACAAATACTATTCAGTCCTGATTTAAGGTGTTTCCACTTTTGAAGTTAAAAATAAACTGTCGCAAACGAGAGGAATAATTAGCTCTTTATGTTATATTTTTAAATTAACTAGGTAGAACGAAAAATCGGTATAACCCTTTTTGTATTAATTAGGTAAAAAAAACTTAATATTTACATCCAATTAGGTAAACGGAAATAAAAACCACCAACCCACAATTAGGACAAATTTTTCAATTTTCAATCAATTTAAATAACATTTACCTGTCTTGTCAGTTTTCAAAGCATGTAATTAGCAATTTAACATTGTAGAAAGGCATATATTTATATAAACATGTAGTATTTGCAAAACAACATTACGCAATGCTATCATTCAAATACAAAGAAGCTACAGGCCGATACGCATGCGCTCTTCTTCTTCCTATACCTGCAGCGCATTTTTTAGGCGAGGTTGCCTTAGTTTTATGGCTTACGCATCGGTGTCGCAGGTCTCCGCATATTGGGACTATATACATCTGATAGGTAAATATTTCACCTACCTAGTGTATGTAGTCCGGTATTGATACTCGTTGATCCTTGTTAGTTGTATTCCACCAAAGTTAAAAAATGCCAATATTTAGTACATTTCTTAAATGCTTTTAGTTCAACAACGATTTAAGTAATTATTAAAATTTATGAAACATGCTATTCATAAAGAACACACTTTTCAGATAAAACCAAAAAATTCAAGATCGATTGTTGAAATCGCCCAATATTCAGTTTTAAAGTTGCAATTTTTTTTTTAAATTATCATTTTTTCCTATTTACTACAAATGTCCCAACTTTCGGCGCCTCTAGCACCCATGAATCTCAACCGATTTCAAAAATTTTTTGGATTCATAATCTCTGAAGTATTTCCTATCGATTGCATATATCATTTTTGCCAAACGCGATAATGAAAAAACGTATTTTTGCAACGCTATTCCAGCAAAAGGCCCAACTGTGCGACGTCAGTGGTTCGGAATATGTGGCGATTTTGTCCCCGGCGACATTTGGTACTGAAGGGTCGCTTAGGGAATGATGCAAGAAGAAAAAAATTTTTATAAAAAGAGAAATAATTTGAATGTTTTGTTTGTGTATTGATGAATTGAGTTGCAGGGAAAGAAATTTCAAAATGTAAAAAAATTATTGCCAAGGACTGCAAGGGTATATAAACTTCGGCATTGCCGAAGTTAGCTTCTTTGATAGTTTTAGGAATCATTTTGTCACCTTGACTAAGTATTTCAAAATATGCCGACATGTCATAGTATATTACCAGATCCCATGAGGACGCTACCACTTCCACATCACCGATTGGATCCAAGTACACCGCGGCTGTTGCGTTTAGACCGAGTCTGGTATTTTTCCGATATCGATTCATCTCAACGTCTTCGGATGATTTTACCCCAACAAGTGGACAGATTTTATTTATAGGTCTTGTAATTGACCCTTCCTGCAATTTGACTTTTACCACTCTTACTTTATCGTCCCTGCCTTTGTGAATTTCTTCAATCTTGCCCAGAGGCCACCTGGCTGGGTGACAATTCTCATCTTTGATCAGTACGACCTGACCATTCTCTAAATTTTCTGTGGTTCGTCGCCACTTATTCCTCTGCTGGAGAGTATATAGATATTCATCTTTCCATTTCAACCAGAAATCCTTCTTCATTTTCTAAATTAGTTTCCATCTGTCTAAATTTACAATTTTTTCTTCTGATATGGACTCGGCTGCTTCTAATGTTGGTCTTCCAATCAAGACATGTCCAGGAGTTAATACTTCGTTGTTGTCCATATCTTCACCTGTCGTATACAACGGCCGTGAATTTAGTACTGCTTCTATCTGGCACAATAACGTTGCCAGTTCTTCATATGTGAGGTTACTATCTCCTATTACTCTTTTTAAATGATATTTGACCGATTTTACTCCCGCTTCCCAAATACCTCCGAAATGAGGTCCTGCCGGGGGGCTAAAATGCCAGCTGATCTGTTCTCGTTCTAGAACAGGGGCAACCTGAACGTTATCTCGAACTGCTTTTTTGAAGTCTTCATCGAGCCTCCTAGCCGCTCCCACAAAATTTGTACCATTATCGGAATATATATTAGCGCATTTACCCCGTCTTGCTATAAATCTCCGAAATGCTGCTAGGAAGGCATCAGTTGTTAAATCACTAACAACTTCTAAATGAATTGCTTTAGTTGACAAGCACGCGAATACTGCTATGTACCCTTTGAATGTTTTTTGTCCCCGATTTTTTGAGCATCTTTTATGATATGGGCCGGCAAAATCAATCCCCGTGTTATCAAATGGAGATGACACCGTTCCCCGATTTTTGGGCAGGTTACCCATAATTTGCTCCGCAGTTACTTGGCGGTATCTGGCACAAGTGACGCATTCCCTCAGGTATTTTTTAAGTGCGCTTCTTAAGCCGAAAATCCTTTGAATTTGATTTCTCATAAGATTAATTCCTCCGTGTAGAGTTTCCTTATGAGCATCTTTAATCAATTTAGCGGACGTTGACGATACTATGCGCAGTACGTTCAAGTGGCCCCTACGACACCAGGACAAAACCTGTTACGCGCGAGCCCAAGCAGATAACTGCCCACCTCCCACCCGACCGACCGAGGGGTGCAGCCGTATAACGCACGGCACGAATCGCGAGGACAAATACACAATAAAAAAAAAACAGACAAACAAATAAATAAAAAATACTATAGCTATCTATTAACTAAATGGGATAGGATAGAAGTTTTAATCATATTAATAGAAAGCTCTGAGCCAATTACAGGGAATAGAAGGTTGTAATCAGAGCAGAGGACCCTAAAAGGCTCATGCAGGGCATAGTTAGAAGAACAACGACTAAGGGATAAAGGTATCAAAGGATGTCTACTCCGTCTACATGGTACCGACAGATTTACCTGAGCTAATAACTCAGGCGAGTTGATATCACCAATTAGGAGCTTGTGCATAAAAATAACACCAAGCATAATTCTACGGTTAGTTAGGGAAGGAAGGTTAATCAAGAGAAGTCTACTACAATACGAAGGCAAATTGACATTACGATCCCAGCTTAAGCCACGAAGAGCAAATAGCAAGAACTGCTTTTGAATGGATTCAAGTCTAATCTGGTGCGACTCATATTGAGGTGACCAAATGCAAGATCCATACTCTAAAATAGGACGGACAAGCGAAGTAAAAAGAACTTTAGTTGTATAGGGGTCATCAAATTCTTTTGACCATCTTTTAATGAAACCCAGGACACTCATGGCCTTTGCGACCGTGGTGAAAATATGGGTGTTAAAATTTAAAAGGACTATTGTTTAGAAAATAAGTGACCAGTTGAGGAGAGTTATGAAAAAAAGTCATTACCTTACATTTGATAGTGTTAAGATTTAGTAGATTAAACTGGCACCAGAATTGAAAGTTTTTAAGATCAGCTTGTAGCCGACTAAATGAATCTGTATCTTTATAAGTAAGACAAAGCTTGACATCGTCAGCATACATAAGCACATGCGAATGAACAATGACTGATGGAAGATCGTTAATGAATAGTGTAAAAAGTAGAGGGCCAAGATGACTACCTTGAGGTACACCAGAAGTCACAGGAATGGAATCGGAAAAAGAAGTCTTAAACTCTAGTTGTTAAATATTCTCGAACCCAAGAGAGGAAAAGGTGTGGAAACCCAATGTCGCTCAGCTTAAAAAGTAATAGGGTATGATTAACGGAATCAAAGGCTTTGCTGAAGTCAGTGTATATGACATCAGTTTGTTTACCATTTTTGAACCCCTTGATAATTATTGATGTAAATTCTAAAAGGTTTTTACAAACCCATGTTGGAATGGCGAAATAATAGAGCAGTGGCGTAGCGTGGGTTTCGGGCGCCCGGGCGGAACACATTTATGCCGCCCTCTTATCTAGGTACTCCAATTTTATGGTGTATTTTATTACATATGTTTACATATATAGATTCTAAACAATTTTTTGAGAGGAACAGAATTTATTTTTGAATATAAAATGCAAATCAACAACACGTATGTAATATAAATGTTTTTATTGAAAAACAATGGAGTAACTGTTATAATTTATAACTAATCATGTTTCTATTTATAAATTTATGCGTCTAGTTTTTTTTAAGGCAAAGTCTTTAATGGCAGCATCAATGTCAAGAGCATCACACACCTCTTGTTCAATAGACAAGATGCCCAAATTATTGAGTCGTAAAGTGCTCATTGTTGATCTTAAATAATTTTTTGTTAGTTTTAATTTTGAAAAACTTCTTTCACAGCTTGCATTGCTTATGGCAATAGTAAAAAAATTCGCAGTAGTATTATAATGTTCGGCAGAGAATCATCCATCTTGGATTTCACAATAAATTTAAACAATTCAAGTGAGTCTGCCTTAGAAAGATATTCTTTGTTGCCTGTAGCAATAACAAAAGACTGCAGTCGAAGTCGTGCCGCTTGGAAATCCTGCTCGTCAATTCGAGAAATCCGTAGTCGATATTATATGCATTGTTGTCTAGATCTAATAACAAAGCCGGCGTAAGACAGGCAAATTTATCCTTCAAACTCTTCAAACTACATTGAATATAAATATTTAATACTTACTTAGTCAAAATAGCGAAAAAATTAAACTTAAACAAATTTGTTCAATAATTTCACGACAAATTCAAGACAGCACGAACTTATTAGCACAAAACCAAAGTTTGCAAAGAGAAATAATGCATTAGTCCGCGTGGCCCAACAAAATCGCAAACTTACACAGATTAGAGCCGAGCAGTTGCCGAATTCATATCTGCGAGAGTAAAAATAATATCAGCTTCTCTTTTGCTCCTATGGTCGTCGTACATTACCCTCCAGTACCAAATGTCCCCGGTCGACAATGTCGCCGCATCGGTCGACTATACCGACGTCGGCAGAATTAAATTCTGCCGGCGTCGACAAGCAAAGGCCAGCCGACGGTGCCCGAACTGTCCAATGTCGTTGTCGAAACACTTCGGCTACCGAAAAGAATTGAGCAAACACAATTTCTTGAAAAAAATTGACACAGAAAAAAAAGGCAAGAATAGGAAAAATGCAGCATCAAATAATATTTATCCCTCTACTTCCCAAATTTTTGTTTTAAAAACAAAAATTATTTTTGCACTGGTTACGGGTAAAAAAAAAATATTTGTTCTAGAAAAATTTTTGGTTTCCCGAGATTCAGTATATATTGGGTCAAATCCTAACCCCGCCTAGAGGCGGTCTTGGGAAACATTGCCAAAAAAATTTTTTACTGCATAGTTTTTTGGGCTGTTGTTTATTATTTATGAAAAACTTCAAAATTAGTGCACAAATATTCGAGAATATGCATATTTATAAATATAAAGATAAGTTTAGTTTATTTATGATGAAAATCAAAGAAACAATTTTTTTGCATCGATAAGCAAAGATTAATATTACATTTTCGGCATATAACCTGCGTCTCGGAAGGGCATCCTGTATTTTTACAAGTCTTCTTGCCGTTGATTCGTGGCAAATATTCAGGAAAATGTTCAATTCCATCGAAGCGAATTTCATCAGGCGGTAAAAAGTCTTTTTTCCGTAACCTTTTTTCTGAGAATTTGCGAGAGGACGTCCAGGAGCTTTGACATCTTTTTTTGATGTACAAAGCACTTTTGCAACTTGTGTTCGAAAATTTGGCAGTTGATATTCGGGATCTTTGGGGTCCGGCTTGTTAATTTTGTGAAACAATATATAAGCATTTACCATCGCAACATCAAGCAAATGTGTGAACACTCGGTTTGTATACTTTAAAGTTTTCCAAGAAATTTTGTATCGACCTATGAGTCCATCTATGTGATCTACGCCACCCATATGCATGTTGTATTCATTTATTGAATTGGGACAATCAATATCAACAAATTTTTTTTCTGAGCGCACAAATCGTGTGACAGTGGTTTTCGAAGGCACTTCATTTTGAAATGGCATAACGCCAACATAGGTGGATGCAAGGCGCACTGATTTATTGTCCTTCCATACCGTTAATGAAATGTCAACATTTGCTGCTGAGCCACAGAATTCCGTAGAGTACCCACGTGGAAGTTTCTTTAAAAGATTATCTGTTGGTATCTTGCAATTAGGGATCCGATTTGAGCGTATTGTCCCCAAAGAATAAATTCCTAGTGATCGCAGATAAACAAGTAGTGGTAGCGAAGTATAAAAGTTGTCAAAAATCATTATGTGGTTTTTGAATTTAGGCACTATACTGGACAGTCGAATTACTATGTTTGAAGACGCACCAAGATCTGGGGTTCCCGGAAGAATAACATTATCACCTGCACCACCATATACTTCAAAGCTATAGCAAAAACCAGCCGAATCGCACAGGACGAATAGTTTTATACCCCATTTGTGGGGCTTATCTGGCATGTACTGTCGAAGAAATGACTTCATTTTTGTTGCGCACATCTGTTCGTCTACACATAGATGCTGGGGCATTGGTACTGATTGAAATTTTTCATTGAAATGTTTTATAAGAGGGCGGACTTTGTATAACTGATCATCTGAACCTTTGCATGGCATAGTGCTATTGTCATTAAAATGAAGGTTGCTTCGGATTTCATCAAAACGATTTCTTGACATTGTGTCTTGGATAATTTTAAACGCATACTCGCTCCAATATGAACGGATACTTGGATAGTGAAATACTGACATATAAATTAGAATACCAATCAATTTACGCAATTCCAAGTTGTTTGTTGTGAAGGAGGTCCTAATGTTTTTTTGAGAAGCGTAAAGGTTAGTTTGGTAAACAATGTGCGATAGAATTTCATCATTTACGAAATATTCAAAGCATTTGGATGGAGTGTCCAGGATCAGAAATTTCTTCATATCGGGATCACAAAATTTGATCGACGATTTATCCAGAACAAGATTTTTTTGACGCCATAGTATCTTTTTAAATGCTTCTGATCTCGGGTCAATGGCCAAAGCAGATCCTACGAAAGCGCCAGATTGATTTATGGTGTTATTAAAGGACTTATTGGCAGATCGACGACTTCCTCTTGGTGATCTATCAAGTTCACTATGCGATTCACCTTGAATAAGAGAAAGCGGACGGCGCTTCCGTTTCGGGGTCGAAGAAGCACTTGATGAAGCATTTAAAGATGATGGTGACAACATTGAAGCTGTGCTGTTACCAAAGCAAATCTGTGATGCAAGTGCTGATTCTGACATATCAAGAACATCGTTAATTGAGACATCAATATCATTTCCAAAACTACCGTAACTAAAAAGAATCTTCATGTAAATCGTCTAAATTTTCTTCTTCGTTATCCGTTTCACCATTAAAGTCGAGCATATCTAATGCTACTTTTATTTCATCGTCGGAAAGCGATGACAGTTTAAGCTGTTTTTTGCGGTTCATTGCTGAAATATTTGTGTTTTGATTAACCGTTTTCATTAGAATTGCTTGTATTTAAAACTTACATTATCGAATTTTTTTTCACTAGGTGTCCCAAAACCGCCTCTAGGCGGGCTAACTTTGATCTCAAGTAAAAAGCTTATGGACACTTTTTCTTATAAGTTTAATCACTTTCTTATTAGTTAACTTGTGCAAAAATATGCTAGTAATTTTTAAATTGAGATATGGGAGTAAATTATATTTTTTTTAAATTTTTGAATTTGACTCTTCGCACCAAATAATTATTTTCTGTGATTTTCACTAAATTCGGCAATTGAATGCTTCTAGCAGCTGTCTTTCGTGGAATGGTAAACTGCGAAAGCTTCAAAATAAATATTTGGGATTCCCCTAAATACATGAAATAAAAATAACTACAAATACAGGTTTAAAAATTAGATTGCGCGACCAATGAAGTTAGCCCGCCTGCAGGCGGTCTTGGGAAGTAGAGGGTTATTTTCATGACGACTTTTCCATACCCTTGTTACTTATGGATGAGAAAAACATTTGAACATTATTACCATACATATATGTATGTACATAATTATTTTTATATATACATAATTTGTTACTTATAAATTGATCATTAAATAAGCATGTTCTTTTGATGTGAAACATACATTTGTAAATTTTACATAATTTTACATGCATCGTCGGTTATGGCCAAGCATACTCTGTGTTTTCGGCACGCGACAAATGAAGACAAAAAGAACAAAGTTAAAACGGGACATTGCATTGTTGTTTTTATTTACCATTTCGGCACGCGTCGCTTTGTTATTTTCGTTTCTCTTTACATTTGATTTAGAATTGCGTTGTCATAAAAGTGAAGAGTTTGCAACTTGTGAAAAATTATTGTGAAAATTATTCAAAATATATAAAGGTAAGTTTGCATTCATTTTAAAATAAATCAAATAAAGTTTCATTAAAATAAATGTTGAAAATAGAAGTGACAAATTTTAATTTTTATATAGCTCTATAAATATATATTTGTCCTTTCAGAAGCGATTCAGATGTCTGAAGGAGGACAGCCAGCGGAGAAGGTGCTCCTAAATGCCATCGGATGCGCCAAAAACACGGTTAATAAAATGAAGAATCGCCGTACGAAGGCATTAGAATAGAGATAATTGATTGTTTATGAGTATTTTTATAACATTGCAAAAATTGTATAATAATAAATAAATGAATATAAATGAATAATAAATGAATATAAAATAATAAATTACATTTTTCAAATATATATTAATAAATGAATAAATTAATTAAAAGAAAATTTTGTATTTTGTATTTTATTTTTGTATGGACAACACTATCGACATTGCAATGCAAATGTCGATGGAACGTCCTCTGATGCGCATGCAAAGAAGACCTGCCGACGTACCGTCGACGTTCAGAGGAAATTTCTCTGCAAATGTCCCTCAAAACATTTTCGAAAAACCACCCCCGGACATACAGTCGAGTTTGTCGCTGGGTTGTCCCGATTGTCCTTATTGCTAGGCCATCTAATGTTAAATGTCGCCGCAACTTAAATGAGCGTGTCGCCGCTATGTCCCCCAAGACAGCGGACATGTCCGCGGAAACACGACGGAGAGTCTCCGCAGACGCGTACTGCAGGGTATTGACAGATTCTCTTGAGTTTTACACATACATACGTATGTACATCTGTGATTTTTTTGGCTCTCTTTATGCCTATGCCTATGCTGTTAGCAGGGCTGCCAAAAAGAGATTACAAAAAATTGCCAATTTATGTATGTATGTGTCAATCTTAACAACGCACTGTTAACACTGCACTGCAACACTGCAGTGTTGAATTGCAATATTCAAAAATTCTGTGCAAAATTCTATGAATCTATGAATTTTTAGTTGCAATAAAAATAAAAAGGTTTAAATATTAACAATATATTTGTATTATTTTCTCTGAAATTTTGCCGCCCCTTAAACGTGCCGCCCGGGGCGCAGCGCCCCCCCCCCACGATGCACCACTGTAATAGAGCTGCAAAAATGTTGCAATTGAGAAGTTATAATTTTCTCAAAAGCTTTCGGAATAGCGGACAATTTTGAGATACCTCTATGGTTAGAGGCTTCGGACTTTTTGCCATTTTTATGCAGAGGTATGATATACGACTCCGTCCAAATAGATGGAAAAGAGGAAGATTCGACAGACAATAGAAACAATTTTAAAATGGGTTTGCATAATGCGTTTGCACAGAACCTGAGTACACATCTAGGAAGACCATCTGGCCCCGGAGAATAAACAGGTTTAACTGATTTAAGTTCGCTAAGAATAGAACTTTCATCAAACACTGGATTGAAAATGCAAGTAGCCTTTTTTAAATGATAAGGATACGGACTTACTCACAATATTCCATCGTCATCCAAAAATGGATTTAAGCTTAAAATTTTGCTTTTCATGTCAATTTGCTTGTTCTGCGTAAGATATCTCTCTGCAAAATTGATATGGCTGTTGGTGTTTAATTATAAAATTTTTTGCATTCTTAAGCTTATTGACGGTGACATATGATGAGTACACTCTATCTCTTTTTTTAATGCCAATGAATCTTAATACATATGCCGTAATTCTGGCCAGCTTATTCATACAGGAATACGTTTCAATGAGCTCCTGTATAACACTACTCTATGTATTTAATAGTACGGAATTTACCATACTCTTGTCATTATCTGTTTTCGGTTTAGGCCATTTATCATTTGCCTCGCCGAGCCACTTTGGCCCATTCCACCACAATTCACAATCTTTTAATTTATTTGGACAAATACCCCTTGAAGCTATATCTGCAGGATTATCTTCTGATTTTACATGGTTCCATGTGATTTTTTTTTTGATTTTTAGGATATCCTCTATGCGACGCCTTACAAATTTTTCCTTACTAGCACCGTTTTTTATCCAGCACAGTGTGATAGTAGAGTAACTCCAAGCATATGTTTCAGCTGGAATAGCAATAGATAGCTGGACTCTTTTTAGCAATTGCGATAGCAAGTGTGCTGCACATAATTCTAATTTAGGAATAATCTTCCTATTTTTGATTGGATTAACTTTGTTCTTGCTGGCTAACTAGGTAACTGACTCACCTATTTTAGCATATACTACCGCTGCATATGCCTTTTCTGAAGCGTCAGCAAAACCATGAATCTGTAACAACATATTAGGCTGTGTCTTGATCCATCGGGGTAATCTGACTTCTTCCAGATACACCAAATTGTCCCTGAAGGATTTCCATTCTGTTGTTTCGTTATCGGACAACTCTTGCTCCCAATTTTGTTCCGCTAGCCACAACTTCTGCATGAATAACTTGCCTATTAATGTTACTGGTGCTAGCCAACCTAGTGGATCATAAATTTTGGCTATTGTGGATAGCACCCCTCTTTTATTCACCTTCCTGTTTTCATCACAGTTTACCTTAAATTGAAATTCGTCTTTAAATTGCTCCCACTGCAACCCCAAGGTTTTGTTTGCTTCGTTCTCATCAATTTTTAATACTTTATTATCGCATGAATTAATAACCTCTTCAACTATTCGAAATACATTTTTTTTTTCAAATTCATTCCTGCCTTTTCCGGCTCTCTGGTAACCTGCTGAACTTTGTGTTTTGATTCTTGTACGGTATTACCCCGTCATTAAATCATCCATGTAAAATTCAATTCGGATAATTTCACTTATCACTTTATCCTGACATCTGTTTGCGATCTCTGCCAGTACCCTTGTAGCTAATTGTAAGTAAGGTGCCGATGCAGTACAGTACGTTACTGTTGTCAATTTATATTTTCTTAATTTTTTCTGTGGTGAATTCCTCCACAAAATATGCAAATATTTTTGATCGTCTTGATCAATGTTTATCTGCCGATACATTTTTTCAATATCTGCAGATGCTACGTACTGCCATTTTCGCCATTTTAATATTATGTCGAAAATGTCGTTTTGAAGTCGCGGCCCGATCCACATCACATCATTGAGACTTCTGTAATTCGTGGTTTTCGCAGAAGCGTCAAATACAACTGTTAATTTAGTTGTCAAACTTTCTTCTTTTACTACTGCTTGATGTGACAGGTAATATAAACCTCCATCCTTAGTTTCTACCATATGGCCCAACTCCAAATATTCTTTAATGAATTTTTCGTACTTCTCCTTAAGTTTTGGATTTCTCTGAAATTTTTTCTCCAAGTTGAGGAATCGCGCAGTTGCTTGTGCCTTCGAGTCACCTAATTCCCTTTCTTGCTTAAATGGGATCGTTACCACATATCTTCCAGAGTTGTCAATCTTTGTTGTCTTGTTAAAATTTTCTTCACATTGATTAGCTTCTATATCATCTTTTTCGTCTGCCTCCAACTCCCAAAAACGTTCCATATCTGTCACGTCTATTGTTGTAGCTACTATAGACTTATCTCCTTTTGACTTAGTACATCCCGATCCGATCCAGCCAAATTGAGTGTTTTGTCCCAGGAAGCCGTTAATCTTGGCAACTCCACTTTTTAAGATATGGGTATATACGTCTACCCCTATTATCATATCAACCCTACCAGGTTTATTAAATGTGGGGTCAGCTAGCACGTAAGTTTGCCATTTTGACATATCCACGTTTGCTATTTTTAACGGAAGTGCTTTCATTAATTGCGGTAATACAATTGCTTCAACCTTAATAAATTCCTTCTCAGAATCACGTGTCTTCATTTCAATATTTACCCTATACTTCGACGTTCTACTTTTCGTTGCAGATACGCCACTTATTTCTGTTTGTTTCTTGATCTTAGGTAATTTTAACATTTGAGTGGCTTCTTCAGACAAAATAGTGCTCTGAGAGCCATTATCAATTAAGACTCGTAATGTTCCATTTATTTTTTTAACTTGTATTAGAGCTGTGGCCAATAGTTTTTGTTGTTCCGTAACACAAGTATTTACCTTTGCCTGTTTTTCCCCAAAATGAAGAAGGGTATGGTGCCCCTTGCTGCACAATGAGCAGCCTATTTCAATAGTGTTTCTCTTGTTGCTTGAATGCTTCAAGCATCTTGTACATAATTGCACTTTTTTGACTATTTCCACCCTTTCTCTAGGTGTTAGCGCTTTAAACTTATACCACAGAGGTGCGCTATGCCATGGACCCTTGCAGATCGGACAACTATCTATCAACACCGCAGCCGACGTTTTTTGTAACGTTTTTATACCATACACCCATAGGGTGAAATGGTATATTAAAGTCGCCAAAATGTATGTAACAGGCAGAAGGAAGCTTTTCCGTCTTAGCCATGTCCGCCTGTCCGTCCGTCTGTCCGTATGAACACCTAGATCTCGGAGACTATAAAAGCTAGAGCCACCAAATTTGGAATGTAGGCTCGTGTAGTATGTAGAGTGATCAAGTTTGTTTCAAATTTTTGCCACGCCCATTTCCGCCCCCCGCAATTCAAAAAAGACGTTTATCTCAAAAACTATTGCAGCTAGAGACACCAAATTTGGTATGTATATTTGCATAGTACATGCGCACATTTTGTATATATAAAGTTTTTGCCACGCCCCTTTCCGCCCCCGAAATTTGAAAAAATCGATTATCTCACGTAATTTTTTTATCTTGTGCAATCAAATTTGGCACACTTAAATTTGATACTAATACCGAGAAAATACCAAATTTGATCAAAATCGGACAAAAAATAGCTGAGTTATGCATATAAACGTTTTTGCATAAGGCCTTTGATGGCCGTTGGCGGGTGGGGGCGCTTTGGTGCTTATATGCATAAGTGCGCGAGATACTGAGATATGCTTGTAAAAAGCATGTGAACAGAATTCTGAAAAATAGGCAAATGCATTTGTTATTACAAATTTGAAATATTTGTTTTACTGGTGTATGGTATACCCAAGTCGGCGAGACGACTTACTTACTTCATTTTCCCTTCCTTCCGCAAGGCATTACAAGGCATTCCATTACATCAGATAGCAATTGTATCTGCCTTGTTTTTTTAATTTGACTCTCATATATGTAGTTGTAATAGAGCAGAGGTAGGCGCCCATAGCCCGTGCGGGCACTTTTGCTCGGCAATTGCTCGTGTGGCCGTCTGTGTGCATGCCGATGTGAGCACGAAGTACAAGCTTGCATAGCTTGCAAATAACTGTTAACCGTTTTTTTCCTTACGCTCTGTTCGCGAGAACAACCGAAAATAATGAAGTAAGTAAGTCGTCTCGCCGACTTAGGTATACCATACACCAGTAAAACAAATATTTCAAATTTGTAATAACTAATGCATTTGCCTATTTTTCAGAATTCTGTTCACATGCTTTTTACAAGCATATCTCAGTATCTCGCGCACTTATGCATATAAGCACCAAAGCGCCCCCACCCGCCAACGGCCATCTCTGGCCTTATGCAAAAACGTTTATATGCATAACTCAGCTATTTTTTGTCCGATTTTGATCAAATTTGGTATTTTGCTGGGTATTAGTATCAAATTTAAGTGTGCCAAATTTGATTGCACAAGGTAAAAAATTACGGGAGATAATCGAGTTTTTCAAATTTCGGGGGCGGAAAGGGGCGTGGCAAAAACTTTATACATACAAAATGTGCGCATTTACTATGCAAATATACATACCAAATTTGGTGTCTCTAGCTGAAATAGTTTTTGAGATAAACGTTTTTTTTTGAATTGCGTGGGCGGAAAGGGGCGTGGCAAAAATTTGAAACAAACTTGATCACTCTACATACTACACGAGCCTACATTCCAAATTTGGTGGCTCTAGCTTTTATAGTCTCCGAGATCTAGGTGTTCATACGGACAGACGGACAGACGGACGGACGGACAGACGGACGGACAGACGGACATGGCTAGATCGACTCGGCTGTTGATACTGATCAAGAATATATATACTTTATGGGGTCGGAGAAGCTTCCTTCTGCCTGTTACATACATTTTGGCGACTTTAATATACCATTTCACCCTATGGGTGTATGGTATAAAAATCATACTTTCTCGCTCTCGCTCTGAGCAAGACCCTTTGGTTGTTTTCGATTCGGTTTTCGGTTGAGCGCTAACAGTTGAGCAATTTGCTTATCGGTCTTTGAGTGAACAGCGCGTAAAGAGTGAAACGATTCACGCTCACACAGTGAGGCTCACCAAAAGACCGATTGACTGAAAAACTCAACGCAAACGGTCTTTTCAACTATTTGTCTTCTTTTCGATGCACAGTGGTACGTTGTGTAAAATTGCGACATTAAATTTCACTTTAGATCTTCTTGAAAAAATTGTATGTATTTCAGACTAATTTTTTGTTTAAAACAGGAATAGTTTTATTTTTTTTAAGTATTTTATTTTGAATTAAGCTTAACAACTAATAATGAATTAATGTTTTGGGAACTTAGTGAACTACGTCGCTCGCTTAAAATAAAGTGCAAAACTGAAAATGCTCTTTCAACGGAGACTTGAGTAGCTGGAGTGGCTAATACCACCTGCGCCAGAGCACTCAAGTGTGGCGATTTAAGCTTCACGTTTTGAAAAAAATGTAATATATCCTGGTTTAATGGTAAGCGGCGATATATTTTGTCGAAGTCCTCCACTTCAGCATATAACTTGACAAGCGCGTCAGAAACCGGCTCTTCTTTTGCTTCTGGAACAGTTTGCACATCATCCAAAAATGCCGAGAAAAGTGACTTTTCTTCTGGTATGGATGAGAATGAGCACTCCATGTCCATATGCAGTTCAACCTCCTCACTTGTTTGCGATGCAACAGTTCGATCGGAGTCAACCTTTAATAATGAAGCAAAATTATGTTAAAATTTATTGTTTGCAATTATGGCTTAAAACAGGTTTTAGTGTATGACGAGGACAATTTTACTTATTAAAACTAAGAACACGTATCTAAAAGCATCTATAACATAAAGGACACAGGACCTAAACTTCAATTATACTCCTTCTTACGTGCTTCAGTTCAAACAGGCGAAAAGCAATTTTTTTTAGGTTCTGCTTTGCCAACCATTTTTGGTGATCTGTTAAAATACAGTTCACTCGCGGGTCCATGTATATAGCAGATAATAATGCTTCGTTTTCGAGCAACTTACTTTCCCGCAGCTTAATTTGTGCCAACAATTTTTTTTTATCGAATTTTTGCTGTTTTCGCACTGCAACTTCAATTCCATCCATATAATGAAAAATTCACTATATACTAGTTTTTCCTCTTGCAGCTTTAAAGTCGCATTATATGCGTCCTTGAATGCGTCGACATATTTCTCCATCCAGTCCCATTCAATATCGTTATCAATACTACTCTGAGTGGCCACAAACTCTTTTAGTTCGAGTAGTTTTTTCACCATTGAGTATGTGGAATTCCACCTAGTGATAACGTCGAGCGTTGGTATATTTTTTTTGTGCTCGATTAAGATACGTCTGTACAAGTTACATATAGTATTTATTTTATACATGTACATAAAAAAAAAAAATTATATTTGAACTTTTCTTACCTATAAGTTTCAGTGCGCAATGTTTTGCATAATTTGCGGCAGATACTAATTTTTTCGCTAATCTCATCCAGCTTGTTAACATCATATACGCATAGTTGAAGAGTGTCCGCAGCACATCGTACAAGATGAATATTTGCCAAATTCAGGTCATCAAGCTTATCCATAAATTTTTCACTCTCAGTGTCATCTTTAAAAAGGGACTCCTCCGTGTCGTCATTAAGAATTTCTATGGCTTTGACCATGTTTCTCCCATTGTCAGAGGTAACACTGTGTGTATACATT
The DNA here is from genome assembly GCA_018150345.1 of Drosophila equinoxialis. NCBI lineage: Eukaryota > Metazoa > Arthropoda > Insecta > Diptera > Drosophilidae > Drosophila > Drosophila equinoxialis. The sequence continues at coordinate 178,469 of JAECWI010000112.1, forward strand.
TTCTTTAGTAATAAACTTGTTAAAAATTATCTAAAATAACATTTTTTACCTGAAGATTTGATCCAGAGTTATCCCATAATCGTCAAGAATTTCTAAAATTTTGTCTCTAATGTAGACCCCAGTGTGTGAATAAGTGAGCTGGATCATGCCCAACGTCTTGACAACAATCTCCGACTTATTTACATTTGTGTGAATAATTTGCAGATTTATACCTAGAATTGCTTTGTCCATTCTAGTTGCCACGTCGATTTTTAGCGACAACAGTTTTCCATTGACTAAAGCCCTTATGCCGTCTTTGATGGCCTGTTCTCTTACGGACACGAAGCTCATAATGTTCCTCGATGTGATTGGGTTCATACCAAGGGCATTATAAATGGGATCAACAATTTCCCTAAATCCCTCGCTGTCCAAGAATACAAACGGCTTTCCATCAGTTGTCACAATTTTAATAAGTGAATTCACAACTTTTTCTTCACTTGTTTCATATGTTATTTTTTTTTTTCACAACTTTTATTTTGGTGTCTTCTTCACTGTCGCACTCTCTAAATATTTCATAATGTTTAGTTGTCAAGTGGCGTTTCAAATTTGTAGTATGAATGCCAGCTAATTTCACGTCGCATATTTTACACACTGATTTTTTGCTTACTGCATCAAATTGAAAAAATTGATGCACTTTTTTATTAGTTTCACGTCCCATTTTGTTAAAACCACTGTGCTCAATCGAAACTCACAAAGCAAATTGACGCGTAAAACCCACGAAACTTCACATACACAAATACATGCGCAAAAGACTTTTTGAATAGTCATTCAGAAGCAAACGGTCCCGGAATGAGCAGAGCAAAAGAGAAGAGCAAAAAGTGCTCTTCGACTGAGCGCGAGCAAAATTTATTTACGAACAATCCAATCGGTTGCTCTCAGACCTTTTGCTCAAAGTCTCAGTGAAGAACACTTATTTCGCGACAGTGTGAAACGGTTAACAGTTATTTGCGAGCTATGATATTTTGTTCCTATAGGGTAAAAAATATAAGCGGACACGCATAATCTAATATAAATGTAATATATACATGTGTGCACCAGAGAGCTGCAACAATCACAATTTCTTCAATCATTCCCGATCATTGACTCAGATTTTTTGTGGTCGAACATTCAGCGAACATTCAGTTGCAGCTCTCTGATTGTGATGGGTATGATCGATCACGAAGGAGCAAATTTCAATCGAGTCAAATCAGGCCTCAACATCAAACGGGCTCGATCCGGTACGATCGCCGAAATGAAACGATCAAATCGTTGATTTTTTGCTTCGTGTATGAATCACGAAATGTGATTGTTGCAGCTCTCTGATGTACATAGAGGTCGAACACAATCATACCGTTTGCTCATACCGGGTTCGATTCAAGCCAGTGGTGGGCTATGCCGACGCACGCAATAAACGTTCGGCATGGCACTTCGGCTCTATGCGAAGGCAGTTTTTAGCTCATTTTTGTTTTTTATTTGGCGCTTTCGGATATTACTGTCCAAAATTGCCCACAAATTTTCGATCACGTTGAGATCTGGTGACTGCGCCGGTGGTTTAATGACATGAGGGCAATTCCATATTAGCCAAGTTTGCACAATGCCAGAAGTATGCTTCGGATCGTTATCCTGGTAGTATCGGAAATTCTCTTTTATTCCGAGACTCTCTGCACTTTGGACCAAATTTCTTTTAAGAACATCTAGATAAATATCCTTTGTCATGGTCGTTTCGATAAACTCAAGCCTCCCGACACCCGCTGAGGACATGCAGGCCCAAACCATGACGCTGCCACCGCCATGTTTTACGGTTGGTTTTAAATTTTTGTCATGGAGCTCAGTATTTGCTCTTCGCCAGACATAGGGTCGCCCATCAGAGCCAAAAATGTTGAATTTGGACTCATCAGCGAAAATAACTTGCTCCCAAAAGATATTGTCCTTGCTTATATGCTCCTTTGCAAATTGTAAGCGGCACTCTCGGTTGGTCTTGCTTATAAACGGCTTCTTTCTAGCGATTCTCCCATGTAGATCGTTATTCCTGAGAACTCTGCGTATGGTTTCAGCAGAACACGTTTTACCAATTGTTTTCTCCATCTCAACAGCTAGTTTTGGAGCCGAAATCTTTGGGTTTTCTTGAATTTTGCGGACAATAATCCGTTCATCTGTCGCACTCAATATTTTGTTTGGAGCCTTTCTCCCTTTATTTTCGACTCTGTTTTCCTGAACGAAGCGGTTAATAATTCCTTTAACAGTAGACTCGGGAATGTCCACAAACTCAGCTATTTTCCTTCGCGAATGTCCTTCTTTGAAATGTTTAAGGACCAATTCCCGTTTTTCAATCGATGTACGCTTTCCCATTGCTCAAACACGTGCTTTAATTGAAAAAATCGAACGAAAAGTGCAAAATCTACTTACGGACATAATAACTAAAGCAAACGTCAAAAAAGAACCGTTATTCTAAGAAATGAATGATCGCAGCTGTTGAATAAAGTCATTGGGTCGAATAAGCTGTGACATGGAATTGTTCGTTTTTTTAGTTTTTCTTAACCATATCTTAAAATTGAAATAATATATAATAAATGAAGATTGTTTTCTTAAGTTTAAACAGTAACAAACATAACTGCATTTAATTTTTTGTTAATATCACCATTGGAAAAAAGTTATGTTGCTTTAAAGTTTGAAAACTGAGGTGGGTCAAATAAGCTGTGAGCCACTGTATATAGTATGAAAAATATGTGTAATAGCCGACACAAAATATGCATTAATTTTTATGACATTTAGGTGAAAGGAATCCAAGGCCCATAACTGTACTTTGTTTTAATTTCTTATTCGTTTCCTCACATACGATTTGCGCAGTGTAAAGCAGCTTACTCACACAAGCAAGCGCACGCATACATTGACAGCTTGAGCTGGCTCTCTTTGTGCCTACCCCTGTAATAGAGTGTCTCTTTCAAATTTCCGAAGTATGAGTTGAGCGACTTTTACGTCACCGGACAAATTTGCTTTAATTTTAATTAAGTGTATCGACTCATTAATTATGTCAATCACCCTTTTTATACCTTTTGCGGATTCATTGTTGATCATCGGTAAATCAACGATCCGACTTATTTGTTCGAAAAATACCCTCCGATTATTTTCATACCGCTTGGTTAACAATTCCCCAGCGGCACTATAATTGTCAGCTGAACCTGACAACAGATGGGCTACCATGCTCCTTGCTTCGCCCTTTAATGCGGATTTCAAATAGTAGAGTTCAAATAGAATAAGCGTAAGACTTAGATCCTCTCTTTTTTTAATCAGTTCCGTGAATAATTCTTCAAACAAGTCCCATTCTCTTGGCTCTCCAGAAAATGTGGGTACTTGTTTTTTTGGCAACACCGGTAGTTCGCCTCTTACGGTAACATTCCCAACTTTCAAATTTTTCTGATCATTTATTTTCTCTTCTAATGCTACCAAGGTATTCTGAAGATCGAATTCTAATTCTTCTATGACCTCTCTAAGCGTTTCATTATGTCATAAGTTTACCTGTATAAGCTTGGCACATCTGTACCTTCTTAAATAAGAATTTTATTGTTTTAATATACATTTCGCCTGTTCTATTGTCTATCGTACGTAAATCTTTGCTCAACATGTCCAAATATATCTGGAGCTGACGGACTTTTTCTTGAAATTTTTCCTGGCGAACATTAGCGTTCTCATTACTAGTCGCGTTTCACCGCGACTCTCAGATGCTGACCTCAACATTTTCTGACATCGTTGCATCTGCTTCACTGCTCTCCGACTCAACAGTGCCCTGCCTACTTGACTCTCCTTTGGCTATTAATCTGGCTGCCATCTCTAAACGCTCCTCATACTTTCCATCTGTAAAATAGTAGTGTTCGGTTACACCACTCTGTATCATTTGGCTATGGTAACTAATCCATTGCTTTTGAATCTCGGTTACTTCATTAAGAATCTTGCTAGTTAACTTACTAGCATCTAACTCTTCTAGCTTCTTTAACCTTTTGTGCAACTCGTGTTGCTTTCCTAACAGTTTTTCAGTTTTGGTAGGGAACATTTTTGTATGGTCTATTTGACAATAAATTGTTTTTTTTTTTTAATATTAATTTATTTTTTGAAAACTGGGTATGAGCCGGCTTCAGGTCAATAAATCTTACCAATTTCGTAAGATTTTAAATCATAGACAGCACAAAAGGTGAGCAGGTTGTCTGTATAGCTATTTCAAGAACCACCAAGTTCTATCATCAGCAGAATTCGCTAAAGAATCCACCGTTGTAATGGCCATACCATATCTTCAACGCTAAAAGTAGTTGGCAGTTTTGATTAACTTCAATAAGGTCGAAATCTAGACAAATAATTTATTTTTTGTATATTTATTTTTATACTACTATTGACCTGGCAACTTGCTTAAAAATATTATGAATTATATTTTTTTTAGTAAATTTTATATATATATTTTTTTACTTTTCTACTCGATCATCGCAGTGATCTTCCTACCTATTTGGCCTCTAGACCGAGCAACGCAATTATTGCTCAAGTTTACATAGTAACATATATATTTTTTTTGAAAACAATTTTAATTTAGGATGAGTTTATTTGTTCAGTGTTGGGCGCTCTTTTGTAGCGCTACCGGTCCTACCGCAGTCAGAGGCCTAGCTTGTCGCGCTAGGCCTTGCCGGTGCTGGTCTTCGCACAGGCTGTTGGGGCGCCGATGCTGATTTCTCCGATCTCTTGGCTCCCGGGTCTAGATTGTCGCGGTAGCCGGTGCCGGTGCTGGTCTTCGCACAGGCTGTTGGGGCGCCGATGCTGGTCCTCTTGACACAAGTGTACTCGCAATATGGTGAATATAATGGTCCAGTGCAGTCCGAAGGGCACGTCTTCTCTGAAGTGGTCTGGATCGTTTTTTTGGGTTCTGGGTTTTGGAAACCGTATGTATTAATTACTTTTATATGTTGACTAGTTCACCTTGTAATTTATTGTGTTTTGCCCAACTAATTGTTGTGGTGGTGGCAACAGTAGCTTAAGGAGTTCGGTTTTCCTTTGTTTTAGTCGATTCTTAACTCCGCTACGTCTTGTCATTGCTCATTACCTCACTCGGAATTCATTTTTTTCAATTCCAGACCATATGTATCCTCTCCGCTATGTGAGGATTCCACCTGTCTCTTTTTTTTTTTTTGTTGTCGTTGCTCAGCTGGTGTTGTCCAGGGCCTATGAGCTCAGGCGGTACCGGTGCCGGTCATCGCACCAGATATTCTTGTATTGACAGTGTTCGTCCTCCAGCGGCCTCTTCTTTGCAACTATCTTGTTGCTCTGCTGTTGTTTCTAGTTGCCAACTTGCAACTATATATAGTCATATATCCAACAGCAATCCCTAATAACTTATAAATTTTTCGCCCCCTTAAATTTATAACTTTAAAGTAAACATCCGTTTTATTCGCAAACAATTGCAATAACAATTGTGCCCCTCAAAAACTTCCAGCGTGAGAACGCAATATTATAAACAAATCTGTCTCCAAAAATTCCTCTAAGCGTGAGAACGCTTAGTAGGCGAAATCAATAAGCCAATCAAATATCAGATCAAGACATCATCCGATAAAAAGCTCCCACTAGTAGCATAAAAAGCTTTCAACATAATTGTAAACATAAAAGGCTTTCTAACCGAACTGTAAACTTAATTGTATGAATACTGATAAGTCAATTCTTAAGATACATCCTTTGAATAAAGATCGTTTCTTTTGAGTTCAATAGATCCAAGTTTTCTTTTTTTCACCTATAAAGGAAATGGATTTATAATTATATATAGCGTATGTACTTACACTACTTAAATCTTTTTTTTTTTACTTTCGATATTAGGGCTTCGAATACGCCACACAAAAACTCCCGCCGCCGAAATTACTACAGTTGCTCGACTAGCCAAACTGACTTTATTTAATTCGGTCGCACGCACTTTTTATTTCTTAAGCAATATTTTGTTTTTGTTTTATACTCTGTCTCTTACCACCGGTGGGGAAAACAAGAGTTAATTTATTTTTGCCACCTTCAGCTGATCTTAGCATTTACACTTGCATAAGAATTCAGACTTCAAGGAGCTGATTCACTCTCTGAGTTTCTTACCACTGGTGGGGGAAAACTACAGAGTTCCTTTTTTCAAAGGACCAAAATGAATAGGGATTTCCGAAGAGAAAAGAAAATAACCCAGTCTTCATTCGTTGAATGCAAAATATGAACTGATTTTATTTGAAAACTCTTGAACTCTAAGAAGCGACAATAGTCTTAACCAGAGGGCCGGGGTTAACTTCGACCGCGTCGAAGTTTGTATACCCTTGCAACTGTTTTGGTAATTCCTTCCTTACCCATAGCCATCAAAGTGTAAAAACGTTTTATCCACAAAGTCTAATGTTTGCGAAAGAACGGCCTTCAATCTTAGCATAGGATATAGAGAACTTTTTGATGAAAGTCACTGTTTTCCACCTATCGTTTCTATGGGAGCTGTATGATATAGTCACCCGATCTTGACCAAATTTGGCACATTTATAGCTTCAATAAACTAACAATAGCTTAAAAAGTAACGAAGTTATTGAGAAAAGTCACTGTTCGTGACTTTGACGTTTGTATGGGAGCTATATGATATAGTCACCCGATCTTGATCAAATTTGGCACAATCATTAATAAGAACATAAAACTGACAAATACCAACTTTTATGACAATAGCTATAAAATTAATGAAGTTATTGAGAAAGTCACTGTTCGAGACTTTGCCAATTGTATGGGAGCTATATGATATAGTCACCCGATCTTGATCAAATTTGGCACAATCATGAATAAGAACATAAAACTGACAAATACCAACTTTTATGACAATGGCTATAAAATTAATGAAGTTATTGAGAAAGTCACTGTTCGTGACTTTGTCGTTTGTATGGGAGCTATATGATATAGTGGTCCGATCCGGCTGAATCAGAGATATACAATGCCTGCAGTATATACAATCCTACGTGCAAAATTTCAGCTCTGTAGCTCTTACGGTGTCGGAGGAGTTCGCGTTGATCCAGACGGACGGACGGACGGACGGACGGACGGACATGGCTATTTGAACTCGTCTCGTCGTGCTGATCAAGAATATATATACTTTATATGGTCTGAGATGCTTCGTTCTATGCGTTGCACACTTCTGACCAAAATTAATATACTCTTTTTGCAAGGGTATAAAAATACTTATTCTAATGCCCCACGTTTTCGGGGGTTGAAAACTGTTTATATTTCATGCTCAGCGCTGGTTACTTGATACCGCGCCGCTGTTATAATCTTAAGTGTTTTCCACAAAGTGTGGATGCATGCTTTGTTTGATATTAGGCAATAATTATCATATGAATCTTTACGACTTTTTCTTGGCTTATGTTTTTTTATACCCAGGCCCGGACTGGGACCCTAAGGGCCCAAATAAATATGTCGAGGAAAACGAAAGGTACACATTTTTAGGTTTTACATCAAGTATGATCGTGTATGTGAATAAAACGAAAACGACTTGTTACAAACAAACAAAGAATTTTATTTGCCTATCTTTTTTAACAATGCACTTATACGTAAGGCGTAATTTTACTTGATTTTAAATCATTAAACAGTCAAAAGTTTTTGAAGTAAATTGCTCTGTAAGGATAAGGCTTTAATAATGCGTTCATTTTCAATTTCATTCAAGTTTTTTTTTTCAACTTCCATAAGCAAGAAAGTTTTTAAATGGTTTTGCGTCAAACAGCTTCTCAATCTATTTTTGACATATTTTAACTTTGAAAATGATCGTTCACGAGCTACTTGCGTACAAGAAAGTGTCAAAAGAAATTTATAAGCAAGAATTAGCTGTTTGTAAGTTTTTTCATGAAAGTAGCGTTGTAAAAAAAATTAACAACAACCCTTTCAATTTTTGCATGTCTGACAAGTTTTAGCAACATTAGAGCACAGAGCTGGATCTGATTTCTTTAATTCATCCTGATCTGCAGGCAGTTCAGTGTCGAAGTTCTCTTCGTGTAGATCTCTATCATCGGCACAGTTTTGAGTCGCTTCTACTTCATATTCGTCAGCGAGACTCTGCTTGAAATCCAACTCATTTAAGCTCGGTGATGCAACTGCTCCGAATTTTTGTAGAATGTTGACAAGAGCTGCTAGAGAATTTTCGGGAAGACCATCTGCTACGATATGAGGAAAATTTTTCGGGTCGAGGCATGAGAAATCAGCGGCTAGTCTTCCATGCTCCGTAAAACGTGATTTGGTTGCACAAATGGTTTTATCAATAATAACATTGTGAACTTTTACTTTAAATTTTTGTTGAGGTTCATCGATTGTTTCATCACGGGTTTTCTCACCCGGTAACCTTTTCTTTTTGTGCAGCGTTCGTTTCGTGAAATCTTGGTTTATAATGATTTCTGATTCTTTCTCAAATAGCAAAACTGATGCCCACGTAATGAAACCATTTGCAGTTGTTACCACCTGTAAAATGAATTAATCTTTTGTACATTGTAAAACTACACTACACTTTTTTAAACACTCTAATTCGTAATTTAAAGGCCTTTAATCCTCAAATTAAAAAGATGGTAAGACATTAAAGACATTCACGTAAATATTATTAATAAAAATGTGAAAACCATTAATTATGGAAAAATCCCACAGACTTGCCAAAGTATAGGTTTGGTAAAAAAATCTATAGAAAAGGTATACAATTATAGGAAATTGAAGGGGCCCCTAAACGTCTAGGGCTCAGGCTATATACGAACAGAACATTTTTTACTATGAACTTTGTGTTCTGGACCCTGGTTAAAATAAGCAGAAGGAAGCTTCTCCGACCCCATAAAGTATATATATTCTTGATCAGTATTTACAGCCGAGTCGATCTAGCTATGTCTGTCTGTCCGTCCGTATGAACGCCTAGTTCTCGGAGACTATAAGAGATAAAGCCACCAAATTTTGAATGTAGGCTCGTGTAGTATGTAGAGTGATCAAGTCTATTTCAAATTTTTGCCACGCCCCTTTCCGCACCCGCAATTAAAAAAAAAAACATTTATCTCAAAAACGTAGCTAGAGACACCAAATTTGGTATGTATTTGCATAGTAAATGCGCACATTTTGTATGTATAAAGATTTTGCCAAACTCGACTATCTCCCTGTCTTCTGCAATCAAATTTGGCACACAAATTTGATCAAAATCGGACAAAAAACAACGAAGTTATGCATATAAACGTTTTTCCATAAGGCCGGATTTGGCCGTTGGCTGGTGAGGGCGCTAGGGTGCTCGTAAGCTTGAGTGGGAGAGATACAAAGATATGCTTGTAAAAAACATGTGAACAGAATTTTTTAAAATAGGCAAATGTTATGCAAATTAGTTATTACAAATTTGAAATATTTGTTTTACTGGTGTATGGTATACCTAAGTCGGCGAGAAGACTTACTTACTTCATTTAGTTAATCTTTAAAAATAACGGTTGGTCAGAACTTCGGTTCTTCTGGAAAGTTCTAATCGTACAATGACATGACATTTGTTACTGAGAGTTCATTTTGCATTTTAAGTGCTATCGTGTGAGTAAATAATTATTTAACATGGAAATAGTGTCAAGTGCATCAAATGTTTTAAAGCGTCAAGCCGCAGAAAGATTAAGAAAAGTTTATTTGATTCGATTTACTTCGCATCAAATTATTGGCGCAAAACTCCCATCAAACCGTCAGGTGCTCCAAGTCTTACAACATGCGCTTTGTGAAGCTCTCGGCAAAAGACTAACAATCAATGCAGTGATAGTATTTTGGCAACAAGCAACAACAGGGATCTTAATAAAGCTGCAGCCAAACTAATGAAATTATATGAAGATTGAAATCATATTAAAATGAAGTAAGTAAGTCGTCCCGCCGACTTGGGTATACCATACACCAGTAAAACAAATATTTCAAATTTGTAATAACTAATGCATTTGCCTATTTTAAGAAATTCTGTTCACATGCTTTTTACTAGCATATTTCAGTATCTCGCGCACTTATGCATATAAGCACCCTAGCGCCCCCACCCGCCAACGGCCATCTCCGGCCTTATGCAAAAACGTTTATATGCATAACTCAGCTATTTTTTGTCCGATTTTGATCAAATTTGGTATTTTGCTGGGTATTAGTATCAAATTTAAGTGTGCCAAATTTGATTGCACAAGGTAAAAAATTACGCGAGATATTCGAGTTTTTCAAATTTCGGGGGCGGAAAGGGGCGTGGCAAAAATCTTTATACATGCAAAATGAGCGCATTTACTAAGCAAATATACATACCAAATATGGTGTATCTAGCTACAATAGTTTTTGAGATAAACGTTTTTTTTGAATTGCGGGGGGCGGAAAGGGGCGTGGCAAAAATTTGAAATAAACTTGATCACTCTACATACTACATGAGCCTACATACCAAATTTGGTGGCTCTATCTCTTATAGTCTCTGAGATCTACGCGTTCATACGGACGGACGGACGGACGGACGGACAGACGGACAGACGGACAGACGGACAGACGGACGGACAGACGGACATGGCTAGATCGACTCGGCTGTTGATGCTGATCAAGAATATATACTTTATGGGGTCGGAAAAGCTTCCTTCTGCCTGTTACATACATTTTGGCGACTTTAATATACCATTTCACCCTATGGGTGTATGGTATAAATATCAAAGAAGCTAACTTCGGCAATGCCGAAGTTTATATACCCTTGCAGTTATATTTAATCCGATAAGAAAGGTGAAGTTTCACACATGAACATAATAAGTTGTCGTATTAATAAAATGTTGAATTCAAAAGACATTTAAAGATTGTTAAGCAATATAAATCTTTATTTGAAGTTATAATTTATTCAGGCGTTCCCTCGGGCCAAAGAAATATTACAAAATACTGCAATAATACTAAATAAGAACAAACCCGATAGTATTTTTTGGCAAATAAGACTTTACGTATTCATATAACTTTAAATTTTAAAAAATTCATAAAAGAATTCATTGTTTATATCCGCTGATTTATATTATTATGTTAAATAAACATATTTTATGTTCCTCTAACAAACATACTGAATATTTGCTAAAGGGTCTGATAGAGCGGGATAATATCGATATTTTTAGTGTTATCGATACAATCGATGGTTAAAACAATTTATTGAAAAATTTTTTACTATTTAAGATATAATTTTTTGGAAATTAAATAATTAGATTATTACAGGTTTACTTATTCCTAAAGAAGACTTTAAATGAAAACTGTGTGTATGTACATATGTAGATACATACATATGTATGTTTCGAAATGCAATATTTATGTACATACATACATACATCCACACATATGTATGTGCACATGTATATATGTATGTACATATATTCATTCATTACATTTATTAATTTAAATATAATAAAAATATTATTTTGAATTGTTTCATCTTGTTGTATATGTACATATATGTATATTATAGATACATACATACATACATACGCTTTGCACGAATGTGTGTGTGCGCTTTACTGCTCTGTTGACTTCGAACAATGACGTAGTAGGCTGCTGCCTCTAAGCACAGCCGATTTATATTGGCTGTAACTTATGTTTTATTTATCCGATCTTATTCAAATTTTGAAATATGATCTCTTACGTGAAGTTTTATCTCATTCGTAAATTTGGTATAGATGCTCCCACTGCTTCACCGGTTTTTCGTATAGCACTTAATGATATAGTAGTCCGATCCTCACAATTTTCATACTTTATCATCTCCCGGCTAAAAGTAGCTCAAATATTCCGATTATTCCGATCATTCCGATAGCTCTTAAGATGCCGGCGTGAAGTTGATTTGCACAGACGGACGGACGGACGAACGGACGGACGGACGGACAGACGGACATGGCTATATCGACTCAGCTTCTCATGCTGATCAAGAATATATATACTTTATGGGGTCGGAAACGTCCCCTTCTGTGCGTTACAAACATCTGACCAATTTTATAATACCCTCTGCAAGGGTATAAAAGCAATTCCTGAGAAAAGATCTAAATCTCAGAAAAAAAAAAATTGTCCACACATTAGTGGAATGTCTGGACGACTTATTCGACATTGCAAGTGTAGACGCACTAGAAAAAATTACGATTGAGGAAGATAAGCAGTTTCTACAAATGCAACGACAGAAAGGACGTCCTGGTTGTATGGTTGGTGTTGATATGATATTATATGCACGGGAAAAAGGATCTCAAGAGCGACAAGAAAAACAACATACCAGGAAAAGAAAACACGAAGATGAAATATCAGCCCAAAAAGGTAAAATAAATATTTAAGTAAAAAAATCCAGGTTTCAATAGATCAGTGCCTAATATTCTTCAGACAGTCTTCGGCTAGCAGAGCAGACGCACTTGTTATTAACAGAGCATAATCGGTGTCTTCTTTCGCGACCTCCGCGATCTGTTGTGTTCTTTTCACATCTTATTCATTACTCTACACGTGTTTCACACGGTACCTTAGCTTGTAGAAAACTTAACCAAGCACGTCAGTTACGGGGCCCTCCCCCCGGCCCCACAGCCCGAGGCGCAATCAGTTTGCTTTGCTCTCTGATAGCCTTTCACCAAAAAAGAAAAAGCCAGTTCCGATGCTAGATTTTACTTTCCCCCAACTCCCTTCAATTACCCTTGAAAACCCTAAATATATAGTTTCGAATCCATAAATAACGCTAAAAAAATGTCTGAATTTTCCTGCATTACTGTTTATAAGGCATTGCGGCTATTGTCTAAAAACATTATATCAGTCACGGATTTACGAGACGGCACCTACTCATACTGGTTAAGAACCAAAGTGAGGCGGACAAATTCATCAACTCCCCTTCGCTTCCAGGCATCTGCGAAATAAAATGCAAGCTTCATAGCACTCTTAATCAGGACAAGGGTACCATCTACGCCCCATACCTTTCCGATATCCCCGATGAGGAAATCTTAGAAGAATTAAGAGCACATAAAGTCTGCGGCATTTACAAATTCACCAAAACATCAGACATGACCCCCAAACCAGCCGGAGTTATTCTTGTCACCTTCGATCTCTATCATCTCCCCAGCAAAATCGATATTGCTTGGCACTCAGTAAAGGTACTTGAATACATCCCCAACCCAATGCGCTGTAAAAAATGCCAACTACTTGGCCATACGGCCAAACATTGCAAAAATGATGCTCTCTGTGGCAATTGTGCCTTACCCTCCCACACGCCATATCAGCAACATAGGGAAATCTTAAAAATAAAGACAACAAAGAAGTGCACAATGCGCGAAGCCAAGACAATATACAAAGCAAACACTCCGAAGCTCTCTAGTGTCCCTTCTTATTCGTCGGTAGCGACAGCCGCTCACCAAAGAAACGAAAGAACTGATAAAAACATAACAAGCGTCCTTCTCCTACGCTCACAAGAGATAATAACGAAAATACTAAACCATACACAAGCAAACCAATAAACACACAGACCACCAAAGGCGTAACGTCGCACAGTTGGGCCTTTTGCTGGAATAGCGTTGCAAAAATACGTTTTTTCATAATCGCGTTTGGCAAAAATGATATATGCAATCGATAGGGAATACTTCAGAGATTATGAATCCAAAAAATTGTTGAAATCGGTTGAGATTCATGGGTGCTAGAGGCGCCGAAAGTTGGGACATTTGTAGTAAATAGGAAAAAATGATAATTTAAAAAAAAATTGCAACTTTAAAACTGAATATTGGGCGATTTCAACAATCGATCTTGAAGTTTTATCTGAAAAGTATGTTCTTTATGAATAGCATGTTTCATAAATTTTAATAATTACTTAAATCGTTGTTGAACTAAAAGCATTTAAGAAATGTACTAAATATTGGCATTTTTTAACTTTGGTGGAATACAACTAACAAGGATCAACGAGTATCAATACCGGACTACATACACTAGGTAGGTGAAACATTTACCAACAGATGTATATGGTGCCAATATGCGGAGACCTGCGACACCGATGCGTAAGCCATAAAACTAAGGCAACCTCGCCTAAAAATGCGCTGCAGGTATAAGGAAGAAGAAGAGCGCATGCGTATTGGCCTGTAGCTTCTTTGTATTTAATCGATAGCATTGCATAATGTTGTTTTGCAAATACTACCTGTTTATATACATATATGCCTTTCCACAATGTTAAATTGCTGATTACCTGCTTTGGAAAAACTGACAAGACAGGTAAATGTTATTAAAGTTGATAAAAAATTTGTTCTAATTGTGGGTTGGTCGTTTTTATTTCCGTTTACCTAATTGGATGTAAATATTAAGTTTTTTTACCTAATTAATACAAAAAAGGGTTATACCGATTTTTCGTTCTACCTAGTTAATTTAAAAAATATAACATAAAGAGCTAATTATTCCTCTCGTTTGCGACAGTTTATTTTTAACTTCAAAAGTGGAAACACCTTAAATCAGGACTGAATAGTATTTGTCAATATAATTCAAGACAGTTTTATTTATTTGTGCAAAAATGTTGTTAAAGAATGAAAGGATTTTGAAAGTTTTCCACGAGTGTGAAAAACTTAGTTGATTTTGAAATGGGATTGCTAAAGGAGATGAGCGTTTCATTCGAAAAGGCTAGTACGGAGCTTAAGGTAAAAATCAAATATACACAATAAAACTTAAGGCGAAAATGGATCGCAAGCGGCAGAAATCTGGCAAATTTCGTGAAAAAAATGAAGTTTGGCTTGAGGAGTATACGAAATTCGTAGAGTCGGAGCACGAAGATGATCAACCATCAACTAGCCGAGGAAGAGGAAGGCCGCATAAAGATGTGGAAGATTAGTACATAGGATTTTGGCTCACGGAAAGGATTTAATAGAATATTAGTGTTTAGTATATTAGTGGAGAGCTATCCGAAGAAGCACAGGAATGTAAAAACAAGGACTACAAAAGGTTCAGATACACTAATACATTAAAAATTTCTCGTCTTAGACAAAATGAAGAACTTTTTAACATGCTAGCAGCCTCTTCGGACCCACTTATTGCATCACTGAGGCACGTGCGATCACGAAAGGATTTGGAAAATAGCAACTACATATAGTCCCGAAATGTTGAGTTTATTAGATATTGATGTAAATATAGAAAATTATTTTGAAGAAAATCAGCCATCAATAGCAAATTTTCAAAATTAACCTAAAAAAAAATTTTTTTCTTTTTGTAATTAGGTTAAAAAATCAAATTAAAACATTAAAAAATGTTACACAGTCGTCTAAAACAATGAAAAATTCCATTTGTGATTGAAAAAAAAACGGGTTTCGATCCATTTTTAAAGGAAAAACATGCTTGGAAATATTTTCTGACTTTGACCTTGAATATTTCAGCACCACAAACACCCAGCACTTTTGACAAACATTCATTTTGAAGCTTAAGGTATTCTTTATCATATGCTTTTTAAATTTTTGAAAGCGCTTTATTGGTTTGGACGCTATGATTTTTGCAATGCTAAATGCCAGAAATCCCCACTGTGCGTC
This sequence comes from Drosophila equinoxialis, assembly GCA_018150345.1. Lineage (NCBI taxonomy): Eukaryota > Metazoa > Arthropoda > Insecta > Diptera > Drosophilidae > Drosophila > Drosophila equinoxialis. The sequence continues at coordinate 193,987 of JAECWI010000112.1, forward strand.
GCTGCCCATTCAGCAAAAACATCACAAAAAATCAAAACTCGATGCACCTAACGATGGTGCTCTTGCAGGCATTTCGCCTGAAAGTAACATAAAACTAAAATAAAACACCCAAACTCATAGTAACAACAACACACCATCTACCTCTAATCTTTCAAATCAAAACAAGTTAAAAACCCCCTCCCAAGAAATTTTTATTGGAGACTCTGATGAGTCTGTATACAATATTATTTCTTCTCTACATTTTAAATGACTCTCTCTTTCCTACAATGGAACATTAACGGCTACGTAAATAACTATATTAACCTATTATTATTAATAAAGGAACAAAAATCTGATATTATATGCTTACAGGAGACACATATAATACATAACAGCAATAATATTCCTACACCCAAACCTTTTATAGGTTACTTCTTTAATTGCGCAAACAATCTTATTCCTAACCACGGAGTTGGAATACTAATATATAGGAATTGAAATATTATCCCAACCCAACATGACAATTCTTAATTCCTACTTATCCCCTAACATCAACTTCTCTGCTAATGATCTAATACATATCGTTGAATTATCGCGGTATCCAATTGTGTACACCGGCGACTTTAACGCTTGGAGCCCATTATGGGGCTCCAGCTGTCAGAATGCCAGAGGATTGAAGATGGAAGATGTCATAAATAAAACAAATTTAGTTCTACTTAACAACGGATCCCCCACCCATCTCTCTACCCACAACACATTAACGCATATTGATCTAACAATGATCTCCTCACCTTTACTCCCCTTTTGCAATTGGTCCATCAACAAAAACTTACATGGGTGTTTAAGACTAAACATCGTGTTCATCTGAGCTGGCTTCACCAAATCAGATGCACCAATGAAATATACAATTCGAAACAAAAACATAAACAAAAGTAAGTCATAAAATTCATATGACAATTATTGCTTAATACCAAACAAAACATGCATCCACACTTTGTGGAAAACACTTAAGATTATAACAGCGGCGCGGTATCAAGTAACCAGCGCTGAGCATGAAATATAAACAGTTTTCAACCCCCGAAAACGTGGGGCATTAGAATAAGTAATATGTTTTTAAGAACAATTGTCGCTTCTTAGAGTTTAAGAGTTTTCAAATAAAATCAGTTCATATTTTGAATTCAACGAATGAAGACTGGGTTATTTTCCTTCTCTCCGGGAATCCCTATTCAATGGGAGTGATCATTTTCCAATAAAATTGGACTTTCAGACCCATTTTAAAGCCGAAAAATGTAAAGAAAGAAAACAAGAAAACAAAACACTAAAAAAAAACAAGCATTTAAAAACCAAAATATTAAAAACAAAAAAAAAGAATCAATTGATTGTCACAGATATATACATCCACCATATAAAATGTTTCTTAACAAAACTGAAAAGTTGTTAGGGAAGCAGTTAGAGTTGCATACCAGGTTAAGGCAGTTAGAAGCACTAGATCCCATAAACATAACTAGCAAGGTGATCGAGGAAGTAAAAGATGAAGTGCCCAGTTTCTGCCGTTAGTTCCATTTTTTTTATATTTTAAGGCGTTAGTTACAAATCGGTAAGGGGTGGGTAATTGTGTCGATGGAAGTGATCAGCTGAGCTTAGAAGTTCGATAATTAGGCTAGTGCAGCCCTAGCGAGGAGGCATTACGCGCGATCGCATGCATTGGTCACACTCTTTTCTGACGAACTTCCGACCTGGCTAGACGCCTAGCGTGGTTTAGGCTCCTCCAGAATAAAATATAAAAATTTAAATCTGAAATTTTCTCGGCCATCCAGTCGAATTATAATTTAAATATTAATTTGGAGCATACAGGACAGCCATTATTGTGGAGTTTTGTGAATCTGATTATCGTAAGTTAATTTTTTGTGGATATTTGGATATTTGCAAGTGTCTAATAAGTTCTTTTGAAAACTTAGCCATAAATAAACTGGATGTCGAAAATCTGAATAGGGAATTTCATATTTGATTTCCAAAAACCAGTCAAATATATTTTTGAGACACCGAGGGCTCCAAAAGCTGCACAGTGAAGGGCACAGACAAAGTCAACTAGCTTGGAATAGCCGCCCGAATGGGATACGGGCAGAGAAGGTTTCTTTGTTGCGGATTAAGAGTCCTCCAGATCGCCTGTATTGCCTAGGAGTGCCAAACGCTTGATTTAACTTAACATTTTATTCCTAAGCATCATCCAGCGGACGACGAAGGCCTTCGACGGACCGGACGGATGGGTAAGTCCTAAGTTCTTGACAAAAAAAATCATGTTCGTTCTGGCATTTCCCTGTTTTGTTTGGCAAGAAGATAGCGAGTTCTGCGTCAAATAAGCCGCAAATAAGAAAAAGTTCTCTCTCTAGTTTGGTAACATCAAAAGAAAATTATTAAAGTTCAAGTAAATCGCCTTTGACTGTGTGAGCGGGTCCTTAATTTAGAATTTAAATAATTTAAGTTGGAGACTTCCAAATTTAATTTGACCTTTTATTTTTATTACTGATAAGTTTATATATATCCGCCTTACAATTAAGATTCACCAAAACATTACAATATTATTCCTAATTTGTGCTTTTATGATGCCTGAAATGATCCAATTATTTAATTTGATTACCGTTTATTATAAGAACCTTCATTTTAGTTTGTATAACTCGGATTATGTTTCCGACTTATTGAAGTATTTTGGTATTCCGTAACCCTCGTAAATAAATATCATTTATAATGTTTGAGTAAAAGTGGTGTGATCTTCCTTGTGCCGAAATGTGAGCGGTGAGCTGAATTATATTGGGATTTTCCAGAATCTTGCGACAGGAAAATCATTGGTTGGGAGGGTTTAGACGCGAAGCTATACTACCATCCTCATAGCTTCCCTATTCGTGTGACACTAATATAATCGCTTTCTCTATCACTCTAGTTAATTTCTTTTATTATGTAATTGTGTAATATTCGTGCTCTAGGGACTTTGTTTTATTTTATGTAGTACGGGTGTTTTGAGAACGACTGGTCCAAAGAACCCCCCAAAGACTGTTTGCTAGCCGACAGCCAGAAGTCCCACCCGGACCAAAACTTCTCGATACATTCAGCCCGTACATGTTGGCTTTGGCCTGATTTGTGGTGCTCTTGCCCATCATAACATCTGATAAATCGGGACTGCGAGGAGTTACCACACACATATATATACATATATAGGCCAAATCTGACCTCCTCTTGGATCAAATAACATCCTTTGACAAAGAGGGGATGTGCATAATTTGGATTAATTCCAGATTGTGTACATTACAAAGAGACTAGGAATCGATGGTTACCTAATCATAACAAATTGGTACAGCAGGGGACTTTCGATCACCAGTATTTCACAAATAAAATACATGAAGGGGTGTTAAATATAGTTGCCAAAATAATAGCTACAGGAGAGTCAGAAAAACCAGGCACTAGTAAGTCGGTGTTAGTTGAAACAGAAGCAAATATGTCAGAAATGTTTGATGATAGCAAAGGAGAGTCGCGCGGGAATGCGACCTCCAGTAATGAAAACGCTGATGTTAGCCAGGAAAAAGTTCAAGGAAAGGTCCGTCAGCTCCAGCAATATTTGCACATGGTCAGCAAAGATTTACGTATGATAGACAATAGAACAGGCGAAATGTATATTAAAAAAATAGAATTCTTGTTCAAAAAGGTACAGATGTACCAAGCGTATACAGATGAACTTATATGTAATGAAACGCTTAAAGAAGTCATAGAAAAACTAGAGTTCGATGTTCAGAACACCTTGTCAGCGTTAGAAGAGAAAATAAATGATCAGAAAAATTTGAAAGATGAGAATGTAACCGTGAAAGGCGAATTACCGGTGTTGCCGAAAATACAGGTACCCACGTTTTCTGGAGAACCTAGAGAATGGGACCTGTTTGTGGAACTATTTGCGGAACTGATTGGAAAAAGAGAGGATTAAGTCTTGCTCTTAAGTTCAATTATTTAAAATTCGCGTTAAAGGGCGAAGCAAAGAGCATGGTAGCCCATCTATTGTCAGATTCAGCTGATAACTATAGTGCCGCTTGGGAATTGTTAACCAAGCGGTATGAAAATAATCGGAGGGTATTTTCCGAACAATTAAGTCGGATCGTTGATTTACCGATGATCAACAATGAATCCGCAAAAAGTGTTAAAGAAGTGATTGACATAGTTAATGAGTCAGTTTACTTAATTAAAATAAAAGCAAATTTGTCTGATGAAGTTGACGTCATATTCGCACAACTCCTTCTAAGGAAATTTGACGGAGAGGCTCTACAATTGTATGAGAGTCAAATTAAAAAAACAAGGCAAATTCAAATGCTATCGGATGTCATGGAATACTTGGAGCAAAGATATTGCTCGCTAAGTGCCATGAGCAAAGAAGAGAAAAAACCGCTGCAAACTGTTTAAAATTATGCGGAAATCGAAGATAAAAGTCCGATTTGCAAAATTGCCGGGCACAAAGCGTATAAGTGCTATATGTTTAAAGGTTTGACACCTACTGAAAGGTATGAAACAGCCAAAAAAGTGCAGCTTTGCATAAGATGCTTGAACCATTCAAGCAATAAGGTATGCACTAATGAAATGGTCTGTTCATTGTGCAGTAAAGGACACCTTACTCTATTTTGCCCTTATTGATTGTGGTTCACAGAGCACCATTTTGTCCGAAGAGGCCGCTCAAATATTAAAATTACCTAAAATTAAACAATATACAGAAATAAGTGGCGTGTCCTCAATAAAATCTAATAGATCAAAATATAAGGTAAAAATAGATGTAAAGACGCGAAATCCTTGGAAAGGACATCTAAAGGTTGAGGCAATTGTGTTGCCAAAGTTAATGAAAGCTCTTCCATTAAAAATAGCAAACGTGGATATGTCAAAATGGCAAACTTACGTTCTAGCTGATCCTACATTTAATAAACCTGGTAGGATTGATATAATAATGGGAGTAAAAGTATATACCCAAATCTTAAAAGGGGGAATTACAAAGATTGATGGCCTGCTATGCCAAAATACTCAATTCGGTTGGATCGTCTTGGGATGCACCAAATTAAATCAGAATAAATCTGTAGTTGGGAAAAAAAGAAAGGTAAATTTCAAAATAGAAATAACACAATTCCAAGGAGATACATCAACAAAACTCAAGAAATAAATTTATGGCCCCCGGCAGGACCCTCACATTGGAGGTAAAGTAAAAATTGGGGAAGAAAAAATATATATCCCAGAGCCAGTACAAAATGAGAATATTCAGACGGCAACGGTTAGTGAACCATTGGGTCAATTAGATAATGATTATCTAAAAAATAATATCAAAGTAGATTCTGGTAACAAATTGTCAGAAACTGTACTACCCAAAAAAGCAGATACGGCAAAATAATTATAAACGGACAACATTTAATAATGACCAGAATAACCACTCAAATTTCAGCAATCAGCGATATTTAAAAATAGTGGAGCAAAGATCACATTGGAACAGTCAAAAAGTAAAGGTAGTTATTTATTTAATTCTCCACCTTATAAGAAAGCTAGAAGTCAGCACAGTAATGCACTTCAGGAGTGGGTAGATATCCCGAAACAGAAACTATTGGGTAATATTCCAACTATAGTATAAAAACCACTAGAAGCCAACATAGTAATACATATGGGAGAATTGGTATGTATAAGAAGTCAGTTACAATCAGTAAAGGAACATCAGATTGACTAGGTTCGTCTATCTATCATGCTTCTTTAACAATAGGTTTCTTACTAATGATAATAATTTTAATAATTTGGATATGACAACTAACTATAACGACAAAGTCCAAAACGCCGCATTTGGCGGCCCTTTGCAGAATATTTAAGAATAAACATCGTGTTCATCTGAGCTGGCTTCACCAAATCAGATACACCAATGAAATATACAATTCGTAACAAAAACATAAACAAAAGTAAGTCATAAAATTCATATGACAATTATTGCTTAATACCAAACAAAACATGCATCCACACTTTGTGGAAAACACTTAAGATTATAACAGCGGCGCGGTATCAAGTAACCAGCGCTGAGCATGAAATATAAACAGTTTTCAACCCCCGAAAACGTGGGGCATTAGAATAAGTAATATGTTTTTAAGAACAATTGTCGCTTCTTAGAGTTTAAGAGTTTTCAAATAAAATCAGTTCATATTTTGAATTCAACGAATGAAGACTGGGTTATTTTCCTTCTCTCCGGGAATCCCTATTCAATGGGAGTGATCATTTTCCAATAAAATTGGACTTTCAGACCCATTTTAAAGCCGAAAAATGTAAAGAAAGAAAACAAGAAAACAAAACAATAAAAAAAAAACAAGCATTTAAAAACCAAAATATTAAAAACAAAAAAAAAAGAATCAATTGATTGTCACAGATATATACATCCACCATATAAAATGTTTCTTAACAAAACTGAAAAGTTGTTAGGGAAGCAGTTAGAGTTGCATACCAGGTTAAGGCAGTTAGAAGCACTAGATCCCATAAACATAACTAGCAAGGTGATCGAGGAAGTAAAAGATGAAGTGCCCAGTTTCTGCCGTTAGTTCCATTTTTTTTATATTTTAAGGCGTTAGTTACAAATCGGTAAGGGGTGGGTAATTGTGTCGATGGAAGTGATCAGCTGAGCTTAGAAGTTCGATAATTAGGCTAGTGCAGCCCTAGCGAGGAGGCATTACGCGCGATCGCATGCATTGGTCACACTCTTTTCTGACGAACTTCCGCCCTGGCTAGACGCCTAGCGTGGTTTAGGCTCCTCCAGAATAAAATATAAAAATTTAAATCTGAAATTTTCTCGGCCATCCAGTCGAATTATAATTTAAATATTAATTTGAAGCATACAGGACAGCCATTATTGTGGAGTTTTGTGAATCTGATTATCGTAAGTTAATTTTTTTGTGGATATTTGGATATTTGCAAGTGTCTAATAAGTTCTTTTGAAAACTTAGCCATAAATAAACTGGATGTCGAAAATCTGAATAGGGAATTTCATATTTGATTTCCAAAAACCAGTCAAATATATTTTTGAGACACCGAGGGCTCCAAAAGCTGCACACCGTGAAGGGCACAGACAAAGTCAACTAGCTTGGAATAGCCGCCCGAATCGGATACGGGCAGAGAAGGTTTCTTTTGTTGCGGATTAAGAGTCCTCCAGATCGCCTGTATTGCCTAGGAGTGCCAAACGCTTGATTTAACTTACCGGTGTTGCCGAAAATACAGGTACCCACGTTTTCTGGAGAACCTAGAGAATGGGACCTGTTTGTGGAACTATTTGCGGAACTGATTGGAAAAAGAGAGGATTAAGTCTTGCTCTTAAGTTCAATTATTTAAAATTCGCGTTAAAGGGCGAAGCAAAGAGCATGGTAGCCCATCTATTGTCAGATTCAGCTGATAACTATAGTGCCGCTTGGGAATTGTTAACCAAGCGGTATGAAAATAATCGGAGGGTATTTTCCGAACAATTAAGTCGGATCGTTGATTTACCGATGATCAACAATGAATCCGCAAAAAGTGTTAAAGAAGTGATTGACATAGTTAATGAGTCAGTTTACTTAATTAAAATAAAAGCAAATTTGTCTGATGAAGTTGACGTCATATTCGCACAACTCCTTCTAAGGAAATTTGACGGAGAGGCTCTACAATTGTATGAGAGTCAAATTAAAAAAACAAGGCAAATTCAAATGCTATCGGATGTCATGGAATACTTGGAGCAAAGATATTGCTCGCTAAGTGCCATGAGCAAAGAAGAGAAAAAACCGCTGCAAACTGTTTAAAATTATGCGGAAATCGAAGATAAAAGTCCGATTTGCAAAATTGCCGGGCACAAAGCGTATAAGTGCTATATGTTTAAAGGTTTGACACCTACTGAAAGGTATGAAACAGCCAAAAAAGTGCAGCTTTGCATAAGATGCTTGAACCATTCAAGCAATAAGGTATGCACTAATGAAATGGTCTGTTCATTGTGCAGTAAAGGACACCTTACTCTATTTTGCCCTTATTGATTGTGGTTCACAGAGCACCATTTTGTCCGAAGAGGCCGCTCAAATATTAAAATTACCTAAAATTAAACAATATACAGAAATAAGTGGCGTGTCCTCAATAAAATCTAATAGATCAAAATATAAGGTAAAAATAGATGTAAAGACGTGAAATCCTTGGAAAGGACATCTAAAGGTTGAGGCAATTGTGTTGCCAAAGTTAATGAAAGCTCTTCCATTAAAAATAGCAAACGTGGATATGTCAAAATGGCAAACTTACGTTCTAGCTGATCCTACATTTAATAAACCTGGTAGGATTGATATAATAATGGGAGTAAAAGTATATTACCAAATCTTAAAAGGGGGAATTACAAAGATTGATGGCCTGCTATGCCAAAATACTCAATTCGGTTGGATCGTCTCGGGATGCACCAAATTAAATCAGAATAAATCTGTAGTTGGGAAAAAAAGAAAGGTAAATTTCAAAATAGAAATAACACAATTCCAAGGAGATACATCAACAAAACTCAAGAAATAAATTTATGGCCCCCGGCAGGACCTCACATTGGAGGTAAAGTAAAAATTGGGGAAGAAAAAATATATATCCCAGAGCCAGTACAAAATGAGAATATTCAGACGGCAACGGTTAGTGAACCATTGGGTCAATTAGATCATGATTATCTAAAAAATAATATCAAAGTAGATTCTGGTAACAAATTGTCAGAAACTGTACTACCAAAAAAGCAGATACGGCAAAATAATTATAAACGGACAACATTTAATAATGACCAGAATAACCACTCAAATTTCAGCAATCAGCGATATTTAAAAATAGTGGAGCAAAGATCACATTGGAACAGTCAAAAAGTAAAGGTAGTTATTTATTTAATTCTCCACCTTATAAGAAAGCTAGAAGTCAGCACAGTAATGCACTTCAGGAGTGGGTAGATATCCCGAAACAGAAACTATTGGGTAATATTCCAACTATAGTATAAAAACCACTAGAAGCCAACATAGTAATACATATGGGAGAATTGGTATGTATAAGAAGTCAGTTACAATCAGTAAAGGAACATCAGATTGACTAGGTTCAACGTCTATCATGCTTCTTTAACAATAGTTTTCTTACTAATGATAATAATTTTAATAATTTGGATATGACAACTAACTATAACGACAAAGTCCAAAACGCCGCATTTGGCGGCCCTTTGCAGAATGTTTAAGAATAAACATCGTGTTCATCTGAGCTGGCTTCACCAAATCAGATACACCAATGAAATATACAATTCGTAACAAAAACATAAACAAAAGTAAGTCATAAAATTCATATGACAATTATTGCTTAATACCAAACAAAACATGCATCCACACTTTGTGGAAAACACTTAAGATTATAACAGCGGCGCGGTATCAAGTAACCAGCGCTGAGCATGAAATATAAACAGTTTTCAACCCCCGAAAACGTGGGGCATTAGAATAAGTAATATGTTTTTAAGAACAATTGTCGCTTCTTAGAGTTTAAGAGTTTTCAAATAAAATCAGTTCATATTTTGAATTCAACGAATGAAGACTGGGTTATTTTCCTTCTCTTCGGGAATCCCTATTCAATGGGAGTGATTATTTTCCAATAAAATTGGACTTTCAGACCCATTTTAAAGCCGAAAAATGTATGTCTAATGTAAAATTTATAACAGATTATACCACCAATTGTTCGCTTCTGAAATTAGTAAATATCCCAAATGGAAACAGGTATACACCAATGGCACTAAAACGGGCACTTCCACTAGTTTCGCAGTCGTCGATTGTAACGTAGTGACTATCTCCTGCGGACTACTGCCCTCACACTTTTCAATCTTCACAGCAGAAGCAGTTGCCGTACTAAAATCAATCCAATACGCCACCAAAGTACGGGGCAAGTTTATCATCTGCGGCGATAGCCTATCTACGTTACTTAGTGTAAAAAACTCCTACAATCAAAACTGCATAGTGACGGAAATACGCCATCTTTGCATCCGACACTCCAAAAAAATAAAACTTCTCTGGATCCCAGGGCATATGGACATTAAAGGAAACGATCTCGCAGATGCAGCTGCCAAACTTGCTGCACGTTCCCCATGTACCACAGTCATACCTTGTTGCGCCACTAGATATGTGGCGAAATATTAGAAGCATATTGAAAGAGATCGAATGTGCTGACTGGGACCATAGTTGGTAAAAAAAAATGCAACCCACATAAGGAACCCGTACGACATTTATCCTCCTAACAGAAATCGGAATGCAACATAGTCACGCGTTTGAGAACTGGCCACACTGCCCTAACTCACACACACATCCTAAAAAACCAAATCAAACCCTCCTGCCCAAATTGCGGAAGGGAACTAACAGTCCAACACATCTTTGAACAATGCACCCAAACCCTTAATATTAGATTAGGTCATTTTGCCCTAACCCAACCCCTCCAACTACTCTCTAACCCTACCCCACACATCAACAATATCATCTTTAGGTTCTTAAAACAATTAAAAGTATATAACTCTATCTAAGAAATAATGAACATGTCGAGTCGATGGCCAAGGTAGCTAGCACTCCCCACCTTAATATTAGTTATTATATTATACATAATCCCTTATGTATAATAGCTTATAAATATAAATAAAATTCTTCAGACATTCCTTAATGATATCAGTCAGCCAATTGCTATACCAGTTTTGGATAAACAAAACATAAGTTTAGAATCAAAATCGGATGCAAAACGAGGTTGCAAAAGCTTTATAACATCTCGATTAGTCGCAGCTTTAGACAATACCAAAGTATCTGATGAATGGCATATACTACAGCCGCTGAAGCATTAGGACATCGTGCAGAGGAACTTATTATCAATCGTTCAACTATTTACCGGATCCATCAGGCAAACCATATAAAACAATCTACAGAAATTTCTGCTGAATTTAAGGACAAAGTAATAGAGTGGTTTACAAATTTATTCGGTCATTTTAAACCAATAATCTTTTCATAACTTATAGATGGATGAAACTGGTGACCTGGTAGTGTATTTGGCGGAAAGTTCATGACAGATTTAGTGGGTTCTAGTAAGGTTGGACGCATGGCAGTTCTAGTTAGTTACAATGGTACTTCAAGGTTACTAGATTCACCAAAAGTGGAGTCTTTAAATGGAATGTAGTTGATGGTTTGTCCTACGACACCACGGCTGTAAAAACAGGTATTTTCTCAGAAGCAACAGTTCTATTGGAAAAAAAAGTTTGGACGCAGTCTAATAAACCTACCGTGCCGCCACCATATGTACAAAATCATATTGCGAAGCGTACTTGAACTAAAGCTATGCTAGACATCTGCAGAAGAAGTTCCGATATTTGAAAGGTTTTCAAAATCATGGCCCAATTTAAAGAAGAATAAATTCGAAAGTGACTTTGCAGATGAAACAATTCGTACCAAATTTGTGAAGCAGAACGAAAGGACTTTACGATATTTTGCCTTGAATTACAGAAATGTCAGATCCGAGATCATAGAGAATTGCTTCAGCTGGCTTTAATCTTTCTTGGTGTATAGTAATATACTTTTCGTTCTCCTGGACCAACTAACCATGCCCGTTGGATGTCACAAGCCATATATTCCTTTAAGATATTTGTACCATACACCCATAGGGTGAAATGGTATATTAAAGTCGCCAAAATGTATGTAACATGCATGTCCGTCTCCGACCCCATAAAGTATATATATTCTTGATCAGTATCAATAGCCGAGTCGATTTAGCCATGTCCGTCTGTCCGTCTGTATGAACGCCTAGTTCTCGGAGACTATAAGAGATAGAGCCACCAAATTTGGAATGTAGGCTCGTGTAGTATGAAGAGTGATCAAGTTTGTTTCAAATTTTTGCCACGCCCCTTTCCGCCCCCGCAATTAAAAAAAAAACGTTTATATCAAAAACTATTGCAGCTAGAGACACCAAATTTGGTATGTATATTTGCATAGTAAATGCGCACAGTTTGTATGGATAAAGATTTTGCCACGCCCCTTTCCGCCCAAGAAATTTGAAAAACTTGAATATCTCCCGTAGTTTTCTACATTGTGCAATTAAATTTGGCGCACTTAAGTTTTATACTAGTACCCAGCAAAATACCAAATTTGATAAAAATCGGACAAAAAATAGCTGAGTCATGCATATAAACGTTTTTCCATAAGGCCGGAGTTGGACGTTGGCGGGTGGGGGCGCTAGGGTGCCTAAATAAATGCGAGATATTAAGATATGCTTGTAAAAAGCATGTGAACAGAATTTTTTAAAATAGGCAAATGTTAGGCAAATTAGTTATTACAAATTTAAAATATTTGTTTTACTGGTGTATGGTATACCTAAGTCGGCGAGACGACTTACTTACTTCATTTTATTTAGACATCAATTTCGGCTCTCAAAAAAGGGAAGAAAATGGTTTGCGTGCTGTTTGCATTTTCTTAATCAAAATGTACATTAAAGCATGGTTTAAGTGTACAAACGCTCTTGAAGCTCCTTTCCATGATCTGAACCATATAAAAAATGGTTAAAAATGTCCAAATACTGACGTGGGAACCTCGGCTATACTATTAAAAAAAACTAACAATCTTTTATGGTACCTTGCCGAAGATTTACTAGCTCTGGGGTTTTTTGTTTCGAATATCTCGGTCGATAAAAAAATTAGAATGGTTAGGAATCTCCACTCAAAGGAACCAAATGTTCAACTTAAAAATAATAGACATTACTCTAATTTTGTGGACTTTCTAAAATACTCCTTGTCTGACTTCGTGTCATCAAAAACAACGAATTTTTTCGAAAAAAGCTAAGCTACGACAAACATTTCTTAAACTGGATCCATCGAATTGGAAGCAAACATTTGAATTTGAGGAAGGTTTGGCATACTGCCGGGATCTTTTTGTGGTAAATGACATGGCCGAAAGAGGAGTCAAATTAATGCAGGAGTACAACAGAGTTTTCGCAAATAACGAGGAAGAAACGCAATTATTACTTCAAGTTGTTGAAGCTTATAAAAAAAAAAATACGCCACTGCAAAAAAAAGTCATCTAGTCATCTATTAATTAAGAAACATTTGTTTCTATTCTTCGTTTCTTTTTGTAAAATATCATCAACAGTGTTAACAATTTACTAAAATTTTATTTCATAGCATGCCATCTCGCTCACGCTTTTATGATACTTGTATGGTGCTATGTAGGCTTATATGGGAGCATCATACTGAAAACTTTGGGTGAGTTCCGCGCCCATTAAACATTATCCGATCGACCCCAAAATTTTTTTGAGATTTTTTTTAGACTAAAAAGAAAAAAAATGCCCGGCACTTAAAAAAATATTGATATTTTTTCTTCCGCGTACAACTAAGAACACACGTAATGGAGATAGAAAAAAATTACCTAAGATTGTATTTAATAATTTGAGCTAGGTGGTGCCCTTACGAAAATCAATCGCAAATCCACAAAGAAACGAAAAGTACAAAGCGCGGCGTGTAGAAATGGGACAAAAGAATAGCAACAATGCACAGACGAACGAAGTGAAGCACATAAAGTATTCTTTGCTGCTTCTTGTCTAATTTTTTTTTTTTTTTTTTTTTTTACATGAGAATAAAAACGTTGTTGCTTTGTGGCAGCCGATCGGGTTTTGATGACGACATTAGATCGTTCGGGTGCCGTCGGCTAACCTGGCAGAATTTTTTTCTGCCGACGTTAGTGGCTCGGAATATGTGGCGATTTTGTCCCCGGCGACATTTGGTACTGAAGGGTACGAACAGGTGCATATGTACATACATATATATATACATATATATTTGTATATATATGTGCATATATATATACATGGTTAACTACTAACTGGTTAACTAAAGTTACTGGGAGATCCATTTATTATGTTGTAGAAACACAAGCATATCAACATTTTTTGGTTTCAAGGAAGCTCGGCGATCGCTAACAGATAGTTTAGCTTTGCTGAACATCCTTTCCGAATCGATTGATGTTGCAGGAATGCAAAAATTTTTTGTGGCAACATCACGCAAAGAAGAATTGTTGTACTGAAATTATAAAAAGAAATAGGTATTATTTATTTAGCATAGTATTAATTACGATTTCCACTTGTCTTATATACAAACTAAACGAACTATGACGAACAAAATTTTTGCACAGCAAGCTTTTTTAACTTTCTGGCCCTTGGAATGAAAATGAGTCGCAAAAAGTATATTAGACAAGGAGATTAAAGTATTTATTATACATAAACAAAGAACTTATTTCAAAAACTTTAACATAGTATTACTAAAAAACCAAAAAACTAAAAAATAAGGCATATTTCGATGAACAAAATTAACTTAACTTAACTTAAAAACTTAAGTTAAGTTAAGTTAACTTAAAAATAAGATACGTCAAAAATGTTTAATATATGGTGTTTAAGCACTTAGCCTTAATGACCGCCGATAAGCGAGCTGGCATCGAGTCTACTAATTTTTTGGTAGTTGCTTCCCCTATATTTTGCCATTTTTCCATTAAGGCTTGTTTTAGGTCGGCTTTTGTTCTTATAGCCCGCTTTCTAATGCGCCTATCCAACATGGGCGGTATTGAAGGCAAGCCACATTTTGACTATGTGGGCTGAATCCTTGTGGTCATTATCTTGCTGAAATGTGAATGAATTTGGTAAACTTAGACTTTCGGCACTTTTTTTTAAGTTATCCTTTAAAATATTAAGATAAATATTTTTGTCCATTATGCCGTCTATGAATACCAATTCACCCACACCTGCAGCAGACATACAACCCCACACCATAACACTTCCACCACCATGCTTAACAATTGGAGTTATATTTTGATTTTCGAATTCCGTGTTTGGCTTTCTCCACACTGTTTGGCGTCCGTCCGATCGGAAAATATTGAATTTGCTTTCATCGGAAAACAGCACCTGTTGCCAGAAATCTTGGGGTTTGCCAATAATCTCCTTGGCCTAGTCCAGACGTTTTTTCTTATTCGTTTCCGAAATCAAAGGTTTGCGTCGAGCCACACGCGCATGGTAGTTGGCCTCGTGTAGCACTCGCCGTACCGTAATTGGGTGAACTTCTGTTCCCATATCTTTCTTAAGCTCAGCAGCGATCTGTGTGGAGGATATGGTGGGGTCCACTTTCACTTTGCGAATGATTTGGCTGCATTCGCGGAGGCTTAACACTTTATATATGTAGCTTACCACATGAACAACACTGCCAATTTGCCATCGTGGTTTTTTGGCCACTGTATTTTTATCTTCCACACTGCAGATACCGCCATCTATATAAATGTATGTACATATAAAATTAGTTTTACGTTTCTAAGAATAAAATAAAATATAATACTCACCCTTGTTACTGTCAATCAGAAACTTGTCCATTCCAAAACCACCTCCAACACCAATGAAAGAATTACTAAATAATAAAGGCTATTAAACAGGATTATTATTTATTTTAACAAATTCCACTTACCCTAATTTTAGGTTTCATTCGACAGATCAAGAGATGTGAAAAAAAAACGCATCGCGTTATATTTGTTCACTGTCGATGGTGGATAAAAAATATCGATGGTTGCGCAGAAACGTAAATATTCGATACCTCGATAGTACCATCGATAGTTTGCCAGCTCTATCAGTCTGCCACAGATCGCAGAACGATGAACACATGTTTGTTTCGCTGTGTTCTCGTTTTGCATATGTATGCGTAGGCTGACGTAGGCAAGCGAAGATGTGAACGTCGCTTTTTCAAACGCTGGCTCGCAGACGTTTTGAGTTTTCGACGAGCTAGCTACAATGCGAAAATGAAATGCGTGCTTAAGTACAGAGCTCGACGGCGCTTTTCTAAGTGTCGATGTGGCTCTGTTGTGAGTGGTCAAAGTTTTATACCATACACCCATAGGGTGAAATGGTATATTAAAGTCGCCAAAATGTATGTAACAGGCAGAAGGAAGCTTTTCCGACCCCATAAAGTATATATATTCTTGATCAGTATCAACAACCGAGTCGATCTAGCCATGTCCGTTTGTCCGTCCGTATGAACGCGTAGATCTCGGAGACTATAAGAGACAGAGCCACCAAATGGAACGTAAGCTCGTGTAGTATGTAGAGTGATCAAGTTTATTTCAAATTTTTGCCACGCCCTTTTCGCCCCCGCAATTAAAAAAAAACGTTTATCTCAAAAACTATTGCAGCTAGAGACACCATATTTGGTATGTATGTATATTTGCTTTGCTTTTTTTGCATATGTATGTATATGTAAAAATTTTGCCACGCCCTTTTCCGCCCCCCGCAAATTAAACAAAACCGATTTTACTAACTAGAGACACTAAATTTGGTATGAATATTTGATCAGTAAACGCGCACGTTTTTTATGTGTAAAGATTTATAATAATTTGAAAAAACTCGATTATCTCCCGTAATTTTCTACCTTGTGCAATAAAAGTTGGCACACTTAAAATTGAGACTGATATCCAGCAAAATACCAAATTTAATCAACATCGGAAAAACAACAACAAAAAAGCAAAGTTATGCATAAAAGCGTTTTTCCAGAAGGCCGAAATTGGCCGTTGGCTGGTGGGGGCGCTAGGGTGCTCGAATGTTTGAGTGAGCGAGATACTAAGACAGGCTTGCAAAAACCATGTGAACAGAATTTTTTAAAAACACGTAAATGCATTTGTTATTATAAATTTGAAATATTTGTTTTACTGGTGTACGGTATACCTAAGTCGCCGAGACGACTTACATGCTTCATTTATATTGTTTTTTATATTTTTTCGATACATTTTTGTTTACTTCTTTTAATATATTTACTTTTTTAATTATATTTCTTTTTTTGTATTCTTAATAATATATATTTAATTAAATTTATATATAATATACGAGTTCAAATAGCCATTTCCATCCGTCCGTCCGTCCGTCTGGATCAACGCGAACTCCTCCGAGACCGTACGAGCTACAGAGCTGAATTTGCATGTGGGCTTGTATATACTGCAGGCGTTGTTTATCTCGGATTCAGCCGGATCGGACCACTATATCATATAGCTCCCATACAAACTGCAAAGTCACAAACAGTGACTTTTCTCAATAACTTTGTTATTTTCTCAGCTATTGTCGTGAAATTTAATATTAGTGAATTCATTATAGCTATAAACGAGTGTGCCGAATTTGAAAAGATCGGTTGACTATATCATATAGCTCCCATAGGAACGATCGGTAAAAAAAATCGTTACATTATTTTTTTTAGATAAAATGTTATGACGGCTATAAGTGAGGAAAGAGTACCAAACAACTTGCAAGGGTATACAAACTTCGGCGCGGACGAAGTTAGCCCCTGCCCTCTGGTTATTGTTAAGACTCTAAAATTTCTATTTTCCTATTGCTTTTGTGTTGTTTAGAAGCACCGCATAAACTATCCATCAGCCATTTGCTATTTTTCTTAAGCAGAACGAGTAGAAAATAATTTTGAATAAATTTTCGATGCTCGCTGCATTCATGCGATTCACTGTACCAATCTCGGTAATTCGCGTCCTTCTCAATATTCGAAAGGCATTCACTAATAATTTTTTCTTTTATTTTGCGCGCATGTGGGAAATTTTTAAAGAACTGATGGAAAATCTTGTAATGCTGCTTCATCAGGTTAAATAAATGATTTTGTGGGACTTAAAGCTTTAGGTTGTTGTTTTTAGTTTTAAAATTTTTGTTAATGATAAAAAATTCCGATGCCTCATAATTTGCGATCTTTTCTTTTAAAAATTCTTTGCATGTATCGCAATTGAACTTTTGTTGGGCTTTATGCATAACAAATCCTACGAAATATCTCAATGAATTCTCAGTGGCTATACTGATTTCAGTTGGCTGTTCTTCATCAGCCTCGGATACTTCCATATTTTCATCTAAGATTATGTTAAAATCTTCGTAATATACCTGATCTTGGTCATTTACGTTTTCAATTGCCAGTTCATGCTTTGTTTCTTCCATAACATTTATTAGCATATCTTCATCTGGCTCGCAATTACCTGTTGTCGTTTTTGAAGTTATTAATTTCATTGACAACATTTTTGATATTATTGCATTGAATTCGAATAACATAGGATTATTGTTTGTGCCACCCCTACTTCTTATTAGGTAAAATAGATGTTCTAGGCTTAGACGAGACAACATTAAAAAGAATACTCCGTGCCCTTCATTCCAAATATCGCTTGTAAGCATTAGTATTGGGTTTATTGATAGAACTATTCCATCTAAACAATTAACTTTTTGTACGATATAGACACTTCTTAAAATACTCTCTCATTTCTATTATGTATTTTTCGTTGTCACTGTCTTTCTGGATCGCTGATTTATTCGTTCATAAATGTTACTGCTATTCAAGCAATCAAACGACCTATTGACGTTTTCTATAAATTTAGATGTAGCGATTGCCACATCTTCGCAGTTAATAAATTTGCTATGTTGAATCAATGTTTTAATGGCGGATGATACTGTTTGGCTAAATGCCTGCGTTGCATATTTAACCTTCATCTTCTCGAAAGAATTTGAAAATATGTGTTTCTTTGTTAATTTTGGGCACATTCTTGTACAAGTGTTGCTTGTGTCAATTTCAAGCAATCTCACCACTACATGTCAGGAGACTGTACCATCAGGAGTCTCAATAGAATCTCGCATTAGAATGTTTCTAATGGATTTTGTGAGGTGGGGGACGTCATATATGACATATATTTTCTGGTCATCCAGAGAAAAATAGAGTGCTTCGTTAACTATTCCAAGTTTATTGTATGCCCCTCGATTGTTTTTGCCTTGATCGCATACTACTGTCCTTATAAAAAGGCCTAGGGTTCTTGCGGCTCTTATATTTGAATCTATTAATTGTGTTAACTTATGGGCAGAGAGTCCAGTAGATGCGGCTACATAGCTCAATACAAATTTCCAGATGGCATATAGTTCCCTCACCATGAAAACACATATTTGCTTACATAAAGCGTCAGTTTTTCGTAGCCATCATCCACAAATCCTTCCACTTCATCACGGTGGGAATTATAGTGCAGCCCTTTTCTAATGAAAATTTCATCAAATACTAATACGGCATTCTTGCTCTTTTCGTCCATATTTTTAAAAAACATTCTTGCTCTTTTCGTCCATATTTTTAAAAACAGATTGTAAATTGTTTAATGAACTTTCATTTCGGCCCGTAATCATATTTTTTACCGGAGCCCATCTTAATAAGGACGATTTTGGCAGGTTTAGCTCAAGATCGTCAAGCATAAAATTATAGGCCTTCGAAGAATAAAAATTAATGCTTTGAGCAATTATTCTTTCATCTTCTATCCACGATTGCTTGTTTTTCAGTAACATAGTGCAAATCGTGTTTGAATTCTTTGAATAGGCAAATTTTTCTCCCGGCGCTTCTTTATATTTTTTAAAATATTTTTGTTTGAGGTTTTTTTCTTTCAGATATTTAATTTTTCTTGCCTTTTCCGTTTGCAAAAGAATTCTTAAGTGTCGAATTTTTTTATTGAAAAGTTTAACTTTTTGTTTTGTTTGTTGTCAACATTGACGTCAGATTGCAAATTACATTTTGAAACCTACTGGCGACGGACAGCCTCGTTTTTAGGAGAGAGAAGCCATCTCTGTGGCTTCTCAGGTGTTTTGTAGCAGGGTAGTGTTGGCTTTCTTAATAGCTAACGCCGTGATGCTCCGATCTTACAGCGGATCGGGACCCTAATATGTAATCCTAGCTCTTCCGGGTGGGATGGGTTGTTGCTGCAGTTTCTGTGGCATCTCGCTACATATAATTTATTACAGAGTCCCTAATGAAACTAAAAGAGAGAACTATATTCTCCAAACCAAACAAACTTATTGATCTCGAATGGCTCGAGCAACAAGGCAGAAACAAATACGGCCAAGTTAATCAACTAGCTATATAAGGGTGAATTCCTCCAAACGTTTGACATCTTGCTTTAGTATGGCTGAGATGTTAGCTGCCATTATTCATCTGTACCCTCCCGTCCATGGCCAATAACAAAAGACAAAAATTATGATATGTTAATGGACCCCAAATGCTCATTCTATTTTATCATTTTATATAATCATGTTGTGGGAACTTAAACTTCTATTCAAAATACATTTTTATTATTTACTATTATTCAAATAACAATTTCATTTGCAAAGGGCATTTTCTTTCTATATTCCTAAGAGTAATTCTCCCGTTACATTACTTAAATCTACGCTTCATTATCAACTGTCGCATTTTTATATATTTTTGTTGTCTTTTCTCTTAATCGTTCCTGCTATATTTGTTACTGTAAACGAGGTTATTCAACCAAATGATTGATAGCACTTGTACCTTTCAATCATTTTTAATTCAATTTCAATTCATAAAAATTCATGATCATTTGTAAGTGTAGTTTGTATGTTAGGCAAAGCAAATAAAATTCAGAATGCACAAAACAAATAAAAGAAAACAATAATAGCGAGCGAGCCGCGTAACATAGGTGTATGTGGTCATCAAACCTTCTTTTTCTTTTTTTTTTTTTTGCACTTTTATTTTAATCACCATATCTTATGAGCTCTCGCGGTAAAAAGTAAAAGTGATAAAATAATACATTGCGGTTCTCGGAAAGTCCACCGATGAAGGCCTTCAGCAGCTGGATCAGGTGTTGGTTTTTGATATTTTTTTTTGTTTATTATACCATACACCCATTTAGGATGAAATGGTAATATTAGGAAGTTCCGCCCAAAATGTGGACGTGACGGTCAATGCGAAGTACGTTCAGGGCCTCGACACCGGACATGCCTGTCGCGCCAAGCAGAAGCGCAGTCCACCTCCCGCCCGACCGACCGTGGGGCGCAGCCGTATATCGGACGGCACGATCGGGTGGACAAATACAAATATAACGGACAAACAATTAAAAATATGATTACGTGAGCTAAAATAGAGGTTTTTACAAGAGAAAGAGAGGCTTCTGATCTGATAAGGGGATACAGAAGATTGTAATCAGAACATAGGACTTGAAAAGGTTCATGCAAAGAATAGTTAGAACTACAATGTTTTAAGGATAGAGGAATAAAATTTCTAATAGGTCTACGGGGTACAGAAAGGTTTAACTGGTTCAATAGCTCAGCAGAGTCTATTTCACCTATTAAAAGTTTATGAATAAAGATAGCACCAAGCATTACTCTACGATTAATTAATGAAGGAAGATTGATTAAAAGAAGCCTACTGGAGTATGTTGGCAAATTGACATTGCGATCCCAATTTAGACCGCGAAGAGCAAATAGCAAAAATTGCTTTTGAACAGATTCAATTTTACTTTGGTGCGTCTCATATTGAGGTGACCATATGCAAGATCCGTACTCTAAGATAGGACGGATTAATGAAGTATACAGAAGTTTGGTTGTGTACGGATCGTCAAACTCTTTTGACCATCGTTTCACAAACCTCAAGAACATTCATAGCTTTACTAACTGTAGCAGAAATATGAGGATTAAAGGTAAATTTATGGTCCATAAGAACACCTAAGTCATTGATAATATCTAACCGCTCTAAGGCAGTGTCGTTAAGATAATAAGTTGTTAAGTATGGAGTGCATCTATAAAAAAGACATAACTTTACATTTAGAGCCGTTAAGGTTTAATAGGTTGGTTTCACACCAACTCTGAAGATCATTAAGATCCGATTAAGTAGGCAAGAAGACGATATGTCTTTAAAACTGAGGTAAAGCATGACATCATCCGCGTACATAAGCACCCGAAAATGTGACACTACCAGTGGAAGATCATTTATAAAAAGAGTGAATAGCAATGGACCCAAAAGGCTACCCTGAGGTACTACAGAAGTCACTTGGATGGTCTTAGAAAATGAAGACTTAAAGAGGACCTTTTGTGTACGCTTAGAAAGGTATTGAAGAATCCAATCTAGCAAAAGGCTGGGGATGCCAAGTGCGTTTAACTTATATAAAAGCAGAGTATGATTAATAGAGTCAAAGGCCTTGCTGAAGTCAGTATAAATGATATCAGTTTGGCGTCTTAAACCCTTTGATTGATTGAGATGTAAATTCTAATAGGTTAGTAGTTGTCGATATACGTTTTTTAAACCCATGTTGGGATGACGAAATGATTGAGTACAAAATGCTGCTATTGAGACGTTATTATTTTCTCAAATGCTTGGGGTATGGCAGGCAGTTTAAAAAATACCCCTATAATTGGACGCTTCGGATTTTCTTTTTATGAAGAGGAATAATATATGATTCCTTCCAGATGGACGGGAAGGCGGAAGATGTAACGGACAGTGTAAATAACTTAGATATTGGCCTGCGAAAAACCTTAATGCGCAGCCTGGTATTCCATCAGGGCCAGGTGCGTATATTGGTTTCACGGAACTAAGCACGCTAAGAACCGAACTTTCATCAAACACAGGGTCTAAAATGCAATTAGACGATTGCAAGTGATGAGGATAAGGGAAATTTGCTTGATAAATCGAAGAGGAATAAGTTGTTTTGAAGAAATCAGCAAACATATCCGCGATTGCCTGATCATTGTCAGCTTTATTGTTTTCGAAAGACAAGTAAGACGGTTGCACTGATGTCTTACGCTTTCCATTGACGAATTTATAAAATTGCTTAGGATCGCGAGAAAACCTAAGTTTACATCTCTGAAGATAATCCTTATAGCATTGTGAATTCAGCACCATAAAATTTGATCGAGCAACTACGTATAGGAAAAAATCCGATGCTTTACCGGATTTTTTAAATCTTTTATAGCATCTCGATTTTAAATTCTTCAAGTTACATAACTCACGTGAGAACCAAGGAGGTTTATCAGACCATCCTTGAGTCAAACGCGGGACACAAACATCAAAGAACGACTCAAGAGTTTTATAGAAGACAGAAATGGCAGAGTCCATATCCGTGCAAGTATACAGATATGTCCAATCATTAGTTAACAAGAGTTTTTTAAGTTTAGTAAAGTTTGTCTTGCGAAAACATCGGATTGGAGGCATCGAGTTATTATGTCGAGACATAACCCAAAAGGAAGGTCAATGGTTACATCCAGAGTTGGATGAAAGTTGTCTTCAGGGATAACTAAGGGATCAGTCCTGGAAATATCGCAGTTGGAAGAATCCAACACAAATACCAGATCTAGTGATCTGTTCCGACTATTCCAACAGGATTTATTTGAGTTAGGGACAACTCAAACAGACCATCTATGAAACAATGTGACAAGGAGGGCAACAGTAACAAAGAATCATATGAGAGGGTCCAGGCAATCTCAGGTTAATTAAATCTCCCAGAACAACGAGCAAGTCTTTGTCGAGAGATATGAGGAAATATGTATGTTGGATAGCTTCCAAATGGTGAGTGTATACTGCCAAGTCGGACTCTGGTGGAATATACGAACAAGTAATATAGGCAGAAAAGAATTAAACTAAATTTTAACACAAACAAATTCAATCTCCTGATTGGAAGACTGGACAATTTCAGACGAGAATGCCGAGTCAACAGCGATCAAAACACCCCACCTTCGATAGTCCGATCATATGTATATATTAAATATTTTGAGGGGAAAATTGAAGCATCGGCAATATCAGGCTTCAACCAAGTCTCAGTAAAGGCAAGAATATGAAAGTCAAAAGCTAAACTATCTACATAGAGTCTAGAGAGTTTAGACTTTAGTCCCCGCACGTTCTGATAGGCCAGAGTTAGGGACGAAATTAGTTTTTTGACTCGCCAACAGGTGCAGACGAGCCGGAAGGAACGTTATTCACAGAGGCAGGTAAGGGGGCAGGCTAATCGGAGCCCGTTTCTTCTTTTTTTTTTTTCTTTTTTCTTAAGGAGTTAGGGCCAAAAATAATAATATTTTTTTAAAGGATCTGGGGAGACACTTATTTTAAAGGACGAAATGTCCCGAGTATATGAAAAACGGAACTTTTCCACAGCAATGTTTGGTGCTTGAACTTTGCCCTGGCTGTAGGCTATGACTTCTTCAAGAGAGTATTCGGATCAAGCCGCGAAACAAAAACTTGCTTTTTGGGTGGAACTACAACAAGGGAACTAGACGTGCCAGGCACAGCAGTAGCAGCAACAGCAGATGCAGCAGCAGCTGAAGCAGCCAACACTTTACTAGCTCTTGTAACTACTTTATTGGCAATATTCCTGGAAACGGATGTTTGCCCGGGCGGTTCGGAAACTACAACCGATATCGTGTTAGTAGGTGGGATACTTTCACCAGGGAAATGGGAAGAGACTCCACACCTTCAAAGCCGGACTCCTAAACGATATCAGCTGCTGTATATTTGGTGACATAGGGTCATTGTGGAAGCCGGAACTGGTAGAGAACGATATGCCGACGGACTGAGGACGGCCCTGAAACCTGGCCCTCTGGTCAGATTCAATAAGTTTATAACTTCTGAATTGAACCTCCATCGCCAAAAGCTTCTTGGAGCTTATGAACGCCAGCTGACAGGGTTTTAAACGCATCCCCAGTCCGTTTCATAAAACTACGCCTCTCGAACTCCAAGCCACGACACGAATCACAGCCCCATTTAAGGCCGCCACCCTGTGCAATACTATCCCGCACCTTGACTGTATAACCAGCACATTTAAAGTGCATTACATTGTCACAGTAAAGAAAGTCTTCACTGGTCTTGCTCGGATTATTGCAATTATATTTGCAACACACAGACATTATTAAATAATTGATTTATCACAAACAACTTATAAATCAATATGTAAATAAAAAGGGAAAAATGTATATATGTATGTTAAGAGAGGTGTATACAAACCAATGCAAAAGCTAACTGCAATATGCAAATTAGAAAGAGAAAACTAGAAGAAAAAATATCAAAGAAGCTAACTTCGGCAATGCCGAAGTTTATATACCCTTGCAGTTATATTTAATCCGATAAGAAAGGTGAAGTTTCACACATGAACATAATAAGTTGTCATATTGATGAAATGTTGAATTCAAAAGACATTTAAAGATTGTTAAGCAATATAAACAAATATAACAAACCCGATAGTAATTTTTGGCAAAAAAGACTTTACGTATTCATATAACTTTAAATTTTAAAAAATTCATAAAAGGAATTCATTGTTTATATCCGCTGATTTATATTATTATGTTAAAGAAACATATTTTATGTTCCTCTAACAAACATACTGAATATTTGCTAAAGGGTCTGATAGAGCGGGATAATATCGATATTTTTTAGTGTTATCGATACAATCGATGGTTAAAACAATTTATTGAAAAAATTTTTACTATTTAAGATATAATTTTTTGAAATTAAATAATTAGATTATTACAGGTTTACTTATTCCTAAAGAAGACTTTAAATGAAAACTGTGTGTATGTACATATGTAGATACATACATATGTATGTTTCGAAATGCAATATTTATGTACATACATACATACATCCACACATATGTATGTGCACATGTATATATGTACATATATTGATTCATTACATTTATTAATTTAAATATAATAAAATATTATTTTGAATTGTTTCATCTTGTTATATATGTACATACATATATGTATATTATAGATACATACATACGCTTGGCACGAATGTGTGTGTGCGCTTTACTGCTCTGTTGACTTCGAACAATGACGTAGTAGGCTGCTGGCCTCTGAGCACAGCCGATTTATATTGGCTGTAACTTATGTTTAATTTATCCGATCTTATTCAAATTTTGGAATATGATCTCTTACGTGAAGTTTTATCTCATTCGTAAATTTGGTATAGATGCTCCCACTGCTTCACCGGTTTTTCGTATAGCACTTAATGATATAGTAGTCCGATCCTCACAATTTTCATACTTTATCATCTCCCGGCTAAAAGTAGCTCAAATATGAAATTTCATTCCGATAGCTCTTAAGATGCCGGCGTGAAGTTGATTTGCACAGACGGACGGACGGACGGACGGACGGACAGACGGACATGGCTATATCGACTCAGCTTCTCATGCTGATCAAGAATATATATACTTTATGGGGTCGGAAACGTCCCCTTCTGTGCGTTACAAACATTTGACCAATTTTATAATACCCTCTGCAAGGGTATAAAAAGAGAATATTTTTTATATTACAACACACAACAACAAAAGCTTGTCACAAGCGCGAAGTTAACGGCCGCGAGCGCGATCAAAAGAGAAAGCAGAAGAATAGAGAGCACCAACACCACACAAACAAAAACAAACTATGAACTGTAAATTGAGAGCGCTGGTGGGAGCAAAAAAATAGAACGAAATCAGAAACTAAGCAGCCCAACAACAAAATTATATTTGCGTTTGTTAAAGTTTTGATATTGATATATGTAAGTAAATGTTAATAAATTTAATCAAACTTCGCAATGAGTATAGCGTTTATTAAAAATTGGTAAAGGCAATGAATTTAAAATGAATATTAAAAATTAGCTTCACGAAAGAACGAAAGACAGTAATTAAGCGAGACTCGACTTCGATGAGTGACAATATATTCATGATCATATATATTCTTGATCAGTATCAACAGCCGAGTCGATTTAGCCATGTCCGTCTGTCCGTCCGTATGAACGCCTAGTTCTCGGACACTATAAGAGATAGAGCCAAATTTGGAATGTAGGTTCGTGTAGTATGTAGAGTGATCAAGTTTATTTCAAATTTATGCCACGCCCCTTTCCGCCCCGCAATTTAAAAAAAACGTTTATCTCAAAAACTATTCTACCTAGAGACACCAAATTTGGTATGTATGTTTTCTTAGTAAATGCGCAGACTTTGTATTTGTATAATAGCTAGAGACATCAAATTTGGTATAAATAAAAAATGACATTTTTTTCTTTATTTCTTTATTTTTTTTTCAATTTTGAATTTTTTTAATAGGTTTTTTTTAAATTTATTCTTAAAATACATTTAAAAAATTTTTTTTTTTAATTTTTATTTGTTTTATTTATTCTAAAAATACATTTACTTAGCCATTTCTGATTTGTTATTCAAAATCTTTTATGCTAACAGAAATGCCTCTATGATAACTATAAATGGTTTCAAACGTGCGACCACTTACTAAAGTACTTGAAATATTTGAAAAAGCCCAATCAATATGGGTATTTCCATTTGTTGTAAATTCATTCAAATCTAAAAGAGGATTGTAGTGCAAACTTCTAACAAGAAATTTATAAAGACTCCTACCACAGCCTGAAAGTGCTTGAAGATTAATATTAAAATCTCCGAAAATTAATGAGCTGCTTCCTAATATATTATAATTTTCATTAACTAATCTCTCAAACTCAGTTTTAAATTTTCTCACAGGATATGTTGGACTTCTATAAATAACTAAAATTCCTAAAGAGTTGTATTTTAGAAGGGCAAATTCGAAAACTGTATCAGTATAATGACAATGTAAATATTCCGTATTGTGGAAGAAAATATTAAAATTCGAGCTATCAAAAAGTGGATCAAAATGTGTTTGAAGAGCTTTTTGGGTGCGTAATTTTTGCAACTCTATCTCAGCTAATGAATCTTGGCGGGGTGAATTGTCCTACAATAAAAAGGCCTGCGGCACTAGATGCCCTACTACATGCTACATATAATGCTTCACGATGCATTCCCAAACTTGTGTGGACCACTACTTTTCGTATGTAGCATCCTGACTTTTGTGAATAGCTATAGCTTTTGCAGCTATAACCGGAAACTGTTTCCTGTCTATAGTGACTTGCTCATTGGATCTAAATTAAATGGCGAAGTTTTGTTCGAGCTTTCACTTCTACACTGTCTTTTAAGAATTTAATCCAAAGAATAAGAGGAAGATTGGATGTACTTAAATCTATATCCATTGAGGTACCCGTGGCTCCATTCACGAGACCATCAGAGGTGTCCACATTGACAGTCATCATGTATTTGGCAGTGGTTTTCAAAATAAGACGACAACATAAACCCTGAGTGTCAGAAGTTTTAAAACCTTTGACATCTTCTAAATACTGATTTTTAGCTGTTTCAGTTAAATGAGCAGCTTTAATACAATCTACAGCATCAGAAATATGTTCCTCAGTGGGAATAGAAGATAATTTTGCCCTGTTATAAAAATCTGTATCCCTATTACTAAGAAACAGATGAATTGCTTCATCTGGAACTTGACTAGCGTCAAAAACTCTCGACCTAAACAAATCAACTAAGGTCATTTCGCCGGATGCCATGTTATTAAATGCTAAAGCAAAAGGTTGGTCGTCGCGCTGTCGCATAATCTCTGTGAGTTCAAAAAACTTAAAACGGTCCCACAAAGAAGGACTAACAAGGATGCTATAAGGATCGTGGGATGAAGATATAGATTGAAAAATCCAACGGTCACCTACAGGACGTAGTTGTCTGAGATCGCCGAACACGATTACAGAAATGCCCCCAAAAGGAGAATCTCGATTATGAAAAATTTGCTTGAGGCGAGAATCTAAATAAGAAAACATTTTAGCACCCACCATAGATATCTCATCAATAATTAAAAGTTTTAGATCTATGAACCTAGTTCGAAGAGTATTTAGTAGATCAGAACTTAAATCCCAAAAAGCAGACCCAGACTGGTTAATAGGAAGAGAAAACATGGAATGTAGTGTGGAACCTCCTAGTCCAAAAGCAGCTTTTCCTGTTGGAGCGCACAAAAGAATCTTAACAGTATTTGGGTCGTTCCCTCTTCTACGATTATACTCTACAGAAAGCAACTGAAAAATTGCAGAAATAAACCTACTTTTGCCAACACCTGCACCGCCACCCACAAACTCATGGAAAATTTCATTGTTCTTCACGTTGTGAAGAACATGAGTGAGAAAAGTTTTCTGCCTAATATTAAGTGACCTAACAACACTTGCCAGATTTT
This sequence comes from Drosophila equinoxialis, assembly GCA_018150345.1. Taxonomy (NCBI): domain Eukaryota; kingdom Metazoa; phylum Arthropoda; class Insecta; order Diptera; family Drosophilidae; genus Drosophila; species Drosophila equinoxialis. The sequence continues at coordinate 222,844 of JAECWI010000112.1, forward strand.
CAGGCGAAATTATTGGCGGGAGTTTAATAACTCGGATATCATTATCTGTATCCTGTGGTTCATGGTCATTGCCATTTAAATTTAAAAAATTGAGCTGAGAACTAATTTCAGGAAATGCAAAAACTCTAAACTCCTCGTGAAGTATAACTTGTTCTTCTATGTTATCTTCTAAATCTGCACCTTCATTTTCCATTGCTCTTCTAAGTGCGTCTTCTAAATTGTCGAACACATTGTATTTCTTGAAACCGACCCTAATAACTTCCTCATGTTTATTGTAAAACTCCTCACAATTTCTCTGAACTAATTCAATTTGCCCGTCCCTCCATGGAAAATACAACATAACTAATTCCCTAAAATAATTCTGCCTATCAGTGTTAATATTATATTTCCTATACCTAATTGTGCATTTTCTTAAAGAGATAAAGCCACTACCATCTCGCAAAGCAATACTACCCCCTATAACCTCTCCCTCTTCCTCATTCCGAGTATTGCGACGAGACCTAACGCTAAATTCATAATTGGCTGCAAAATCGGCTAAACAGAGTTCCTCAAAAATATTTGGCCTTTCTACATAATGGTCAAGTAGACCTTTAACAAAGATGTCAGTTGAATCCTGAGGCAAACTTTGCAATTGCTGTCTAGATTTGAGCATTTTAACTCGAAGATCTGGTAAACTAGTATTGATAAATTTATCCTTATGGCTTATATTGGACATTGACATCCCTAAACAGCAATAGGCAGCTTCCTGAGCAGATATCTCAGTGCCGCAAATAAATTTATGACCTATATATTGTAACTTTTCCCTAATACTTAAATTTCCTCTCTCAACGCTTGCAACAGCTTCCCTCATTAGCTTTAAAATGCCTCTTTGGGATTTATTTATATAATTAATTATATAGCTGCAGCAAGCAAACGGATCCAATATGAACTGAATGTCCATATTGGCCCTCTGCATATTAAGAATGTGCTTATTATAAGCATTAACCTTAATTTCCGCAAAAGTTCTTTTTAGAAAAATTTGCGGCTTTTTCAGGCTAGACCTTAAAGCAAGTTTGTATTCCTCATAATTGAGGTTCACGATTTCATGTGAAAGAAAGTTTTCAAACCTGCTCAAATGAGAAATAGCGTCAGAAGAAAAACTACTGTTGAGAAAATGTTGAATCCGCTGAAAATTCTTTTGATGACGCTTTCAGCTTCATCGGAAATCGGCCTTAAAATCTCTGTTTGAGGCATTGGGGGATTGGGTATCCCGAATCTACAAACTTCTTGTCCTCTAACTTTTCGGCGGCAAGTGAAACTGTGACTATGAATTTGGTAAACTAATAGTCTGAATCTGTTACATTTGTGGTAACGAACTGGTCGATATAGGCTAAGACCGGCGGAATCGACTCTTCGTTGTTTAGATCTACTGGGGCATCTTTCAGCCAAAACATGTCATGAATATGAGGAGAATCTCTCTGCTGAAACTCAACACGCAATAATAATTAATTACAAAATGCTCGCCAAATATACCTCACGGATTTATCTGTCCTGAAACCTCTTCTATCTACATTTCTAAGCTCTGATCTAACTATTGTTGCATAGCTTGCTGAAGTTCTTCTCTTAGTGCCGGCATAAATAGTAGGAAATGCTAATTCTTCACAATCTGAATCTAATATCATATCTAAAGGCCATTGCTCTTCTCCTGGAGCTATGGTTATTCTTTGTATGCCGGCATCGTCTACATGAATATTTTCTAGCATTGTTTCCTGACCACCAGGATTGAGCTCCTTAGGAAGATCTTGATTTGCGGAATGAGCGGTTTCCTCATTTTGGTGTAGAATTCCTTCTACGAATTCCCTATCTTTTTCACTAGCATAAAATGGAACTATTTCGGATTCGTAAGAAGCCTTTGCTCATTGATTGTGATATTATGCTTCCTGTACAACTCTGTATTAACCAAAAATCTAAGTGCCCTTTCAATTCTAGCGGGTCTAACGGTTTCAGCCATGAAATCGTGACCATATTCCATTCGTCTTTTGAGGTGGAGCTCGATAACCTCGGTCTCATTAAATGCTCGCGGGAGCGAAGTAACTATGTTACCGACAGGAATTGGGACATTAACTACAGCTCCTTTAATTGCGCTTTGACGGTCGTGGCCTGTTGCCCTAATTATCATAAAAGGAAGACGAGGAGAAATGACACGTTCTTCTATAATTGGCAAATCTAAAAGACATTCTGGACGTGTTGTGAAATCTAAACCATGTGATATGGCAAACTTGGGCAAGGTGTTTCTTGAAATATGAGCAAAACAAGTGGAACAAAATGTAAAATTGCCAATAACGCGTTTCTAGTATTCTCTGCTAATATATTTTCATTAACGCTCCTATGCTGACTATATAAACATTTCTGACATTTCTATAAACTTGCAAAATAGAAATGGAATATTTAAACAAATAAGTATAATATATACATATATAGACAATATATATAGATATATAGATATAGATGTAGATATAGATATAGATATAGATATAGATATAGATATAGATATAGATATAGATATAGATATAGATATAGATATAGATATAGATATAGATATAGATATAGATATAGATATAGATATAGATATAGATATAGATATAGATATAGATATAGATATAGATATAGATATAGATATAGATATAGATATAGATATAGATATAGATATAGATATAGATATAGATATAGATATAGATATAGATATAGATATAGATATAGATATAGATATAGATATAGATATAGATATAGATATAGATATAGATATAGATATAGATATAGATATAGATATAGATATAGATATAGATATAGATATAGATATAGATATAGATATAGATATAGATATAGATATAGATATAGATATAGATATAGATATAGATATAGATATAGATATAGATATAGATATAGATATAGATATAGATATAGATATAGATATAGATATAGATATAGATATAGATATAGATATAGATATAGATATAGATATAGATATAGATATAGATATAGATATAGATATAGATATAGATATAGATATAGATATAGATATAGATATAGATATAGATATAGATATAGATATAGATATAGATATAGATATAGATATAGATATAGATATAGATATAGATATAGATATAGATATAGATATAGATATAGATATAGATATAGATATAGATATAGATATAGATATAGATATAGATATAGATATAGATATAGATATAGATATAGATATAGATATAGATATAGATATAGATATAGATATAGATATAGATATAGATATAGATATAGATATAGATATAGATATAGATATAGATATAGATATAGATATAGATATAGATATAGATATAGATATAGATATAGATATAGATATAGATATAGATATAGATATAGATATAGATATAGATATAGATATAGATATAGATATAGATATAGATATAGATATAATATGATATATGATATGATATATATATATATGATTTATGATATGATATATATATGAAATGAATAAAAAATATATAAAATGAATATTTAAAAAAAGAGTATAGGAAAAAACCTTAATATTTATAATAATAATAATACAAAAGAAATAAAAAATATTTTAAAAAAAACTATTTATGGTATACGAAGAGAAAGTAATATATGTAAAAAATGACTTACAATTTCCCAAATAAATACGTGGCAGTAAAAAAAACCGTGTTTCTTGCACAAAATGTCACTAGCACTCAAAACACACTATATACTTTTTCGTAGTTTCACAAAACACACTACATATAGTACTTTTTCGCAGTTTCGGAAAATTAAAAATCACTTTAAAAGTTTATTCGGACAAAACGATGTTCACACTTCAAAGACAAATTTTGAATGAATCGGGAGAAAACATCGAGTCAGTAAGAAATTTCACTAATGCATCTATTTCCTAACGCCCATTGACCGAAACTTGAAACACTTGTACTTAGTAGGACCTATGGCGCCAGGTACTTCCTTTCCTTCCTCTAAACATGCAAATATTAAAATCGCGCAATGCATTTTTTAATACCTATTGACAAAAAATCAAGCGCAGGTACTCCCGCTGGGGAAAGGTAAGGTAAGGATTTCCCTTACAACCTTTCGCAGCAGGTACAACCCGATTTTATGTTGACCTACTTATTTGGATATTTCCATAACCCCATTTGTCCATATTTTTATGAATATTATTGTTAATGTCAATCATGAATATGGATATACCTTATTTATAAACTTGGAAACTACCCATTGGTACAAATGTTGTCTCATTTGGTGTATGGTATACCTGAGTCGGCGAGCCGACATACTTACTTCATTTTTTTATACCATACACCCATAGGGTGAAATGGTATATTAAAGTCGCCAAAATGTATGTAACAGGCAGAAGGAAGCTTCTCCGACCCCATAAAGTATATATATTCTTGATCAGTATCAACAGCCGAGTCGATCTAGCCATGTCCGTCTGTCCGTCCGTCTGTCCGTCTGTCCGTCCGTCCGCCCGTCCGTCTGTCCGTATGAACACCTAGATCTCGGAGACTATAAAAGCTAGAGCCACCAAATTTGGAATGTAGGCTCGTGTAGTATGTAGAGTGATCAAGTTTGTTTCAAATTTTTGCCACGCCCCTTTCCGCCCACGCAATTCAAAAAAAACGTTTATCTCAAAAACTATTGCAGCTAGAGACACCAAATTTGGTATGTATATTTGCATAGTAAATGCGCACATTTTGTATGTATAAAGTTTTTGCCACGCCCCTTTCCGCCCCCGAAATTTGAAAAACTCGATTATCTCCCGTAATTTTTTACCTTGTGCAATCAAATTTGGCACACTTAAATTTGATACTAATACCGAGCAAAATACCAAATTTGATGAAAATCGGACAAAAAATAGCTGAGTTATGCATATAAACGTTTTTGCGTAAGGCCGTTGATGGCCGTTGGCGGGTGGGGGCGCTAGGGTGCTTATATGCATAAGTGCGCGAGATACTGAGATATGCTTGTAACAAGCATGTGAACAGAATTGTGGAAAATAGGCAAATGCATTAGTTATTACAAATTTGAAATATTTGTTTTACTGGTGTATGGTATACCCAAGTCGGCGAGACGACTTACTTACTTCATTTTTAATTATTTTGTTTTAATGTGTTATACGATTATATAATGTTTTAAGTGCTTCATACCGACATAAAACTCACATAAAAAATTACTCTACTGTAAGAGCACAAAAATAAAAAAAGAGTATCTTTCTAATCGTTACTGAATTTACACTTTCAATTTCAATATCAAATTTTTGTTTCTTCATTTATTACAATTATTCGCGTTTACACTCCGACAACCAAATTAATAATTTTTTCCAATAACTTATGCGTTAAACGATCTTTTCGTATCACAAATTAACTTCATGGAAAATTTCCATAAAAACAAAATTCGATATGACCACTTGGTAATTGCTCTCTTTTACACCCGAATTTTTGCCTTGTGACAGCTAACATTTAAAGTGGTCGAGCCATGACGTCATTGTTGACTGATTTTTAACCCCAATGATTAAATTGTTTCCTTCCGTAGACTTTGATTAAATGATCGTCTTGGCCGTATGGTGATGGTGATTTATATAATTTTAGTCGAATATCAAAACCTTTTTTCATAGCAGACATACCTTGCGAATTAATTAAATGTTGACTGATTTGTGCCGGATTTGGCCTTGTGACCGAGGCTGTACAACCTATGGTTAAGGTTAACCACGAGGTCTAGGTCGAGATTGGTATCCAAAATTTATTTTCTTCAACTGATTTTTCCTTGTTCTTTTTGTTTGTTTCTGGGCTGATGAATAATTTATTTAACCCGAATGATTTGGCGATTTCACCCTAAAAAATTTAAACTGTTCACTTTGTTCTTCGGGGGGCGAGAGCAAATTCTTCTAATTCTTCGTTAAGCCAGAATAATGAAAAGAGGTGGAAGTGCGGGTGGTAGGTTCTTATATACCCTTTCCCTCCTATTATCAAAGCCTTCCCTTTATGAAGTTAGCTGCGGTTACGCTGCAAAGCTTCTACAGAGATGCATTATTACTATAAACGGTTATGAATTCGCCGCATATTTTTGATCGCACTCGACAGTTGGCGATAAACCCAAATGTGCGTCGGATAATTAGAATTTAAATTACACGCAACCATTAACACACTATAGCCCACTTTTCCTACGATAACTAACCTTGTTCACTTTTGTTGACTTTTATTTTTCTTAAATATACTAACTCACAAACCACACTTTGAAAAATCACCTGCAGAATAAAGAAGAATAGTGCAAGCAGGAGGAGAAAAACTGGTAGATCAAAACAAATAGAGAAAGCGCGCCAAAAATAAGAAGGGGGTCACGACAAAAACCACAACAAAAGAGATGACACTCTTCAATTGCTTGTTTATTGTTGCCATGTTCTTATTATTAAAATAGTTTATACTATATTATATATAAATTTAATTAAATATATTATTAAGAATACAAAAAAAGAAATATAATTAAAGAAGTAAATATAATTAAAAAAGTAAATATATTAAAAGAAGTAAACAAAAATGTATCGAAAAAATATAAAAAACAATATAAATGAAGCATGTAAGTCGTCTCGGCGACTTAGGTATACCGTACACCAGTAAAACAAATATTTCAAATTTATAATAACACATGCATTTACGTGTTTTTAAAATATTCTGTTCACATGGTTTTTGCAAGCCTGTCTTAGTATCTCGCTCACTCAAGCATTCGAGCACCCTAGCTCCCCACCAGCCAACGGCCAATTTCGACCGTTGTTTTTGTTGTTGTTTTTCCGATGTTAATCAAATTTGATATTAGTCTCAATTTTAAGTGTGCCAACTTTGATTGCACAAGGAAGAAAATTACGGGAGATAATCGAGTTTTTTAAAATTACGAGGGTGGAAAGGGACTTGGCCAAATCTTTACACATAAAAAACGTGCGCGTTTACTGAACAAATATTCATACCAAATTTAGTGTCTCTAGTTAGTAAAATCGGTTATATTTAATTTGCGGGGGCGGAAAATGGCGTGGCAAAATTTTTACATGTACATATGCACTTACTAAGCAAATATACATACATATATACATACGAAATTTGGTGTCTCTAGCTGCAATAGTTTTTGAGATAAACGTTTTTTTTTTAATTGCGGGGGCGAAAAGGGGCGTGGCAAAAATTTGAAATATACTTGATCACTCTACATACTACACGAGCTTACGTTCCAAATTTGGTGGCTCCATCTCTTATAGTCTCCGAGATCTACGCGTTCATATGGACGGACAGACGGACATGGCTAGATTGACTCGGCTGTTGATACTGATCAAGAATATATATACTTTATGGGGTCGGAAAAGCTTCCTTCTGCCTGTTACATACATTTTGGCGACTTTAATATACCATTTCACCCTATGGGTGTATGGTATAAAAACTTTGACCACTAACAACAGAGCCACGTCGACACTTAGAAAAGCGCCGTCAAGGTCTGTAGTTAAGCACGCTTGCCTACGCATACAAATGCAAAACGAGAACACAGCGACACAAACATGTGTTCATCGTTATGCGGTCTGTGGCAGACTGAATTATTTTCGATGCGTAGCGACCAGTGTTGTTAACTCTTCGTGGCTGAAAAATGCTAAATTAAATTTGTAATCCTGCTAGAAACTGCTAGATCAAATTCAAAAACATCCATAAAAATTGCCATTTTTTTGTTTTACAATTAGTAAAATATTTTTTTAATTGAAAATTGATAGACAATTATCAAGCTCAATAGATTCGATATTCTCCTCAAGAGTATAGGAGATGTTTGTTCCATTCCATTAAATTCAAATACTTGGGTGGCACTTCAAAGTTGTGTCAACATTTATTTGATCTACGCAATCCATAACTGTAAATATATATATACGTTTAATAAGAAGTCAAAATTTTAAATATTGTGTTAAAATTATTAATTACCGTATATGTAAAGTCGAATCTATGTTCATTGAGTTCCTCAGCTTTGATTTTACAATGTTCATCTGACTAAACAATCGTTCGACTTCCGCGTTTGACCACGGTAGCGATAGTAAACTCAAGAAAAAGTAGCTAATGATTTAAATCGGTGATTACCGCCCGAATCCACATAATTGTTTGCTTCAGCCCAAAATTTCAAGGTACAATCCATATTTTCCCATTTCAAAAGATGTATGTTGTTGTACTGCAGAACGAGCTCTTCAATCTGAGTGACAGGCAATTTGAAATGGTTTAGAATTTCAATAACAGAGCTATTTTTGGCATTCAAAATTTCGTGAAAAGAAAAAATATCGATTAGCTTTAATATTTGGTAGTTTTCTGGTAATTTGAAAACAGAAAAGAATTGTTAGCCTATTTCATTACAATTGTAGAAATTCTATTTCTATTTCATCGGAAATCTGTATTCAGAACGTCAAATAAAATGTAGCTTAAGTTCAATCCACTGATGCAAAATTCTGGCAACTGCATTTTCAATGGAGAGCCATCGTGTTTCGCAGACTTGTGGAATTTTAAGAAGTGCCTTAAATATGATAAAAAGTGTTAGAAAATAGAGAAATGCGACTGCAAAGTAGGACAATACTACAAACAAAACTGGACAAACACAATACAGATTAGTTATATCTGAAAAGACATATAAAAATTTTAAGGAACTATGTATTGAGTACTCAAACACACACCAACACATAAAATCATTAATAATTAATCAACTCATAAATTTTTTTATGTCTGATTGGCGCTTACTGCTTTTCGAGAACCAATTAAAGGTTTCGTACACAATATATGTAAGGTACGAGGGAGAGTTACAGAGTTTAACAGCAGCAAGCGGACAGATGATCACGAACAGCAGAGTTTAACAGCAGCAAGTGGACAGATGATCACGAACAGCAGAGTTTAACAGCAGAACAACAGAGAGTACAGTTGGCAGCAGAATATGGGAGAAGACAGACACAGTTGAAGTTAGAGAGTCGAAAAAGCAGCAGCAGTGAGAGAAAAAGAAGTGAATCGAAGCAGCAGATTAAGAACAATTGTAACTTTTTTCCAAACTACTTTAACATTAATAAAATCAATAAACATAGTTGAGTTTACTCAACTCACATATATTCCAAAGATTCAGGCAAAAACTTTGTACAGGCCGAATTCACTGCTAATTGAACTGAATGGCATACGCATTTGATTAAGATTAAGGACGGTACATCCTTCTTCAATTCATTAAATACGCTTTGATTTGAGCCAACCATTACGCTAGCGTTGTTTGTACCAATACCAATTAAGTGACGATATTAATGACGATACCATTAACTGCCGGTGGGAACTAAAATAATTAATTACAACACTTAAAAAGAAGAGTCGTATGGTTTATCCGTTTTATTAATTCATAAATTTTCTTTTTATCTTACCAAGAGACTTGCAAACACTGACATCAGTACTTTCGTCCAGCAATAGACTGAATTGGGCATCACCAATATCAGTTTTTAATTCTTCCAGAAAACATGGTCCCAAAACATTTTTATACCCTTGCAGAGGGTATTATAAAATTGGTCAGATGTTTGTAACGCACAGAAGAAGACGTTTCTGACCCCATAAAATATATATTCTTGATCAGCTTGAGAAGCTGAGTCGATATAGCCATGTCCGTCTGTCCGTCCGTCTGTGCAAATAAACTTCACGCTGGTATCTTAAGAGCTATCGGAATGAAATTTGATATTTGAGCTACGTTTAGCCAGGACCTGATAGAGCATGAAAATTGTCAGGATCGGACTACTATATCATATAGTTCTAGAACAAACATTTTTGCAAAAATTGGAGTATCCCCATGAAATTTACCAATATGATAGTATTTGATATAAAATCTCAGATCCCAAAATTTGAATCTGATCGAAATAGAACACAAGTTCCAGCTAATTCAAATCGTCTCAAGAGCTGCCGGCAGCGCTACTTGCTGCCTACTACGTCATTATCAAATCAACAGAGCACATGCATACACACACACAGACACAACGCACCATACACTGTATGTGTATGCGTGTCGTGCTTTGCTTAGGGAATTATGGAAGGAGAAGAAAAAATTGTAGTAAAAAGAGTAATAATTTGAATTTTTTGTTTGTGCATTCGTGAATTGAGTTGCAGAGAAAGAAATTTCAAAATGTAAAAATATTATTGCAAAGGACTGCAAGGGTATATACACTTTGGTATAGCCGATGTTAGCTTCTTTGATAGTTTATTATATTCGTGCACTTCGTTCTGTGGACTTTAATTTTATCTGCATGGAATTTTGTGGCGCACAATATACCCAAGTGATCAATTGGTGAAATTGGAGAATTAATGGCAAAGTACAAACATAAGGCTGCTTCTTGTTGTTTAGTTTTGGGAAGCACATTCGATGTGAACACAATTTTATTTTTGAAGTGAAAACTTCTTTAGAATCGTTGGGAGTGATTTGAGACTCGATGAAACGAAAAAGCGACACTAAAAAGAGACATACATATAGATCTTATAGCCTGCGAGAGAATGAGATCCCTTCAGTACCGGTCGCCGCAAATTCCTCAGAAAATCTGAGGCGATTTGTGAGATGTCGCCTCGGAATTTCAGGGGACAAGCCACACAAATTTGCGGCGACATTTAGCATTGCATGTCCTAGCGCCTCGGACATTCTCTCGATTTTTCGGCGACATGGTCGCCGGAATTTCCTCTGAACACGAATAACAAAGTCGGTCGTGCGTTCAACGGAACTTGCGGCGACATTTCGCCGGAATGTCTGCGTAAAGTGGTGGTTGTTTTTTTAATCGAAGTTGCAGCGATATGTCGACACAATGTCCCCGCAAAATTATTCCTCGGATTTACAATCGAATTTTCGGCGACATGTCGCATTTTCCCAAAAATAAATAAAACGTTGATTTAATTTAGATTTTTAACATGCATTAGTTTTTATTTAATAACATATTTACTTATATTTATTTTATTTATATTTCTGTAAGACATTAAATTAAGTTTAACTATTATTATGTTTACATACATTTTTCTCACTTTTTTATTGTTTCGCTTGTTGTATTATTATTTTGCCTGCTCATCCGGAATCGAATTTTGGATGGATTCTGAAAAGAACAACATTTTAGTGGGGAATGAAAACTGCGTAATATCTTAATAACTCTTACCTTTATAGTTGTATACATGGACATAGAAAAAAATTACTTAAAATTGTATGTAACAATTTGAGCTACATAGGTCGTGCCCTTCCGAAAATCAATCGCAAATGCACAAAGAAACGAAAAGTACAAAGCGCGGCGAGTATAAATGGGAGAAAAAAATAGCAACAATGCACAGACGAACGAAGTGAAGCACATAAAGTATTCTTTGCTGCTGTACTTCTTGTCTAATTTTTTTTTTTTTTTTTTTTAAATGTTGTTGCTTTTCGGCAGCCGATCGGGTTTTAATGACGACATTAGATCGTTCGGGTGTCGTCGGCTAACCTCAGCATGAAATACGCTGGCAGAATTTTTTCTGCCGACGTCAGTGGCTTGAAATTTGCGGCGATTTTGTCCCCGGCGACATTTGGTACTGAAGGGTATGTACATTTTCGGACGGCAAGTGTGCATGCATATACATACATACATATGTATACATCTCCCATTGTATTACTCCTCTTGTCCTTACGGGAATAGTTTAAGCGTATATTCCTTTAATCCTTATTCCTGGCTTCAAGTGCTTCTTCGGACTTTATTCCAATAGGAAGTCCTACATTGTTGATGATGTCTATAATCTTTCTAAGTTGGAATTGGATTTCAGATTTTCTAGCTTCTACCTTTGCCTTATCTTCACCTCGAGCTTGCAATTTTTTTTATTGGGAGTCTGTAAGCAATATGTAGAATATATATTTTAAGAGATCTGTATCAATTATATAACTTTTTACCAAAATTAATATTATTCATATTGATTGGAACGGCTCTACAAGAATTAAAAGTAATTGTATATAAATTGGTAGTTGTTGGTTGAATTTTTTCTTCTTGGTTTTTTACATGGTCGCTCTCTGATCTAGTTAATTCGCTTGTTTCCGTTTAGCAAATTAGTTTCAAAGGCCAACAATGGCGAGTGGAGGATTCTTCCACAAAACTTTTGATCCAAGCTAAATTTGTAGAGGTACAAGGCAAACTGCAAAAAGGTGTTGATCGAGCATATTGGTTTCACCATTTTTCAAACTTCTGTTGCGTCCACTGCTTCCATCACAGTCCCATTTATGTACTGCACTTAATTTTATTTTGTAATTGTAATTCGGTGTAATTCGACTAACGGTATGGTCGACTGAGCTCTGAAAAGTTGTTTCAGCTGAATAGTCTAACCTTTACTGAATGCAACCTTTGGTAACTCGGATATATATAAGTATTCCTCTACTTAGCACTACATCGCATTAGCTTGTATATAGAGCCAGAGCTTCTTTTGGTGAGTACGGATTTGGCAATTGTACTTTTACGTCCAATGACCTCTTAATTTTTTGTAATTAAGCTCAGTAACGATTTTTGATGCGGTTCGTATTCCACATTTATGCAGGCTAGTGCTTGTTGCCACCATTAATTAATTGCACGTGGATTTCTTTACCAGATTTGACACTTTTCTGGTCTGTACTGTAGGGCAGAGATCTTCGAAATCCTTCTTGAGTCGTCCTATGTCTGAATTTGACGTAAAACTACACAACAAGAGCTCACCATCAAGCCATTTCTGATTTTTTTCATTCATTCATTCATTTGTTGTAATGCCTTCCATTTTTTGTTAAGCCTGCTTACAAAATTAGTTATTTTCTTAGTATTTCCTCGGCTTCCTTTTTTGATAGGCTTCTGTTTTTTTAAATTGTACCAAATAAAGGTTTGAACTATAAGTTTTTTTTGGGGCGATATTTTCGCCAAGCCAAGTGGTATACAGTATGCGCTTTGGGACCGACATATCACCTAAAAAGTGTAATAGATTTAACAGATGGCCGTAGATGGTTACCATTTTGAACACGTTAACCCCACAAAGACTCAAACCATACATAAATGCTAGTATAAGGTTCAAATCCATACTTGATAAAACAGCATACTTCAAACACATTTATTTTGCTACACATAAATGGACAGGTCACAAACATCTCTTTTATTTAATACATACCTTTTCTAAAAGAAAACAAAAGTTAATGTTTTAATTTGTTTAAGTTGAAAATCAATTAACAAACATCGAAAAGTGCAACCAAATATTTGCTTGCCTCGAGCTTAACGCCTGTTCACTTTGAAAGCTGGCAGCTGATCAGGAGTGCATCGAAATGCTCTCACGAAAGCTTTTAAAGCTATGTAAAGTGTTGGTAATGACAAAAAAAAAACTAACGAATTTTTAAAATGTTTATTTCGAATAATGTCCCTCTAGATTGATCACTTCGACCACTGTGTGGTGTTGGAAAACTTTTAAACCAAGTATGCAGAAATGTGCATTGATGTTTTATCTATAAAGCGGCATCAACATGTTTCGATTTTAAGAACTTTTAAAAATCGACTCGCTTTGTTCTCGTTATAGCCTCCATAAAATTAAGTTTTTGACGGCTACGCGATGCACATATAGCCTTTTCTTGGGATACATTTTGGGTATTCTTGAATAAAATTGTTTCCTTTGTGGAAGATTTCTTATGTTTGTAAGGCACCCAAAAACAAAAATTTTTTTGCAAATGTACTGAATAGGTTGAATAATCGCATTCAATTCATATATGAAGCGGTGCCTTTCAATATTTTGTTGTATCAGCTATTACATCAGCACCATAAATTAAAACCAGAGGGCCGGGGTTAACCATAGACATCAAAGTGTAAAAACTTTTATCCAAAAAGTCTAATGTTTGCGAAAGAACGGCCTTCAATCTTAGCATAGGATATAACGAACTTTTTCACAAAAGTCACTGTTTGCGACCGATCGTTCCTATGGGAGGTCTATGATATAGTCACCCGATCTTGGACAAATTTAGCACAATTATTAATAAGAACACAAAACTGACAAATACCAACTTTTATGACAATAGCTATAAAATTAATGAAGTTATTGAGAAAGTCACTGTTCGTGACTTTGCCTTTTGTATGGGAGCTATATGATATAGTCACCCGATCTTGATCAAATTTGGCACAATTATTAATAAGAACACAAAACTGACAAATACCAACTTTTATGGCAATAGCTATAAAATTAATGCAGTTATTGAGAAAGTCACTGTTCGTGACTTTGCCGTTTGTATGGGAGCTATATGATATAGTCACCCGATCTTGATCAAATTTGGCACAATTATTAATAAGAACACAAAACTGACAAATACCAACTTTTATGGCAATAGCTATAAAATTAATGAAGTTATTGAGAAAGTCACTGTTCGTGACTTTGCCGTTTGTATGGGAGCTATATGATATAGTCACCCGATCTGGATCAAATTTGGCACGATTCTTAATAAGAACAGAAAACTGACAAATACCAACTTTTATGACAATAGCTATAAAATTAATGAAGTTATTGAGAAAGTCACTGTTTCGTGACTTTGACGTTTGTATGGGAGCTATATGATATAGTGGTCCGATCCGGCTGAATCCAAGATATACAACGCCTGCAGTATATACAAGCCTATGTGCAAAATTTCAGCTCTGTAGCTCTTACGGTCTCGGGGGAGTTCGCGTTGATCCAGACGGACGGACGGACGGACGGACATGGCTATTTAAACTCGTCTCGTCGTGCTGATCAAGAATATATATACTTTATATGGTCTGAGATGCTTCGTTCTATGCGTTGCACACTTCTGACCAAAATTAATATACCCTTTTTGCAAGGGTATAAATATGTGAACACACACCTTCATACATATGTTGCCTATCAAATTAAAATTTGTACAAATAACTAGCTTCGGGCGGGGGTAGACCCAAGGTTTCGTTAATTTTAGGCAGGATTTATTTAAATTGTCAGTAGTTACCATATCAAACCAATAATATTTTGTGAACCCTGTTAGGGGGTTTCCATCCCAAGTGTATTTATTGTCATTCTTGACAAACCAATAATATTCGTTAAGCGGTTCCCATCCCGAGTGCATGGTTGATTTGTAAATAATTTACCACCTATTCAAATGGATGGTCACTTCTTTAAATTGTCGACGATTAATTCATAATTTTCATTTTAAAAACTCACACGTACAGCTGACGACTTCCAGCACGCTTGTTCGACTTCCTTCACTGATACAATGCTTTCTCAAATACCAGGGACGGACATAACCAAGGCAGACCCGGTCAACACCGCTTCATTTAAATTGTTTACTAAATGTGGGAAATAGCCTGTGCAGCAATATTTGAGCTCTTTTAAAACTGGCAAGCTTAATTGCCTCCTTTTTAACAAACCGCCTGACTAGTAAAGGTGACATAACCTGATTCTGAAAAATTTCTTCGCACAACTTATGATTTTGTCAAATATTTTGCCTTCTTCAATGTATTAAAACTAGCTTTAATTTTTAGAAATTAATAATGTAAATAATTTACAATTCTTAATCTGTTGCGCTTTAAAGCATATCTTTACTTAAGGTCATTCGTAACAGGCCCGGGCCTGGTGTCATAGGAGTCATTTGTTCGTACTGAGCGTTGTACGACTACGTCTATTTAAAAAAAACAGAGGGCCAGGGCTAACTTCGACCGTGTCAAAGTTTGTATACCCTTGCAACTCTTTCCTTACCCATATCCATTAAAGTGGAAAAACGTTTTATCTAAAAATGATAATGTTTGCGAAAGAGCGGCCTACCATCTTAGCATAGGAAATAATGAAGTTATTAATCAAAGACACTGTTTTCGACCGATCGTTCCTATGGGGGCTATATGATATAGTCACCCGATCTTAATCAAATTTGGCACAGTCGTTTATAGGTGTAAAAAACACACCAATATTAAATATCACGACAAAAGGTTAAAAAATAACAAAGTTATTCAGAAAAGTCACTGTTCGTGACTGATATAGTGGTCCGATCCGGCTGAATCCGAGACATACAACCCCTGCAGCATATATAAGCCTACACGCAAAATTTCAGCAATGCAGCTCTTACGGTCTAGGAGGAGTTTGCGTTGATCCAGACGGACGGACAAAAAAATATATGAATATATATTATACGGTCGGAGATGCTTCCTTCTATGCGTTGCACACTTCTGACCAAAATTAATATACCCTTTTTGCAAGGGTATAAAAACAGCTTTTAAAAAGTCTCAAAGAAGCTAACTTCGGCATTGCCGAATATACCCTTGCAGTAATCATTTTTTTACATTTTGCAATTTGCTTCCCAGCAACTCAATTTATCAACACACAAACAAAACATTCAAATTATTTCTCTTCCTACAATTTTTATACCCTTGCAAAAAGGGTATATTAATTTTGGCAGAAGTGTGCAACGCATAGAACGAAGCATCTCAGACCATACAAGGTATATATATTCTTGATCAGCACGACGAGACGAGTTCAAATAGCCATGTCCGTCCGTCCGTCCGTCTGGATCAACGCGAACTCCTCCGAGACCGTAAAAGCTATAGAGCTGAAATTTAGTAGGCTTGTATTTACTGCAGGCGTTGTATATCTCGGATTCAGCCGGATTGGACCACTATAGTTATAGTTATATAAACTATAAGTTAGTTGATTGTAGCTATAAACGACTGTGCCAAATTTGGTCAAGATCGGGTGACTATATCATAGACCTCCCATAGGAACGATCGGTCGAAAACAGTGACTTTTGTCAAAAAAATCGTTATTTCCTATGCTAAGATTGAAGGCCGTTCTTTCGCAAACATTAGACTTTTTGGATAAAACGTTTTTACACTTTGATATCTGTGGGTAAGGAAAGAATTATTGACGTAAGCAGCGCTGCCAGCAGCGGTGTTTGCTGCCGGTAGCGCTGCTTGCTGTCTACTACGTCATCATTTGAACCGATTTGTATTGACTGTAACTTGTGTTCTATTTCTCCAATCAGATTAAAATTTTGGGATGTGAGGACGGCACGATCGCGTGGACAAATACAAATAAAACGGACAAACAATTTAAAATATCATTAACTACAGCTAATTACCAGCTAAATGTGCTAAAATAGAGGTTTTCACAAGAGAAAGAGAGGCTTCTGATCTGATTAGGGGATACAGAAGATTGTAATCATAGGACTCGAAAATGTTCATGCAAAGAATAGTTAGAGCTACAATGTTTTAAGGATAGAGGAATAAAATTTCTAGTAGGTCTACAGGGTACAGATAGGTTTAACTGGTTCAATAGCTCAGGAGAGTCTATTTTACCTATTAAAAGTTTATGAATAAAGATAGCACCAAGCATTACTCTACGATTAATTAAAGAAGGAAGATTGATTAAAAGAAGCCTACTGGAGTATGATGGCAAATTGACATGGCGATCCCAATTTATACCACGAAGAGCAACAACCAGAAATTGCTTTTGAACAGATTCAACTTTACTTTGGTGCGTCTCCTATTGAGGTGACCAAATGCAAGATCCGTACTCTAAGATAGGACGGTTTAATAAAGTATACATAATTTTGGTTGTGTACAGATCGTCAAACTCTTTTGACCATCGTTTCACAAATTCAAGAACATTCATAGCTTTATTAACTGTAGCAGAAATATGAGGATTAAAGGTTAATTTATGGTCCATAAGAACACCTAAGTCATTGATAATATCTAACCGCTCTAAGGCAGTGTCGATAAGATAATAAGTTGCCAAGTATGGAGTGCACCTATAAAAAGACATAACTTTACATTTAGAGCCGTTAAGGTTTAATAGGTTGGTTTCACACCAACTCTGAAGATCATTAAGATCCGATTGAAGTAGGCAAGAAGACGATATGTCTTTAAAACTGAGGTAAAGCATGACATCATCCGCGTACATAAGCACCCGAGAATTTGACACTACCAGTAGAAGATCATTTATAAAAAGAGTGAATAGCAATGGACCCAAAAGACTACCCTGAGGTACTCCAGAGGTCTCTTGGATGGTCTTAGAAAATGAAGACTTAAAGAGGACCTTTTATGTACGCTTAGAAAAATATTGAAGAATCCAATCTAGCAAAAGGCTGGGGATGCCAAGTGCGTTTAACTTATATAAAAGCAGAGTATGATTAATAGAGGCAAAGGCCTTGCTGAAGTCAGTATAAATGACGTCAGTTTGCACCCTTTGATTGAGTGAGATGTAAATTCTAATAGGTTAGTAGTTGTCGATCTACGTTTTTTAAAACCATGTTGGGATGACGAAAAGATTGAGCTACAAAAATGCTGCAATTGAGATGTTATTATTTTGTTTGGGTATGACAGACAATTTAGAAATACACCTATAATTGGAGGCTTCGGACTTTTTCCCCTTTTTATGAAGAGGACTAATATATGATTCCGTCCAGATGAACGGGAAGGCGGAAGATGTACAGTGCAATGTGAATTCAGCACCATAAAATTTGATCGAGCAACTACATATAGGGAAAAATCCGATGCTTTACCGGATCTTATCTCGATTATACGTTCTTCAAGTTACATAACTCACGTGAGAACCAAGGAGGTTTATCAGATCATCCTTGAGTCACACGCGGGACGCAAACATCAAAGAACGACTCAAGAGTTTTATAGAAGACAGAAATGGCAGAGTCCATATCCGTGCAAATATACAGATATGTCCAATCATTAGTTAACAAAAGTTTTTTAAGTTTAGTGTAAACATTAAGAATAATTTAAATAAGCCCGCTCCTCTCCTCAGTGATTATTTCGCCGATAACCGAATTTGGGCACACTAAAAGGGTATAGTATACTGAGGCGGGGTACGGGCAAACTCTCTCGAATATAGGCGATAAGACGACATGTGCAATTAATTTTAAGTAAAGAATAAAATCCGAAAATATAAAGAGAATCTCAAGAGATTAAAAGCTGAGATAATAAAGAGTTTACAAATCAGGTGTGGGGTTCGCCCTAAAGAAAGTCTTTTTATGAAATACACCGAGATCATTAAATTAAATAAAACCGCATTGTTTGAGTTGCTAGCGGCCAAAGAAGTACCTTGTGACAAAGAAGCGTCAATTTACCAATTGGGAGCATTAGTAAAACCAGTCATGTCGGAGAATCAGTTGGAAGCGTCTGAAGAAAGTAATGTACCCGAAGATCAGGCAATCAGCCCAGTAGTGTCTGCGAATGTGCTTGTGGATGTTGGTCCGGAGCCTCCTATTGAGCAGCGCTGCTTAGGAAACAGTGAGCAGCCGAGTACACCGTATCAAGTGGGTGCAAGCGAATTGCCGACGATGTCTCGTGAGACCTCTGTGGGACCAGACGCGAACGTGCATGTTCGTGAAAGCGCACATGCGAGCGAAACTGACGAATTGGCTTCGATTCTTAGTACCATCGAATTGTATACAGCACGTAAGAACCTGGTTGAGCTAAAAACGCGTGTTATGAAGCTGGAGGAGAACTTAGGCAGACCGGAATATAATTGCTGCATGAACTTGAAGGATGTCGAAACTACTGTACCTAAGTTTTCTGGTGATGGTGATCTGTCCATTCACGTATGGATTCGTGAGCTGGAAAAAGCGGCTAGCGTGTATGTACTGAGTGATGGCCAATGTTGCTCGTTGGGCAACCGACTGCTGGAGGGATCTGCTAAAGCTTATATGATATTCGAAAAGACGACAAACTGGAAGAAGCTGAAGGATGCCCTTGTGAAGGTATTTGGCCTTCAAATGACAAACCACGAGATTGCTAACCAAATGAGAAAGCGCTTGATTGGCAAAGGAGAGTCACGCTTGCAGTATTTCATCATTATGCGAAATATGGCTCAGCAGGGTAATTTTGAAGACACAGATGTGATCAAATACATTGCTGACGGAATACGAGATCGAACCGGAATGTCCGCAGCTTTGTACTATTGTACTTCTCTCAACGAATTGCGGGAGAAGATGATACGTTTTCAGACAGTTCAGCCACCAGCAAGAAACTACGTTCCTCAAGCTCGTCCGACTTCAGACCGTGCGCAGGCCACTACTTCTGC
The DNA here is from genome assembly GCA_018150345.1 of Drosophila equinoxialis. Classification (NCBI taxonomy): domain Eukaryota; kingdom Metazoa; phylum Arthropoda; class Insecta; order Diptera; family Drosophilidae; genus Drosophila; species Drosophila equinoxialis. The sequence continues at coordinate 242,916 of JAECWI010000112.1, forward strand.
TGTAAAGGAGATGAGATGTTACAATTGCCGCCAGATTGGTCACTTCAGCACATACTGTCCACGCCCCGAGAGACCAAAAGGAAGTTGTTTTCGGTGTTTCAAAGTGGGCCATCAATACCGGAATTGTCCAATGCGAACCCAGATCGCCGCTATGAGCGCTAGTGAAGACCCGGACACCATTGATGATAAGTCATTAATTCAATTCTTAAACTTACTAAGAATATCTTGTAATGGGGGATGCACCGATGTTAAAATTATTTTTGCCCTATTAGATTCCGGAAGCCAAGTAAGTTTTGCCAGTAGAGCGTTGATGCCGCATTTGAATTGCAAAAGATTAGTTGAAAGTTCTTTTCATGGTCTGAGCGGTGGCTCTATTCTGACTTTTGGAACAGTCAAATGTTTACTTCTGTTTTGCGAAAAATATTATGAAATTTAAATTTTAGTTATTCCAGATAATATTATGCCGACGCAGCTACTTCTTGGTAGAGATGCCTTGAATAAAATAGGTCTTAAGTTCTCATTGATTAAAAATATAAGAGAGTGCAAAAAGAATTCCGCATCATTAAAGAGTACCATTGCTTTTGTTTGCAAATCCTTCTGTGCATCCCTGTTTACCAAATATCCTAAGCATAATACAATTAATATTAATACCACCGATCTGCATAATAATTGTATAACCACGAATGCATCCCCGTTTCGAGAATGGCTAACAGAGTTTGAAACCGTTTGTGCAACGCTGTCATATACCGAGAATATTACTATTGGTAGTGAATTTAGATTAGGTGCGATGCGTAGGTGCCGAGATATTGTGAGTGAGCATTACGTTGACAGATTTTCAATTAATTACGGCTCGCCCAAATATATGATGAGAATATGTCTGACGGATACAACACCATTTCATAGTAGTCCTAGAAGATTATCATTTCGTGAAAGAGGAATCGTTTTTAAAACAGTTAGTGAGTTGTTACCAATAATGTAATCCGACCAAGCAATTCCTCCTATGCGTCCCCAATTGTCCTAGTGCGGAAAAAAAGATGGCAATATACGAATGTGTTTTGATTATCGAGGTTTAAATAAGAAGATTGTGAGGGATAATTTTCCGTTCCCTTTAATAGAAGATTGCCTAGAATACCTGGAAGGCAAGACCGTATTCTCCGTCATAGAATTGAAAAGTGGTTTTTACCATGTATGCATGGAAGAGGATTTAATAATAATAATTTAATAATGATAGTTACCGATTGCGATTCGTTGGTCCAAACCTTAAGTAAAAAATCAATAAATCCCCGCATTGCGCGGTGGTCGTTGGAATTGGAAAATTTTGATTATTCCATTGTTCACAGCCGAGTTGTTGGAAGATATTGCAGAAGGTGATTTTGATCCTTGCGATTTGTTAGTCAAGAGAGACCCGTATGCTTCAATAGAACCGTGTTTCCCCTCAGAGAAAAATGAGTTTAGTAGAGATTCGATTGAACCGTGTGAGATAGACCCGTGCGAGGTAACCCCGTGTGAGATAAGCCCGTGTGAAATAAAACCGTGTGCTCCTAAAATTAAGAATTATTTGAAACCGTTTGAAATAAAACCGTGTGTACCTTTAGGGAAAGTTTGTTCAAAACCGTTTGAGATAAAACCGTGTGAGATAGACCCATGTGAGATAGACCCGCGTGAGATAAACCCGTGTGAGGTAACCCCGTGTGAGATAAACCCGTGTGAACTAAAACCGTGGGCTCCTATAAGGAAGAATCACTTGAAACCGTTTGAAATAAAACCGTGTGTACCTTTAGAGAAAATTTGTTCAAAACCGTTTGAGATAAAACCGTGTGAGATAGACCCATGTGAGATAGACACGTGTGAGATAAACCCGTGTGAGGTAACCCCGTGTGGGATAAGCCCGTGTGAAATAAAACCTTGTGCTCCTAAAATGAAGAATTATTTGAAACCGTTTGAAATAAAACCGTGTGTACCTTTAGGGAAAATTTGTTCAAAACCGTTTGAGATAAAACCGTGTGAGATAAACCCGTGTGAGGTAACCCCGTGTGAGATAAACCCCTGTAAAATAAAACCGTGTGCCCCTTTAGGGAAGAATTATTTAAAACCGTGTGTTCCATTAGGGAAAAGTTGTTCAAGCCCGTTTGAGATAGAGCCGTGCGCTCATTTAGGGAAGAGTTGTTTCTCTTTAGATGAAAGTTCTGTTGATCCGAGATTAAGTACAATACAAGAGAGTAATGATCCGTTACTACGTAACCAAAGAGAAAGAAGTGACCAGCTCGAGCGAAATGAGTCGGCAAACCTGGTTGGGTGGGTGGGTGCGTCTGCGCAAGATGTTGATTTATTATTGCAGTCAGAACAGATAAGAGTTCCGGATATCCGTAAATTAAGAGAAAATTTAGAAAAGGGCGATGATGTTGGATTTGAGTTAATTGATGGTATAGTGTACAAAAGAAATGCTAAGGAAAGACTATGTTTGTATGCACCGACTCGCATGCAAGGGGAATTAATAAGAAGGTGTCACGAGAAACTGGGCCATTTAGGCGTTGAGAAATGTGTAAACAATTTGAAAGAAAAGTACTTGTTCCCATTAATGAATGCAATAGTTGAAGCATTTATAAAGGATTGTCTGCCGTGTATGCTACATGGTGTTCCCAGAACTATACATAATAGAACCTTACATACCATTTGATACTATCCATGTTGACCACTTAGGCCCCTTACCGAGTGTCACATCAAAAGAAAGCACCTTATGGTAGTGATTGACGCATTTACAAAGTTTGTTAAATTGTATCCCGTAAATTATACTAGTACCAAAGAAGTTACCGCCGCGTTAAAAAAATATTTTGATTATTATAGCCGACCAAAAAGAGTTATATCCGACAGAGGTACGTGTTTTACGTCGTTTGAGTTTGCTGAATTTGTAGAAAAGATATATGAGTCGGGCTAATGATCTTGACAAAGTGTAGAATTTCCCATTATGACAGATTGGGAACATATCATAAATGAAGCTCGCGATATTAAAGAGGAACTCTGCAAATTAATCAAGTGTCTCTTCTAGGAAATTAAGGCACCATAGAAAAACACTCTAATATTATAAAAGCCCTCTTAGAAAAAATCAGGCTTCTTTGAACAGCCTTTCTAAATCCCATCAAGTAGCAGCTTTAGTCTTTTACAATGATTGCAAAGAAAAAGCAACATTAACATTAAAACGACATAAAATTACATTCAAACAAGTTTCTGACTTAAACACTAGAATAACTTTACATAGTTCGGAAGGCAAAATGACGCAAACAGTGGTAGAATTTATAAATACAGCAACCAGGCTTTTACCATACTTTGATGGTGACATCAAAAATCTACCAGGCTTTCTTGGAGCGCCACAATGTGCTCCGAGCTACATATACACCGCCAACATGCGTAACCTCCCAGTACAGCAAATGCAGCAGGCCCAACCAATGCCGCAGTTGCAGGGCAAAAATCCCGAGAAGCATATTGCTTCGCTCTTGGCTAATGCCAAGCCACAGGAGCAGAAACATATCGTTGGCGACCGGCTGTATCCGATGATTGAGCGTATGCACGCTAGTCTAGCTGGCAAAATCACTGGCATGTTGTTGAAAATCGAGAACTCCGAATTGTTGCACATGCTCGAGGATCAGGAGGCTCTCAAGGCCAAGGTGGCGGAGGCTGTTGCTGTCCTACAGGTGCATCGTGTCACAGAACCAGATAACTAGGGGAAAAAAAAACAACGCAGACAATGCATTATCTCGTATAAATTTCAAAGATATGAAATCAATCCAGCATCAGGCTCAAAATATACTACGAGTAACCACACGATTATAAAGTAAAGAACAAAACAAGCACCCAGTCTCGACGTGCTCGAATTTTTTCAAAATTCGATAGAATAAAAATAATTCTGGGAAAGAAAATAATTTACACGTTTGACTATGCTATTAATGAAAGCATCGATTTTATTTAATCTTTTTCACAGCTTGAAAAAGTAGCTAATAATATATTGTCGCTAGAAGACAATTTATTTAACAGCTGCAGCATTACAGACTTAAAAATTAAAGGATCCAAAATGAAAAATTTAAGTATAGCCCTCACTCCCAGATTGAAAACCATTATTAATGATGACGAAAAGCTTGCAATAATGCGTAAATATCATGATGATCCCATCTGGGGCGGCCACCCAGGAATATCGCGACTCTTATCGAAATTACAAAATCATGTCCGCTGGAAAAATATGCGCAAAGAAATTGCCCAATATGTAAAAAATTGCAAACTTTACCAGTTAAATAAATCACGACACACAAAGCAACCTATGTTTGTAACACCAACACCTCAAAATGCTTTTGATGCTGTGTTAATTGACACAATAGGACCACTTCCAAAAACGGAAGACGGGTACGAATATGCGGTCACAGCCATCTGCGACTTAACAAAATACTTAGTAAGCATTCCTGTACAAAATAAAAGTGACAAGAACATAGCCAAAGCAATTTTTGAAAAAATAATCTTGACGTGTGGCCCTATCAAGAAAATAATTACTGATTTTGGGCACAGAATATAAAAATCAGGTAGCTTCAAAACTATATAAAGCTTCTAGGAATTGACTACGTCACTTCCACAGCATATCACCATCAAACTTTAGGAACCATTCAACGAAGCCATAGGACACTCAATGTATATGTATATATATTGTATATTTCTTCAGATAAAACGAATTGGGATACATGACTTTAATATTATACTTATTGCTACAATACCACGCCATCAACAGTGCAAGAGCACTGTCCCTTCGAATTAATTTTTTAAACCAGAGGGCCGGGGTTAACTTCGACCGCGTCGAAGTTTGTATACTCTTGCAACTGTTTTGGTAATTTTTTCCTTACCCATAGATATCAAAGTGTAAAAACGTTTTATCCAAAAAGTCTAATGTTTGCGAAAGAACGGCATTCAATCTTAGCATAGGATATAACGACCTTTTTGACAAAAGTCACTGTTTTCGACCGATCGTTCCTATGGGAGGTCTATGATATAGTCAACCGATCTTGACCAAATTTGGCACAATTATTAATAAGAACACAAAACTGACAAATACCAACTTTTATGACAATAGCTATAAAATTAATGAAGTTATTGAGAAAGTCACTGTTCGTGACTTTACCGTTTGTATGGGAGCTATATGATATAGACACCCGATCTTGATGAAATTTGGCACAATTATTAATAAGAACAGAAAACTGATATATACCAACTTTTACGACAATAGCTATAAAATTAATAAAGTTATTGAGTCACTGTTCGTGACTTTGACGTTTGTATGGGAGCTATATGATATAGTGGTCCGATCCGGCTGAATCCGAGATATACAACGCCTGCAGTATATACAAGCCTACGTGCAAAATTTCAGCTCTGTAGCTCTTACGGTCTCGGAGGAGTTCGCGTTGATCCAGGACAGGACGGACATGGCTATTTGAACTCGTCTCGTCGTGCTGATCAAGAATATATATACTTTATATGGTCTGAGATGCTTCGTTCTATGCGTTGCACACTTCTGACCAAAATTAATATACCCTTTTTGCAAGGGTATAAAAATACCCATCCCCTATAGTTTTATGACATCCAATGAGATAGATCCAGTCTATAACAGTGAGGCTTACGACAAAGAAGTTAAATATAGATTACAATGTGTGCGTAACAGAGCTCAAATATTAGTAGAAAAACATAAGGTAGTTAATCAAAATATCTACAATAAGAAAATAAATACAGTAGAATTATCGATATGAGTAATTGTAAGGAATGAATCAGGACATACGCTGGATAGTAGATACAAAGGGCCCTTTGTAAGATAGTTAGCATAGATAGAAAAAAAATAACTGCGAAATAGATAAAAATTATAAAGCCTTCACTGTATGGTGCGGTACACCATAGAGGAATATTCAATTTATCCATAAGTTCACACACGCGCAGTGTGGGCCATTAACATATTCATTGCAAGACGGCCAGTTATGTTGGCCTGCACACAGCCCCACTGCATATCTGGACTCTACTTCACTAGTTCGTTTTGTAAAATAAAACACTGGGTGAAATTTTGTATCACTTTTCCTTTGTAGTAATAATGCTCCAAAGCCTAGAACACTTGCATCACAATGTAATTCTGTCTCTTGGATCATAAATTGCTACAATGGGTGCTTCTACTAACTTGCTTTTGAGTGTATTAAATGTATCGAGTTCTGCTTTTTCAAATTTAAATACTTTGTCCTTTTTTAACAGATCATATAAAGGCTTCGCTTTTATCGAAAAAATTTTGACAAATCGTCTTAAACAAATCGTCTTTTGACAAATCGTCTAAAATATGAACAAAGTCCTAAGTCCTTGTTCTCCGCAAGCATATCATGCTCCATTAACACGTGTCGGCATAAGACACTCCTTCGCCAAGTGCCCTTTGCTATGGCAATTGTAGCATTTAATAATCGTCTGTTCCGGGATCATTTTGTTGTTAGCTTTACTCTCTCTTTGCTTGATCTCCAATGTGACATCGTTGAACGCCTCCAACATTTCACCAGGTAGCTTGAAGCGCTTCAATTAAATATCCGGAATTCCATCAATTAAATTCTGGACCAATTCGTTGTCGCCCATGCGCAGATTGTGTGCCAATGATAATTTGGTGTGGAAATTAGAGCTGGAAAAAACATCGATTATACTATCGATGGTTTAGTATTTTTATTAAACATCGATGCTTGGCCAGCACTATCGATGTTTTTTCTTTCTTTTAGAAGTGTTCGAGGGAAAAGCATGTAAGTTTAAATTTTTTGTTTCGTATTTTGCAGTTTAATTTATTTTTTATTTATACTTTCAGAAATTTAATATCAAAGAAGCTAACTTTGTCAATGCCGAAGTGTTTATACCCTTGCAGTCCTTGGCAATAATTTTTTTACATTTTGAAATTTGTTTCCCTGCAACTCAATTCATCAACACACAAAGACAACACTCAAATTATTACTCTTTTTACTACAATTTTTTTTCTTCCATCTTTCCCTAAGCAAAGCACAACACGCAAACACATACATACAGTTCGTGTAGCGCTGCGTCTATGTGTGTGTATGCATGTGCTCTGTTGATTTGATGATGACGTAGAAGGCAGCGCTTGAACCGATTTGTATTGACTGTAACTTGTGTTCTATTTATCCGATCAGATTCAAATTTGGGATCTGAGATTTTATATCAAATTCGATCATATTGGTAATTTTCATGGGGGTACTCCAATTTTTGCAAAAATGTTATAGAGCTATATGGTATAATAGTCCGATCCCAAAGATTATCGTTCTTTATCTCACACGGGTAATAAAAAGCCCCCAAAAAAATTTTATCCCGATAGCTCTTAAGATGGCTAAGTAAAACGCAAACGCACCGACGGACGGAAATGGCTATATCGACTCAGCTTCTCGTGCTGATCAAGAATATATATACTTTATGGGGTGGGAAACTTCTCCTTCAATGCGTTACAAACAACTGACCAATTTTATAATACTCTCTGCAAGGGTATAAAAATGGACAAGTATGCATCTCCAAAGTAAGTTTTATTTGTAAAACGCCACGAGCATCATGCATTTATATGTGTATGTACATACTTACATATGTATGGATTTATGTATGTACGTTTTATAAGGTCACACATATAAATGTTCACTGACGAGCAAAACTGTAACACCAGCATGGAGTCTTCAGTTGGGTAGCTCATAACGCATTTTGGAGTTAACCTACAATGATGATTCTTATACCATTTAATTTTGTACCAATTGTGTATTACTACAATTAGCAAACATTTTTATGTAGTCAATTGTGCGATAGTGTCTCACAACGATGACTCTATGAAAAAGGCTTTCGGAATTCTCAAAATAAGGAATGTCCCATGTGTTGCACACACAGTAAACTTGCTGGTTCAAGATTTTCTGAAGCAACTATTCCTAACGCAAATTCTCGGCAAATGTAAGCGTATCGTGTCATTTTTTAAAAGCAGCGCTATAGCTTACGAAAAGTTGAAAATAGCCTAGGATGTTGATAATCCGTATGGTTTAATTCAAGAGGTGCCAAAAAGGTGGAGCAGTGCGTTTCAAATGCTCCATCGCATTATAGTTACCAACGAATCCATCTCGTGAGACACGTACGATAACCAGGATTGCCACCATTATCGATCCTCGATTTCAAAAAGATGGATTTCTGTCAGCCTTAAATTCCGAACAGACTTCCGAAGCTCTAGAGGAAGAATTGTCCATTAAAATCTTAAAACTCAAGCAAACCTCTCAACCAACGCCACCAACAACAACGCGACTCAGGTTTTCTTTTATAAAGGAAAAAATGAAATCCAAAGTCTCGACATCTAAAAGCAGTGCCATAATTGTTTTGCGACAGCACTTGGAGAATCCAATTGCATCAGAGGAATGCAATCCACTAGAATATTGGAAGGTATGAAAGTAAATTTTACTAATTGACAGTTAATATTATCTTATTTACAAAATTTCTTTAGATCGGGTGATTATATCAGATAGCTCCCATAGGAACGATTGGTGGAAAACAGTGACTTTGATCAAAAACTTCGTTATTTCCTATGTTAAGATTGTGGGCCTTTCTTTCGGAAACATTACTCTTTGTAGATAAAACGATTTTCCACTTTGACGGCTATAAGTGAGGAAAGAGTACCAAACAACGTGCAAGGGTATACAAACTTCGGCGCGGTCGAAATTAGCCCCGGCCCTCTGGTTTTTATTTAATATTGCTTCAACATTTGTTGCTATTTCGGTTTATTCCAGAGTTGCATAATTGCTGTGTGCTGATGCTTCTGTTTCGGAAACTATGAACAGTCGAAGCAAAAGTAAAAACCGAAATAAAATAATTATTAAATAATAATTGGGATGGAAACCGTTTAACACGGTTCACCGAATATCATTGGTTTGCAAGCATTTGCATCAAAGGCACTCTTTAAAAACCTTTCATCGGCGGTTGAATCGGTTAAAACTGACTAAACTGTTGGCTAATTTTAATGCTTGTAGATGGTCCACAGGCAGTTGATATGGTTTGAATTTAAGAACGTTGTGACTATTGTCGGCTATTGTCGACTATTGCTCTTCTGTTCGACAGCTCAGTTCGATGCCGTTGTTCAGAGATGTTGCGTTAGGGTTGACTGAGGGTTGAGGTGCAACGAATGCTAGTTGAAATGAGTATGAGTTGATTGACTATGAGGAATGCTAAAAATGGGATTATAGCTAAATATAGCTCTTTCCGGCTAAAAAACTGTCAAATTTTGAGATAGTGTTGCCAGATGCCAAATTTTAGATACTCGAATACGCGGGCTTTTTGAAACTTTTGTTCGCACTATTCTCAACAAACGAAAATATTGTTGAGTTTACAATATATCTTGATTGCATAGAAAAAAATATAACTAAGAATACAGAGATTGTAACCTTTACGATTACTTGAAGGGGCAAATCAGACTAATATAGTATTTTGCGGTGAGTTTTGATATCATATGCAATTTTGTGCATAAATTTATATTAATATTTCGTTATTAACATTTGGTCACACTACAGTGGTATTAGGCGCTTTCAATTTGTGAAAAGACTAATTTTGATGAATTCAAGTCATGCAAATGAAAAGATAATATTAAATGAAGTAAGTCGTCTCGCCCATTTAGGTATACCATACACCAGTAAAGCAAATATTTCAAATTTATTAAACAAATGCATTTTCACATACTTTTTACGAGCATATCTTCATGTCTCGCTCACTTAAGCATTCGAGCACCGTAGCGCCTCCACCAGTCAACGGCCAATTCCGGCCTTTTGGAAAAACGTTCTTATGCATAACTTGGCTATATTTAGTCAGATTTTGATTAAATTTGGTATTTTGCGCATTTATTAAGCAAATATACATACCAATTTTGGTGTCTCTAGCTATTCTGGTCTTTGAAAAAATCGGTTTTGTTTCAATTGCAGGGGCGGAGGTTACATACATTTTGGTGACTTTAATATACCATTTCACCCTATGAATGCACTATGGGCGATTTGTCGATGTCCAAAAATAAAGCTAGAGACCTTTTTTTTTTTTTTTTAAATGCTCGTTATATTTTACTCTAATTCCGGATTTATCGTCAATTGGTTCGATCCTTTATTTTCGGCTTATGTGCAGGCCGCCACTGATAAGTACATTTATTTTGAAAGAAAACATAAGTGTTCAACTAAAATAGAAACAAAATAAAAACCTTTTTTTTATTCAAGTTTGACATAATATTTAATAAAAAACAAAAAAAAAACAAATACGCCTGCATATACAATGAAAATGTGTCGTTGCAAAAACATCGAAATTTGTCTCTGTTGATGGCAAATTCACACGAAATTGCTATTAATATGTGGTGAAATTTATTTAATACAACCTCGTCAAACAGTGTGATTTCTGCAAAAAGTTTTATTTGCAAACGCCTTGCCGTATTTCCATCGTTGCTGTTACCAGATCCATTCTGTTTTGGTATCCTAATATGTAAGCCCATTTCCTTCCATATTCTTTGATGAATTTTCTTCTTCCGTGATAACATTTTATTTTTATTCTCGCCTTTTACATGCCAAGTTTGAATGTCGATTCGATATGATATGTTTAAAACAAATTCCATAAACCTAATCCAGGCATGCAACGGACTAGCGCCATATTTCAAAGAATCAGGTTTAGGTTTAAAAATTTCTGAATTGAAGTCATTGATGTGCATAAGAGTTTTTCGATTTATACCACATATTGGACAACATTGCGTAGACTTTGTATTTGTTAAAACAGAGTACTTACCTTGCCGTCAATCAATGTCATATATGTTTTGAAACTTATAGAAATGTTTGAGCTTTGTGATTTAAAAGTTTCTAATTTTGCTACATGCATATCCAAAATGTGCTTTTCTGCTAGGAATTTTGCAAAGCTTTCTTTCAATTTTTATCGGTCTGCAGAAGCGTACAGACTGGGGGCTTCTATTGTAATAATGTGGGATATAGTCAGACCGTCTTTATTAATTTCTGCCAATATGAACGACGTTCAAGCGGTAGCACTGCGAGAAGTACAAGTGCATTTTTTTGTATAAACGGGGGAAAACAGGGAAATAAGATTGTTACTACATGAAACTAGACATTTAAGTTAGTAACTTGCCATTTTTAGTTGCGTGCTGCTTGTTGGCCTGCTTTTCCTATAGAAATACTTCACAGAACACGATTCAAATTGTTAGGATTTTGGTACAAACACAACCAACAACAACAATGGACAATAACAACAACACAAATATTTATGTATTTTCGCCATAAAATATATATTATATATATTATATTATTTATCTTTATTTTCCATACTTAATATATTTAACTGGATAAAAACTTACGGACACTGATTGATTGCAAAAGAAGTAAAGTTTTCGCAGTGATTTTTACAATCAAAAGTTGGTTGCCATCAGCTGACTTTAAGAGAGTACCACATTAAGCTCACTGAAGTGCTTACTATTAATAAATAAAAACATTTTTCAATATTCTACCGTAAATTTTTTTTACTTTATGCCACTTTTTTTTTTTAATTCGCCCAATGTGGAATGTATGGTATAAAAAATATGTATGTCCATCTCTTTTTTTATTATTATTACATTCATGTTTGTCTGGTTGTGCTGTAGCGAATATTCTTATGTATAATTTCAATCTTTAATGAATGTCTTCTTGGATAGTTTAAATGGAGAGTGTGCACTTTAGTAAAAAACCTCTGACAAATATAAGGAAACACATAATGCAATTGATGGCATAACTTCATTGTCGTGGAATTTAATATTGGTCAGTCTATTAAACCTATAAACGCCAGTATCAAATTTGATTGATGACTCTTTCATATAGCTCCCATAGGAACGATCGGTGGAAAACAGTGACTTTGATCGAAAACTTCGTTATTTCCTATGTTAGGATTGTGGGCATTTCTTTCGCAAACATTAACCTTTTTAGATAAAAAGTTTTTCCACTTTGGCGGCTATACGTGCAGAAACAGTAACAAAATCCTTGGAAGGGTATATAAACTTTGACACGGTCGAAGTTAGCCTCGGCCCTCTGGTTTTTATATAGACGTAGTTGTACAACGCTCAGTACGAACAAATGACCCCTATGACACCAGGCCCGGGACTGTTACGAATGACCTTAAGTAAAGATATGCTTTAAAGCGCAACAGATTAAGAATTGTAAATTATTTACATTATTAATTTCTAAAAATTGTAGCTAGTTTTAATACATTGAAGAAGGCAAAATATTGATTTGTTTGTTGATTGATTTTCAACTTAAACAAATTAAAACAAACAGACCCAATAACTTTTGTTTTCTTTTAGAAAAGATATGTATTAAATAAAAGAGATGTTTGTGACCTGTCTATTTATGTGTAGCAAAATAAATGTGTTTGAAGTATGTTGTTTTATCAAGTATGGATTTGAACCTTATACTAACATATCTGAAATTATGACTTACGTTATTGAATCTTATTCAAGCTAGTATTAGCATTTATGTATCGTTTGAGTCTTTGTGGGGTTAACGTGTTCAAAATGGTAACCATCTACGGCCATCTGTTAAATCTATTACACTGTTTAGGTGAAATGTTGGTCCCAAAGCGCATACTGTATACCAATTGGCTTGGCGAAAATATCGCCCCAAAGAAACTTATACTTTAAACCTTTATTTGGGACAATTTAAAAAACCAGAAGCCTATCAAAAAAGGAAGTCGAGGAAATACCAAGAAAATAACTGACTTTGTAAGCAGGCTTAACGAAAAATGGAAGGCATTACACCAAATCACTCTTCGGGAAAAAAATCAGAAATGGCTTGATGGTGAGCCCCTGTTGTGTAGTTTTACTGGCTCTATATACAAGCTTATGCGATGTAGTGTTAAGTAGAGAAATACTAATATATATCCGAGTTACCAAAGGTTGCATACAGTTAAGGTTAGACTATTCAGCTGAAACAACTTTGCAGAGCTTAGTCGACCATACCGTTAGTCGAATTACACTGGCGAATTCCCCGGGTTTTTGAAAATCAATTATTGGAAAATAAAATTAACTGCAGTACATAAATGGGACTGTGATGGAAGCAGTGGACGCAACAGAAGTTTGAAAAATGGTGAAACCAATATGCTCGAGTTTGCCTTGTACCTCTACAAATTTAGCTTATATCAAAAGTTTTGTGGAAAAATCCTCCACTCGCTATTGTCGGCCTTTGAAACTAATTTTCTAAACGGAAACAAGCGAATTAATTAGATCGGAGAGCGACCATGTAAAAAACCAAGAAGAAAAAAATCAACCAACAACTACCAATTTATATACAATTACTTTTAATTCTTGTAGAGCCGTTCCAATCAATATGAATAATATTAATTTTGGTAAAAAGTTATATAATTGATACAGATCTCTTAAAATATGGTTTAGCAAAATTGCATGCGTGGATACGATTTTTGGAATGCGTTCTACATATTGCTTACAGACTCCCAATAAAAAAATTGCAAGCTCGAGGTGAAGATAAAGCAAAGGTAGAAGCTAGAAAATCTGAAATCCAATTCCAACTTAGAAAGATTATGGACATCATCAACAATGTAGGACTTCCTATTGGAATAAAGTCCGAAGAAGCACTTGAAGCCAGGAATAAGGATTATAGGAATATACGCTTAAACCATTCCCGTAAGGACAAGAGGAGTAATACAATGGGAGATGTTATGAATAGATTACTTGTTTTATCGAATCCACATATAACGACTCTCTCCAAAACGACAAAAGCCACTTTAAAAGAAATTAAGTAAATGGTTTTAAAGACCATTTACATAGAGCCTTCAGCTCTACAGTTGTATGAGTTTATGTATGAGTTCTTTTAACTGTGTGTTGTATGTATTTACATATTTACATATATACATGGGGTGATGAGAGTTTCTTAATTTAAGTTAATTTGTATGTTCTTAGATGTGGTAATATAAATTTGTTGTTCTTAAGTATTTTAGAATGTTTGATATGTTTGAGGGTGTGGGTTGTGCTAGGGGTTTTAGGGTATTGCAGTTGGTGAGGATGTGCTCGATTGATATGATGTCGTTGCAAAAGGGGCATATACAGGGAGATTGATCGATGTAGTGTATGTGGGTTATTTTGGAGTGTCCGAGTCTAACAATAAGTCTGGTTATTATTATTTGGTCTCTTCTCGAGAGGGATAGTGAATTTCTTTGAAAAATGTGATAGTTGTTAAGTTTGTGTGGGTTATTAGCTTGATACCAGGTTGATGTTTCGGTTATGCTGGATTGTAGTTTTGTGAGGTGCATATTTTTTAAGTATTTTTGTATGTCTTGTACGTTAAGGTTTTCCTTTGTTATTAGAGGCTGTTTCGTTGCATTTTTAGCAGAATTATCTGATAGCTCGTTCCCTGATATTCCTACATGCCCGGGCACCCACAGTAGTTTGAATTTGGGGAAGGTTTTTTGCATTATATTACGAGCGTATGAGGGGTAATGTTCATTGTTGTTTGTGTTGTTAATTGCGTCTATTGCGGAGAGTGAATCTGTGCATATGCAGAATTTACCTCTTTTATTTTTTTGGGTTTCTAAAGCTTTTACTATTGCAATGAGTTCTGCGGAAAATACGGAGGAGTAGTGGGGTAGGAGATATGATTTAATGGTATCGACTTCATCTGTGATGGCAAAGGTAGTGATGGTGTCGTTTTGGGATCCGTCTGTATAGATGTATGTGTATTTAGGCTTGTCAATGGTGTTAATTTGATTGAATTCGGCTCTGTATGTTTGTGGGCATGTGTTTTTTTTATTAAAGTTTCTTAGTGTCGTGTCCGTGATTATTTGGCTTACATTCCATGGTGTAGTAGTCAGAGTAAGTGGTTTTGTGGGCTGAAAGGGAAGGTTGTGGTTTCTGCTGTATTTTATTATTAGGTCTATTGTTGAATTGTATTGTGGCCGTCTAGGAGGTCGGTATGTTTTTAGTATTTTGTGTAGTGGTGAATTTTTTGCTGTGATCAGAGTTTTTACGAGGGTGGCTGTTAGTAGTTCCCCTGCAGTACGCGTCTGCGGAGACTCTCCGTCGAGTTTCCGCGGACATGTCCGCTGTCTTGGGGGACATAGCGGCGACACGCTCATTTAAGTTGCGGCGACATTTAACATTAGATAGCCTAGCAATAAGGACAATCGGGACAACCCAGCGACAAACTCGACTGTATGTCCGGGGGTGGTTTTTCGAAAATGTTTTGAGGGACATTTACAGAGAAATTTCCTCTGAACGTCGACGGTACGTCGACAGGTCTTCTTTGCATGCGCGTCAGAGGACGTTCCATCGACATTTGATTTGAATTTCGACAGTAGATCGACGGATCTTCTTTGCATGCGCGTCAGAGGACGTTCCATCGACATTTGCATTGCAATGTCGATAGTGTTGTCCATACAAAAATAAAATACAAAATACAAAATTTTCTTTTAATTAATTTATTCATTTATTAATATATATTTGAAAAATTTAATTTATTATTTTATATTCATTTATTTATTATTATACAATTTTTGCAATGTTATAAAAATACACATAAACAATCAATTATTTCTATTCTAATGCCTTCGTACGGCGATTCTTCATTTTATTAACCGTGTTTTTTGGCGCATCCGATGGCATTTAGGAGCACCTTCTCCGCTGGCTGTCCTCCTTCAGACATCTGAATCGCTTCGGAAAGGACAAATATGTATACATTTATAGAGCTATGTATGTATATAAAAATTAAAATTTGTCACTTCTATTTTCAACATTTATTTTAATGAAACATTATTTGATTTATTTTAAAATGAATGCAAACTTACCTTTATATATTTTGAATAATTTTCACAATAATTTTTCACAAGTTGCAAACTCTTCACTTTTATGACAACGCAATTCTAAATCAAATGTAAAGAGAAACGAAAATAACAAAGCGACGCGTGCCGAAATGGTAAATAAAAACAACAATGCAATGTCCCGTTTTAACTTTGTTCTTTTTGTCTTCCTTTGTCGCGTGCCGAAAACACAGAGTATGCTTGGCCATAACCGACGATGCATGTAAAATTATGTAAAATTTACAAATGTATGTTTCACATCAAAAGAACATGCTTATTCAATGATCAATTTATAAGTAACAAATTATGTATATATAAAAATAGTTATGTACATACATATATGTATGGTAATAATGTTCAAATTTTTTTCTCATCCATAAGTAACAAGGGTATGGAAAAGTCGTCATGAAAATAAATATTATTTGATGCTGCATTTTTCCTATTCTTGCCTTTTTTTTCTGTGTCAATTTTTTCAAGAAATTGTGTTTGCTCAATTCTTTTCGGTAGCCGAAGTGTTTCGACAACGACATTGGACAGTTCGGGCACCGTCGGCTGGCCTTTGCTTGTCGACGCCGGCAGAATTTAATTCTGCCGACGTCGGTATAGTCGACCGATGCGGCGACATTGTCGACCGGGGACATTTGGTACTGGAGGGTCGCGTCTGTCTTCTAATGGAGAGACTCTTGCTTCGTATAGAATGTTTTTTGATGGTGTAGTTTTGAATGCCCCAAGAGCGATTCTGAGGCCTGTATTAATTTTGGATTTTATAGGTCGCAAAGTTGTTTTTGGGCAGTGTCCATAGATGGGGAGGCCGTAATCTGCCTTGGAGTTGAGTATTGCTTTAGTGACGTTTATAAGTGTGGATGTGTTACAGTTGAACTTTGGGCTTGCAAGGCATTTTATTATATTAATTGCTTGGAGCATGGTGTGCGTGAGTTGTTCCGTGTGTTTATTCCATCTGTGTTTGTTGTTAAAGTGAAGTCCTAGTATTTTTAGTGATGCGACATTCTGGATTTGTATGATCCCTGCTGATAGTGTGCATTTGCAGTTGTGCTTTCTGCAAACGTGCATGTGCCTGCATTTGGTGGTGGATAGCTTGGCGCCTGAATATTCGGCCCAGTTTAGTATGGTTCTGAGGATTGGGTTTAGGTTTATATTAATGTTTTTCCTATTTTCTAGTTTGAGTATTATGTTAAAGTCGTCTGCGTAGGCGCTTAGGCTGATGTTTGGGTGTAGGGTGAGCTTTTCAGCGAGTTTGTTGTAGGCTATTATAAATAGGATAACTGAGAGTGGCGAGCCCTGGGGGATGCCGTTGTGGATGGGGTGGAAGGGGGAGAGGTAGGTGTTTATTCGTACTGTAATTTTCCTGTTCGTCATGAAGTTTTTTATGTAGTTTAGTATTTTAGGTCCTGTTTTCCATTCCGTGAGTTGGTCAAGTATTGAGTGTAGTCCGATTCTGTCAAAAGCTTTTGCAAAGTCTAGGGATATTATGGACGTATGGTTTCTTCTGGAGATGGATCTTGTTAGTAGATGGTCTATCAGCAGTAGACTGTCTATAGCAGATTTCCCCTTCTTGAAACCTGTTTGACTGTTATGCATTAGTTTGTCCGATCGACATAAAAATCTATTATCACCATTGTATGATAAACTTGTATCATAGAATGAGGACAAGTATTGAAAATAGAAAAAGTAAAATCAACCGACAGACCTTTACTATGCCAGCCAAAACTCTTTCCAGTCACAAAATTGTATCAATTGTTTAACTATGTATACATATTTGTAAGTTCATCTTTTCTCTGCCCAAAAAAGAAAAAAAATTAATATTACGACCACCCCCAATAATTTTTTAATGAAAAAGTTTATTCGTTATGTATGTATCTTTTAAACTTATTTCAAAACCTTATCAAAAAATTATTTGGAAAAAATCATAGAAGAAATATTTCAAGAAGAAAATAAACTTTCTAATACCTATAGAACTATACATATGTCCAAAATAGAAAAAATATAATTCAATAATTTAATTCACACTCTACCAGGTTGCATATAAAAATAAAATAAAATAAAATTAACATTCAAACAGGATCTTTTTGGGTTGCGACATCGTGTTGGACCCGGTAGATTGCATAAGAAACAGAAGTAGGAATATAGTTCTAAGAAGAATTACAGTAGCTTCAGTTCCATTGTAAGTTGTGCGGCCATTTGACCTTTCTTCTGGGTTAAAGTGCCCAACTCTGACACAATCTTTTTAAGAGAGTCATCTGAAGATTCAATCAGTTAAAGGTTCCCACACACCAGAGCGATTTATTCGCTGCGGCAGCGACCCGCGTCCAAATCGCAAGAGTGATCACACTGGAGCGAATTTATTTGCGCCTTTATTTTGGTATTCGCGGCTTTATTTATTTATTCGCTAAAATGTCTTCCTCTGATGAAGAAGTTTTTTTATTAACGTTGTTATTAGAAGAAGAAAATGAAAAAAATGCGTGAGTATTAAATGCTTGATTTATTGTGATGGTTTATTGTAACGTTATATAATTGATTAAGGCAAAAAAGAACTTGGTTACATCCCATAAATGCGGAGAGGCACTCCCACGGAGAATTCAGCAATTTGATGCAGCAACTTCGGAAGGATGAACGAAGATTTTATATATATTTTCGAATGACCTCCACCTGCTTCGATAACCTTTTGAAGATGATCGAAGTCGATATTAAAAAGCAGCACACACATTACAGGGAGCCCATTTCACCACAGGAACTATTGGCAATCTACTTAAAGTAATATTAATGTATCATATGTTACATTTGAATCACCTGATCTAAAATTTACGTTAACACTGTTCGAAGTAGAGTTGTTATCAAATGTAAAGTGTGATGAAAGGCTGCTGGTGGTGTAACTGGGTGAATTTTCCTCAAGACTCGCGATCTCTTCCTCCATAATGAGTTTTGCAATTTTATATTTAATTTGAACCTGTCTCATCGGACTTAATTTTTTAATTGTTTCTCTTGCGCACTAAACAAAATGTCAACATCGTCTTGCGTTTATTGTTCTTTGTTTG
Source organism: Drosophila equinoxialis (assembly GCA_018150345.1). Classification (NCBI taxonomy): domain Eukaryota; kingdom Metazoa; phylum Arthropoda; class Insecta; order Diptera; family Drosophilidae; genus Drosophila; species Drosophila equinoxialis. The sequence goes on from JAECWI010000112.1 coordinate 261,845, forward strand.
CAAATAATCGATTACATTCTTTACGGATGATGTTGGTTGAGTGGACGATCTTTTAAAGCGTTTCAAGGGAGGTTTTTCATTATCAACGGCAGGACTAGTTACGATAGATTTATTGAATTCATCATTGCTCTCATAATCAATATGCGATTCTGTTCAGATGGACCAATGCCACTGACATTCGAAGACGTTTTGGCAAAAGAAAGAAATGGACGAAAACTTTCCCTTTGCTTGGACCAAATCCATGATTTATGAACTGCTGCTTGGCCTGTAGTACATTTTGTTGACCTCAGATATTTCGCATAGGAGTCTCTTAAATTTTTCAATTTTTTTTTTAGTTCATCACCTTAATATACAATAATTAATTAATTTACATTTTACAGATTCCTTGCCACTGGAGACAGTTTTTATACAATTGGACACAGCTTTCGTGTCGGATTTTCAACAGCTGGTAGCATTGTAACGGAAGTTGGCGAAGCAATTGTCAAAAATCTGAGCCAACTGAAGCTATGTGGAAGCAATCAGCAGAAAATTTTTTAAGTAAGTGGCAGTTTCCAAACTGCATTGGATGCATTGATGGAAAACACATCACCATTAAAAGTCGAAATAAAACCGGATCAACTTACTGGTGCTATTTGAATAAATTTTCTTTAGTACTAATGGCCATAGTAGGACCTGATTATAAGTTTGTTTGCGTGGATATTGGCGGATATAGCAAAAACAGTGATGGTGGAATTTTTTGAAAATTCGAACATGGGATTAAAATTCGAAACGAACAATATGAATGTGCCAAAACCATGCAATTTGCCTGGTAAAAATGAGCCTTCTCTACATGTTCTTATTGGTGATGAGGCCTTTGCGCTAAAGCCATTTTAAATTCGACCTTTTCCGTATCGGCAATCAAAACGAGATGAAAAAAAAGAGATGTTTAATTACAGATTGTGCCGGGCAAGAAGCGTAGTCGAAAATGCTTTTGGAATTCTTGCACAAAAATGGCGCATATTTTACAGGCCAATTGAAACAAAAGTGGAAAAGACAATAAGTATTGTAAGAGCTGCGTGCATATTACACAACTATTGTATTATAATGAATGGCGACAAAGACTTTTATGATGAATTACAATCCCATGAAGGAACCATGGTTGCATTTTCCGGCATCAATAATAATTCAAGACGCTCAACTCAATTCGCATTCGACATCGAACAACAATTTGTAGAATATTTCAGTGAGTCAACATGAACGATATAAATATGTAGACACAAAACTACTAAATGCACAAGCAATAAAATATATGTATGAACATTGCAAAAAATGTGTCATTGTACAAAAACTTAACTTGATTTAAAAACAGGAATGTAATTACCACTTTCTTCCAACTCCAATTCAATTTCGTCCTATATCTTATCTTTTTTTCTGATGTTTTTATACTCCTCGTCCGCCAAATCACACAATATTTTATGTTTATACCCTTGCAAAAAGGGTATATTAATTTTGGTCAGAAGTGTGCAACGCATAGAACGAAGCATCTCAGACCATATAAAGTATATATATTCTTGATCAGCACGACGAGACGAGTTCAAATAGCCATGTCCGTCCGTCCGTCTGGATCAACGCGAACTCCTCCGAGACCGTAAGAGCTACAGAGCTGAAATTTAGTAGGCTTGTATTTACTGCAGGCGTTGTATATCTCGGATTCAGCCGGATCGGACCACTATATCATATAGCTCCCATACAAACGTCAAAGTCACGAACAGTGACTTTCTCAATAACTTCATTATTTTTATAGCTATTGTCGTGAAATTTAATATAAGTTAGTTTATTGTAGCTATAACCGACTGTGCCAAATTTGGTCAAGATCGGGTGACTATATCATACACCTCCCATAGGAACGATCGGTCGAAAACAGTGACTTGTCAAAAAAATCGTTATATCCTATGCTAAGATTGAAGGCCGTTCTTTCGCAAACATTAGACTTTTTGGATAAAACGTTTTTACACTTCGATATCTATGGGTAACGAAAGAATTACCAAAACAGTTGCAAGGGTATACAAACTTCGACACGGTCGAAGTTAACCCCGACTCTCTGGTTTTTTACTAATTCAATAAGCTGCTCCTTATTGCCATTTTTAACATTAGTAAACATATGACGCCATATGTGCCATCTGAATTGTATCGTTCTTGGCGGCAAGCGAAAAAACGCTGCATGCACGGTTTCCAATGTTCAGAGGAAAAAAAACTCTGCAAATTCGCCGAATTCGTGAATTCGCCCCGCTATGGTGTGCATGCGTTTATAAGACGCAATGTAATTAGATATTCGCGCCGCTGCCGCTGCGAATAAATCGCTGTGGTGTGTGGGAACCTTAACATCAAAGATTAAACAAGAACTTTACTTACTGAACATTCAAAAAGTAACAAAGAAAAGTGTAAAGATGTTGACAGTGGAAGGTTGGTAAACGTAAGGATATAACTTTTCATAATCAGGATTAAGTGCTCGTTTTCAGCAATTGGTTATGAAGCTTCCGACCTCTGCTACAATAGATGAGCTTAAGACAGAGCTTGAAAGTCTGCTCAATATTCACCTGGGAGCAGTAAGGAGAGCTTGCAGAGCACCTCGCCTGATGGTGAATATTAAACCCGCATACCCTGACATTATACGCATAGAAATGGAACCGAAGAAGGTAACTGGACAGCGACCCTCTTCGTGCCAAAGAATATTGCATCAGGCTTGAAGATTTCTTCGGCAACTTCAACGATTTCAGGAACGTCACCTGTCTGGAATTTAATGAAGGCGCTCCGGTGACAGAATTGGAATCGTCCGACGGTAGCCAAGCAGTGATTCGCAGCCTAATATCAACAAATTAGGGATTGTCTAAAATAGAAGGTAAGTCCTATATTTGGAGCACCACTTGGTGTAACCACACAATTTCAAAATTCACTTTCCTGCTGAATTCCTAATTCATTCTTTATTCTGGCATTAAGTCCACTTTCAGCACATTGATTAATCCAGGAGAACTAAGCTTAGGTCAAGCATTTGCCGCCATGCAATATATACCAATATTTAAAGCCAAATAATATGTAATTTAAAATTTTTTTGGTTCAATCATCATCGGGTGCTACCTACTAAAGAAAGCATAAGTATCAGGCCCTAAAACTTAGTCATAGAACAGAACTTTCTATAGATCACGCATAGATTTTGTAGAAACGTTTTATACAATTCCCTTGTAAAATAAAAGAAAATAGTAATTCTTCTTAGACCGTGTACATATATGTACATGAATATGTATATCACATATGATTTTGATTTCACTCGAAAAGTAAAGTTACTTTTTAAAGAACATTAGTAGGACTAAATAAAATTGTTTTTTTTTTTTGCAATCGAGTCTCACTTTTATCCGAGAGGGGACAAATTTCTTTCCTCCAAAAAATTGGCGCTTTAACTAACGCTTCATACATTTTTTTAAGGAATCATTTTAGTTCCCCTGTTGATCGAAGACAAAACTTGTGTCCGGTCCAGCAATGAATGTGTAAATGGATTAATGGCCTGCTTAAATAGCAAAAAACCACATTGGAATGGACAATGTTCAAAATGAGTTGAGTGAGTTCGAGTGCGAGGCCAAACATGTTGGAACGACTGAGTGCTCTAGCATAAGACCGAGTCGCACACTGTTAAAATGAGAAAAAAGATATTGAATGAGCGCTAATGCATAAAAAAAGAGGGTTGGTGATTTATCGATACTGTCAAAAGTTCATGGAAAAATAAGACAACATAAATACAATCGATATTATGGTTTCTTTTGTGTATGTGCAAACTTATATATATATCGTTTATTAATAAAATAATGGTACAGTACAAATCTGGGAAGCGATCGTTTCATAGAATTATATGTAGTAATTGTAGCAGTAGTTGTTCCCTCGTAGTAGCAGTAGTAGTTCCCTCGTAGTTGTAGTAGTAGTTGTTCCCTCGTAGTAGCAGTAGTAGTTCCCTCGTAGTTGTAGCAGGGTGATGAGCCGATGTTGTTGCGATGTAGTTAGTAGAAAGACTGAGGAGTACAGCTGTTAACAGACCTTTAACAGTGCGACGGTAACAGCTTCTTAGAGATGGGTCACATACATAACACCCCTTAACACCCAGATGGGTTAAAGAATTCCGGGGTTGTCTTTTCCGACTCGATCTGCGAGGAGTCACTGGAGTTGGGGACAATGGTGCCGGTTCAGACAATTCAGGACATTCGGGTATATCATCAGGAATCGGAACTGCATCTTCAGCAGGTAGTTCGATTGATTTCGTGTCCTGAATACATTCGGCAGGCGGAACCCGGTGGCGAAGTTGGTCGAAATGACGTTTAATAATACGGCGATCCTGTAAACAAACATTGTATGAAATGGGACCTGTCTGGTCCACAATTTCGCCTTCTATCCACTTCGGGCCGGGGGCGTAGTTACGGACCCATACCAGAGCACCAATAGGAAACTGCTTATCATTTGCTGGTTCACAGACCTTTCCGTATGTTATTTCCTTGGGTTGAATTTTGTCGAAATATGACTTAAGCTCTCGGTTACATAGTAGTTCTGCAGGGGTGCGATTTGTCGTGGAGTGAGGGGGTAGTATGTTGGCTAAAAAGATACCGGGCCAGAGCGAGATCTATGTTAAGATTTCTGTCAAACTTTTTCAGGTAATTCTTGGTACTTTGTACCATGCGCTCGGCTTGTCCATTTGTGGCAGGATGAAATGGAGCCGACCGAATGTGTCGAATCACGTTGTTCGTCATAAAGGCCCTGAATTCTTCAGACGTGAATGCAGTGCCATTATCTGACACTATTTCGTCCGGTAATCCGTGCGTTGCAAAAAGCTGTCTCAAGAATTTAATGGCAGCAGCAGATGATGTAGATTTCACAACAGAGACTTCTAGCCATTTCGAAAATGAATCCACGACTAGTACAAAGGTATTCCCATTAAAGGGGCCAGCGAAATCTATATGAAGGCGGGACCAAGGTTGTCTGGCAGATTCCCAATGGTACGTAGTTGTATGAGGCTGTTCGTTTCGGTTTTGCTGGCAGAGATTGCAACGTTTCACAAGTAGCTCTATTTCAGCATCAATATTAGGCCACCAAATGTAGCTTCGAGCCATGGCTTTCATTTTTACAATCCCCGGGTGTGAAGCATGCAACGCTTGAAGTAACGCCGGTCTAGATGGTTCGGGAATTACAGCCCGGTTGCCCCATACAAGAATTCCTTTGTTTGCTGAAAGTTCATGTCGGCGAGAAAAATATGAGTAGAGCTGATCTGAACGATCAACTTTTCCATTGGGCCATCCCCTTAACACCCAGTTCAGAACCTTTGATAAATGCGCGTCTTTCTTAGTCTGCAATGATAGAGATTGAGCGCTGACAAGTGGTGTTCCGGCCCATTCAATCATTAACACTTCTTCTGTGGTGTTGCCTTCGCCTTGTTGTGGTAATGGGCATCGGCTTAAGAAGTCGGCGTTGCCCATTTTTGATCCAGGTCTGTGAATTAGTGTAAAGTCATAGGCATTCAAGAATATACCAGTTGCGTCCAGTTGCGTCCAAGTAAATTCGATCCGCCGCTTGATGTAACAACCAGTGGAAGATTCGGAATGTATTTATTATCATACTGGGCAGATGTATCCACGATGCCAATAACTGGAATTCGGTTTTTCTGGTAATCCGTAAACTCTAGAGAACAATCTTGGATATTCGGTCTGTCCGTTGGCCAGATGTAACGAAACGTAGCTTCGTCTATCATAGTGATCGCAGACCCCGAGTCCACTTCGAATTGGCATTTTCGTTTATTTATGATTATTGTAACAATTTCCTTTGGGCAAATCAACGGTAGTATGCTGTGCACACTGTATTCTTCATTCGGCTTTTGTTTGTGTGGTCCTCGGTAGGAGGCATGGCCACTCGATGTGTTGAATGGTTTACGACCCGGGTCTCTTACAGCCCGGCAGACTCGTTGAAGATGGCCTGTTCGGTGACAGGCATGGCACACAGTGTTCCGATGAGGGCACAGTTTCCGCAAGTGAGCACCCCCGCAACCATCACATGGCTGGTGGTTGTGAAATTGGTAGTAGGCCGCGATTTCCGATTGACATGGACACAAATGTTGGTTGAGTATTTCATATATTTCCGATAAAGTCAAATCACTCACCTGAGTAGGGGATGCCAATGACGTTAGAAGCTCGAACAGTGGAGCGCCAGCCAACGTAAGCAATGCAGCCTTCTTCCGTGCTTCCTCCGTAACGTCATTGGCCAGAAGATACAGCTCAAAACGCTGCTTGTAAGTTGTCCATTTGTTTGGGCGATTTAAGTCAAATGGTTCTAACTGACCGACTCCTGACATTATCACTGATTTATTTGTTGTTTTATGTTCTGTAGCAATATTCACTTTGGCGGGCTTTTCCCGATGTGATTCCGAATCAGACATTAGTAGTTGAATTCGATCGTATGTGTGTGTGTAAGCATCAATTCACAATTGCAGTAGTCGTAGTGCGTCTGTCTGCAAATGCGCGTGTTGGACAAATACCGTTTCTTTATTCCAATAAACTTGTCGCCAGCAAACTTGCGGTTTTCGCGTCTCTTTGTTCGCTTTCGCTTAGTCGATTGTAACTGTACACGATGTATGTATATATAAGTTTGACGAATCATCCCATCCTCGTCGCCAGTTTTGTGTATGTGCAAACTTATATACATATATATCGTTTATTAATAAAATAATGGTACAGTACAAATCTGGGAAGCGATCGTTTCATACAATTATATGTAGTAATTGTAGCAGTAGTTGTTCCCTCGTAGTAGCAGTAGTAGTTCCCTCGTAGTTGTAGCAGGGTGATGAGCCGATGTTGTTGCGATGTAGTTAGTAGAAAGACTGAGGAGTACAGCTGTTAACAGACCTTGAACAGTGCGACGGTAACAGCTTCTTAGAGATGGGTCACATACATAACAGTTTCCCAGCTCTTTTAAGTTGATATGCATAAGTATAATATTTTTGCAATTGAAATTTTTATCCAGTTGAAATTTCTTTGCCTGCAACTCAATTCAGCAACACACAAACAAAACATTCAAATTATTTCTCTTCCTACAATTTTTATACCATACACCCATAGGGTGAAATGGTATATTAAAGTCGCCAAAATGTATGTAACAGGCAGAAGGAAGCTTCTCCGACCCCATAAAGTATATATATTCTTGATCAGTATCAACAGCCGAGTCGATCTAGCCATGTCCGTCTGTCCGTCCGTCCGTCTGTCCGTCTGTCCGTCCGTCCGTCTGTCCGTCTGTCCGTATGAACACCTAGATCTCGGAGACTATAAAAGCTAGAGCCACCAAATTTGGAATGTAGGCTCGTGTAGTATGTAGAGTGATCAAGTTTGTTTCAAATTTTTGCCACGCCCCTTTCCTCCCCCCGAAATTTGAAAAACTCGATTATCTCCCGTAATTTTTTACCTTGTGCAATCAAATTTGGCACATTTAAATTTGATACTAATACCGAGCAAAATACCAAATTTGATGAAAATCGGACAAAAAATAGCTGAGTTATGCATATAAACGTTTTTGCATAAGGCCGTTGATGGCCGTTGGCGGGTGGGGGCGCTAGGGTGCTTATATGCATAAGTGCGCGAGATACTGAGATATGCTTGTAACAAGCATGTGAACAGAATTGTGGAAAATAGGCAAATGCATTAGTTATTACAAATTTGAAATATTTGTTTTACTGGTGTATGGTATACCCAAGTCGGCGAGACGACTTACTTACTTCATTTTTTCTTCCATTATTCCCTAAGCAAAGCACAATACGCATACACATACAGTTCGTGTAGCGCTGCGTCTGTGTGTGTGTGTATGCATGTGCTGTAACTTGTGTTCTATTTATCCGATCAGATTCAAATTTTGGGATCTGAAATTTTATATCAAATACTATCATATTGGATTCATGGGGATACTCCAATTTTTGCAAAAATGTTTATTCTAGAGCTATAAGATATAGTAGTCCGATCCCGACAATTTTCATACTTTATCTCACCGGGGTAATAAAAAGCACAAAAAAAAAAAAAATTTCAACCCGATAGCTCTTAAGATGGCTGAGTAAAACGCATACGCATACGGACAGACGGACATGGCTATATCGACTCAGCTTCTCATGCTGATCAAGAATATATATACTTTATGGGGTCGGAAACGTCTCCTTCTGTGCGTTACAAACATCTGACCAATTTTATAATACCCTCTGCAAGGGTATAAAAATTAGTTTAATGTCACATAATTGTTAAATGTTTCTTGTACTTTATTGTAGTTGCCCTGATGACGGTTGCCGCTGCGCAACCGAAATACATACATATATCGGTTACAAAAACAAATTAGAAACTGCGGTTTTTGATTTTTATTTGAATATAATGACCTAAAGCCTGAAGACAACAGATTTAAATTAAAAACTTTAGCAATAAGACACAAAGAGAACCAGCCAATATTATCAATGTACATATGAGTGCTTTAGACTTTGCAATATGAAAATAGAAAAAATATCTTTAGGATATTGTTAATCGCTGGTAGTAGAATTGGCGAAAAATATTAAAAATTGTTAATTTAAAAAATAAATTAGTAACGAAAAACAGGCAAAAATTAAATTTTTTTCTAAAAATCTCATAACTTTTTAATTTTTCATCCTTTTTTCCCAATTCTACTACTACGGAAAAGTGTCTTCCATAAGGACGAAATGGGGATGCCATTGGAAATTAGGATTTAAACATGATCTTTTTGGGTTGCGACATCGTGTTGGGCCAGATAGATTGCATAAGAAACAGAAGTAGGTATATAGTTCTAAGAAGAATTATAGTAGTTGTAAGTTGTAAGTTGTGGTGCCATTTGTCCTTTCTTCGGGGTTAAAGTGCCCAACTCTGACACAAACTTTTTAAGAGAGTCATCTGAAGATTCAATCAGTTAACATCAAAGATTAAACAAGAACTTTACTTACTGAACATTCAAAAAGTAACAAAGAAAAGTGTAAAGATGTAGACAGTTGAAGGTTGGTAAACGTAAGGATATAACTTTTCATAATCAGTATTAAGTGCTCGTTTTCAGCAATTGGTTATGAAGCTTCCGACCTCTGCTACAATATATGAGCTTAAGACAGAGCTTGAAAGTCTGCTCAATATTCACCTGGGAGCAGTAAGGAGAGCTTGCAGAGCACCTCGCCTGATGATGAAAGCTTGTGATATTTAACCCGCATACCCCCCTGACTTTATACGCTTAGAAATGGAACCGAAGAAGGTAACTGGACATCGACCCTCTTAAGTGGACATTCTAACCGAGAATTGGCGATTCGTGCCAAAGACTATTGCATCAGGCTTGAAGATTTCTTCGGCAACTTCAACAATTTCACGAACGTCACCTGTCTGGAATTTAATGAAGGCGCAGAATTACACTCGTCCGACGGTAGCCCGTGTTCTGGCACTGAGCTCTTCTTTAGAACAAGCAGTGATTCGCAGCCTAATATCAACAAATTAGGGATTGTCTAAAATAGAAGGTAAGTCCTATATTTGGAGCTCCACTTGGTGTAACCACAGAATTTCAAAATTCACTTTCCTGCTGAATTCCTAATTCATTCTTTATTCTGGCATTAAGTCCACTTTTAGCACATTAATTAATCCAGGAGAACTAAGCTTAGGTCAAGCATTTGCCGTCATGCAATATATATCAATATTTAAAGCCAAATAATAATAATTATAATAATATATAATTTAATAATTTATTGGTTCAATCATCATCGGGTGCTACCGACTAAAGAAAGCATAAGTATCAGGCCCTAAAACTTAGTCATAGAACAGAACTTTCTATAGATCACGCATAGATTTTGTAGAAACGTTTTATACAATTCCCTTGTAAAATAAAAGAAAATAGTATCATGGGCTAGCCCATGCTGAAATAACATAAGGTGGTCCCGTCGGCAAGAGATATACACTTAACGTATGCTTGCAATAAGTGCGAGTGAAAGAAATAGTATACTAAGCGTTGTATTGAGTGTGAGTGAGACGGTGCTGTGAGTACACTGCCGCGCAGTGAAGTTAAGTGTATACTACGGAAAGCTTCGGCTTCCGACGAGACCACCTTATGTTATTTCATCATGGTTCGTGCAGAGCTGTGTGTGTGTATGCATGTGCTCTGTTGATTTGATGATGACGTAGTAGCACTAACAATGAAACACATATGTATGTACATAGATGGGACAAACGTCCGATTTTTTGATTGCAAAGGCTAGCCTATGATGAAATAAGTACAAGGGTCTTATTTCAGTTGTCGTTCGACTTCGTCATCAGTTCTCAGTTGTCGGTTTACATATTTTATCATGCATCGGACCGTACAATTTGCGGACGGGACCACCTTGTAGTTATTCATCATGGGCTAGCCTAGTCATGGAACCCCAGAGAACTTTGGCAAAAACCCGAACGGTCGTTCTCTCAATGAGAGCGTAAAGTGGTGAGAGGCTAAGCAGCTACGAAAATAATTCACTCTGGCACAGACTACCTGTCTATTCATTCATTCTGTCTATGTATGTGTACACTCGTCGGTAAATGCTCAGGCTTCGTAGTGTGTGTGTGACGTGAAGTTGTACAACACCGCATTTCACTAGCTCGCTGGACAAAAATTTTTAATTTTCGATAAAACAGCGACTAAGCGAATAGGACAGGCCCCTGTAGAAAGAATATCAAGAAATATTCCGACCCCATAAAGTATACATATACATATGCATGAGAAGCTGAGTCGATATAGCCATGTCCGTCTGTCCGTATGCGTATGCGTTTTACTCAGCCATCTTAAGAGCTATCGGGTTGAAATTTTTTTTTTTTTTGTGCTTTTTATTACCCCGGTGAGATAAAGTATGAAAATTGTCGGGATCGGACTACTATATCTTATAGCTCTAGAATAAACATTTTTGCAAAAATTGGCGTATCCCCATGAAACCAATATGATAGTATTTGATATAAAATTTCAGATGCCAAAATTTGAATCTGATCGGATAAATAGAACACAAGTTACAGTCAATACAAATCGGTTCAAGCGCTGACGGCAGCGCGGCTTGCTGCCTAGTACCTCATCATCAAATCAAACAGAGCACATGCATACACACACGAACTGTATGTATGTGTATGCGTATTGTGCTTTGCTTAGGGAATAATGGAAGAAAAAAAAATTGTAGGAAGAGAAATAATTTGAATGTTTTGTTTGTGTGTTGCTGAATTGAGTTGCATGGAAAGGAATTTCAACTGGATAAATATTTCAATTGCAAAAATATTATACTTATGCATATCAACTTAATAGAGCTGGGAAGCCATAATATCGATTGTATTTATGTTGTCTTATTTTTCCATGAACTTTTGACAGTATCGATAAATCACCAACCCTCTCTTTTTTATGCATTAGCGCTCATTCAATATCTTTTTTCTCATTTTAACAGTGTGCGACTCGGTCTTATGCTAGAGCACTCAGTCGTTCCAACATGTTTGGCCTCGCACTCGAACTCACTCAACTCATTTTGAACATTGTCCATTCCAATGTGGTTTTTTGCTATTTAAGCAGGCCATTAATCCATTTACACATTCATTGCTGGACCGGACACAAGTTTTGTCTTCGATCAACAGGGGAACTAAAATGATTCCTTAAAAAAATGTATGAAGCGTTAGTTAAAGCGCCAATTTTTTGGAGGAAAGAAATTTGTCCCCTCTCGGATAAAAGTGAGACTCGATTGCAAAAAAAAAAAAACAATTTTATTTAGTCCTACTAATGTTCTTTAAAAAGTAACTTTACTTTTCGAGTGAAATCAAAATCATATGTGATATACATATTCATGTACATATATGTACACGGTCTAAGAAGAATTACTATTTTCTTTTTATTTTACAAGGGAATTGTATAAAACGTTTCTACAAAATCTATGCGTGATCTATAGAAAGTTCTGTTCTATGACTAAGTTTTAGGGCCTGATACTTATGCTTTCTTTAGTAGGTAGCACCCGATGATGATTGAACCAAAAAAATTTTAAATTACATATTATTTGGCTTTAAATATTGGTATATATTGCATGGCGGCAAATGCTTGACCTAAGCTTAGTTCTCCTGGATTAATCAATGTGCTGAAAGTGGACTTAATGCCAGAATAAAGAATGAATTAGGAATTCAGCAGGAAAGTGAATTTTGAAATTGTGTGGTTACACCAAGTGGTGCTCCAAATATAGGACTTACCTTCTATTTTAGACAATCCCTAATTTGTTGATATTAGGCTGCGAATCACTGCTTGGCTACCGTCGGACGATTCCAATTCTGTCACCGGAGCGCCTTCATTAAATTCCAGACAGGTGACGTTCCTGAAATCGTTGAAGTTGCCGAAGAAATCTTCAAGCCTGATGCAATATTCTTTGGCACGAAGAGGGTCGCTGTCCAGTTACCTTCTTCGGTTCCATTTCTATGCGTATAATGTCAGGGTATGCGGGTTTAATATTCACCATCAGGCGAGGTGCTCTGCAAGCTCTCCTTACTGCTCCCAGGTGAATATTGAGCAGACTTTCAAGCTCTGTCTTAAGCTCATCTATTGTAGCAGAGGTCGGAAGCTTCATAACCAATTGCTGAAAACGAGCACTTAATCCTGATTATGAAAAGTTATATCCTTACGTTTACCAACCTTCAACTGTCAACATCTTTACACTTTTCTTTGTTACTTTTTGAATGTTCAGTAAGTAAAGTTCTTGTTTAATCTTTGATGTTAAGGTTCCCACACACCACAGCGATTTATTCGCAGCGGCAGCGGCGCGAATATCTAATTACATTGCGTCTTATAAACGCATGCACACCATAGCGGGGCGAATTCACGAATTCGGCGAATTTGCAGAGTTTTTTTTCCTCTGAACATTGGAAACCGTGCATGCAGCGTTTTTTTCGCTTGCCGCCAAGAACGATACAATTCAGATGGCACATATGGCGTCATATGTTTACTAATGTTAAAAATGGCAATAAGGAGCAGCTTATTGAATTAGTAAAAAACCAGAGAGTCGGGGTTAACTTCGACCGTGTCGAAGTTTGTATACCCTTGCAACTGTTTTGGTAATTCTTTCGTTACCCATAGATATCGAAGTGTAAAAACGTTTTATCCAAAAAGTCTAATGTTTGCGAAAGAACGGCCTTCAATCTTAGCATAGGATATAACGATTTTTTTGACAAGTCACTGTTTTCGACCGATCGTTCCTATGGGAGGTGTATGATATAGTCACCCGATCTTGACCAAATTTGGCACAGTCGGTTATAGCTACAATAAACTAACTTATATTAAATTTCACGACAATAGCTATAAAAATAATGAAGTTATTGAGAAAGTCACTGTTCGTGACTTTGACGTTTGTATGGGAGCTATATGATATAGTGGTCCGATCCGGCTGAATCCGAGATATACAACGCCTGCAGTAAATACAAGCCTACTAAATTTCAGCTCTGTAGCTCTTACGGTCTCGGAGGAGTTCGCGTTGATCCAGACGGACGGACAGACATGGCTATTTGAACTCGTCTCGTCGTGCTGATCAAGAATATATATACTTTATATGGTCTGAGATGCTTCGTTCTATGCGTTGCACACTTCTGACCAAAATTAATATACCCTTTTGCAAGGGTATAAACATAAAATATTGTGTGATTTGGCGGACGAGGAGTATAAAAACATCAGAAAAAAGATAAGATATAGGACGAAATTGAATTGGAGTTGGAAGAAAGTGGTAATTACATTCCTGTTTTTAAATCAAGTTAAGTTTTTGTACAATGACACATTTTTTGTAATGTTCATACATATATTTTATTGCTTGTGCATTTAGTAGTTTTGTGTCTACATATTTATATCGTTCATGTTGACTCACTGAAATATTCTACAAATTGTTGTTCGATGTCGAATGCGAATTGAGTTGAGCGTCTTGAATTATTATTGATGCCGGAAAATGCAACCATGGTTCCTTCATGGGATTGTAATTCATCATAAAAGTCTTTGTCGCCATTCATTATAATACAATAGTTGTGTAATATGCACGCAGCTCTTACAATACTTATTGTCTTTTCCACTTTTGTTTCAATTGGCCTGTAAAATATGCGCCATTTTTGTGCAAGAATTCCAAAAGCATTTTCGACTACGCTTCTTGCCCGGCACAATCTGTAATTAAACATCTCTTTTTTTCATCTCGTTTGGATTGCCGATACGGAAAAGGTCGAATTTAAAATGGCTTTAGCGCAAAGGCCTCATCACCAATAAGAACATGTAGAGAAGGCTCATTTTTACCAGGCAAATTGCATGGTTTTGGCACATTCATATTTTTCGTTTCGAATTTTAATCCCATGTTCGAATTTTCAAAAATTCCACCATCACTGTTTTTGCCATATCCGCCAATATCCACGCAAACAAACTTATAATCAGATCCTACTATGGCCATTAGTACTAAAGAAAATTTATTCAAATAGCACCAGTAAGTTGATCCGGTTTTATTTCGACTTTTAATGGTGATGTGTTTGGAAACTGCCACTTACTTAAAAAATTTTCTGCTGATTGCTTCCACATAGCTTCAGTTGGCTCAGATTTTTGACAATTGCTTCGCCAACTTCCGTTACAATGCTACCAGCTGTTGAAAATCCGACACGAAAGCTGTGTCCAATTGTATAAAAACTGTCTCCAGTGGCAAGGAATCTGTAAAATGTAAATTAATTAATTATTGTATATTAAGGTGATGAACTAAAAAAAAAATTGAAAAATTTAAGAGACTCCTATGCGAAATATCTGAGGTCAACAAAATGTACTACAGGCCAAGCAGCAGTTCATAAATCATGGATTTGGTCCAAGCAAAGGGAAAGTTTTCGTCCATTTCTTTCTTTTGCCAAAACGTCTTCGAATGTCAGTGGCATTGGTCCATCTGAACAGAATCGCATATTGATTATGAGAGCAATGATGAATTCAATAAATCTATCGTAACTAGTCCTGCCGTTGATAATGAAAAACCTCCCTTGAAACGCTTTAAAAGATCGTCCACTCAACCAACATCATCCGTAAAGAATGTAATCGATTATTTGCAAACAAAGAACAATAAACGCAAGACGATGTTGACATTTTGTTTAGTGCGCAAGAGAAACAATTAAAAAATTAAGTCCGATGAGACAGGTTCAAATTAAATATAAAATTGCAAAACTCATTATGGAGGAAGAGATCGCGAGTCTTGAGGAAAATTCACCCAGTTACACCACCAGCAGCCTTTCATCACACTTTACATTTGATAACAACTCTACTTCGAACAGTGTTAACGTAAATTTTAGATCAGGTGATTCAAATGTAACATATGATACATTAATATTACTTTAAGTAGATTGCCAATAGTTCCTGTGGTGAAATGGGCTCCCTGTAATGTGTGTGCTGCTTTTTAATATCGACTTCGATCATCTTCAAAAGGTTATCGAAGCAGGTGGAGGTCATTCGAAAATATATATAAAATCTTCGTTCATCCTTCCGAAGTTGCTGCATCAAATTGCTGAATTCTCCGTGGGAGTGCCTCTCCGCATTTATCGGATGTACCCAAGTTCTTTTTTGCCTTAATCAATTATAAAACGTTACAATAAACCATCACTATAAATCAAACATTTAATACTCACGCATTTTTTTCATTTTCTGCTTCTAAAAACAACGTTAATAAAAGAACTTCTTAATCAGAGGAAGACAAAGACTTTCCACAAGGTTTTTTCACCAGTTCTCAGTCTGCCAGGCTGCCTTTCTAGCGGATCTTTAGTAGCAACTTGCTTAAACGAAGACAAATTCTATTAAAAATCTTAATTTAAGATATCTAACATATTTATAATATATGTATTTGGAAAAAAAGTCGGAATCAGATGAATCCGAGTCTCTAAAAAGATTCTTTAAAACCATTTACTTAATTTCTTTTAAAGTGGCTTTTGTCGTTTTGGAGAGAGTCGGTCTATGTGGATTCGATAAAACAAGTAATCTATTCATAACATCTCCCATTGTATTACTCCTCTTGTCCTTACGGGAATGGTTTAAGCGTATATTCCTTTAATCCTTATTCCTGGCTTCAAGTGCTTCTTCGGACTTTATTCCAATAGGAAGTCCTACATTGTTGATGATGTCCATAATCTTTCTAAGTTGGAATTGGATTTCAGATTTTCTAGCTTCTACCTTTGCTTTATCTTCACCTCGAGCTTGCAATTTTTTTATTGGGAGTCTGTAAGCAATATGTAGAACGCATTCCAAAAATCGTATCCACGCATGCAATTTTGCTAAACCATATTTTAAGAGATCTGTATCAATTATATAACTTTTTACCAAAATTAATATTATTCATATTGATTGGAACGGCTCTACAAGAATTAAAAGTAATTGTATATAAATTGGTAGTTGTTGGTTGATTTTTTCTTCTTGGTTTTTTACATGGTCGCTCTCTGATCTAATTAATTCGCTTGTTTCCGTTTAGCAAATTAGTTTCAAAGGCCGACAATAGCGAGTGGAGGATTTTTCCACAAAACTTTTGATATGAGCTAAATTTGTAGAGGTACAAGGCAAACTCGAGCATATTGGTTTCACCATTTTTCAAACTTCTGTTGCGTCCACTGCTTCCATCACAGTCCCATTTATGTACTGCAGTTAATTTTATTTTCCAATAATTGATTTTCAAAAACCCGGGGAATTCGCCGGTGTAATTCGACTAACGGTATGGTCGACTAAGCTCTGCAAAGTTGTTTCAGCTGAATAGTCTAACCTTAACTGTATGCAACCTTTGGTAACTCGGATATATATTAGTATTTCTCTACTTAACACTACATCGCATAAGCTTGTATATAGAGCCAGTAAAACTACACAACAGGGGCTCACCATCAAGCCATTTCTGATTTTTTTCCCGAAGAGTGATTTGGTGTAATGCCTTCCATTTTTCGTTAAGCCTGCTTACAAAGTCAGTTATTTTCTTGGTATTTCCTCGACTTCCTTTTTTGATAGGCTTCTGGTTTTTTAAATTGTCCCAAATAAAGGTTTAAAGTATAAGTTTCTTTGGGGCGATATTTTCGCCAAGCCAATTGGTATACAGTATGCGCTTTGGGACCAACATTTCACCTAAACAGTGTAATAGATTTAACAGATGGCCGTAGATGGTTACCATTTTGAACACGTTAACCCCACAAAGACTCAAACGATACATAAATGCTAATACTAGCTTGAATAAGATTCAATAACGTAAGTCATAATTTCAGATATGTTAGTATAAGGTTCAAATCCATACTTGATAAAACAACATACTTCAAACACATTTATTTTGCTACACATAAATAGACAGGTCACAAACATCTCTTTTATTTAATACATATCTTTTCTAAAAGAAAACAAAAGTTATTGGGTCTGTTTGTTTTAATTTGTTTAAGTTGAAAATCAATCAACAAACAAATCAATATTTTGCCTTCTTCAATGTATTAAAACTAGCTACAATTTTTAGAAATTAATAATGTAAATAATTTACAATTCTTAATCTGTTGCGCTTTAAAGCATATCTTTACTTAAGGTCATTCGTAACAGTCCCGGGCCTGGTGTCATAGGGGGTCATTTGTTCGTACTGAGCGTTGTACAACTACGTCTATATAAAAACCAGAGGGCCGAGGCTAACTTCGACCGTGTCAAAGTTTATATACCCTTCCAAGGATTTTGTTACTGTTTCTGCACGTATAGCCGCCAAAGTGGAAAAACGTTTTATCTAAAAAGGTTAATGTTTGCGAAAGAAATGCCCACAATCTTAACATAGGAAATAACGAAGTTTTCGATCAAAGTCACTGTTTTCCACCGATCGTTCCTATGGGAGCTATATGACAGAGTCATCAATCAAATTTGATACTGGCGTTTATAGGTTTAATAGACTGACCAATATTAAATTCCACGACAATGAAGTTAATGAAGTTATGCCATCAATTGCATTATGTGTTTCCTTATATTTGTCAGAGGTTTTTTACTAAAGTGCACACTCTCCATTTAAACTATCCAAGAAGAGATTCATTAAAGATTGAAATTATACATAAGAATATTCGCTACAGCACAACCAGACAAACATGAATGTAATAATAATAAAAAAAGAGATGGACATACATATTTTTTATACCATACATTCCACATTGGGCGAATTAAAAAAAAAAAAGTGGCATAAAGTAAAAAAAATTTACGGTAGAATATTGAAAAATGTTTTTATTTATTAATAGTAAGCACTTCAGTGAGCTTAATGTGGTACTCTCTTAAAGTCAGCTGATGGCAACCAACTTTTGATTGTAAAAATCACTGCGAAAACTTTACTTCTTTTGCAATCAATCAGTGTCCGTAAGTTTTTATCCAGTTAAATATATTAAGTATGGAAAATAAAGATAAATAATATAATATATATAATATATATTTTATGGCGAAAATACATAAATATTTGTGTTGTTGTTATTGTCCATTGTTGTTGTTGGTTGTGTTTGTACCAAAATCCTAACAATTTGAATCGTGTTCTGTGAAGTATTTCTATAGGAAAAGCAGGCCAACAAGCAGCACGCAACTAAAAATGGCAAGTTACTAACTTAAATGTCTAGTTTCATGTAGTAACAATCTTATTTCCCTGTTTTCCCCCGTTTATACAAAAAATGCACTTGTACTTCTCGCAGTGCTACCGCTTGAACGTCGTTCATATTGGCAGAAATTAATAAAGACGGTCTGACTATATCCCACATTATTACAATAGAAGCCCCCAGTCTGTACGCTTCTGCAGACCGATAAAAATTGAAAGAAAGCTTTGCAAAATTCCTAGCAGAAAAGCACATTTTGGATATGCATGTAGCAAAATTAGAAACTTTTAAATCACAAAGCTCAAACATTTCTATAAGTTTCAAAACATATATGACATTGATTGACGGCAAGGTAAGTACTCTGTTTTAACAAATACAAAGTCTACGCAATGTTGTCCAATATGTGGTATAAATCGAAAAACTCTTATGCACATCAATGACTTCAATTCAGAAATTTTTAAACCTAAACCTGATTCTTTGAAATATGGCGCTAGTCCGTTGCATGCCTGGATTAGGTTTATGGAATTTGTTTTAAACATATCATATCGAATCGACATTCAAACTTGGCATGTAAAAGGCGAGAATAAAAATAAAATGTTATCACGGAAGAAGAAAATTCATCAAAGAATATGGAAGGAAATGGGCTTACATATTAGGATACCAAAACAGAATGGATCTGGTAACAGCAACGATGGAAATACGGCAAGGCGTTTGCAAATAAAACTTTTTGCAGAAATCACACTGTTTGACGAGGTTGTATTAAATAAATTTCACCACATATTAATAGCAATTTCGTGTGAATTTGCCATCAACAGAGACAAATTTCGATGTTTTTGCAACGACACATTTTCATTGTATATGCAGGCGTATTTGTTTTTTTTTGTTTTTTATTAAATATTATGTCAAACTTGAATAAAAAAAAGGTTTTTATTTTGTTTCTATTTTAGTTGAACACTTATGTTTTCTTTCAAAATAAATGTACTTATCAGTGGCGGCCTGCACATAAGCCGAAAATAAAGGATCGAACCAATTGACGAAAAATCCGGAATTAGAGTAAAATATAACGAGCATTTAAAAAAAAAAAAAAAAGGTCTCTAGCTTTATTTTTGGACATCGACAAATCGCCCATAGTGCATTCATAGGGTGAAATGGTATATTAAAGTCACCAAAATGTATGTAACCTCCGCCCCTGCAATTGAAACAAAACCGATTTTTTCAAAGACCAGAATAGCTAGAGACACCAAAATTGGTATGTATATTTGCTTAATAAATGCGCAAAATACCAAATTTAATCAAAATCTGACTAAATATAGCCAAGTTATGCATAAGAACGTTTTTCCAAAAGGCCGGAATTGGCCGTTGACTGGTGGAGGCGCTACGGTGCTCGAATGCTTAAGTGAGCGAGACATGAAGATATGCTCGTAAAAAGTATGTGAAAATGCATTTGTTTAATAAATTTGAAATATTTGCTTTACTGGTGTATGGTATACCTAAATGGGCGAGACGACTTACTTCATTTAATATTATCTTTTCATTTGCATGACTTGAATTCATCAAAATTAGTCTTTTCACAAATTGAAAGCGCCTAATACCACTGTAGTGTGACCAAATGTTAATAACGAAATATTAATATAAATTTATGCACAAAATTGCATATGATATCAAAACTCACCGCAAAATACTATATTAGTCTGATTTGCCCCTTCAAGTAATCGTAAAGGTTACAATCTCTGTATTCTTAGTTATATTTTTTCTATGCAATCAAGATATATTGTAAACTCAACAATATTTTCGTTTGTTGAGAATAGTGCGAACAAAAGTTTCAAAAAGCCCGCGTATTCGAGTATCTAAAATTTGGCATCTGGCAACACTATCTCAAAATTTGACAGTTTTTTAGCCGGAAAGAGCTATATTTAGCTATAATCCCATTTTTAGCATTCCTCATAGTCAATCAACTCATACTCATTTCAACTAGCATTCATTGCACCTCAACCCTCAGTCAACCCTAACGCAACATCTCTGAACAACGGCATCGAACTGAGCTGTCGAACAGAAGAGCAATAGTCGACAATAGCCGACAATAGTCACAACCATGATACAATTATACAAGGTAGTCCACTCGGCTGCCGAATTCGTTCGGTTTTTGGTCCCTTATTTTCAGTGCGTGCCTGCTTGTCGAACTGAAAGGTTGTGTGCGGACGATTTTTTTTAGAGCGTTAACCCTTCAGTGGTCGCTGAGCAGGTCGATATTAATGTAAATATTAAAAAATTTTATTTTAAAATACGTATATTCTTTAGAATTAAGAGCCTAAACAAAAGAATAGCTGTTAAACAAAAAAAACAAAGAATAATGTCAAATTCAAAACTAATAAAAATTAAATTATGAAAACTACAACTCTTGTCATAACTAAGGAAACTTTTAGGCCCATGCACCATGCGCGGGCTAATCGACGCACTGTGTAGTCGTTTCATTCACACTCACTATACAACGCTCTTTCACTCGCACTTATATTAAGGGACTATGATTTTGCCGAGTGGACTACCTTGTATAATTGTATCATGGTCACAACGTTCTTAAATTCAAACCAGTCAGTGTGTCCAACACTTACATATCAACTGCCTGTGGACCATCTACAAGCATTAAAATTAGCTAACAGTTTAGTCAGTTTTAACCGATTCAACCGCCGATGAAAGGTTTTTAAAGAGTGCCTTTGATGCAAATGCTTGCAAACCAATAATATTCGGTGAACCGTGTTAAACGGTTTCCATCCCAATTATTATTTAATAATTATTTTATTTCGGTTTTTACTTTTGCTTCGACTGTTCATAGTTTCCGAAACAGAAGCATCAGCACACAGCAATTATGCAACTCTGGAATAAAGCGAAATAGCAACAAATGTTGAAGCAATATTAAATAAAAACCAGAGGGCCGGGGCTAATTTCGACCGCGCCGAAGTTTGTATACCCTTGCACGTTGTTTGGTACTCTTTCCTCACTTATAGCCGTCAAAGTGGAAAATCGTTTTATCTACAAAGAGTAATGTTTCCGAAAGAAAGGCCCACAATCTTAACATAGGAAATAACGAAGTTTTTGATCAAAGTCACTGTTTTCCACCAATCGTTCCTATGGGAGCTATCTGATATAATCACCCGATCTAAAGAAATTTTGTAAATAAGATAATATTAACTGTCAATTAGTAAAATTTACTTTCATACCTTCCAATATTCTAGTGGATTGCATTCCTCTGATGCAATTGGATTCTCCAAGTGCTGTCGCAAAACAATTATGGCACTGCTTTTAGATGTCGAGACTTTGGATTTCATTTTTTCCTTTATAAAAGAAAACCTGAGTCGCGTTGTTGTTGGTGGCGTTGGTTGAGAGGTTTGCTTGAGTTTTAAGATTTTAATGGACAATTCTTCCTCTAGAGCTTCGGAAGTCTGTTCGGAATTTAAGGCTGACAGAAAGCCATCTTTTTGAAATCGAGGATCGATAATGGTGGCAATCCTGGTTATCGTACGTGTCTCACGAGATGGATTCGTTGGTAACTATAATGCGATGGAGCATTTGAAACGCACTGCTCCACCTTTTTGGCACCTCTTGAATTAAACCATACGGATTATCAACATCCTGAGCTATTTTAAACTTTTCGTAAGCTATAGCGCTGCTTTTAAAAAATGACACGATACGCTTACATTTGCCGAGAATTTGCGTTAGGAATGGTTGCTTCAGAAAATCTTGAACCAGCAAGTTTACTGTGTGTGCAACACATGGGACATTCCTTATTTTGAGAATTCCGAAAGCCTTTTTCATAGAGTCATCGTTGTGAGACACTATCGCACAATTTACCTCCTAAAAATGTTTGCTAATTGTAGTAATACACAATTGGTACAAAATTAAATGGTATAAGAATCATCATTGTAGGTTAACTCCGAAATGAGTTATGAGCTACCCAAGTGAAGACTCCATGCTGGTGTTACAGTTTTGCTCGTCAGTGAACATTTATATGTGTGACCTTATAAAACGTACATACATAAATCCATACATATGTAAGTATGTACATACACATATAAATGCATGATGCTCGTGGCGTTTTACAAATAAAACTTACTTTGGAGATGCATACTTGTCCATTTTTATACCCTTGCAGAGAGTATTATAAAATTGGTCAGTTGTTTGTAACGCATTGAAGGAGAAGTTTCCCACCCCATAAAGTATATATTCTTGATCAGCACGAGAAGCTGAGTCGATATAGCCATTTCCGTCCGTCGGTGCGTTTGCGTTTTACTTAGCCATCTTAAGAGCTATCGGGATAAAATTTTTTTGGGGGCTTTTTATTACCCGTGTGAGATAAAGAACAATAATCTTTGGGATCGGACTATTATACCATATAGCTCTATAACATTTTTGCAAAAATTGGAGTACCCCCATGAAAATTACCAATATGATCGAATTTGATATAAAATCTCAGATCCCAAATTTGAATCTGATCGGATAAATAGAACACAAGTTACAGTCAATACAAATCGGTTCAAGCGCTGCCTTCTACGTCATCATCAAATCAACAGAGCACATGCATACACACACATAGACGCAGCGCTACACGAACTGTATGTATGTGTTTGCGTGTTGTGCTTTGCTTAGGGAAAGATGGAAGAAAAAAAAATTGTAGTAAAAAGAGTAATAATTTGAGTGTTGTCTTTGTGTGTTGATGAATTGAGTTGCAGGGAAACAAATTTCAAAATGTAAAAAAATTATTGCCAAGGACTGCAAGGGTATAAACACTTCGGCATTGACAAAGTTAGCTTCTTTGATATTAAATTTCTGAAAGTATAAATAAAAAATAAATTAAACTGCAAAATACGAAACAAAAAATTTAAACTTACATGCTTTTCCCTCGAACACTTCTAAAAGAAAGAAAAAACATCGATAGTGCTGGCCAAGCATCGATGTTTAATAAAAATACTAAACCATCGATAGTATAATCGATGTTTTTTCCAGCTCTAATTTCCACACCAAATTATCATTGGCACACAATCTGCGCATGGGCGACAACGAATTGGTCCAGAATTTAATTGATGGAATTCCGGATATTTAATTGAAGCGCTTCAAGCTACCTGGTGAAATGTTGGAGGCGTTCAACGATGTCACATTGGAGATCAAGCAAAGAGAGAGTAAAGCTAACAACAAAATGATCCCGGAACAGACGATTATTAAATGCTACAATTGCCATAGCAAAGGGCACTTGGCGAAGGAGTGTCTTATGCCGACACGTGTTAATGGAGCATGATATGCTTGCGGAGAACAAGGACTTAGGACTTTGTTCATATTTTAGACGATTTGTCAAAAGACGATTTGTTTAAGACGATTTGTCAAAATTTTTTCGATAAAAGCGAAGCCTTTATATGATCTGTTAAAAAAGGACAAAGTATTTAAATTTGAAAAAGCAGAACTCGATACATTTAATACACTCAAAAGCAAGTTAGTAGAAGCACCCATTGTAGCAATTTATGATCCAAGAGACAGAATTACATTGTGATGCAAGTGTTCTAGGCTTTGGAGCATTATTACTACAAAGGAAAAGTGATACAAAATTTCACCCAGTGTTTTATTTTACAAAACGAACTAGTGAAGTAGAGTCCAGATATGCAGTGGGGCTGTGTGCAGGCCAACATAACTGGCCGTCTTGCAATGAATATGTTAATGGCCCACACTGCGCGTGTGTGAACTTATGGATAAATTGAATATTCCTCTATGGTGTACCGCACCATACAGTGAAGGCTTTATAATTTTTATCTATTTCGCAGTTATTTTTTTTTCTATCTATGCTAACTATCTTACAAAGGGCCCTTTGTATCTACTATCCAGCGTATGTCCTGATTCATTCCTTACAATTACTCATATCGATAATTCTACTGTATTTATTTTCTTATTGTAGATATTTTGATTAACTACCTTATGTTTTTCTACTAATATTTGAGCTCTGTTACGCACACATTGTAATCTATATTTAACTTCTTTGTCGTAAGCCTCACTGTTATAGACTGGATCTATCTCATTGGATGTCATAAAACTATAGGGGATGGGTATTTTTATACCCTTGCAAAAAGGGTATATTAATTTTGGTCAGAAGTGTGCAACGCATAGAACGAAGCATCTCAGACCATATAAAGTATATATATTCTTGATCAGCACGACGAGACGAGTTCAAATAGCCATGTCCGTCCTGTCCTGGATCAACGCGAACTCCTCCGAGACCGTAAGAGCTACAGAGCTGAAATTTTGCACGTAGGCTTGTATATACTGCAGGCGTTGTATATCTCGGATTCAGCCGGATCGGACCACTATATCATATAGCTCCCATACAAACGGCAAAGTCACGAACAATGACTTTCTCAATAACTTCATTAATTTTATAGCTATTGTCATAAAAGTTGGTATTTGTCAGTTTTTTGTTCTTATTAATAATTGTGCCAAATTTGATCAAGATCGGGTGACTATATCATATAGCTCCCATACAAACGGCAAAGTCACGAACAGTGACTTTCTCAATAACTTCATTAATTTTATAGCTATTGTCATAAAAGTTGGTATTTGTCAGTTTTGTGTTCTTATTAATAATTGTGCTAAATTTGGTCAAGATCGGTTGACTATATCATAGACCTCCCATAGGAACGATCGGTCGAAAACAGTGACTTTTGTCAAAAAGGTCGTTATATCCTATGCTAAGATTGAATGCCGTTCTTTCGCAAACATTAGACTTTTTGGATAAAACGTTTTTACACTTTGATATCTATGGGTAAGGAAAAAATTACCAAAACAGTTGCAAGAGTATACAAACTTCGACGCGGTCGAAGTTAACCCCGGCCCTCTGGTTTAAAAAATTAATTCGAAGGGACAGTGCTCTTGCACTGTTGATGGCGTGGTATTGTAGCAATAAGTATAATATTAAAGTCATGTATCCCAATTCGTTTTATCTGAAGAAATATACAATATATATACATATACATTGAGTGTCCTATGGCTTCGTTGAATGGTTCCTAAAGTTTGATGGTGATATGCTGTGGAAGTGACGTAGTCAATTCCTAGAAGCTTTATATAGTTTTGAAGCTACCTGATTTTTATATTCTGTGCCCAAAATCAGTAATTATTTTCTTGATAGGGCCACACGTCAAGATTATTTTTTCAAAAATTGCTTTGGCTATGTTCTTGTCACTTTTATTTTGTACAGGAATGCTTACTAAGTATTTTGTTAAGTCGCAGATGGCTGTGACCGCATATTCGTACCCGTCTTCCGTTTTTGGAAGTGGTCCTATTGTGTCAATTAACACAGCATCAAAAGCATTTTGAGGTGTTGGTGTTACAAACATAGGTTGCTTTGTGTGTCGTGATTTATTTAGCTGGCAAAGTTTGCAATTTTTTACATATTGGGTAATTTCTTTGCGCATATTTTTCCAGCGGACATGATTTTGTAATTTCGATAAGAGTCGCGATATTCCTGGGTGGCCGCCCCAGATGGGATCATCATGATATTTACGCATTATTGCAAGCTTTTCGTCATCATTAATAATGGTTTTCAATCTGGGAGTGAGGGCTATACTTAAATTTTTCATTTTGGATCCTTTAATTTTTAAGTCTGTAATGCTGCAGCTGTTAAATAAATTGTCGTCTAGCGACAATATATTATTAGCTACTTTTTCAAGCTGTGAAAAAGATTAAATAAAATCGATGCTTTCATTAATAGCATAGTCAAACGTGTAAATTATTTTCTTTCCCAGAATTATTTTTATTCTATCGAATTTTGAAAAAATTCGAGCACGTTTCTTGACTTCTTTTGACTGAGACGTCTCAGTGATAGCTAACTCTTTACTATGTGACGGATTTTTATTCATGCCAGTCGAGACTGGGTGCTTGTTTTGTTCTTTACTTTATAATCGTGTGGTTACTCGTAGTATATTTTGAGCCTGATGCTGGATTGATTTCATATCTTTGAAATTTATACGAGATAATGCATCGTCTGCGTTGTTTTTTTTCCCTAGTTATCTGGTTCTGTGACACGATGCACCTGTAGGACAGCAACAGCCTCCGCCACCTTGGCCTTGAGAGCCTCCTGATCCTCGAGCATGTGCAACAATTCGGAGTTCTCGATTTTCAACAACATGCCAGTGATTTTGCCAGCTAGACTAGCGTGCATACGCTCAATCATCGGATACAGCCGGTCGCCAACGATATGTTTCTGCTCCTGTGGCTTGGCATTAGCCAAGAGCGAAGCAATATGCTTCTCGGGATTTTTGCCCTGCAACTGCGGCATTGGTTGGGCCTGCTGCATTTGCTGTACTGGGAGGTTACGCATGTTGGCGGTGTATATGTAGCTCGGAGCACATTGTGGCGCTCCAAGAAAGCCTGGTAGATTTTTGATGTCACCATCAAAGTATGGTAAAAGCCTGGTTGCTGTATTTATAAATTCTACCACTGTTTGCGTCATTTTGCCTTCCGAACTATGTAAAGTTATTCTAGTGTTTAAGTCAGAAACTTGTTTGAATGTAATTTTATGTCGTTTTAATGTTAATGTTGCTTTTTCTTTGCAATCATTGTAAAAGACTAAAGCTGCTACTTGATGGGATTTAGAAAGGCTGTTCAAAGAAGCCTGATTTTTTCTAAGAGGGCTTTTATAATATTAGAGTGTTTTTCTATGGTGCCTTCTTTTCCTAGAAGAGACACTTGATTAATTTGCAGAGTTCCTCTTTAATATCGCGAGCTTCATTTATGATATGTTCCCAATCTGTCATAATGGGAAATTTTACACTTTGTAAAGATCATTAGCCCGACTCATATATCTTTTCTACAAATTCAGCAAACTCAAACGACGTAAAACACGTACCTCTGTCGGATATAACTCTTTTTGGTCGGCTATAATAATCAAAATATTTTTTTAACGCGGCGGTAACTTCTTTGGTATACAATTTAACAAGCTTTGTAAATGCGTCAATCACTACCATAAGGTGCTTTCTTTTTGATGTGACACTCGGTAAGGGGCCTAAGTGGTCAACATGGATAGTATCAAATGGTATGTAAGGTTCTATTATGTATAGTTCTGGGAACACCATGTAGCATACACGGCAGACAATCCTTTATAAATGCTTCAACTATTGCATTCATTAATGGGAACAAGTACTTTTCTTTCAAATTGTTTACACATTTCTCAACGCCTAAATGGCCCAGTTTCTCGTGACACCTTCTTATTAATTCCCCTTGCATGCGAGTCGGTGCATACAAACATAGTCTTTCCTTAGCATTTCTTTTGTACACTATACCATCAATTAACTCAAATCCAACATCATCGCCCTTTTCTAAATTTTCTCTTAATTTACGGATATCCGGAACTCTTATCTGTTCTGACTGCAATAATAAATCAACATCTTGCGCAGACGCACCCACCCACCCAACCAGGTTTGCCGACTCATTTCGCTCGAGCTGGTCACTTCTTTCTCTTTGGTTACGTAGTAACGGATCATTACTCTCTTGTATTGTACTTAATCTCGGATCAACAGAACTTTCATCTAAAGAGAAACAACTCTTGCCTAAATGAGCGCACGGCTCTATCTCAAACGGGCTTGAACAACTTTTCCCTAATGGAACACACGGTTTTAAATAATTCTTCCCTAAAGGGGCACACGGTTTTATTTCACACGGGTTTATCTCACACGGGGTTACCTCACACGGGTTTATCTCACACGGTTTTATCTCAAACGGTTTTGAACAAATTTTCCCTAAAGGTACACACGGTTTTATTTCAAACGGTTTCAAATGATTCTTCATTTTAGGAGCACAAGGTTTTATTTCACACGGGCTTATCCCACACGGGGTTACCTCACACGGGTTTATCTCACACGGGTCTATCTCACATGGGTCTATCTCACACGGTTTTATCTCAAACGGTTTTGAACAAATTTTCCCTAAAGGTACACACGGTTTTATTTCAAACGGTTTCAAATAATTCTTCATTTTAGGAGCACACGGTTTTATTTCACACGGGCTTATCTCACACGGGGTTACCTCACACGGGTTTATCTCACACGGGTCTATCTTACACGGGTCTATCTCACACGGGTCTATCTCACACGGTTTTGAACAAATTTTCCCTAAAGGTACACACGGTTTTATTTCAAACGGTTTCAAGTGATTCTTCCTTATAGGAGCCCACGGTTTTAATTCACACGGGTTTATCTCACACGGGGTTACCTCACACGGGTTTATCTCACGCGGGTCTATCTCACATGGGTTTATCTCACACGGTTTTATCTCAAACGGTTTTGAACAAATTTTCCCTAAAGGTACACACGGTTTTATTTCAAACGGTTTCAAATAATTCTTAATTTTAGGAGCACACGGTTTGATTTCACACGGGCTTATCTCACACGGGCTTATCTCACACGGGTTTATCTCGCACGGGTCTATCTCACACGGTTCAATGGAATCTCTACTAAACTCATTTTTCTCTGAGGGGAAACACGGTTCTATTGAAGCATACGGGTCTCTCTTGACTAACAAATCGCAAGGATCAAAATCACCTTCTGCAATATCTTCCAACAACTCGGCTGTGAACAATGGAATAATCAAAATTTTCCAATTCCAACGACCACCGCGCAATGCGGGGATTTATTGATTTTTTACTTAAGGTTTGGACCAACGAATCGCAATCGGTAACTATCATTATTAATTTATTATTATTAAATCCTCTTCCATGCATACATGGTAAAAACCACTTTTCAATTCTATGACGGAGAATACGGTCTTGCCTTCCAGGTATTCTAGGCAATCTTCTATTAAAGGGAACGGAAAATTATCCCTCACAATCTTCTTATTTAAACCTCGATAATCAAAACACATTCGTATATTGCCATCTTTTTTCCGCACTAGGACAATTGGGGACGCATAGGAGGAATTGCTTGGTCGGATTACATTATTGGTAACAACTCACTAACTGTTTTAAAAACGATTCCTCTTTCACGAAATGATAATCTTCTAGGACTACTATGAAATGGTGTTGTATCCGTCAGACATATTCTCATCATATATTTGCGCGAGCCGTAATTAATTGAAAATCTGTCAACGTAAAGCTCACTCACAATATCTCGGCACCTACGCATCGCACCTAATCTAAATTCACTACCAATAGTAATATTCTCGGTATATGACAGCGTTGCACAAACGATTTCAAACTCTGTTAGCCATTCTCGTAACGGGGATGCATTCGTGTTTATACAATTATTATGCAGATCGGTGGTTTTAATACTAATGGTATTATGCTTAGGATATTTGGTAAACAGGGATGCACAGAAGGATTTGTAAACAAAAGCAATGGTACTCTTTAATGATGCGGAATTCTTTTTGCACTCTCTTATATTTTTAATCAATGAGAACTTAAGACCTATTTTATTCAAGGCATCTCTACCAAGAAGTAGCTGCGTCGGCATAATATTATCTGGAATAACTAAAATTTAAATTTCATAATATTTTTCGCAAAACAGAAGTAAACATTTGACTGTTCCAAAAGTCAGAATAGAGCCACCGCTCAGACCATGAAAAGAACTTTCAACTAATCTTTTGCAATTCAAATGCGGCATCAACGCTCTACTGGCAAAACTTACTGGGCTTCCGGAATCTAATAGGGCAAAAATAATTTTAACATCGGTGCATCCCCCATTACAAGATATTCTTAGTAAGTTTAAGAATTGAATTAATGACTTATCATCAATGGTGTCCGGGTCTTCACTAGCGCTCATAGCGGCGATCTGGGTTCGCACTGGACAATTCCGGTATTGATGGCCCACTTTGAAACACCGAAAACAACTTCCTTTTTGGTCTCTCGGGACGTGGACAGTCTGTGCTGAAGTGACCAATCTGGCGGCAATTGTAACATCTCATCTCCTTTACAGCAGAAGTAGTGGCCTGCGCACGGTCTGAAGTCGGACGAGCTTGAGGAACGTAGTTTCTTGCTGGTGGCTGAACTGTCTGAAAACGTATCATCTTCTCCCGCAATTCGTTGAGAGAAGTACAATAGTACAACGCTGCGGACAATCCGGTTCGATCTCGTATTCCGTCAGCAATGTATTTGATCACATCTGTGTCTTCAAAATTACCCTGCTGAGCCATATTTCGCATAATGATGAAATACTGCAAGCGTGACTCTCCTTTGCCAATCAAGCGCTTTCTCATTTGGTTAGCAATCTCGTGGTTTGTCATTTGAAGGCCAAATACCTTCACAAGGGCATCCTTCAGCTTCTTCCAGTTTGCCGTCTTTTCGAATATCATATAAGCTTTAGCAGATCCCTCCAGCAGTCGGTTGCCCAACGAGCAACATTGGCCATCACTCAGTACATACACGCTAGCCGCTTTCTCCAGCTCACGAATCCATACGTGAATGGACAGATCACCATCACCAGAAAACTTAGGTACAGTAGTTTCGACATCCTTCAAGTTCATGCAGCAATTATATTCCGGTCTGCCTAAGTTCTCCTCCAGCTTCATAACACGCGTTTTTAGCTCAACCAGGTTCTTACGTGCTGTATACAATTCGATGGTACTAAGAATCGAAGCCAATTCGTCAGTTTCGCTCGCATGTGCGCTTTCACGAACATGCACGTTCGCGTCCGGTCCCACAGAGGTCTCACGAGACATCGTCGGCAATTCGCTTGCACCCACTTGATCCGGTGTACTCGGCTGCTCACTGTTTCCTAAGCCGCGCTGCTCAATAGGAGGCTCCGGACCAACATCCACAAGTTGTCCGGCAAGCACATTCGCAGACACTGCTGGGCTGATTGCCTGATCTTCTGGTACATTACTTTCTTCAGACGCTTCCAACTGATTCTCCGACATGACTGGTTTTACTAATGCTCCCAATTGGTAAATTGACGCTTCTTTGTCACAAGGTACTTCTTTGGCCGCTAGCAACTCAAACAATGCGGTTTTATTTAATTTAATGATCTCGGTGTATTTCATAAAAAGACTTTCTTTAGGGCGAACCCCACACCTGATTTGTAAACTCTTTATTATCTCAGCTTTTAATCTCTTGAGATTCTCTTTATATTTTCGGATTTTATTCTTTACTTAAAATTAATTGCACATGTCGTCTTATCGCCTATATTCGAGAGAGTTTGCCCGTACCCCGCCTCAGTATACTATACCCTTTTAGTGTGCCCAAATTCGGTTATCGGCGAAATAATCACTGAGGAGAGGAGCGGGCTTATTTAAATTATTCTTAATGTTTACACTAAACTTAAAAAACTTTTGTTAACTAATGATTGGACATATCTGTATATCTGCACGGATATGGACTCTGCCATATCTGTCTTCTATAAAATTCTTGAGTCGTTCTTTGATGTTTGCGTCCCGCGTGTGACTCAAGGATGATCTGATAAACCTCCTTGGTTCTCACGTGAGTTATGTAACTTGAAGAACGTAAAATCGAGATAAGATCCGGTAAAGCATCGGATTTTTCCCTATATGTAGTTGCTCGATCAAATTTTATGGTGCTGAATTCACATTGCACTGTACATCTTCCGCCTTCCCGTTCATCTGGAAGGAATCATATATTAGTCCTCTTCATAAAAAGGGGAAAAAGTCCGAAGCCTCCAATTATAGGTGTATTTCTAAATTGTCTGTCATACCCAAACAAAATAATAACATCTTAATTGCAGCATTTTTGTAGCTCAATCATTTCGTCATCCCAACATGGTTTTAAAAAACGTAGATCGACAACTACTAACCTATTAGAATTTACATCTCACTCAATCAAAGGGTGCAAACTGACGTCATTTATACTGACTTCAGCAAGGCCTTTGACTCTATTAATCATACTCTGCTTTTATATAAGTTAAACGCACTTGGCATCCCCAGCCTTTTGCTAGATTGGATTCTTCAATATCTTTCTAAGCGTACACAAAAGGTCCTCTTTAAGTCTTCATTTTCTAAGACCATCCAAGAGACCTCTGGAGTACCTCAGGGTAGTCTTTTGGGTCCATTGCTATTCACTCTTTTTATACCATACACCCATAGGGTGAAATGGTATATTAAAGTCGCCAAAATGTATGTAACAGGCAGAAGGAAGCTTTTCCGACCCCATAAAGTATATATATTCTTGATCAGTATCAACAGCCGAGTCGATCTAGCCATGTCCGTCTGTCCGTCCGTCTGTCCGTATGAACACCTAGATCTTGGAGACTATAAAAGCTAGAGCCACCAAATTTGGTATGTAGGCTCATGTAGTATGTAGAGTGATCAAGTTTATTTCAAATTTTTGCCACGCCCTTTTCCGCCCCCCGAAATTCAAAAAAAACGATTATCTCAAAAACTATTGCAGCTAGAGACACCACATTTGGTATCTATGTATATTTGCTTAGTAAATGCGTACAATTTGTATGTATGTGGGAAATGGAATTGAGAGAGAGCAATCCGAAGTGATAGAAGAGAGGAGACAAACGCGTAGTGGCCGAACATTCTAGTAGTTGAGAGAGAGCAGGGCATACGATCATTATATACGTTGAGAGAGAGCTTGTTAAAGAGGCCGCGGGTCATTCGCAAAGAGACTGTCATCTAAATCGCACGTCAAGGTCCATAAGAAGTCTAGTGTTATTTTTTATAAGTACATATGTATGTTTAAAATCTTAACAATATATTGAACTCGATTGTCATCAAACAATTCAAATATTAAATAATAAATAAATATAGTAACGATCAATAAATCACCACTACATTTTTGGGGGCTCGCCCGAAATATTGTTTAAAGAAATTAACATACATATAACACCGCGTGAGTGAAAGAGACAACAAATAAAGTTCTACGAAGTGACAAAGCAAAAACCGTTTGTGTCGGCATCATTGTGTAAGAGCAAGCGAGATAGGCTGTGCTAGATTTGTTGCGTAAAATCGTTGATGCCCAAATACGTTACGAAGCAGACACTACATGCACGAGCACGTTTGGTAACGGACGGCGATCAGTGAATCTTTCTAGAACAGTCTAGAAACATTTGGACAGAGCGAATCGAGGCAAAACGTCAGCAGAGGCAGAGGCAACCCGTTGGCAGAGGCGAAGCTGGACGTAGCGTGAGGCAAAACGTCAGCAGAGGCAGAGGCAACCCGTTGGCAGAGGCGAAGCTGGACGTAGCGTGAGGCAAAACGTCAGCAGAGGCAGAGGCAACCCGTTGGCAGAGGCGAAGCTGGACGTAGCGTGAGGTTAAACGTAAGCAGAGGCAGGTGCAATCCGTTGGCAGAGGCAAAGCTGGACGTAGCGTGAGGCAAAACGTCAGCAGAGGCAGAGGCTGGACGTAGCGTGAGGTGAAACGTAAGCAGAGGCAGAGGCAAAGCTGGACGCGGCAAGAGACAAAACGTTAGAAGAGGCCAGACAATCCGCTGGCAGAATTTAAACGAAGACTTCGTGGGACAGGAGCGGAGTTGGGTAAATTTTTGGGGACTATATGTAGATAGTTCTAACCTTTATTGAATTTATTAAAACTAACCTTAGCAATAATTATTGGTATCGAACAAAAGAAAATATTGTAATATGGAGCTTGACGAGGTTATGGCATTGCGAGTCGCAGATTTGCGAAACAAGTTGGCCGAATTGAACCTTAGCACAGTGGGAAGAAAACGTGAATTACAGAATAGACTTCTTACTCATTACAATATTCAAGACCAGGATAGCGAAGATGAAGTTGAATCAGTAGTTACAGCTACAGGCGAACTGCCTACAAATAATTTTGGTCGATCTTGGTACACCTTAAAAGATGTTGAGGGCAGTGTATCCTATTTTTCCGGCTCAGGTAGTCCCGATATTGATTTGTGGGTGCAAGAGATAGAAGAGTGTGCTATTACAGTACAATGGGACAAGCTACAGACCTTTATATACGCCAAACAGTTGTTAGCTGCGGCAGCTAAATCATTTATTCGGAGTCAACATGGTATACACAATTGGGAGATATTAAAAACAGCATTGCGCAAGGAATTTGGTTCGAAACGATCAGCAGCTGAGATTCATAGAATATTATCGCAACGTTCTCAGAAAAGAGAGGAGACTTTACATGAATATTTGTATGCCTTAATGGAAATTGCCAAACCAGTGAATTTGGACGATGAGAGCTTGATAGAATACTTTGTAAAGGGCATTCCAGACTCACAAGTAAATAAAGCTATTCTATTTCAAGCCAGGAATCTAGAGCAACTGAAATTTCAAATAGAAACGTATCAGAAAGTGCGTGCTTCACACAAGTCGTTAAACAAGTTTGAGGCTCAGTCAGGAAAAAAGATTAATCAGGGTACAATAATAGATACATCTAAAAATCGAAAGTGCTACGGATGCGGTGATACATCACATATCAGACGAGACTGTCCAAAGAACGATCAAAAGTGTTTTAAATGTGGTAAAGTAGGACATCGAATGGCCCAGTGCAAACCAGAAAATGCAATTAAATACGAGAGAAATACAAACGTGGTAGAAAATGAAGATGTAGTAATACAGCCGTCAAGCGAATTTACTCCGTCAGGGTTAGAACTTAAAGACGTCGTATATTCTAACGTTATATTTAAAGGACTTGTAGATACTGGCGCTGGTTTATGTCTTATGCGAAGAAAAATTTATTTTATGATTGGATCGAAACCGTTATTAGGCGGAGCTAGACACTTAACAGGAATTGGCGACAGTAAGGTGTTGACTTTCGGTAGTTTTAAAATACCAGTGAAAGTGGATGGTTTAGTTATGAACATAGAATTCCATGTAGTGCCAGATCAGGACATAAGTTTTGATGCTATACTAGGTCGAACGATATTGAACACTGTCAATATAAGTGTAACAGCAAATGGATCTAAGTTTGCTATTCGCAACGATATAGAAGTTTGTCACACTCATAGTATACCAAAGAGAGAACAAAATGAGTCAGATACTCAGTGGGCGGGAGAGATTGGAAATATCTTCATCACAAATATTGAAGAGAGTGATAAGAGTCCGGACATAAATCTTTCGCATTTGAACCATTTGATAAAAGGGGAAGTAGAGAAATTAATTCGAAACTACCAACCAAAAAGAAATGCAAACGCACCAGTAAGCATGAAAATTATATTGAGCGACGAAATACCTGTCTATCAGCACCCGAGACGTTTAGCCCTTTGTGACCAGGAAATCGTTGACAAACAAATTCAAGAATGGCTAGCAGAGAAAATAATTAAAACCAGTACTTCTGAGTACGCGTCTCCAGTTGTCTTAGTCTCGAAAAAGAATGGTCAGAAGCGTTTATGCTGTGACTACAGGAAACTAAATGAAAAGATACTTCGTGATAACTTTCCCATGGCTCATATGGACAGCGTTTTAGAAAAGTTGCAAGGTGCCAATATGTTTTCAACTTTGGACTTAACAAACGGATTTTTCCATGTACCGGTAGTAGAAAGCTCTCAGAAATACACTTCTTTTGTTACTCAGAGTGGACAATATGAATTCCTGTATGTTCCTTTCGGTATTTCTAATTCACCAGCTGTATTTACAAGATTCATAATGGTTGTGTTACGAGATTTGATTAAAGCAAATGATTGTGTAGTCTACATGGACGACATCATCATTCCAAGTGCAGGTATAGATGATGGTTTGGCCAAGCTAAAACGCGTACTAGACGTGTCAGCAAAAAACGGGTTACGAATTAATTGGAGTAAATGTCAGATGCTGCAACGAAAAGTTCTATTTTTAGGGTATGATGTAGAAAATGGTACCATAACGCCGAGCAAAGAAAAGATTAGAGCTGTTTCGAATTTTCCCATCCCAAGTAGCAAAAAGGGGTTACAAAGATTTTTGGGTCTAACTTCCTATTTATAGAAAATTTATTGAGAGTTATGCAGTAATCGCGAAGCCGTTGTCCGATTTAATGCGTAAGGATTCGAAGTTTGAATTTAAAGATATACACAAACTCGCTTTCGAAGAACTAAGAGCTGCGTTGACTAAAGAACCCGTCCTTAAATTGTTTAACCCGAAATTGCAAACTGAAATACATGCGGATGCTTCAAAATACGGATTTGGGGCAGCTTTGTTACAAAAGCAATCAGAGGATAATTCATTTCATCCCGTTGAATATATGAGTCGTAAGACAAAATTGTGTGAAGAAAGGTATCATTCTTACGAACTCGAAGTGCTTGCTATAATTGGAGCACTAACCAAATGGCGTGTTTATGTCCTAGGATCTCGATTCACCATAGTTACTGATTGTAACGCATTCGCTATGACTATGAAGAAGAAAGATGTTCCTTTGAGAGTTGCTCGTTGGGCTATGTATCTTCAAGATTTTGATTATGTTATTGTACATCGATCAGGTACTCAAATGAGGCACGTCGATGCGTTGAGTCGTTTCGCATGTTTTATGCTTGTTGAGGACACTATTAAACATCGATTAAAAGAAGCTCAGTTGCAAGATGAGTGGACCAAGGCAGTAAGGACGCTAGTCGAAAAGGAATGTTATAAAGACTTCTATATAGATAACGAAATCCTCTTTAAAGACCCTAATTGTGAGTTGATTGTAGTACCTTCGGAAATGGAACATGAGATTATTAGACTTGCGCATACCCAGGGCCATTTTTCCGTCAAGAAAACGCAAGATTTGATCGAGAAATCATACTATATTCCCGAATTGAGAGATAAGGTTATTCGTGTGGTACATAGTTGTGTGGAGTGTATTGTTGTTAACGCA
The DNA here is from genome assembly GCA_018150345.1 of Drosophila equinoxialis. Classification (NCBI taxonomy): domain Eukaryota; kingdom Metazoa; phylum Arthropoda; class Insecta; order Diptera; family Drosophilidae; genus Drosophila; species Drosophila equinoxialis. The sequence continues at coordinate 299,172 of JAECWI010000112.1, forward strand.
AAGGCTGGCAAAAGAGAGGGATATCTAACTTCAATAGAAAAGGGTGACAAACCACTTTGTTCTTACCATATTGATCACGTCGGACCAATGGAACTTACGAATAAACGGTATAATTACTTGTTGGTTATAATAGATGGTTTTTCTAAGTACGTTTGGTTGTATCCCACCAGGAGCACAGGCGTAGATGAAGTGATACGGTGCTTAGAAGTTCAAGCGACAAATTTTGGGAACCCAGTACGATTGATATCTGATAGAGGCGCGGCTTTTACTTCACACATCTTCAAAAAGTATTGCGAGGATAACGACATCGTGCATTTATTGATTACCACCGGAGTACCGCGAGGAAATGGGCAGGTTGAAAGGATTCACAAGATTGTTATTCCAATGTTAGCTAAAATGAGTTTAGATAATCCAGTTTCATGGTATAAACACGTAGGGAAAGTTCAGCAAATCATCAACGATACGGCACCTAGAAGTACTAAGATCGCTCCCTTTAAGATCCTAACTGGTATTGACATGCGTAGATCAGAGGATGTCGACCTTAAAGAACTACTCGATGATCTTCTAATCGAAGAACTAGAAGAACATAGGAAGAAAATACGAATGGAGGCAGTTGAAAATATAAAACAAATTCAAGAGGAGAACAAGAAGTCAGCTAATCTAAAGAGAAAAGAGGGAAAACGATTCAAAATAAATGATTTGGTTGCTATTAAGCGTACCCAATATGGCGTTGGTCTGAAACTTAAAGGAAAGTATTTAGGACCATATAAGGTAACGGCGATTAAAAATCATGGAAGATATGAAGTAGAGAAAGTCGGACAAGCGGAAGGGCCTAATAGGACATCAACTGTATCGGAATATATGAAATTGTGGGGACCGTCATTCGGGTCGAATGTACCGTCAGGAGGGCCGAATGTGGGGAATGGAATTGAGAGAGAGCAATCCGAAGTGATAGAAGAGAGGAGACAAACGCGTAGTGGCCGAACATTCTAGTAGTTGAGAGAGAGCAGGGCATACGATCATTATATAAGTTGAGAGAGAGCTTGTTAAAGAGGCCGCGGGTCATTCGCAAAGAGACTGTCATCTAAATCGCACGTCAAGGTCCATAAGAAGTCTAGTGTTATTTTTTATAAGTACATATGTATGTTTAAAATCTTAACAATATATTGAACTCGATTGTCATCAAACAATTCAAATATTAAATAATAAATAAATATAGTAACGATCAATAAATCACCACTACATGTATAAAAATTTTTCCCCCCCCCCCTCCCCCCCCCCATATTTGGGAAAAAAAATAATCTCACAAAATATTTTCTCCTTTTTATAAAAAATTTTAAAAAAATAAAAATTAAAAAAAAAAAACAAAAAAACAACAAAAAAAAAAAAAAAAAAACAAACAACCAAAAAATAAAAAAAAAAAAATTAAAAAAAAAAGCCCCGTTGGGGGGGGGGGGGGGGGGGGGGGGGGGGGCCTAATTAAATGAGAAAAGGAAAAAAAAAAATAAAAAAAAAAAAAAAAAAAAAAAAAAATATTAAAATAAAAAAATTTGAAATATTTGTTTTACTGGTGTATGGTATACCTAAGTCGGCGAGACGACTTACATACTTCATTATAAATGATCTTCTACTGGTAGTGTCACATTCTCGGGTGCTTATGTACGCGGATGATGTCATGCTTTACCTTAGTTTTAAAGACATATCGTCTTCTGCTGGTATCTTAATGATCTTCAGAGTTAGTGTGAAACCAACCTATTAAACCTTAACGGCTCTAAATGTAAAGTTATGTCTTTTTATAGGTGCACTCCATACTTGGCAACTTATTATCTTATCAACACTGCCTTAGAGCGGTTAGATATTATCAATGACTTAGGTGTTCTTATGGACCATAAATTAACCTTTAATCCTCATATTTCTGCTACAGTTAATAAAGCTATGAATGTTCTTGAATTTGGGAAACGATGATCAAAAGAGTTTGACGATCTGTACACAACCAAAATTATGCATACTTTATTAAACCGTCCTATCTTAGAGTACGGATCTTGCATTTGGTCACCTCAATAGGAGACACCCCAAAGTAAAATTGAATCTGTTCAAAAGCAATTTCTGGTTGTTGCTCTTCGTGGTATAAATTGGGATCGCCATGTCAATTTGCCATCATACTCCAGTAGGCTTCTTTTAATCAATCTTCCTTCTTTAATTAATCGTAGAGTAATGCTTGGTGCTATCTTTATTCATAAACTTTTAACAGGTAAAATAGACTCTCCTAAGCTATTGAACCAGTTAAACCTATCTGTACCCTGTAGACCTACTAGAAATTTTATTCCTCTATCCTTAAAACATTGTAGCTCTAACTATTCTTTGCATGAACATTTTCGAGTCCTATGATTACAATCTTCTGTATCCCCTAATCAGATCAGAAGCCTCTCTTTCTCTTGTGAAAACCTCTATTTTAGCACATTTAGCTGGTAATTAGCTGTAGTTAATGATATTTTAAATTGTTTGTCCGTTTTATTTGTATTTGTCCACGCGATCGTGCCGTCCTCACATCCCAAAATTTGAATCTGATCGGAGAAATAGAACACAAGTTACAGTCAATACAAATCGGTTCAAATGATGACGTAGTAGACAGCAAGCAGCGCTGCCGGCAGCAAACACCGCTGCTGGCAGCGCTGCTTACGTCAATAATTCTTTCCTTACCCACAGATATCAAAGTGTAAAAACGTTTTATCCAAAAAGTCTAATGTTTGCGAAAGAACGGCCTTCAATCTTAGCATAGGATATAACGATTTTTTTGACAAAAGTCACTGTTTTCGACCGATCGTTCCTATGGGAGGTCTATGATATAGTCACCCGATCTTGACCAAATTTGGCACAGTCGTTTATAGCTACAATCAACTAACTTATAGTTTATATAACTATAACTATAGTGGTCCAATCCGGCTGAATCCGAGATATACAACGCCTGCAGTAAATACAAAATAATTTGAATGTTTTGTTTGTGTGTTGATAAATTGAGTTGCTGGGAAGCAAATTGCAAAATGTAAAAAAATGATTACTGCAAGGGTATATTCGGCAATGCCGAAGTTAGCTTCTTTGAGACTTTTTTAAAGCTGTTTTTATACCCTTGCAAAAAGGGTATATTAATTTTGGTCAGAAGTGTGCAACGCATAGAAGGAAGCATCTCCGACCGTATAATATATATTCATATATTTTTTGTATCAGTCCGCCTGTCCGTCCGTCTGGATCAACGCAAACTCCTCCTAGACCGTAAGAGCTGCAGAGCTGAAATTTTGCGTGTAGGCTTATATTCGAAAACAGTGTCTTTGATTAATAACTTCGTTATTTCCTATGCTAAGATGGTAGGCCGCTCTTTCGCAAACATTAGCCTTTTTAGATAAAACGTTTTTCCACTTTAATGGATATGGGTAAGGAAAGAGTTGCAAGGGTATACAAACTTTGACACGGTCGAAGTTAGCCCTGGCCCTCTTTTTTTTTTTAAATAGACGTAGTCGTACAACGATCAGTACGAACAAATGACTCCTATGACACCAGGCCCGGGCCTGTTACGAATGACCTTAAGTAAAGATATGCTTTAAAGCGCAACAGATTAAGAATTGTAAATTATTTACATTATTAATTTCTAAAAATTAAAGCTAGTTTTAATACATTGAAGAAGGCAAAATATTTGACAAAATCATAAGTTGTGCGAAGAAATTTTTCAGAATCAGGCTATGTCACCTTTACTAGTCAGGCGGTTCGTTAAAAAGGAGGCAATTAAGCTTGCCAGTTTTAAAAGAGCTCAAATATTGCTGCACAGGCTATTTCCCACATTTAGTAAACAATTTAAATGAAGCGGTGTTGACCGGGTCTGCCTTGGTTATGTCCGTCCCTGGTATTTGAGAAAGCATTGTATCAGTGAAGGAAGTCGAACAAGCGTGCTGGAAGTCGTCAGCTGTACGTGTGAGTTTTTAAAATGAAAATTATGAATTAATCGTCGACAATTTAAAGAAGTGACCATTCATTTGAATGGGTGGTAAATTATTTACAAATCAACCATGCAGTCGGGATGGGAACCGCTTAACGAATATTATTGGTTTGTCAAGAATGACAATATATACACTTGGGATGGAAACCCCCTAACAGGGTTCAAAAAATATTATTGGTTTGATATGGTAAATACTGACAATTTAAATAAATCCTGCCTAAAATTAACGAAACCTTGGGTCTACCCCCGCCCGAAGCTAGTTATTTGTACAAATTTTAATTTGATAGGCAACATATGTGTGAAGGTGTGTGTTCACATATTTTTAATTTATGGTGCTGAAGTAATAGCTGATACAACAAAATATTGAAAGCCACCGCTTCATATATGAATTGAATGCGATTATTCAACCTATTCAGTACATTTGCAAAAAAATTTTGTTTTTGGGTGCCTTACAAACATAAGAAATCTTCCACAAAGGAAACAATTTTATTCATGATCCGGTGTACTCGGCTGCTCACTGTTTCCTAAGCCGCGCTGCTCAATAGGAGGCTCCGGACCAACATCCACAAGTTGTCCGGCAAGCACATTCGCAGACACTGCTGGGCTGATTCCCTGATCTTCGGGTACATTACTTTCTTCAGACGCTTCCAACTGATTCTCCGACATGACTGGTTTTACTAATGCTCCCAATTGGTAAATTGACGCTTCTTTGTCACAAGGTACTTCTTTGGCCGCTAGCAACTCAAACAATGCGGTTTTATTTAATTTAATGATCTCGGTGTATTTCATAAAAAGACTTTCTTTAGGGCGAACCCCACACCTGATTTGTAAACTCTTTATTATCTCAGCTTTTAATCTCTTGAGATTCTCTTTATATTTTCGGATTTTATTCTTTACTTAAAATTAATTGCACATGTCGTCTTATCGCCTATATTCGAGAGAGTTTGCCCGTACCCCGCCTCAGTATACTATACCCTTTTAGTGTGCCCAAATTCGGTTATCGGCGAAATAATCACTGAGGAGAGGAGCGGGCTTATTTAAATTATTCTTAATGTTTACACTAAACTTAAAAAACTTTTGTTAACTAATGATTGGACATATCTGTATATTTGCACGGATATGGACTCTGCCATTTCTGTCTTCTATAAAACTCTTGAGTCGTTCTTTGATGTTTGCGTCCCGCGTGTGACTCAAGGATGATCTGATAAACCTCCTTGGTTCTCACGTGAGTTATGTAACTTGAAGAACGTATAATCGAGATAAGATCCGGTAAAGCATCGGATTTTTCCCTATATGTAGTTGCTCGATCAAATTTTATGGTGCTGAATTCACATTGCACTGTACATCTTCCGCCTTCCCGTTCATGGACGGAATCATATATTAGTCCTCTTCATAAAAAGGGGAAAAAGTCCGAAGCCTCCAATTATAGGTGTATTTCTAAATTGTCTGTCATACCCAAACAAAATAATAACATCTCAATTGCAGCATTTTTGTAGCTCAATCTTTTCGTCATCCCAACATGGTTTTAAAAAACGTAGATCGACAACTACTAACCTATTGGAATTTACATCTCACTCAATCAAAGGGTGCAAACTGACGTCATTTATACTGACTTCAGCAAGGCCTTTGACTCTATTAATCATACTCTGCTTTTATATAAGTTAAACGCACTTGGCATCCCCAGCCTTTTGCTAGATTGGATTCTTCAATATTTTTCTAAGCGTACATAAAAGGTCCTCTTTAAGTCTTCATTTTCTAAGACCATCCAAGAGACCTCTGGAGTACCTCAGGGTAGTCTTTTGGGTCCATTGCTATTCACTCTTTTTATAAATGATCTTCTACTGGTAGTGTCACATTCTCGGGTGCTTATGTACGCGGATGATGTCATGCTTTACCTTAGTTTTAAAGACATATCGTCTTCTTGCCTACTTCAATCGGATCTTAATGATCTTCAGAGTTGGTGTGAAACCAACCTATTAAACCTTAACGGCTCTAAATGTAAAGTTATGTCTTTTTATAGGTGCACTCCATACTTGGCAACTTATTATCTTATCAACACTGCCTTAGAGCGGTTAGATATTATCAATGACTTAGGTGTTCTTATTTACCATAAATTAACCTTTAATCCTCATATTTCTGCTACAGTTAATAAAGCTATGAATGTTCTTGAATTTGTGAAACGATGGTCAAAAGAGTTTGATGATCTGTACACAACCAAAATTATGCATACTTTATTAAACCGTCCTATCTTAGAGTACGGATCTTGCATTTGGTCACCTCAATAGGAGACACCCCAAAGTAAAATTGAATCTGTTCAAAAGCAATTTCTGGTTGTTGCTCTTCGTGGTATAAATTGGGATCGCCATGTCAATTTGCCATCATACTCCAGTAGGCTTCTTTTAATCAATCTTCCTTCTTTAATTAATCGTAGAGTAATGCTTGGTGCTATCTTTATTCATAAACTTTTAACAGGTAAAATAGACTCTCCTGAGCTATTGAACCAGTTAAACCTATCTGTACCCTGTAGACCTACTAGAAATTTTATTCCTCTATCCTGAAAACATTCATTCATCTAACTATTGTTTGCATGAACATTTTCGAGTCCTATGATTTCAATCTTTTGTATCCCCTAATCAGATCAGAAGCCTCTCTTTCTTTTGTGAAAACCTCTATTTTAGCACATTTAGCTGGTAATTAGCTGTAGTTAATGATATTTTAAATTGTTTGTCCGTTTTATTTGTATTTGTCCACGCGATCGTGCCGTCCTCACATCCCAAAATTTGAATCTGATCGGAGAAATAGAACACAAGTTACAGTCAATACAAATCGGTTCAAATGATGACGTAGTAGACAGCAAGCAGCGCTGTCGGCAGCAAACACCGCTGCTGGCAGCGCTGCTTACGTCAATAATTCTTTCCCTACCCACAGATATCAAAGTGTAAAAACGTTTTATCCAAAAAGTCTAATAGAGTTGAATGTTTTGCCGGCTCGAGGTCAAAAGTTGGGCGAATAAAAACAAAAATGAAAAACACAGTTTGTCCTTATTTTCGTTCCGATATATTTCGACCACTCATCGGTGGTCGTCTTCAGGGCAACTATAAATAACATTGAATTGTGATTGACATAATATTAATTTAACAACAAGAAAACACCTACTTAGTTTTACACGTCCGCACACTGTGACGTGGAGCTACACACTGATTTGTCCCTAATAAATGCCTGTATAAATGCGCGCAGTTGTCTGTATCTACCTTATAATTAAGTCTTATATTCGTCGGGGTATTTATTATGTGCAGCATCTCCAAAGTGTAACGTTTGTTGTAATGTTGTTCTTGGTCTATTATGTTTACTTCGTCAAAATTTGGGGAATGTCCACTGGCGGCACAGTGGGCCATAAGTGCCGTTTTAGGTGCATGGGAGTGTTGACGAAGTTTATAGTCAGATCTATGTTGCGATAGTCTTGTTTTTAGCCTCGATTTTGTTGTCCCTATATATATTTTATCACAGTTTTCTTCATTAGTCCCATTGCACGGTATTTTATATACTACGTTGCTCTTGTCCATTGTATCAATCCTACTTTTTGTTCTGTTAAAAATACTCCGTAGTGTGTTATGGGGTTTATGTGCTATCTGTATTTGTTCAATGTCATAGCAATCTGAGTTTGCTAATCTTTCCGATAGTTGTGGGACATATGTGACGGACATAAAGCGTTTTGTCGGAACATCTTTATTGGTTTTATTATTGCGAGATTTTAGTAAAGTCCTTATGGTGTGGTTTGGAAAGTCATTATCCTTTAAAATTCGTCGTATTTCTTCCTTCGTTTCTTCATGAAAAATTGGGTCCGATATATTGAGCATCCGTTGTATACATCCTCTTGCTGTATTTATTATCATCGACTTCGGATGTTTGGAGTTGAAGTTAATTATTCGTCCTGATGCTGTTGGTTTTTTGTACCATTTTAATTTTAGTTCATTTCCTCGTCTGTGTATTGATGCGTCTAGATATGTTAGTTTGTTGTCATTTTTTAATTCTATTGTAAACTTTATGTTCCTGTCAAATGAATTTAGGTTGTCAAGTGTGTTTTGGATCTCGTCTTTTTTAATTATGGCAAAAAGGTCATCTACATATTTCGTCATAACTCTAGGTGGTCGCTGCAGTGTTCTCATCATTTTGTCTAAGAGTTCTGACATAATTATGTCAGCTATTATCGGTGACGCTGGTGAGCCCATAGGCATTCCTTTTAGTTGTGTGTATATATTGTCTTTGTATCTGAAATATCTGTTCTCTTGTATGCAAAAACGTACTATTTCTATAAATGTTAATTTTGGAATGTTAGTGTGCGCTTTTATTTTTGTCCACTTTTCTCTAATGGTGTCAAGTGCCAATTCTATTGGAATACTTGGAAAAAGTGAGACTACGTCAAATGAAATTAATCTTTCATCGTCGCAAATGTATGTGTCATTAATCCTTGTCTTAAATTCTGAGGCGTTCTTTACGTTATATGTTGAGTCTGCAGTTATATTTTTTAATATGTTGATTGATGAACAGATTGGTCTTAATGGCGTACCTTCTTTGTGAATTTTAGGTAATCCATATGGTGGAATTGATGTGGTTGTTATAAGCTTATTTCGTTCGGTCCGTGAAATAAGTTCATGTTTGTATAGTTTTTCCACCAATTCGTTGTTTTTGGTCTGTAGTTGGGTCCTTCCTTACGAAGTAAACATAATAGACCAAGAACAACATTACAACAAACGTTACACTTTGGAGATGCTGCACATAATAAATACCCCGACAAATATAAGACTTAATTATAAGGTAGATACAGACAACTGCGCGCATTTATACAGGCATTTATTAGGGACAAATCAGTGTGTAGCTCCACGTCACAGTGTGCGGACGTGTAAAACTAAGTAGGTGTTTTCTTGTTGTTAAATTAATATTATGTCAATCACAATTCAATGTTATTTATAGTTGCCCTGAAGACGACCACCGATGAGTGGTCGAAATATATCGGAACGAAAATAAGGACAAACTGTGTTTTTCATTTTTGTTTTTATTCGCCCAACTTTTGACCTCGAGCCGGCAAAACATTCAACTCTAAACAACAAAAAGGTCGCAAAAAATCAACATACAAAAAGTCTAATGTTTGCGAAAGAACGGCCTTCAATCTTAGCATAGGATATAACGATTTTTATACCATACACCCACCCATAGGGTGAAACGGTATATTAAAGTCGCCAAAATGTATGTAACAGGCAGAAGGAAGCTTTTCCGACCCCATAAAGTATATATATTCTTGATCAGTATCAACAGCCGAGTCGATATAGACATGTCCGTCCGTCCGTCCGTCTGTCCGTATGAACACGTAGATCTCAGAGACTATAAGAGCTAGAGTCACCAAATTTGGTACGTAGACTCGTGTATTACCTACGGTGGTCAAGTTTATTTCAAATTTTTGCCACGCCCCCCTCCGCCCACGAAATTTAAACAAATTTGATTTTCTTAAAGACTATAATAGCTAAAGACATCAAATTTAGTATGATTAATCCTTTAGTAAGCGCGCACAAATTTGTTGCAAAAAAAATTTGCCACGCCCCCTCCGCCCACGAAATTTAAACAAATTTGATTTTCTTAAAGACTATAATAGCTAGAGGCACCAAATTTGGTATGTGTATTTGTTTAATAAATGCGCATATATTGTATATGCAACGATTTTGCCACGCCCCTTTCCGCCCCCGTAATTTGGAAAAACTCGATTATCTCACGTAATTTTCTACCTTTTGTAATTAAATTTGGCACACTTGAATTTGATACTAATACCCAGCAAAACACCAAATTTGATCAAAATCTAACAAAAAAAACAACGAAGTTATGCATATAAACGTTTTTCCATAAGGCCGTAGTTGGTCGTTGGCTGGTGGGGGCGCTAGGGTGCTCGTATACTTGAGTGAGGGAGATTCTAAGATATGCTTGTAATAAAAAGCATGTGAAAATGCATTTGTTTAATAAATTTAAAATATTTGCTTTACTGGTGTATGGTATACCAAATTTGGCACAGTCGTTTATAGCTACAATAAACTAACTTATATTAAATTTCACGACAATAGCTATAAAAATAATGAAGTTAATGAGAAATTCACTGTTCGTGACTTTGACGTTTGTATGGGAGCTATATGATATAGTGGTCCGATCCGGCTGAATCCGAGATATACAACATGTATATATACACTTGGGATGGAAACCCCCTAACAGGGTTCACAAAATATTATTGGTTTGATATGGTAAATACTGACAATTTAAATAAATCCTGCCTAAAATTAACGAAACCTTGGGTCTACCCCCGCCCGAAGCTAGTTATTTGTACAAATTTTAATTTGATAGGCAACATATGTGTGAAGGTGTGTGTTCACATATTTTTAATTTATGGTGCTGAAGTAATAGCTGATACAACAAAATATTGAAAGCCACCGCTTCATATATGAATTGAATGCGATTATTCAACCTATTCAGTACATTTGCAAAAAAAATTTTGTTTTTGGGTGCCTTACAAACATAAGAAATCTTCCACAAAGGAAACAATTTTATTCAAGAATACCCAAAATGTATCCCAAGAAAAGGCTATATGTGCTTCGCGTAGCCGTCAAAAACTTAATTTTATGGAGGCTATAACGAGAACAAAGCGAGCACTTAAGTCGATTTTTAAAAGTTCTTAAAATCGAAACATGTTGATGCCGCTTTATAGATAAAACATCAATGCACATTTCTGCATACTTGGTTTAAAAGTTTTCCAACACCACATAGTGGTCGAAGTGATCAATCTAGAGGGACATAAATCGAAATAAACATTTTAAAAATTCGTTAGTTTTTTTTATGTCATTACCAATACTTTACATAGCTTTAAAAAGCATTCGTGAGAGCATTTCGATGCACTCCTGATCAGCTGCCAGCTTTGAAAGTGAACAGGCGTTAAGCTCGAGGCAAGCAAATATTTGGTTGCACTTTTCGATGTTTGTTAATTGATTTTCAACTTAAACAAATTAAAACAAACAGACCCAATAACTTTTGTTTTCTTTTAGAAAAGGTATGTATTAAATAAAAGAGATGTTTGTGACCTGTCTATTTATGTGTAGCAAAATAAATGTGTTTGAAGTATGCTGTTTTATCAAGTATGGATTTGAACCTTATACTAACATATCTGAAATTATGACTTACGTTATTGAATCTTATTCAAGCTAGTATTAGCATTTATGTATCGTTTGAGTCTTTGTGGGGTTAACGTGTTCAAAATGGTAACCATCTACGGCCATCTGTTAAATCTATTACACTTTTTAGGTGAAATGTTGGTCCCAAAGCGCATACTGTATACCAATTGGCTTGGCGAAAATATCGCCCCAAAGAAACTTATACTTTAAACCTTTATTTGGTACAATTTAAAAAAACAGAAGCCTATCAAAAAAGGAAGCCGAGGAAATACTAAGAAAATAACTAATTTTGTAAGCAGGCCTAACAAAAAATGGAAGGCATTACACCAAATCACTCTTCGGGAAAAAAAATCAGAAATAGCTTGATGGTGAGCCCCTGTTGTGTAGTTTTACTGGCTCTATATACAAGCTTATGCGATGTAGTGTTAAGTAGAGAAATACTAATATATATCCGAGTTACCAAAGGTTGCATACAGTTAAGGTTAGACTATTCAGCTGAAACAACTTTGCAGAGCTTAGTCGACCATACCGTTAGTCGAATTACACCGGCAAATTCCCCGGGTTTTTGAAAATCAGTTATTGGAAAATAAAATTAAGTGCAGTACATAAATGGGACTGTGATGGAAGCAGTGGACGCAACAGAAGTTTGAAAAATGGTGAAACCAATATGCTCGATCAACACCTTTTTGCAGTTTGCCTTGTACCTCTACAAATTTAGCTTGGATCAAAAGTTTTGTGGAAGAATCCTCCACTCGCCATTGTTGGCCTTTGAAACTAATTTGCTAAACGGAAACACGCGAATTAACTAGATCAGAGCGCTCTCTGTAAAAAACCAAGAAGAAAAAAATTCAACCAACAACTACCAATTTATATACAATTACTTTTAATTCTTGTAGAGCCGTTCCAATCAATATGAATAATATTAATTTTGGTAAAAAGTTATATAATTGATACAGATCTCTTAAAATATGGTTTAGCAAAATTGCATGCGTGGATACGATTTTTGGAATGCGTTCTACATATTGCTTACAGACTCCCAATAAAAAAATTGCAAGCTCGAGGTGAAGATAAAGCAAAGGTAGAAGCTAGAAAATCTGAAATCCAATTCCAACTTAGAAAGATTATGGACATCATCAACAATGTAGGACTTCCTATTGGAATAAAGTCCGAAGAAGCACTTGAAGCCAGGAATAAGGATTAAAGGAATATACGCTTAAACCATTCCCGTAAGGACAAGAGGAGTAATACAATGGGAGATGTTATGAATAGATTACTTGTTTTATCGGATCCACATATAACGACTCTCTCCAAAACAACAAAAGCCACTTTAAAAGAAATTAAGTAAATGGTTTTAAAGACTCGGATTCATCTGAGAACTGGTGAAAAAAACGTTGTGGAAAGTCTTTGACTTGACTTTGAGTCTTGTGGTCAGCGATGTTTGCGTTCGTTTACCCGACGAATGCGTACTCCTTTCTTCTCCGATCGACATAAAAATCAATTATCACCATTGTATGATAAACTTGTATCATAGAATGAGGACAAGTATTGAAAATAGAAAAAGTAAAATCAACCGACAGACCTTTACTATGCCAGCCAAAACTCTTTCCAGTCACAAAATTGTATCAATTTTTTAACTATGTATACATATTTGTAAGTTCATCTTTTCTCTGCCCAAAAAAAAAAAAAAATTAATATTACGACCACCCCCAATAATTTTTTATTGAAAAAGTTTATTCGTTATGTATGTATCTTTTAAACTTATTTCAAAACCTTATCAAAAAATTATTTGGAAAAAATCATAGAAGAAATATTTCAAGAAGAAAATAAACTTTCTAATACCTATAGAACTATACATATGTCCAAAATAGAAAAATATAATTCAATAATTTAATTCACACTCTACCAGGTTGCATATAAAAATAAAATAAAATAAAATTAACATTCAAACAGGATCTTTTTGGGTTGCGACATCGTGTTGGACCCGGTAGATTGCATAAGAAACAGAAGTAGGAATATAGTTCTAAGAAGAATTACAGTAGCTTCAGTTCCATTGTAAGTTGTGCGGCCATTTGACCTTTCTTCTGGGTTAAAGTGCCCAACTCTGACACAATCTTTTTAAGAGAGTCATCTGAAGATTCAATCAGTTAAAGGTTCCCACACACCAGAGCGATTTATTCGCTGCGGCAGCGACTCGCGTCCAAATCGCAAGAGTGATCACACTGGAGCGAATTTATTCGCGCCTTTATTTTGGTATTCGCGGCTTTATTTATTTATTCGCTAAAATGTCTTCCTCTGATGAAGAAGTTTTTTTATTAAGAAGAAAATGAAAAAAATGCGTGAGTATTAAATGCTTGATTTATTGTGATGGTTTATTGTAACGTTATATAATTGATTAAGGCAAAAAAAAACTTGGGTACATCCCATAAATGCGGAGAGGCACTCCCACGGAGAATTCAGCAATTTGATGCAGCAACTTCGGAAGGATGAACGAAGATTTTATATATATTTTCGAATGACCTCCACCTGCTTCGATAACCTTTTGAAGATGATCGAAGTCGATATTAAAAAGCAGCACACACATTACAAGGAGCCCATTTCACCACAGGAACTATTGGCAATCTACTTAAAGTAATATTAATGTATCATATGTTACATTTGAACATATGATCTAAAATTTACGTTAACACTGTTCGAAGTAGAGTTGCTATCAAATGTAAAGTGTGATGAAAGGCTGCTGGTCGTGTAACTGGGTGAATTTTCCTCAAGACTCGCGATCTCTTCCTCCATAATGAGTTTTGCAATTTTATATTTAATTTGAACCTGTCTCATCGGACTGAATTTTTTAATTGTTTCTCTTGCGCACTAAACAAAATGTCAACATCGTCTTGCGTTTATTGTTCTTTGTTTGCAAATAATCGATTACATTCTTTACGGATGATGTTGGTTGAGTGGACGATATTTTAAAGCGTTTCAATGGAGGTTTTTCATTATCAACGGCAGGACTAGTTACGATAGATTTATTGAATTCATCATTGCTCTCATAATCAATATGCGATTCTGTTCAGATGGACCAATGCCACTGACATTCGAAGACGTTTTGGCAAAAGAAAGAAATGGACGAAAACTTTCCCTTTGCTTGGACCAAATCCATGATTTATGAACTGCTGCTTGGCCTGTAGGACATTTTGTTGACCTCAGATATTTCGCATAGGAGTCTCTTAAATTTTTCAATTTTTTTTTAGTTCATCACCTAAATATACAATAATTAATTAATTTACATTTTACAGATTCCTTGCCACTGGAGACAGTTTTTATACAATTGGACACAGCTTTCGTGTCGGATTTTCAACAGCTGGTAGCATTGTAACGGAAGTTGGCGAAGCAATTGTCAAAAATCTGAGCCAACTGAAGCTATGTGGAAGCAATCAGCAGAAAATTTTTTAAGTAAGTGGCAGTTTCCAAACACATCACCATTAAAAGTCGAAATAAAACCGGATCAACTTACTGGTGCTATTTGAATAAATTTTCTTTAGTACTAATGGCCATAGTAGGACCTGATTATAAGTTTGTTTGCGTGGATATTGGCGGATATGGCAAAAACAGTGATGGTGGAATTTTTGAAAATTCGAACATGGGATTAAAATTCGAAACGAACAATATGAATGTGCCAAAACCATGCAATTTGCCTGGTAAAAATGAGCCTTCTCTACATGTTCTTATTGGTGATGAGGCCTTTGCGCTAAAGCCATTTTAAATTCGACCTTTTCCGTATCGGCAATCAAAACGAGATGAAAAAAAAGAGATGTTTAATTACAGATTGTGCCGGGCAAGAAGCGTAGTCGAAAATGCTTTTGGAATTCTTGCACAAAAATGGCGCATATTTTACAGGCCAATTGAAACAAAAGTGGAAAAGACAATAAGTATTGTAAGAGCTGCGTGCATATTACACAACTATTGTATTATAATGAATGGCGACAAAGACTTTTATGATGAATTACAATCCCATGAAGGAACCATGGTTGCATTTTCCGGCAACAATACCAATTCAAGACGCTCAACTCAATTCGAATTCGACATCGGACAACAATTTGTAGAATATTTCAGTGAGTCAACATGAACGATATAAATATGTAAACACAAAACTACTAAATGCACAAGCAATAAAATATATGTATGAACATTACAAAAAATGTGTCATAGTACAAAAACTTAACTTGATTTAAAAACAGGAATGTAATTACCACTTTCTTCCAACTCCAATTCAATTTCGTCCTATATCTTATCTTTTTTTCTGATGTTTTTATACTCCTCGTCCGCCAAATCACACAATATTTTATGTTTATACCCTTGCAAAAAGGGTATATTAATTTTGGTCAGAAGTGTGCAACGCATAGAACGAAGCATCTCAGACCATATAAAGTATATATATTCTTGATCAGCACGACGAGACGAGTTCAAATAGCCATGTCTGTCCGTCCGTCTGGATCAACGCGAACTCCTCCGAGACCGTAAGAGCTACAGAGCTGAAATTTAGTAGGCTTGTATTTACTGCAGGCGTTGTATATCTCGGATTCAGCCGGATCGGACCACTATATCATATAGCTCCCATACAAACGTCAAAGTCACGAACAGTGACTTTCTCAATAACTTCATTATTTTTATAGCTATTGTCGTGAAATTTAATATAAGTTAGTTTATTGTAGCTATAACCGACTGTGCCAAATTTGGTCAAGATCGGGTGACTATATCATACACCTCCCATAGGAACGATCGGTCGAAAACAGTGACTTGTCAAAAAAATCGTTATATCCTATGCTAAGATTGAAGGCCGTTCTTTCGGAAACATTAGACTTTTTTGGATAAAACGTTTTTACACTTCGATATCTATGGGTAAGGAAAGAATTACCAAAACAGTTGCAAGGGTATACAAACTTCGACACGGTCGAAGTTAACCCCGACCCTCTGGTTTTTTACTAATTCAATAAGCTGCTCCTTATTGCCATTTTTAACATTAGTAAACATATGACGCCATATGTGCCATCTGAATTGTATCGTTCTTGGCGGCAAGCGAAAAAAACGCTGCATGCACGGTTTCCAATGTTCAGAGGAAAAAAACTCTGCAAATTCGCCGCGCTTTGGTGTGCGTTTATAAGACGCAATGTAATTAGATATTCGCGCCGCTGCCGCTGCGAATAAATCGCTGTGGTGTGTGGGAACCTTAACATCAAAGATTAAACAAGAACTTTACTTACTGAACATTCAAAAAGTAACAAAGAAAAGTGTAAAGATGTTGACAGTGGAAGGTTGGTAAACGTAAGGATATAACTTTTCATAATCAGGATTAAGTGCTCGTTTTCAGCAGTTGGACATGAAGCTTCCGACCTCTGCTACAATATATGAGCTTAAGACAGAGCTTGAAAGTCTGCTCAATATTCACCTGGGAGCAGTAAGGAGAGCTTGCAGAGCACCTCGCCTGATGATGAAAGCTTGTGATATTTAACCCGCATACCCCCCCTGACTTTATACGCTTAGAAATGGAACCGAAGAAGGTAACTGGACATCGACCCTCTTAAGTGGACATTCTAACCGAGAATTGGCGATTCGTGCCAAAGACTATTGCATCAGGCTTGAAGATTTCTTCGGCAACTTCAACAATTTCACGAACGTCACCTGTCTGGAATTTAATGAAGGCGCAGAATTACACTCGTCCGACGGTAGCCCGTGTTCTGGCACTGAGCTCTTCTTTAGAACAAGCAGTGATTCGCAGCCTAATATCAACACATTAGGGATTGTCTAAAATAGAAGGTAAGTCCTATATTTGGAGCTCCACTTGGTGTAACCACAGAATTTCAAAATTCACTTTCCTGCTGAATTCCTAATTCATTCTTTATTCTGGCATTAAGTCCACTTTTAGCACATTAATTAATCCAGGAGAACTAAGCTTAGGTCAAGCATTTGCCGCCATGCAATATATATCAATATTTAAAGCCAAATAATAATAATAATTATAATAATATATAATTTAATAATTTATTGGTTTGTAAGATCCCAATTATTTACAAGTCTTTTAAATACTCACGCATATATCGAAACCGGTATTGTAATATCGATTGTTAGTAATAAGTATCGATTGTTAGTAATAAGTATCGATTGTTAGTATTAAGTCGCCTATGGAAAATATCGGTATCGGCCTGGTGCCGCACTGAAAGTTTTTCTCTCTCTTCTTCCGGTGACGCTTGAACGAGCTAGACGCACCAACTGCCGAAAACTTAGAAATTAAATCTGAAGACTCTAAACTAATCCTTATCATTTTAACTCAATAAATAGGTGTTTACAGGTTCAATCATCATCGGGTGCTACCGACTAAAGAAAGCATAAGTATCAGGCCCTAAAACTTAGTCATAGAACAGAACTTTCTATAGATCACGCATAGATTTTGTAGAAACGTTTTATACAATTCCCTTGTAAAATAAAAGAAAATAGTATCATGGGCTAGCCCATGCTGAAATAACATAAGGTGGTCCCGTCGGCAAGAGATATACACTTAACGTATGCTTGCAATAAGTGCGAGTGAAAGAAATAGTATACTAAGCGTTGTATTGAGTGTGAGTGAGACGGTGCTGTGAGTACACTGCCGCGCAGTGAAGTTAAGTGTATACTACGGAAAGCTTCGGCTTCCGACGAGACCACCTTATGTTATTTCATCATGGTTCGTGCAGAGCTGTGTGTGTGTATGCATGTGCTCTGTTGATTTGATGATGACGTAGTAGCACTAACAATGAAACACATATGTATGTACATAGATGGGACAAACGTCCGATTTTTTGATTGCAAAGGCTAGCCTATGATGAAATAAGTACAAGGGTCTTATTTCAGTTGTCGTTCGACTTCGTCATCAGTTCTCAGTTGTCGGTTTACATATTTTATCATGCATCGGACCGTACAATTTGCGGACGGGACCACCTTGTAGTTATTCATCATGGGCTAGCCTAGTCATGGAACCCCAGAGAACTTTGGCAAAAACCCGAACGGTCGTTCTCTCAATGAGAGCGTAAAGTGGTGAGAGGCTAAGCAGCTACGAAAATAATTCACTCTGGCACAGACTACCTGTCTATTCATTCATTCTGTCTATGTATGTGTACACTCGTCGGTAAATGCTCAGGCTTCGTAGTGTGTGTGTGACGTGAAGTTGTACAACACCGCATTTCACTAGCTCGCTGGACAAAAATTTTTAATTTTCGATAAAACAGCGACTAAGCGAATAGGACAGGCCCCTGTAGAAAGAATATCAAGAAATATTCCGACCCCATAAAGTATACATATACATATGCATGAGAAGCTGAGTCGATATAGCCATGTCCGTCTGTCCGTATGCGTATGCGTTTTACTCAGCCATCTTAAGAGCTATCGGGTTGAAATTTTTTTTTTTTTTTGTGCTTTTTATTACCCCGGTGAGATAAAGTATGAAAATTGTCGGGATCGGACTACTATATCTTATAGCTCTAGAATAAACATTTTTGCAAAAATTGGCGTATCCCCATGAAACCAATATGATAGTATTTGATATAAAATTTCAGATGCCAAAATTTGAATCTGATCGGATAAATAGAACACAAGTTACAGTCAATACAAATCGGTTCAAGCGCTGACGGCAGCGCGGCTTGCTGCCTAGTACCTCATCATCAAATCAAACAGAGCACATGCATACACACACGAACTGTATGTATGTGTATGCGTATTGTGCTTTGCTTAGGGAATAATGGAAGAAAAAAAAATTGTAGGAAGAGAAATAATTTGAATGTTTTGTTTGTGTGTTGCTGAATTGAGTTGCATGGAAAGGAATTTCAACTGGATAAATATTTCAATTGCAAAAATATTATACTTATGCATATCAACTTAATAGAGCTGGGAAGCCATAATATCGATTGTATATATGTTGTCTTATTTTTCCATGAACTTTTGACAGTATCGATAAATCACCAACCCTCTCTTTTTTATGCATTAGCGCTCATTCAATATCTTTTTTCTCATTTTAACAGTGTGCGACTCGGTCTTATGCTAGAGCACTCAGTCGTTCCAACATGTTTGGCCTCGCACTCGAACTCACTCAACTCATTTTGAACATTGTCCATTCGAATGTGGTTTTTTGCTATTTAAGCAGGCCGTTAATCCATTTACACATTCATTGCTGGACCGGACACAAGTTTTGTCTTCGATCAACAGGGGAACTAAAATGATTCCTTAAAAAAATGTATGAAGCGTTAGTTAAAGCGCCAATTTTTTGGAGGAAAGAAATTTGTCCCCTCTCGGATAAAAGTGAGACTCGATTGCAAAAAAAAAAAAAACAATTTTATTTAGTCCTACTAATGTTCTTTAAAAAGTAACTTTACTTTTCGAGTGACATCAAAATCATATGTGATATACATATTCATGTACATATATGTACACGGTCTAAGAAGAATTACTATTTTCTTTTTATTTTACAAGGGAATTGTATAAAACGTTTCTACAAAATCTATGCGTGATCTATAGAAAGTTCTGTTCTATGACTAAGTTTTAGGGCCTGATACTTATGCTTTCTTTAGTAGGTAGCACCCGATGATGATTGAACCAAAAAAATTTTAAATTACATATTATTTGGCTTTAAATATTGGTATATATTGCATGGCGGCAAATGCTTGACCTAAGCTTAGTTCTCCTGGATTAATCAATGTGCTGAAAGTGGACTTAATGCCAGAATAAAGAATGAATTAGGAATTCAGCAGGAAAGTGAATTTTGAAATTGTGTGGTTACACCAAGTGGTGCTCCAAATATAGGACTTACCTTCTATTTTAGACAATCCCTAATTTGTTGATATTAGGCTGCGAATCACTGCTTGGCTACCGTCGGACGATTCCAATTCTGTCACCGGAGCGCCTTCATTAAATTCCAGACAGGTGACGTTCCTGAAATCGTTGAAGTTGCCGAAGAAATCTTCAAGCCTGATGCAATATTCTTTGGCACGAAGAGGGTCGCTGTCCAGTTACCTTCTTCGGTTCCATTTCTATGCGTATAATGTCAGGGTATGCGGGTTTAATATTCACCATCAGGCGAGGTGCTCTGCAAGCTCTCCTTACTGCTCCCAGGTGAATATTGAGCAGACTTTCAAGCTCTGTCTTAAGCTCATATATTGTAGCAGAGGTCGGAAGCTTCATGTCCAACTGCTGAAAACGAGCACTTAGTTCTGATTATGAAAAGTTATATCCTTACGTTTACCAACCTTCAACTGTCTACATCTTTACACTTTTCTTTGTTACTTTTTGAATGTTCAGTAAGTAAAGTTCTTGTTTAATCTTTGATGTTAACTGATTGAATCTTCAGATGACTCTCCTAAAAAGTTTGTGTCAGAGTTGGGCACTTTAACCCAGAAGAAAGGACAAATGGCACCACAACTTACAATGGAACTGAAGCTACTATAAGTCTTCTTAGAACTATATTCCTACTTCTGTTTCTTATGCAATCTATCTGGCCCAACACGATGTCGCAACCCAAAAAGATCATGTTTGAATATTAATTTCCAATGGCATCCCCATTTCGTCCTTATGGAAGACACTTTTCCGTAGTAGTAGAATTGGGAAAAAAGGATGAAAAATTAAAAAGTTATGAGAGTTTTTAGAAAAAAATTTAATTTTTGCCTATTTTTCGTTACTAATTTATTTTTTAAATTAACAATTTTTAATATTTTTCGCCACTTCTACTACCAGTATCTAACAATATCCTAAAGAACATGTGTAAAAATTTCATAGCGATTGGTTAATTTTTGCGCCCTGTACCACTTCCATGGTAGTTTTGAGATAAACGCATTTGAAAATTTTCGGTGCGGCCCAGCGCGCTTGACACCGATCCACTAAACGGCCGATAACTCTCGTAATTTTACAGATTTCAACTGAAATTTTTACACAGTATTCTTGAAACATATACCTATCCGAAAATGTAAAAAAAAAAATCGAAGTTTTTTATAACACAAGGTAGAAACCCCCTTAATTGTATGCTCAACGGATATTTATCTATTTTAAACATATAGTTCTATATGTTTTGGAAATTTTAATTTCTTCTTGAAATATTTCTTTTTCCAACAAAAAACGAGTGGTAAACATAAAGGGATCCATAGCGTCAAATGTCTAATAAATAGCCAACTGTAAAAAAGATGGAATGAGAAGGAGCAAAAATGTTTTAATCAGGGTTGTTTAACATTTTTTCTATTTTCATATTGCAAAGTGTAAAGCACTCACATGTACATTGATAATATTGGCTGGTTCTGTTTGTGTCTTATTGTTAAAGTTTTAAATTTAAATCTGCTGTCTTCAGGCTTTAGGTCATTATATTCAAATAAAAATCAAAAACCGCAGTTTCTAATTTGTTTTTGTAACCGATATATGTATGTATGTATTTCGGTTGCGCAGCGGCAACCGTCTTCAGGGCAACAACAATAAAGTACAAGAAACATTTAACAATTATGTGACATTAAACTAATTTTTTAACATACATTATTTGACACGTCAGCACCGTTTAACGTGGAGTTATGAACTAATTTTTGTCAAGTAAATGTCTGTATATGTGGCGCAATACCCTCAATACCCTCAAACACATATTCAATAGTACGAAATCCAAGATAGAGACGACAAATAGAAGTAGAAATAATGTAAAAATTTAGACGAATCATATATATTAAAATTTTGATCTTGTAAAAAAATAAATTTTGAAATGATTTTGATTTCGCGCTAAAAGTAAAGTGATTTTTTAAAGAACATAAGTAGGACTAAATAGAAAAAAATCTGTAAAAATATCAAAGAAGCTAACTTCGGCTATGCCAAAGTTTATATACCCTTGCAGTCCTTGGCAATAATATTTTTACATTTCGAAATTTTTTTCCCTGCAACAAACGAAACATTCAAATTATTACTCATTTTGCTACAATTTTTTGTTCTTCTTCCAGCATTCCCTAATCAAAGCACCGCACGCATACACATACAGTTCGTGTGTGTATGTGCATGTGCTCTGTTTGATTTGATGATGAGGTACTAGGCAGCAAGCCGCGCTGCCGTCAGCGCTTGAACCGATTTGTATTGACTGTAACTTGTGTTCTATTTATCCGATCAGATTCAAATTTTGACATCTGAAATTTTATATCAAATACTATCATATTGGTTTCATGGGGATACGCCAATTTTTGCAAAAATGTTTATTCTAGAGCTATAAGATATAGTAGTCCGATCCCAACAATTTTCATACTTTATCTCACCGGGGTAATAAAAAGCACAAAAAAAAAAAAATTTCAACCCGATAGCTCTTAAGATGGCTGAGTAAAACGCATACGCATACGGACAGACGGACATGGCTATATCGACTCAGCTTTTTCTGCATATGTATATGTATGTATACTTTATGGGGTCGGAATATTTCTTGATATTCTTTCTACAGGGGCCTGTCCTATTCGCTTAGTCGCTGTTTTATCGAAAATTAAAAATTTTTGTCCAGCGAGCTAGTGAAATGCGGTGTTGTACAACTTCACGTCACACACACACTACGAAGCCTGAGCATTTACCGACGAGTGTACACATACATAGACAGAATGAATGAATAGACAGGTAGTCTGTGCCAGAGTGAATTATTTTCGTAGCTGCTTAGCCTCTCACCACTTTACGCTCTCATTGAGAGAACGACCGTTCGGGTTTTTGCCAAAGTTCTCTGGGGTTCCATGACTAGGCTAGCCCATGATGAATAACTACAAGGTGGTCCCGTCCGCAAATTGTACGGTCCGATGCATGATAAAATATGTAAACCGACAACTGAGAACTGATGACGAAGTCGAACGACAACTGAAATAAGACCCTTGTACTTATTTCATCATAGGCTAGCCTTTGCAATCAAAAAATCGGACGTTTGTCCCATCTATGTACATACATATGTGTTTCATTGTTAGTGCTACTACGTCATCATCAAATCAACAGAGCACATGCATACACACACACAGCTCTGCACGAACCATGATGAAATAACATAAGGTGGTCTCGTCGGAAGCCGAAGCTTTCCGTAGTATACACTTAACTTCACTGCGCGGCAGTGTACTCACAGCACCGTCTCACTCACACTCAATACAACGCTTAGTATACTATTTCTTTCACTCGCACTTATTGCAAGCATACGTTAAGTGTATATCTCTTGCCGACGGGACCACCTTATGTTATTTCAGCATGGGCTAGCCCATGATACTATTTTCTTTTATTTTACAAGGGAATTGTATAAAACGTTTCTACAAAATCTATGCGTGATCTATAGAAAGTTCTGTTCTATGACTAAGTTTTAGGGCCTGATACTTATGCTTTCTTTAGTCGGTAGCACCCGATGATGATTGAACCAATAAATTATTAAATTATATATTATTATAATTATTATTATTTGGCTTTAAATATTGATATATATTGCATGACGGCAAATGCTTGACCTAAGCTTAGTTCTCCTGGATTAATTAATGTGCTAAAAGTGGACTTAATGCCAGAATAAAGAATGAATTAGGAATTCAGCAGGAAAGTGAATTTTGAAATTCTGTGGTTACACCAAGTGGAGCTCCAAATATAGGACTTACCTTCTATTTTAGACAATCCCTAATTTGTTGATATTAGGCTGCGAATCACTGCTTGTTCTAAAGAAGAGCTCAGTGCCAGAACACGGGCTACCGTCGGACGAGTGTAATTCTGCGCCTTCATTAAATTCCAGACAGGTGACGTTCGTGAAATTGTTGAAGTTGCCGAAGAAATCTTCAAGCCTGATGCAATAGTCTTTGGCACGAATCGCCAATTCTCGGTTAGAATGTCCACTTAAGAGGGTCGATGTCCAGTTACCTTCTTCGGTTCCATTTCTAAGCGTATAAAGTCAGGGGGGTATGCGGGTTAAATATCACAAGCTTTCATCATCAGGCGAGGTGCTCTGCAAGCTCTCCTTACTGCTCCCAGGTGAATATTGAGCAGACTTTCAAGCTCTGTCTTAAGCTCATATATTGTAGCAGAGGTCGGAAGCTTCATAACCAATTGCTGAAAACGAGCACTTAATACTGATTATGAAAAGTTATATCCTTACGTTTACCAACCTTCAACTGTCTACATCTTTACACTTTTCTTTGTTACTTTTTGAATGTTCAGTAAGTAAAGTTCTTGTTTAATCTTTGATGTTAACTGATTGAATCTTCAGATGACTCTCTTAAAAAGTTTGTGTCAGAGTTGGGCACTTTAACCCCGAAGAAAGGACAAATGGCACCACAACTTACAACTTACAACTACTATAATTCTTCTTAGAACTATATACCTACTTCTGTTTCTTATGCAATCTATCTGGCCCAACACGATGTCGCAACCCAAAAAGATCATGTTTAAATCCTAATTTCCAATGGCATCCCCATTTCGTCCTTATGGAAGACACTTTTCCGTAGTAGTAGAATTGGGAAAAAAGGATGAAAAATTAAAAAGTTATGAGATTTTTTAGAAAAAAATTTAATTTTTGCCTGTTTTTCGTTACTAATTTATTTTTTAAATTAACAATTTTTAATATTTTTCGCCAATTCTACTACCAGCGATTAACAATATCCTAAAGATATTTTTTCTATTTTCATATTGCAAAGTCTAAAGCACTCATATGTACATTGATAATATTGGCTGGTTCTCTTTGTGTCTTATTGCTAAAGTTTTTAATTTAAATCTGTTGTCTTCAGGCTTTAGGTCATTATATTCAAATAAAAATCAAAAACCGCAGTTTCTAATTTGTTTTTGTAACCGATATATGTATGTATTTCGGTTGCGCAGCGGCAACCGTCTTCAGGGCAACTACAATAAAGTACAAGAAACATTTAACAATTATGTGACATTAAACTAATTTTTATACCCTTGCAGAGGGTATTATAAAATTGGTCAGATGTTTGAAACGCACAGAAGGAGACGTTTCCGACCCCATAAAGTATATATATTCTTGATCAGCATGAGAAGCTGAGTCGATATAGCCATGTCCGTCTGTCTGTGCGTACGCCTTTTACTCAGCCATCTTAAGAGCTATTGGGATGAAATTTGTTTTTTGTGGGTTTTTTATTACCCGGGTGAGCTAAAGTATGAAAATCGTAAGGATCGGACCACTATATCATATAGCTCTAGAACAAACATTTTTGCAAAAATTGGAGTATCCTCATGAAATTTACCAATATGATAGTATTTGACATAAATTGACAGATCCCAAAATTTGAATCTGATCGGATAAATAGAACAGTAGTTACAGTCAACACAAATCGGTTCAAATGATAACGTAGTAGACAGCAAGCAGCGCTGCCGGCAGCAAACAGCGCTGCTTGCTGCCCAAACAGAGCACATGCATACACATACACAGACGCAGCGTTACAAGAACTGTATGTGTATGCGTGTTGTGCTTTGCTTAGGGAATGATGCAAGAAGAAAGAAAATTTATTATAAAAAGAGAAATAATTTGAATGTTTTGTTTGTGTATTGATGAATTGAGTTGCAGGGAAAGAAATTTCAAAATGTAAAAAAATTATTGCCAAGGACTGCAAGGGTATATAATCTTTGGCATAGCCGAAGTTAGCTTCTTTGATATTGTTGAATTGATTCCCTGTCGGCAACAATATTTTCAACACTTCGTGCACTTCTTGCTCTCACTGGCACCGGAACATTATGTACATATGTAGCGAAAACGTAGATTCAAATTTTTTCACTAGACGGTCGATTGTCGAACGGGATGGCTTGTTAAATAGACCGTAAAATGGCCATAATGCTCTTAAAGTAGCAGCAACAGAACGATTATTTTCATAAACAATTTGCACGATTTTCAATCATTGTTCAAGTGTGTAGCGTTCCATGATGAAATATATATGTACTAATGAAGTTTACAAATGACAAGCGAAAAATACAAAATATTGCGTCGGAAAAAAGTTGAAGCGTATTCTTGATCAGCACGACGAGACAAGTTGAAATAGCCATGTCCGTCCGTCCGTCTGGATCAGCGCAAACTCCTCCTAGACCGTAACAGCTACAGAGCTGAAATTTTACATGTAGGCTTGTATATGGTGCACAGGTTGTACATATATCTCGCGATTCAGCCAGATTGGACAACTATGCATATCCGGTACAAGCAGTAAAAACTTCGTTATTTTCTGAGCTATTGTCGTGAAATTTAATATTTATTACACCTAAAAACGACCGTGCCAAATTTGATCAAGATCGGGTAACTATATCATTTAGCTCCCATAGGAACGATCGGTCGAAAACAGTGACTTTTGTCAATAACTACGTTACTTTTAACGCGATTTATTTCAAATTAAACATTTGTTAGTTTAATATATCAGTTAATGACTGTGCCGAGTTTGATATAGCTCCCATAGGAACGATCGGGGGAAAACAGTGACTTTAATCAATATCTTCGTTATTTGCAATGCTAAGATTGAAGGCCGTTCTTTCGCAAACATTAGCCTTTATGATAAGACGATTTTCCACTTTGATGGCTGAAGGTCCTTACCTCTTTCCTTAAAGAATTACCAATAAAGTTGGTTTATTTTACCCTTGAATATTGAACAGTGCACTATGGTCCAGATGTCGAAAATTTTGGCATAAAGTCGATTTTTTTTTGTTAATAAATCGTTGTTTTTTATTTTAATCTTAAAGTAAACTCATCATCTATATATATAAAAGAAAGTCGTGTTAGTTCAAACACCTAAAACTCGAGATCTGCTGAACCAATCTTCATGGTTATTATTAATACATCTTAAAAACAATAAATAATTGCCGTAAAACCCCTTAAAAGAGCCAATTTCTTTTCCCTATACAAACGTTTTATAACAGTAAAGTCAGCTGTTGTTTTAATGTCATTGTAGTGCTCTGTAATATACAATGTGAAAACTAAAGGAAAAATTCGAATATTGTGTTTTGTGTAGTAACATAATAGAAATTCGAATATCGTGTTTTGTGCAGTGTTTAGTAACCCATATTATCAAACGAAACCCATTAGCAATCTAATCATTATGCCACGTCCTACAAGATCTAATCTTTTCTGGCGGAGCCGTAATGCAATTAGGCTACAGAACATCGCGAGTCAATTATCCGATGAAGAAGAGCATTAATTCGTGCTTCTCAATCACGAGAGCAAAGTGAAGCAGCCTGTGAAAGAGCTCGGTTGGTAATGCAGAATCGTCGAGCGAACAACAGAAGGCAACAAATAGATAATTTGCGACGTAGAACAAGATATTTAGCTGATTTGAATCGAGCAGCGTTTCGATACAATGATTACAGCTTGCATCCTAGCGTTTGCATTGGGCAAATGGACGTTGTTTGCGAGTATTGTGGTGCATTAAAGTTATCCGGAGCCTGGATTATGCTGCCTTAATGGTAAAGTGAATTTGGCAGTGTTGACTCCGCCACATGAGCCATTGTATTCATTGCTTTGTAGCGAAACACAAGAATCACGCCACTTTCTTGCAAATACTCAAAAATACAATAGTTGTTTCCAAATGACATCTATGGCGCTATGTGAAGAAACTGCAGCTGACAACAAACATGAGAGTTACATTGCTTAATGATACATCTGCTGAAGGTTTCTCGGAGCAATTGCTGACTATCGGTAATGGTCAAACAACATGAATCGACATGGATTAATATCAATTCCAAATAATTTCTGTAATTTTGTCTCATCAAAAGACAAACTTATCAACAATGTATTTCCAAATATTATTTCTAACTGCAAAAATAATGAATGGTTGAGTGAGCGAGCAATTTTAGCGGCTAAGAATAAAGATGCAGATGACCTGAACTACATAATTCAAAATAAGATCATTGGAACAATGCATTCATTCAAATCTATTGACTGATTGTGAGGAAGTTCTCATTCCGAGCATCCCGATGATCCCAACCGATATGCCGTTTGAATTTAAAAGACTTCAATTTCCGATACGTCTTGCATTTGCCATGCCCATCAACCAAACCACAAGGCCAATCCTTAAAAGTTTGTGGTTTAAATCTAGAGCATTCATGTTTTTTCCATGGTCAATTATACGTGGCATGTTCACGGGTCGGAAGACCATCTGCGTTGTTTGTTTTTGCGCCTGATAATAAAACAAAAAATGTCGCATGGTACTTAAGTGAAGAGCAACCTATGTACTAAATACAGAAATAATAATGAATGATTAATGTAGTTAATTTTTTTTTTGTATTTTTCCAAAAAAAAAAAAAACACAATCTGCTTATTTATTGTCATTATTAAAGCGGAACAAAGTTCGCCTGGTCTCTAGTACATTATAAAAATTTTAAGAAAAAATTCTAAAAGCGCCACTAAAGATTGTTGAGAGTTTTTACAAAAGATCTAGCGATCTGCTGATTTCGCAATAGAAATTGGCGTCTAAATATTTAGTTGCTTTATGTAGTGCCACACTCGTCAAATTCTTTCAGAAAATTTAACTAAATTATGGAAAGTAATCTTCAAGATATAAACTGTCTAATGTATAATGTTATTTTATGTGTAGTTCCATGCGTTCTCCATGTTTCGTAGAATATAACTAATGGTCCAGTTTGTACTTGAGAGTGTTGTCTTTAGCCACAAACTATAAACTCATCCCCGTTCGTCCCCCCTTTTTGCACATATCGGTAATATATAGGAACGTTCGATTAGAAATGTGCTAAAATGCTAAAGTTATGGCTTGTATTTTTCCAGTTTTTACCGAAATTCTTGACTTTTTAGGATTTACTAAAGAGTTTTGGGTAAATTGAACTAATTTTATTTCGTCTTTTATGCATTTAATGCATCGTAATAATAATGCAAAATTAAAATGACATCAAAAAAAATAAAAGCGCCTAAAAGTATGCAATTTCGTCAAATTTTACATTTTTATATAAATTTCAAGCAATAAATGGTATTTGACCATTTATTTCTTGAAATTGCAAAAAGAAAAAAATCTAAATTATTTTTTAGTCTTATAAACCTGCCTGTGATTTTTCAATACTCTATAATATAGCTTGCAGTTTATGCCAAAATTTCCGACATCTGGACCATAGTGCAGTGCACTATAGATTGGTTCTTTACTTCTTGGCGAGCTAGTTCAATTTGTTTGGGCTGTGAATTGGAAACATCATTCTTTTCGAATAGACTTATTCCACCTTCATGCTTTGTTTATTACTTTGAGCGTCTTGAAAAACGATTCAATTGGAGCATTGCTGGACCTTTTAATGGCACTATCAATAAAAATACCCATCAAATTGCTCCAAAACAGAGTAAATACAATATATTTTCTTGAAATATGCTGTACAATTTTATCATGTTCTTGTTCAGACTGAATTCATGACATTATGCATAATATCTATGAAAACTGAGAAAAGTTTTGAGATGTTCCTCCGTATAGTTTTTTTTTTTTCTGAGAGCTTTATTTTCATGTTCGCATAAATCAACGTAAAGTGCATTCATTTCTAAAATATTTGATGGAATGCCACACTGGTGCAGATGTCTAAAATTTTGACATGAACTACAATTTTAATGCTAGCGTTTTCCCCCTTTGATTCTTGGGAAGGTGTAAAAGTTGACCAAATTGCATACTTTTAGGCTTTTTAAAAATTGTTGGATAAGTCATTATAATACCCTTGCAGAGGGACTACAAAATTGGTCAGTTTTTTGTAACGCACAGAAGAAGAAGTTTTCGACCCCATAGAGTATATATATTCTTGATCAGCATAAGAAGCTGAGTCGATTTAGTTTGTGCTTCTGTCCGTCTATCCATTGGTGCGTGTGCGTTTTACTCAGCCATCTTAAAAGCTATTGGCCTGAATTTTTTTCCGTGTTTTTTATTACCTGGATCAGATCAATTATGAAAATCTCAAGGATCGGAGCGTCTATAACATACAATTACATGCGAAAAGTCGGTGAAGCAGTTGGAGTGTCGCTATGAAATTGTGTGATAGTATTGGATATAAAACATCAGATCCCAAAATTTCAATATGATCGGATAAATAGGACACAAGTTACAGTCAAAATAAAGAGGCTTTGCCCGCAGAGCTGTCTGCTGCCTACTACAGTCGAGTCTATGCAATTCGTACCCCTCTAAATCGAAAACATCAATATTCCGTAAGAAACTGCTGGTCCCTTGAAAAATCTTCGTTGGAATGGTAAATCCCGGTAAATCGAAAATCTATGTAATTCGTAAAGAATCGAGTCTCGACTGTACGTCATTGGTCGAAGTGAACAGAGCAGCAGACCCCACACACACACAAACACAGACACAGACGCGACGCTACATAAACTCTATTTGCTAAGTGAATGAGGGGAGAAAAAGAAAAAATTGTAGTAAAAAGAGTAATAATTTGAATGTTTTGTTTGTGTATTGATGAATTGAGTTGCAGGAAAAAAATTTTGAACATGTAAAAATATTATTGCCAAGGACTGCAAGAGTATATAAACTTCGTTATAGCCGAATGGTATATTTGAGATAAATAAATGAGAGATAAGTAGGCAACGCCTTTTTTAAATTTATATTATTCACCCTAAGAGTATGCTTTACAAATTGCCTTGTTGTGTAAGTCCAAAACAGTGGGCCGGGGGTAACATCGGCCGAGCCGAAGTTTGTATACCCTTGCTAGTTTTTTTTTTGTTACTCTTCCTTTTGCTGTAACCATCAAATTGGAAAAACTTTTTGTATAAAAAATCGAATGTTTGCGGAAAAACGGGCTACAAGTTTAGGATGGAGCATTGCGGCGTATGTAGCTCTGCTGTGTATGCTTTTTTATCATATGTGTATATGACAGCCATATAATAAAGATATCGGATTTAATAGATATATCAAGCTGTAAAAGATTTACTTTTATTACGATCGCGTTAGAAGTAACTAAGTTAATGGCATAAGTCACTGTTTTCGACCGATTGTTTTTATAAGAGCTTATAAATATAGTCACCCGATCTTAATCAAAATCGGTGCAGTCGTTAATAGGAGTGATAAACTCACCAATTTACTTACGACTATAGCTCAGAAAATAACGAAGTTTTTGAGAAAAGTCACTGTTAGTTTGTATGGGATCTTTACGAAATAGTAGTCCGATCCCGCTGAATCTGAGATATACAAGCCGCGCAGAATATACAAGCCTACATGCAATTTGCAACCCTATAGCTCTAACAGTCAGGAGGATTTCGCGTTGGTCCAGATGGACGGACTTCGCGCCGTGCTGATGAAGAATTTTTATCTTTATATGGTCAAAGATGCTTTTTGCAACGGTATAAAAACAGAAAAATTTTCAAATTGGGAGTCCTTGCCAATGAGCGTCGATTAACATCGGCCTGTTCTAAAATGTCCTTCAAAAAGCAGAGAAAAGACATGGCAATATCAACGACGACCAGGATAATCTTTTGTCAGATTGTAGTCCCTGATGGTCCGTTTCGACAGTCACTAGCATTTCCTGGAATGTCTTTGGAAAGAGATAACAGGACTTTTCTGTTTAAGGAACTGACAGCATTAACTCCTGAAAAGTCCGTCAATAAGCAGATTAAAGAAACAACATAAGTTTTAGAAAAAAAAATATATTAAATTTTTATACCCTTGCAGAGGGTATAATGAAATTGGTCAGATGTTTGTAACGTACAGAAAAGGCGTTTCCGTGTCTTGATCAGCATGAGAAGCTAAATCGATATAGCCATGTCCGTCCGGTCATCCGTCGGTACTTATGCGTTTTACTCAGCCATTGGAATGAAGCTTGATGTGTGATCTACTTATAACCTGGGTAGCATAAAGCATGAAAATTGACACGATCGGACCACTATGAATATATAGTTATAGAAGGAAAATAGGTGAAGAAATTGGAGTATCGCTATGAAATTTTCTAATATGGTAGTTTTATAAACATCACATCCCGAAATTTTAATCAGATCAGCAGACAACTACGTCATTGGGCGAATCATCAGAGCACACGCAACACACACAGACGCAACGCGTCTGGCAATCTTGCCATGCAAAGGGGGATGGGGAAGGTATTATCTGTGCATTGATGAATTGAGTTCTAGAAAAAGAGTTTGGAATATTTACAAATATTATGCCCAAGGACTGCAAGGGTATATTTAAGTTTCCAAGTGCTCCAGCAAGCAGCTGAGATATTAAAAGTTTTCAGGTTGTCCGACTTTGTTCTTTGAGTTTTTAGGCTTGTTTTGGACCCTTGAATTATTTGTGTTGTATGAAAAAGGCATGTTTTGTGTTATTTTGTTTTATTTTATTTCATTTCATTAGTGAATTCAACTTATTTTGTATTATTGCTGACTTTACTAATTAAGGCCTTGTACAAAATTATTGTATTTCTTGTATTAATTGCTAAATTCTAGATTCGTAGTACACTTTTTTCATATAGTCATTGTAGTTACGTGTGTGTCGTTTGTGTGTATGTATGTGTGTGTGTGTATAGATAGGATTGCATATTGGAGCATGGTAGTATAATGGTAGTATAGACTATTACAAAAAAAAAAAAAAAAAAATTTATTTGAGTAAATATACAAAAAGATTACAGCGAAGTTCGGACCGATCCATCCTTCCCCATTTTAATGAGAAAAACAGAACTCATGTGTGTGTGTGTGTGTGTGTGTGTGTGTGTGTGTGTGAGCGTTTGTGAGGGAGTTTTTTGTGTATTTGTGGTTGGTGGTGAGGAATGGGTGGAGGAAGCACAGGGAAGTAACGTAAATCAGTAAATGATAAACTGGCATACGAAATTAGATGCATTAAGATTAAACTAAACATATTTTGGCACTGTAAATAAAAGTTTATCCCGACAAAACTTTAAAACAAATACATACAAATTGCGGCTATAAAAAAAATGGGGAAATCAAATCAATACGATAATAAATTACACAATGTTTGCAAAAAGTTGTTTGCTTGCCAAATGCAGAGAAGAGGCATTATTCTCTCCTATCTAAGACGCTTAGTATTCGCTTGATTCCAAGGTAAGCAGAAGATTCTGCGTTGGAGAAGGGCATGGGGAAGTGGAAGAGGCGGAATATTAGACCATTCCAAAATCGGTGCACATTGGTGGTGTTGCTGCCGCCGCCGCCGCCGCTGCTGCAGCTGCTGCTGCTTGATTATTTTGCTGCTTCTCTTGGGTATTGACTGCTGCCGCTGCTGCCGCAGCCGCTGCCATATTCAACTCGACAAGGGTATCGATGCTATTGAGGCTAACACCTTGCAATATCTTTCTTGCCGCCAGCGATGTAAAGTTAAATGATAGGTCCGTTAGACTGGGGAAATTGTAGAGCTCCTCGTTACCAGCAGCTAGGACACTGCCCATACCTTGCTCCAGTGACTCTTTGGTCAGGCTGAGCCGGCGATCGATGGCTTCCTTGTCAATGGACTTGTCATTGGCATGATCCTTCAGAGCCAGATTGGGTTCACTGCCCAGGGGATTGCTGGACTGCTTGTGCAGCAAATGGGCTAAGGCCAGTTCATCGTGACCATTCATGGAGCATTTTTGCAGTTGGCATACAGACTCGTAGCAGAGATTTTTCAAATCGCTACTGCTGTTCATTAGCTTATTATTGCTTTGCGCCGGAGCCAGATCCTTCGAATGCTTCTCATAGAAATGCAAGTTTCCCACCGAACCGGCTATCTCGAAATCCTGTTTGGCCAAAGCTGCCAGCTTCAGTGGTTGCTGCTCAATGCTGGGCGAATTGGGCTGAGATTCATTCTTCAGCACATTATTCTTATACGCAATGCCATTGGCCAGTTGGAGGCAAAGCTTTCTGTTGTTGTTCATGGTCGCATCGTTGTTGGTATTCTTGGCATATTTTCCACCATCATAGCTGGGTGTCTCTGTCTCCGCTCCGTTGCATGTGTTTTCTGGGGAGCTTTCGCTAATAAACGATATGGAATCGCAAGTCTCTGAATTGGCCTCCGTTTCACTTAGCGGATGCTCCGGAACTGTTTCGTGCTTGACAGGCGTTGATGCTGCTACAGGAGAAGGAGCAGAAGCAGCGGGAGGCGCGGCAGCAGTAGTATCAGAAGGAACAGGAGCACAGTTAGAGGCAGCCAGGGTTGTCTGCTTGGACAAGGTCTTTTTAATTATCTCACCCTTCTCATTAGTCATTGTCTCATTGTTTATTATAAAGACATTGGAGTTTTCAAGCATTTTGCCGTTCTCTAATGTGATCACACTTCTCACAGGTGAATTCTGCACAAAGATTTTGGTACTGGGTATACTCTGACCTCCATTTGAAGTGGTCACTTGCAGAGTAATTGAATTGTTGCTATTTGAGTTCGGCATACCACCACCCCCAACACCATTGGGAACGTGCGAATAGCTAAGCTCCTTTAGAATTCGATTCGGTGTACTGGCACGCTCTCGTTCTCGTTGCCTCTGAGCCTGTGCCTCTGCGACGCGTGCTCGCATCGCCTGATGACGTGGTGTGCCTCTTGGAGAGCCGTTTAACAGCAAAATGGAGCGGGCACTGCCACTGCCACTTCCACTGCCACTGATGCCCGATGACGGGGCAATCACAGCTGTGTTGGTGGAGCACTGTGAGTCAAGACTAGAGTGACCGCTGGTCTTTTGGCTAAAGGATACCTTGCCACTATCGATGCTTGATGGCCCGCTGGCAAACATCGATGTCTTGCACGACTCCAAGCTGGATGGACCGCTACTCTGTAGACTCCGGTACGTAGTCTTGTTGTCCGTGCAACTATTAATAATCAGGCCATCGGTTTGCCGCTTTGCCACCGGTGTTTTCAATGTAGAGGAGCGTGAGGGTGAACTCTCAAAGATGTGTTTGCCAATCACCGATTTTTGTGCCGTCTTCGGCGGAGTGGGCGTCGCCGAATGATGCAGACGCGACAGGGTGGCTGACGAGTGATTCATCTTGGCTGTGGTGGCTGGTATGGACTGCGTGGAGCGAGGTAGCGAGCTGCTGCAGTAGACCGGCGACCGCCGCCGGATGGGCGAACAGTCACGTGAGGATATCAGAAATGTCGATTCGCTGGACATGTGACGGCGATGGCGTCGCGGCAGTGTCGATGATCGCTGGCTCAGCTCGGAACCATCATAGAACGTTGAGTTCGATAATGTGTGTGCCACGGGCATGTCCTTGAAAGTGAAATAATGAGAGTCAGAAGAAAACCAGTTAAATCATAATCAATCAATCTTACATGTTCTGCCGTCTGGGTGCCCACACTGTGTAAATGAACGGCACGCGTATTAAACCATTCGGCTGGTGGAAACTGTGCCGAATAGGTCTCAATTTGACGCTGCTTGGCGCGTCCACTGCGTCGGAACAGGCGTGAAAGCAAAGATCCTTTTTCTACAACAACAAAAAATAAAATCAGTTTCGGATTTCATTTTCACTTCATTCCATTTTACTTACTGGGGGATGACGAATCTGTGCTTTGGTATTCCGAACTGCTGCTATCCGTGGTATTCAGTGTCTGGGCATAGGTCTTGGACAGACTGCGCGTGGAGGCGCAGCGTTGCAGGCGCTTCGATGATCCAAAAAGCCGCAAACTGTGCCGGCGTTCCAAACTGCGCGGCGTCGGAAATGAGGCGCTGCGTCGCTTGGCCGCGCGTGGGTAAATAATTTTGTCATTGGGATTGCCTACAAAACAAACAACATATCCATCCATGGGGAAATCGAAACAAATGAATCAATCAATGTACTCACCTCCACAAATCACATCCGCTAAATTTGTTTGGATGCACTGATGTGTTAGATCTCCATCCCGCTCTGTCGATATCTCGCCATAGAGCGAATGTAGCGCCTCGGCATTAGACATTAGCATGGTGCGTGCCTCCTGAGGTACTACATCGCCATCGTGTTGCTGTTCCTCCTCATCCAGCTGGCCATAGGCTAAACTACTATTGGTGCTGTGAGTCCCATTCAATTGGTGATGATTGCTTCGTGGTCGTGAGCGACTACGTCGACGTCTGAACAATAAGATGTCAAATTCAAATCTCACTTCTGCTCCCTACTTATCCATCATTTTTATGTACTTACTCTGGTGTAAAGATAAAGTAACCCTTTGAGGTTTGATAAATTTTTTGCTCTTGCATTAGCTGGGCGAGCGTATCGTAAATAACCTCTGTGGCAGGTGTCGTCATGTGAGGGAAACGTACTCCCAACTTTCCGCGCACATGTTCAATAGTTGCTGATTGACCCTCCGATGTGAGGTCCATAATGATATCACACAGAGCCTCGGGCAATGGCGTGAACTGTCCCTGAACTGTTGGCGTCACAATGCAATCGTCAATGTCACCTACAAAACAAAAACAGAAAAAAGCAGACCAAGGAGATGAGAGACGACATCCATAAAAACAGGTGTAAGTGGGGGTGCGGTGGGTTGCGTGGGGTTACAAATAAGGTTAATCACTGCCTTAACCAGCTAGCTCTCAGCTCTCCAAATTTGTATCAAGCAACTTGCTCGCATTTTTTCCAATGAATTCGGTTTGTTGTTTTTTTTTTCGTTTCGTCATTTTGGGTGGCCTACCCCCACCGCCTCATCACCCAAACTGACTGGCCTGGATTGGATTGGATTGGTTGCTTGCTTTGGTGGATGGTCATAATGGATGCAGCAGCCTTGGCTTGTTTGGCATTTGATGTGTAACCATTTGAGTGTCGGGGGTAATTAAATGTAGTTAGAGATACTTAAACACATATAAGGCAATTTTTGAGGTGAGTTTTTAGAGGTCATTTCGGAAGGTCACAAGAAATTTGCTTTTGTGCAAACGGCAAAGTTATGAGTGAAACTCTTATCACATTTAAGATGAGAAAGAGATCTCAACATTACATTTCTGAATCTAACAAAAAATTGTCTTCCCTCTGCCTCCCTCTAATTCTATCCCCCCCCTCTCTCTCTTTCTCAGTGTTAGGTTGTATGACCTAAGAGACATGGCTTTAAAAGGCAAAAAGCATAATTAAAATGCGCGCCCCATTAACTCAACAGATCATCACGAAGAAGAAGAGGCCCGACTGATGGTACTTGCCTCATTCGTTCTCCCCATCTCTTTCTCGCTAACTTTGATATTTGCTGTCTCTTTCTGACGTCGTGCCCATAAATTAAAAAGTATATACACTATATATATATATATATATATATATATATATATATATATATATATAGTCGCCTCCACAAAACGCTTCCTACTTGCCAAGTTAACCTCCAAAAACGCAAACGACAATTACCACAGGCAGCAGCAACGCCCCCGAGGCAAGCATATCACCATCATTGAAATTGCTGCTGCTGTGGCATGCCTCAAATATAAAAACAAAGCACAGATGAAAAAAATTCAATAATAAATAAAAGGAGAGAGTGAGAAAGGGAATAGGCCCAGAGACAAGCAGAAAGAAACAGAGAAAGAGGCATACCAAGAGAAAGGGTACGGAGGCTACTACTGCAAAATCAGACCAAGCGTGTGACGACCTCCGTTGGCTGTGGCTGTAGCTGTGACTGAGGCCGTGCCTCTTGGCCACAACGTCCTTGCGGCAGTTGCATAATTTTTCTTCAAGTTTTCACTTTTTGTTGCAGCCACACAGCCTTGATGCCGCTACCCGGCAGCAATTTGAACCAACAGCTTAAACGCAAAATCGTATAAAACAGATGTCATGTGGGACGCTCCATCGTCAAGGACAATTAGCGGCATTTTGATGGGCGACAGCAGCCAACAAAAAAAAAAACCCAAAAAAAATACAACGAAAAAGGCCCCAACAAGCCAAGAAACAATTCAAATGATAATTCAGTTCAACGACTTTGTCATACCCTTCTTAAACAAATAAAAATACCAACCATTATTTTACTTCGGTGTGGTAAAAGTTAAATTTCTTCTATTTTATAACAATATTAACTATCTGGTTGCTATGTCATATCATTTGCATTTCAAATATCTCACGTTTCACACTAAATCAATCGACTGTAACTTTTAATGTGAGACCACTGAGTATTTAATAGTATGATATAACTCGAATTCGGAAGTTAAAAAGTGTTAGAAGTTAACCTTGCGATTAAAAAGTATTTTCGAACTTTGACACAGGCTTCAACTACTAGAAAAGAGATCCGGATGAGATAAATGATCATTCATATGAAGAATATGGATTCATAATTCACATTATAAGGGTAAAGAGTATATAAATACAGCACATTCACCCAATCTCCAAGCCTTTGCCCGTCTCTCAAATGCTAACCATCTCTATCTCTCTCTGACACACACAGACACACACACATACTGTGGCACTTTCACATCGCATATTGCAAATTTGTTTGCCGATTAATCTTTTGCACTCATTTGGTGGCGTCACTTGAAATTGCACTCAATCTCAATCTAGCAATTCGCAACTGGAAGCTATGAACATTTATGGTTTTTACTCCACTCCCTCTCCCCTTTCTCTTTTCTCTTGCAGTTGTCTCCCTCTAACAATTTGGCAAGACACTCGGCCTAAGTATTGGCCCAACAATTTATATAATATTTACTATAGTATATCTATGCATATGTATATTTGCTTATCAGCTGGCACATTTATTTTTTTTTTTCAAGATTTGTTATTTTTCTATAAATTTTATTTGGTTAGTTGGCAGCGGCGCCCTGCCCATAAATTGTTTGCAAGTGCAGAAGCCAAATTGAGGCTAGATAAATAAAAAAAATATGAAAGATGGCAAACATATTGCTGCGATCTGCATCTTTTTTGGTAAACACACATTACTTTTTTCTTTTCTCTGTTTTTTTTTTTTTTTTTTGGTTGAAGTCAAAGCTATCACAGAAATTGGCAAAAAGGCAGCAGCAAGTTGGGCAGGCGCCTGGGCCAACAACAACCATGTAGATATTGCTTAAGGGCAAGTCAATAATTTGCAGGAAACAAATTCACTGGCAACAAACAAAATGTAATGCCAGAAGGTACTGGTGCTCATTGATATTGATATTTAGACAAAACTATGCAAAAACCAAAGCGATTTTCAGCACAAATATCTTGCAGGGTGATGCAATTCTTCTTGTCTACAATAGAATTTGTTTCATCCAATTTAGAGATACAGTGTTTTATACTTTGGCTCAAACATCAGACAATAGTGGCGATAAATGAGATTGCTGAAGTAAATTCTATAGAAGATGCGCACAAATAAATTAGAAACTGAGAGTATCTCAAATTAAAAGTAAATAAACAACTCTTTAAAGGTTTCCAGTTACGGCTTTCAATAGGTCGTCAAAATGAAGGGAGTCCCTGACTAACAAGAAATGATGAAAAGTGATTCCACAGTTTTTTTTGCCAGATCCTATTCACCATAGACAGACACTATCAGCTTCTGGAAAGCTTCTTTAAAAGAAAATATGAAACACAGAACAAAATCCCAAGTGTTTTGAGCGACCAGGTTGAAAGAACTTATATACTGAAAGCCTAACATTGTGGTAAAGTACGTTCCAATACTGATGCTGGAACCTAAAAAATATCAAGGACTTTTCAAAATGCATACCCTCTTTTTACCTTTTATTTGACTCAACAAAAGTGTAAATGTTGAATATTTTTAAATATAAAAGGGATAACGCGTTATATTCAGTTGATACAACACAGACATAAGACTAATATATTATTATTAATATATTTATTTTCTTTTTAAATGTAACATTGCACATATTGCAGTTTAAGGCAGTTGAAGTTATATTTTCCATTATTTTAAGTCCATTAAAAGAAAAAATAATAATAAATAATATATATTCCTGATCAGCATCAGCAGCCTAATCGATATAAGAAAGGAAACCAATATCAATCTCTAGCATTTTTTATATATATATTGATTAATTACATTTAAAGGACAGTAGGCACAAACTAAAGTAAATATATAATTGAATTTAGTTATACCCATTTGGATAACAGGCACCGATATATATTTACGTCTATATATTTACCACTTAGTTGACCATTGCAATTTGTTGGCTTAATCTTTCGAAGCTCTCGTTAGCTGTTGGCCCCGCCAAAATGGCTGCGGGGCGTTGCCACCTCTTGCAATTAAAATTAATAAAAGAAATGAAAAGCAAACACTTGTGACGCCCCCAAAACAAGAAAGAAAACAATATTTAATATTGAAAACATTTGTCATTATATTGCCGGTGTCCACTTCCACTTCGACCTCCACCTCCATCTGCGCCTACATATTAATGCAATGTTGCCCACTAGGCAAGAAGAAAACAATATCAATTACCATTGTATATAGCATTTGGCATTTGATTTTGATTTTTTGATTTCCATTTCCATTCGACTACGCCCCCTGCCCACCCCCCACCACCCTAAACACAAGCTCCTCTCTCCCACCAATTGTGTTTATCGTTTAAGGAAGTGTTAATTTATTTGCTCCTCTCCTGCGCTTTTGTCTGCCAGGCAAAGGAGAAGGTGGTTGGATGGATAGATGGTGGGGTATTCCCCCTTCCACGGTGCAGTGAGAAAAAACTTTTCGCCAAAGAGAGGAGAAACAAAAGAAGAAGAAAAATAATAATAAATTGCCTTTGATAGCTAAAAATTATTGATTATTTCGAAATGGACAGCGTTAAAAGTTTATGATGGTCGTCGTCCAGTATTGTTGCTGTTGTTGTTGGCAAGATCTCTTTGGCTTTGGCTGGGGTATCGCTGGCGGTTATGAGATCAAACAAAATGCAACGCGAAAATGTGCCAACAACACGATAGGCGCGCAAGATTTCCTCTTTATTTTAACGTTTTTCTTTTTTCTAATAATAAACAAAAAGAAAAAACTGAAACCCGAAAAAATATCATACATCAAGATTATTGTTACTTGCGGCAATTGCATCACAATAATGGCCTCAGTGGCGGATCGTTTGGAAAAAAAAGAAATATGTATAAAAATTTGGGAAAAAAAACAAAAAATGGAAATCGCAAGAAACATTTTTCATTTGCATAAAAATTCATGGCAACTACAAGACTTAAAAATGTTTGTTGCACACACACACACACACAGGGTAAGAGGGGGGTGTATTTGGGGGTGATTGTAAGCTTCAGTGGGAGGTAGACGAAACAACCTTCAAGCTACAAAACACTTGACTCCGACGCCAGGCCAAAGCCAAAGACAGAGCCAGAGACTAAGCCACAACCAGCGCCAGCTGAAAGATACTATGAGGCCGCGCGCGTTGACGTCGCTTTGGTTTGATTGAACACAAGGATATGTGTCCGCCGGCAACAACAGTAACAGCAACAGCAATAGCAACAATAACATAAACCAAAGCGCAGGCAACATCAACAGCAACTGCAACTGCAACAGCGACAATGGCAACGTCCACAATTTGAAACCAAAACGCAACACTTTCACTCTACTTAAGACGGATGAAGCTGAGCGAATACTGGGGAGGCGGTTCCAGATAGGCGGACGCAGGGGCGGGGGCGAAGGCGGAGGATGGCAGGTTACCTTTAAGACACCATTACAAGCGTTGGTGGGAAAATCGCGGCAATCGTTTTCACGTCTTTTTCATATTAATTATCATTTGCTAAAAAACGAAAACGTGTTAAAAAAAAAAAAAAAAAATAAAAGATAAAAATAAAAACATGCAGATGAAGTCGAAAATAAGCTTGGCCAACTTTGTCATAGTTTTATTCAATTTGAAGAAAGCATCACTCAATTCGCTTACAGCCAAAAGGGGAAAACACATTTTGCAAAATATCGATCAACAGTAAATAAGTCTATTTAGTAGAGTTCAACTAATAATGAAGTTCGAAAACGAATATTTCCTATTAGAGAAGTAATTCCTGCACAAAATACTTCAACGTGATAAAGAAGTATTTGTCATCCCTTCAAAAGTTTCAGCCACAAAGAATTAAAATAAATGCCAAGGACTCGGCTGTTGTAAGCATTCTCAATCAATTTTAGTGTTAATATGGACACAGCAATTCACCACTTGTTAAGCAAACTTGGTCCTCCTTGAAATAGCTATATAGACAAGCTGCTCACCTTTTTGTACTCCCCTTGAAATATTCTACTACAGAAAGGACCTAAAGCCTCAATTTTTAGAAGTTTTACCATTTATCTATCATAGTTAATCGAAGGAGATTAAGTTAAAAACCAGAGGGCCGGGGTTAACTTCGACTGCGTCGAAGTTTGTATACCCTTCCAACTGTTTTGGTAATTCTTTCCTTACCCATAGATATCAAAGTGTAAAAACGTTTTATCCAAAAAGTCTAAAGCGAAAGAACGGCTTTCTATCTTAGCATAGGATATAACGAACTTTTTGACAAAAGTCACTGTTTTCGACCGATCGTTCCTATGGGAGGTCTATGATATAGTCACCCGATCTTGACCAAATTTGGCACAGTCGTTTATAGCTACAATAAACTAACTTATGTTTCACGACAATAGCTATAAAATTAATGAAGTTATTGAGAAAGTCACTGTTCGCGACTTTGCCGTTTGTATGGGAGCTATATGATATAGTCACCCGATCTTGATCAAATTTGGCACAATTATTAAAAAGAACACAAAACTGACAAATACCAACTTTCACGACAATAGCTATAAAATTAATGAAGTTATTGAGAAAATCACTGTTCGTGACTTTGCCGTTTGTATTGGAGCTATATGATATAGTCACCCGATCTTGATCAAATTTGGCACAATTATTAATAAGAACACAAAACTGACAAATACCAACTTTTATGACAATAGCTATAAAATTAATGAAGTTATTGAGAAAGTCACTGTTTCGTGACTTTGACGTTTGTATGGGAGCTATATGATATAGTGGTCCGGTCTGAATCCGAGATATACAACGCCTGCAGTATATACAAGCCTACGTGCAAAATTTCAGCTCTGTAGCTCTTACGGTCTCGGAGGAGTTCGCGTTGATCCAGACGGACGGACATGGCTAGTTGAACTCGTCTCGTCGTGCTGATCAAGAATATATATACTTTATATGGTCTGAGATGCTTCGTTCTATGCGTTGCACACTTCTGACCAAAATTAATATACCCTTTTTGCAAGGGTATAATAACAATGAAGTAAAATGAAGTAAGTAGGCCATCGCTGATCAAACAAAACAACCCCAAAACCACTTTTAAATCATAAGTTCATATAATTCTTGAACATATGTATCATAATTCGACAAAAAAATCCCAACTTAAAAATTGTATTTGTATTACACTGTCTTAAACTGAGAAGTTTAAGACACATAGTCATTGATCATTCTTAGGCAGCAATTCGACTTTTTATACAAATTATTTATAACATTCACTCCTATAATTACTACTATAATTACCCTTGCAGAGGGTATTATAAAATTGGTCAGATGTTTGTAACGCACAGAAGGGGACGTTTCCGACCCCATAAAGTATATATATTCTTGATCAGCATGAGAAGCTGAGTCGATATAGCCATGTCCGTCTGTCCGTCCGTCCGTCCGTCTGTGCAAATCAACTTCACGCCGGCATCTTAAGAGCTATCGGAATGAAATTTCATATTTGAGCTACTTTTAGCCGGGAGATGATAAAGTATGAAAATTGTGAGGATCGGACCACTATATCATATAGCTGTACATTTTTGCAAAAATTGGAGTATCCCCATGAAATTTACCAATATGATAGTATTTGACATAAATTGACAGATCCCAAAATTTGAATCTGATCGGATAAATAGAACAGAAGTTACAGTCAACACAAATCGGTTCAAATGATGACCTAGTAGACACATGCATACACACACACAGACGCAGCGCTACAAGAACTGTATGTGTATGCGTGTTGTGCTTTGCTTAGGGAATGATGCAAGAAGAAAGAAAATTTATTATAAAAAGAGAAATAATTTGAATGTTTTGTTTGTGAATTGATGAATTCAGTTGCAGGGAAAGAAATTTCAAAATGTAAAAAAATTATTGCGAAAGACTGCAAGGGTATATAAACTTCGGCATTGCCGAAGTTAGCTTCTTTGATATTTTCCGTACAAACTGATTCAATAAATTCGAACCTAAAATAAGAAATTATATACCTTTATGTACCTATTGTTAGTTGATCCCTACGAAATTTATGACAAAATTTGAGTTGTACTACTAATGAACTGGTTTTGCTGCTAGAAAAGAAATCATGAATTATCATAAAAGAAATAGATTCATAATTATATAGCTCACACATTTGGCTTCAATGATTTGCATTTTTCATTAGCATTATGAATCCGAAAATAGAACATATTACAGATTTCAATTCAGTCATATGTAGAACTCGTTTTCTATTGAAAAGGTTCTCATATGCTTTTGGAATCGAATGGATTAGTGGGCCGTCATG
The DNA here is from genome assembly GCA_018150345.1 of Drosophila equinoxialis. Classification (NCBI taxonomy): domain Eukaryota; kingdom Metazoa; phylum Arthropoda; class Insecta; order Diptera; family Drosophilidae; genus Drosophila; species Drosophila equinoxialis. The sequence goes on from JAECWI010000112.1 coordinate 343,633, forward strand.
AAGGGCGCTAGGGGGGAGCATTGATTTTAGCCAAATTAGATGCATACCAGGCTGTTGTTCCATTTTATTTCTTTCTTTTTCCTCCTCTCGTCTGTATGCCACCAAATGTTGCTCCTGATGTTGCTGTTTGCTGCATGCAATTCATTTACATAAGAAGCCTCCCACAAAGTCCGTGCTCCAAGCACCCTCCAACCCCTCAATGTAGGTCTTTTTTTCATTTTCTTGAACATGTAGAGCATTTTGCAGCCAAAGAGTTAAGGAGTTTCGAAAAAGACACAAAAAAAACAAAAAATGTCTAGCGGCCAAACGAAGGCAATCACGATTTTGTGTCTGAAACGTTTTTTGCGCGTTTTTTCAATTTCCCATTTTTTTTCGTCTTTTTTAGTTTGGGGGTTTTTTTTTTTTGGTTTTGAGGAAAAGGCCACGCAGTCGGTCCAAATAGGAAAAAAAAAAAACACAGATAGAGAGCCTAAGTTTGTTTTTTTTTGCGTTTTCGAGGCGACTCTAATTGTTTCCGTCTGTTAATAAAAATATTTCAGTCCAGTTACAAATTGAAAACAAGGCGTTCAAGGAGGTCTGCCGCTGCTGCTGTTTATGCAACGCCTCACAACGACAACGACAAAAAGGCAAAGCAAATGCAACAAAATGCAAATTGACATTTACGTGGTTGCAACACCAAAAACGAGCAAAAAAAAAAAAAAAACACTAAAGACACTCACACACAACACAAAATAAAGGCAGGCAAATAAGGAGCAATACAATGAAATTTTGGCGACACTTTTTTCTCAGTTTCGTTCACGTCATCTTGTGTTAAAGGTCAATGAGTCTCGTTGGGCCGGCGACGATGACAATGATCATGATGACGATGATGATGATGACAACTTAGGGTTAGTGGACCTGAACCTGGAACTGCTTTTGTTTGCTTGCGCAATTTTGGAATCCGAGCAGGAGCTTCTAAGTCCAAGTTAGTTCCAAGCCCAAGCAATGTGGCACCATCTTGATGATGATAATGTCAGTCATACCCAAAGACAGGGAGAGAGAAAAACGTGTCGAATGTTGCCATTTTTGGATCTACCATATAATGTTGCGGGTGGTGCGGCGTTGCGTTTATTTTATACTGTCGGCTTCTTACCATTTTCTACTGGCGGCTTTTAAGTAATTTGTATGTAACCCAATAAACAAAAGCAAAAATAACAATGGGCAATGAAGAAAATGCAGGGCAAGAAAGAACACTTTCCCGTCGTATGGGAAATCTGCGAAGCGTATCCAAAAAAAAAACAACGCAAAAAAATCGTTTTAAAATAAACGGGCTGACCTCATTAAGGGGGTTGGGAGTCGAGTTGGAGTTGGAGTTTGGTAAGCAATCAGTAATCAGTGTGGGTAGCAGAGCTTTCAAAAGACGAAAAAAGAACAATAAAATTACAGTAATCGCTTTTGGTAATGCTCTTCCAGGAGGGGTCACTAGAACGTGGAATAGAGTGTAGATAGAGTAGAGTAGGGCTAGGGCTAAGGAAAGGGTGGTGTGTTCAAGCGAGCATGAGATGATGAACTTGCAAAGACAACTCCCAATGACGATGACGATGACGCTGAGTTTTGTTTTTGTTTTTTGGCGAACTTGCGTTGGTTACGCTTTGGCGAATTCTCTCTTTAGAGCTCCCCATCAGCCCGTTCCATCTAGCCAATTCCAATGGGTTTGTTAACCTTCGAAGACACTTGGCCTGGCAGTGCCATGAAATTGGCTCACCGTATGATGATGGTGGGTGATGTGGGTAATGTGGGTGAGAAGACGGTGACGGTGACGGTTAGAGGCTACATCTCAAAGCAAACAATCAACACACATAACGGTGAAATTTTAAATTAAATGGTGAAATGGAGGAGGAATCGAGTTGAAAGCTTTGTGGGAAAGCAGCAAAATAGACAACAACAAAAAATATCAGAAAAAATGAAACGAAATGAAAGAGAAAAACTATTCCTGCAATAAAATGTTGCTGCAACATGTTGCTAGGACTTGTCATTTGATGGCCTTTCAATTTTGTTTTTTTTTTTTTTTTTTTTCTTTCAATGTTAATGGTTTGAATGATTTCTACCGATTTGTGATTTGTTAATGGTTTGAATATTAAGTTACAATTATCCGACAGATTGGACGAAGAGACAAATGGTCCGACAGACAATCAACAGCCACTGTCATGGTCACATTTCACTTTCAGCAACATCACATCAATGGGAAATCGTGATGAAATTGATTTGCGGCTCTTCACTACTTCTTCGGTTTTATTCACAATCATAGTTACCGACAGCTGACACAGTGAAAAAGGGGTGGCAGGGGTAGGAGGGGGATTAGAGATTATCATTTCTTTATCCCCCCCCCACCACCACCACCATTGCCCACTTACCACCTTCCCAATCCTCTTTTTATGCTGCATAATTTTCTCGCTTTCCAGCTATTTTGCATTTTTGCAACTAAAAAAAAAACAACAACAATCGACAACAAACAGGCATTGGCCATTTGTCTGTCTCTTTTGTGATATTCCACTGTCAAATTTGCGAACGGACAAACTGCTTGAATGCATCTATGTATACCCCCAACTCCAATCTCCTTTCCTACTTACTCTATCAATCTATTCACCTCCCCATTTGCCTCTTTAACACGAAACTGAATTTAATTTGCTTTTCTGTTTCTTCATTTTATTTGCCTCTTTTTTGTTACTGCTGTTGTTGTTATTGTTGTTGTTGTTATTGTTTTTGTTGCTGCTATTGTTGTTGCATTTATTTATTTGGCATGTTTGTTGTCTAATTGAGCGAGAAATTGCCGTTGATTGATTGTTTTTGCATGCAATGTTAGCCATTTTATTGCTTTTTGTTTGGGCCATCAATTGTGACTTAGTTTTGCTTAGCAACAGCATTTTAAATAACTTCACTTGATACTCATAGACTAGATACTTCATACTTAGATAATTTAATTTTCACATTATTAGGATTAAATTTAATTATTAAATGTAAAATTCTGATTTCTAATTTCAGCAAAATTTTATAACCACCTCTCTCTAGTTTTAGAATAGTAAAAGTATTTACACAAAAATTGTTTTGAGTTGCGAACAATATCATTTGAAAAGGCAACATTTTGATAAACAGGCCTTGAGTATGTATATTGTATATAGTACATATATCCTCATAATAAACGGTAAATCTATATATTAAACAGTTTTAGTTAGATTGAATATCTTAGAATAAAAAAGGGTTCATCTTTTAATTAAAACATATCAATCCTAAAAGCAAAAAATTTGAATATTTTTTGAAACACTTGCCCTTGTTTGTTTACCAATCAATAACTCTTATTAATTAATCTTTTGGCATCCAATCAATGAACTATCATTTATTCTTCTATAATGTAAAATGTCTTTTAAATGACCTTAAGGAAGCTTGAGGAAATTGAGAATCAAATTCTTTGGCTAGTTATATTGTAAATTACACCTTCAAATTGTTTTGCCGACTTAATCCCCAAAGTTGACGTCTATTTAAATTATATGAGTATAAATGGAATGATAATTTATGCAGTCAAAACAACGAAGGAAGCAATGACCTACTTTTTCGATTTTATTACATAGGGTAAATTATGCTATATAAGCCAAAGTTTGTGACGAAGGCTTGCTTAATTTTATCTAATTTTTTCATAGTTTTCCCTAAGCCTTGTGTAATATTTGCCGCAAGGAGTAAATGAAATGTATGCAGCAAAAAGACTTGAAAAAAGAAAACTGTGCTATGAAAGCGCCCGCAGGTGAAAATTAAAAGAAAATTGTTACTCACTTAAATAATAAAAGCTAACGAAACTGAGCAAGTTTAGATTACCTTATGAAGTGTTCATATGTATCGTGAGTTCTCTTATTATAAAGATTAAAAACAGAATCGATATTTTTAAACAGGAGATGAAAGATTTAATGTAAATAGAGCGATTTCTCAATTCTAAGTTTATATTTAAACAGAATTCAGAGAGGGAGAGAGAGAGTTAACCTCTTTTTGCAACATAAATGTCAATCTCAATTACGATGACCCTTTTCTACATTTTCTGTGCATGCAAAACTATTCCATTTTAAACTATCACAGTATTTGGTTTGTTGTCCATTTAGATACATGTGGAAAAAAATGAAACTGTCATGTTTATGGTAATTAGTAGCTAATGGGTTCTACGCCATTGCAGATGTTAATTAGCAAGGCTGGAGGCAAACATTCATACTGCTTGTGTTGCATCTTGGGCAATTTGTGGTGCAGTAGTTGACTCTAGTATTGTGTGTTGTGTGTGGTGAATGAGTGAGTGGTTGTCTTTGTTTCCTCTATTGAGTGCCGCACAAATTATAAGCCATTGCGAAAAAAATACATATGAGCAACAAACTTCAGCTAAATCGAAACTTATTAATTTTCAAACGGGTTAGTCAAAGGCTGTCGATGAGCGGACACATACATACACACAGGGGCATGGACATGGACGCGGACATTGGCGATCTTTGGCCATGGCCGGCCATTTATCAATTCATGAGCTTGGCATGGTATGGCGGGGCAGGACCGAGAGAGAGGGAAAGCCATAAACTAACGAATTGGAAGTGTGAAAAAGTACAGACAGTTTTGGGCATGGGAATGGGAAGTAGTAGCATTGCATTAGCTGCACAGGTGTCCATTTAATTGACATTCAACGAGGCTCACCAGAGCAGACCTGAGCATCAATATTTGATGAAGTGTCTGGCACAATCACAGTGATAAACGTTGAGGGATGCGGGGAGTATTTCAATTTTGCTTGTTTACCTGCCTGCCTGCGTGTCCGCTTAGTTAGTCAATTGTATAATAGACCCTAAAAATCTTGAAATTTATCTTTTTGACTTACCAACCGAATTGATGACATAAGTGGCCGGCGGCTTTAGGACACTGCGTGCAAACGCTCCACGCAGCACTTCAAGTGCGCATGGCTCCGCGGTGACCAACAGCATTCCAGGTGCCACATGACCGGCATATTTGAGGGCACGTGTGGCAGCAGTCAGTGGACCATTCCACCAGCATTGTGCATTAGCGGCCAGAAAGTTCTGTAGAGAAAAACAACAGCAAAAGAAGATGTTAAAGATGAGTCACGGGTAAAGAAGAGAATTGTGTTGGTTATGTCTTATTATATAGAAGGAAATAGCATGCATAACTTAGGTAGGTAATCAAATTAAAGTAACTGTTGTAACAGTTGGTAAAAACGGTTAAAAGCGCCGCTCTTTCAAGCAAAGACAAAGCGGAAGTTCAATGGGTGTTGAACAAGCCCAGCCTTCAATCTCATCAGCTAATTGACAAATTGCAGTGCACCAAGTGGCATAATTGGTGGCAAACTGTCTGTCTGCCAGCCCATCCATCTATCCAGTTAGCCAGCCTAGCTGTTTTAAGAATTACCCATCCCGCTCTATCTCTCTCTCCCTCTTTCTCTCTCTGATGGTGGGCGTGACAAATCCCGCAATCGGGGTCTTGGCAACCATCAATTAACCAAAGCGGATTGTTAAACGCTCCCATGATGAATAAAAACAGAAACCACACACACACACACACCATCAATGAAATCTTAGAGGCGCCACAAAAGCAAAATGCAAATCCTTAACACGTTCTGACCGACTTGCAAAAATCATATACCCAATGTAGAGCCAATCTTTGGTGGTACTGGCGATGATGCTGCTGCCACTGCTGCCTCGGAGGCAGCAAATAAATGTCCAATTTGTGCTGTGACAGGAACACTTGAGGCACGTTTTCGATGTAAACATGGTCCAAAAAAAAGGGTCGAATCCAAAAAGTCAAACACAAAAACAAAAAAACTTTGCGAAGGGGAAAGATCGTTCAATGATGATGACGAATGTTAGAATACCCTGTAATCAATCCAACGAGTTAATGAGTTAATAACAATCGTGCAAGAGATTTACAAGCATCAATTTTATCGGCGTCGAAATCAACAACTTGCAATATATCAATCCTTTAGCTTTCAGGAAAAAGCAAATATACCCCTGCATATGCCAACGCTTCCAGAGCATACAAAACGATGAAGGAAATGCACTCAGGTTTAAAGTGCAAGCTGAATAGGGTTTTTTTTTGCCTTGGTTTTTTTGTAGCCGCCGGAGTTTCACGCTCTCTGCCCATGCTGTGTCGCTAATGAACATCACCCAGTTTGAATATTTGACCTTTTTCTGGCTATGGAATGGCAGATGAAATAGATGGATGTTTGCGATGGTTAGTTCGTTCGTTTGGGACAACTTTGCCATTTCTTTGTGGTCACTCCTTTTGGGCTTTAATGTCGCCAACTTGAGGCCTGATGCTGACTCTTTGTGGTGTCTTTTATACAATAGTTGAACCATTGTCGGCGGCGACTCTCCTCGCCCCAGGGTTCACAATTAATGTGGAAAGATGGATGGATGGAGAGAAGGCGCGGAAATTAACTCGTCATTGCTTGCCTTCGAGGCGAATCGGCAACATTTGGCGTCATCCCCAAATGGGCGGCTTTACCTGTCACGCGTTCCATTATTATCTATGCAATCATAGCTGGACCTAAGAGTATGAGTTTTGAGTCTGGGCCTCGGTCTGGGCCTTGGCCTGGGCTACGGATCAATTTTAGTGCCGCATCATTGCTATACAGACGACAGAAGACAGACACGAGACCAAAATGCCACGACAATCATCATCAAAGGCCTACTTATAAAGGCTTTAAGCATTGATTTAAAGGTGGCGGGGGGAGGAGGAGAGGTAAATTTAAAATTTACGGTTTCATCGTGGCTTTTCTTTATTTTGGTGTTTTTGTATTTATTTCGGAAGTATGCGAAACTTTTAATAATCAAATCAAATGCCCAAACCGTTTGTTCGTTTGCGGTGTATGAAAGTAATTTTCTCTTGAAAAGTCACTTAAAAAGTTTCGTTAGTTGTTGTTGTTGTTGTTGTTGTTTTTGGATGGCTTTCATTGGAACTTTTACTTAATTTCATGTAATAGAAAACTATCCAACGAAACTCCCACAAATAATAATATTTTTAAGTTGAAAGAAATAAACATACACACAAACACACGAAAAACTAACGAAACTATCACCAAAGAGTCAGTGGCAGGGGCAGGGGCAGGCGAGGAAGAGTAAGAGTCGAGCAAAGTCAAGAGTGGCAGGCAGTCCGACGAACAGACTGACTTTGTATCTCATGTGGGGAGTTGAGATATGTGGCTGCTGCTGCCGTTTGAAGAGATCTCTCTCTAGTGTGTGTGTGTGCCGCATAAAAAGATAATAACAATATACAAACAAATGCGCAGTGAGGCAGCAGCGGCAGCATCAACAACAGCAGCAGCTTCAAATGCCCCTCTGCTGCTGCCTACTGCGGACTTGGAGCTTAATAGAGTTATGATTAAGTATAATAATCCTTGACCTTTCCACTAACCAACATCAAGTTGCAGCCAGTCGTTTCGAAGCCCAACAATTTCAACAACAGCAACAACAACTTAGGCACAAGTCAAAAGCATATTTGTGTGCTGTTATTTTTTGTACATTTTTTGGTTATTATTTGTTGTTGTTGTTGTTGTGGTAGTTGTCTTTGGAGACCCTTCATTTGACTTTAAAAGCGGCATTTACTTTTCACAAATCAAAGAAACATGTATATGTACGATGAAATCATTTTTTTTTTTCCTACATCTAAGTACGAAATGAGAAAGCTGAAAGAAGTAACAATAGAAGGCAAGGCATATAGTAACTACATATATGTAAATTGGTAAAAAGTCAAGAGCTAAGAGTAGTCCAACAAAAAAATAAAAGTATTGGCTTAACCAATTAACTTCATTCAAATCTAATCTAATGAAAACCCCCATCATCATCATTGATTTTTATAAAAAAGAAAGAATTATATTTTTTTTTGTGAGATACAGGGCTGGATTTAAGAAAAGGCAAGCGGGGCTACACAAAAGACGGGCCTGACAAAATGAAGACTACTTTCGGAAATATCTCCTCCTATAGTAGAAACTGTTGTCTAACCTTAAGAATACATTTTTTAACCCCATTAACTCCATTATCAGTGATAAACTGCGACAGGAATATGAATCTAAAGGATTATTGCCCAATAGAATGCATTATTTCTTGGCTTATTTCTGCAAGGTATTACACAGTTAACCACAATTAAATCCCATTTCGTTCGCTTGCCATATCTAAACCCTGTCATCATTGTTTATTCTAGAATAGTCGTCTACCCTCTCTGTTTGTGGATGTTAGGGGTTGGTGGGGTGTGTAAGTGTGGGCTGCTCTGAGACAATGAAACTTAGCGCCTGTCCGGATGAATCGTTTGCCAAGTAAACATAAATACAGGGAACGGACGGCAACTACGACTGCGACTACGACTACAAATCCAATCAATGCTGCAACTAAGATAAGGATACAAATTGCATTGGAGCCACAAACTATGAGTGGTACTTATGTATATAAGAAAGGATGGGAGGGGAACTGTAACTCTAAACCGACGCCCACTTCAAACGCAATGAATTGAGTTGAATTGGGAACAAGCAACCCCATGAATGGAATGGCAAAGGAATAGAGGAAGATGAAAGGCTGACTGACTGGCTGACCAACGTCTGTTGCAATTTGCACTATACTTAAGCCTAGGCCTTGCTTGTGATTTGCTTTTTGGTCAGTGGAGCGTGGCATAGAGTCCTTGGGCCAGTTATCGGGAATGGGGTTAAGGGATGGTTGCAGCAGCAGCTAGCGGGGAGGATTACCAGGTTCATTGACCTGAAATCTACAACAAATCTACTCTTGGCTAAACATGCGATTTGTTTTATTAGTTTTTCCCCAACCAACCAACCAAAAAAAGAAAATACCGAGTCCATTCTCTCTCCTTTGGCTAAAAATAAATTGCCAGCGAGGCCAGCTGTTGGCAAAAGTCCTATTTCGATTCCAAGTTCTAGCAATTGATGACACTTCCTAGAGTCCTGGTTCTCCTGCAACAAAACTTTTTGGCAACTCTTTATTGCGATAGTTGTTGTTGTTTTTGCTTTTCTCAGCAATTAATAAAAAATATACTATATCCATAAACATATAAATGTGAATAGATATATGTACATATATTGTGTACATACTTTAGAAACCCCGAGGTTAGTTGCATTGTCTTTTCGTCGTCGTTTTTTGTTTTTTTCCGATTTTTTTGTCTGTCTCGGTTTGCTGGAAAACTTTTGCAATTGCAAAACTTCTAACAAACAAAACGTAAAACGAAACTAAAAACTAAATGAAATAAAAACAAAAGAGCCAAATGAAAGTTGGCAACTCGACTGACAGATACTCTGTATTGATGTTGAATATAGTAAATTTTCAAAATTTGTTTTGCCAAATTTTATGTTTACTGAAATTAAAGCTAAACTCATAATGCAAAACTGAGAAAACACTGTTGAATTTATAGTCTCTCCAAACGGAAAATTGAAATACTTTAGTAGGCTATCAGTGAAGGGTATGAGACGGGAAAAACGAGCGCCAATTGCAAAAATATCAGCTGTAAAAAATCAGCGCCTCAATTTAAAACCGAAGCGTGAAAAGTCTATTAGGACGGTTGACGACGAGGCGACGTTTGGGAACTGCTGGGAGGCAACTGTGGGAACAATCAAGTGTGCTTAACTAATCCCCACCAACCCCGGGCCACCCGCCGCCCCTCCACTGCATACATATATTTGGTCTTTTTTTATACCATCCACCCATAGGGTGAAATGGTATATTAATGTCGCCAGAATGTATGTAACAGACAGAAGGAAGCTTTTCCGACCCCATAAAGTATATATATTTCTGATCAGCCGAGTCGATCTAGCCGTGCCCGTCTGCCCGTATGAACACCTACATCTCGGAGACTATAAAAGATAGAGCCACCAAATTTGGTATGTAGGCTCGTGTAGTATGTGAAGTGGTCGAGTTTATTTTAAATTTTTGCCACGCCTCTTTCCGCCCCCCTAATTTGAAAATCAAAAAAATCAATTATTCTACCTTGTGCAATCAACTATGGCACACTTAAATTCGATACCAATATCCAAAATTTATCCAAATCGGATTAAAAATAGCCAAGTTATGCATATAAATGGTTTTCCATAAAGCAAGAGATGGCCGTTGGCTGGTGGTGGCGCTAGAGTGCTCATATGCTTGGGTGAGCGAAATATTGAGAAGATACGCTTGTAAATGAGAACAGAATTCTTAAAAAAAACGTAAATTCATTTGTTATTATAAATTTGAAATATTTGTTTTACTGGTGTATGGTATACCTAAGTCGGCGAAACGACTTACTTACTTCATTTTTAACTGCACCTGAAAAAAGCAAAAAAGTAAAAAAAAAAAAAAAAAGTGTTCTGAGGCTGCTTTTGAATTTGATTTGTTGCAATTGTTATTGGGTGTTGCTTTGTTGTCTTTTTGGCGTTGAAGCTTCGTTGGCACTTGCTGAAATGTCTGGTCGGTTTGATATTGGCCTGACTCTAACTCTGGTACTCAGTCTGCGCCTGGGCCGTCTTTTGTACTTTGTACTTGCTAACTCTGCCATTGTCTGTCATTCATTTGGTATAAAGCTAGTTAAATAGAATGCTATACACACACACACACACACACCATATGGGGAAACACTATTCCGGTGTCTAGCATTTAGCACGCAATTTATATATGTATGTACATATATCTAACTAACTATCTACCTACTCATATATGGCATATTCATAATATAATATAGGCTGTTTGTCATTCAATCAATGTGGCAATCATGCAATAGATTCGTTGTTGTTGTTATTGTTTCCATGTGACCAAACTAATGAGAAATTTTTAGTTCCTTCTGCTTAAACAATTAGTATTGCATTTGCCATGATATACAACATCAATTTAATGATTTATCATTAAAAATTGAAAAAAGGTAATTAAGCTAACAACATGCCATATTATTACAAATTATTATTAGACTTATTTGTATTATATACTTACTATCTTCATCTTTATGAGAATCTTTCTAAAAATAATTGATTCAGCAAAAAACTGAATGACGTGAAGGGCTCTTCAATTTTGCAAAAGTTTTGATTTATGAAATCAAAATACTTTTCAATTTTCTTACCTATTGTCCTTTTTGTTTTAAATTATTCTTATTAATTATTGCCAATTATAAACTAATTTATTGGTTTGTGGTTAATTGAACTTACACAAGCTTTCGAAAAAAATAGCAACTCTCAGCCCAATATCGATATCCAAATGAAATGCCAATCGTTTTCGAAGCAATATACACCCATGGACATATTAATACTTAGCTGTGAGCTTCAGGATTCGCTATTTTTAAATTATGTGGCAAGTTCTACGATCAGAAAACTGATACCAGCCCTAATATGTTGACCATAATTCGAAAAATAGACACTTTTTCAGTTGGTCAGACTAATAGGTGTCTTCTGTATTCTGGTGTTTATTTGAAAAATATGTAACTCTGGTTCAATATATTATTAAACTCTACTGAATACATTAAGTAGTGTCAATATTCACAATTATTCTTCATAAGTTGTTCCATATTCGTGGGCACAGACGACTTTGATTACCTGCAGAACTCACACGGGTGTTGCACCTTGAATTTCAGTATTTTTCCCAAAATTGTGTGCCCTTAGGGCAAGCAAGATTAACAATCGGTTTTTAAGGTTGTTCTTAAAAGTTCTTACTAGAATTAATGTCCGATGATTTACTTTTCCACGCAAGGTGTCGGGGTGTTGCCCTTAAACCCGGGCATAACCTCTTTGGAAAGCTTGTTAAATAATGTTACCCAATTGACATCTTTATCAAAAAGTCACCACTTTCTTGGATATCCAATAAAATCTTTCACAGGAATTTGCCCAGTTTCGGTACTTCAAGCAATCATTTGTAAAATTGTGTCTCTTGGTGATTCTCACCTGGATCTCAATAGTTGTCAATAAACGTTTTTTACGATTCTTTATCGATATCGATATGTCGATATCGATAGTGTCTAACGACTTGTACCCCATGTACATGCCACTGAGGTACCGATCAGGAAGTCGGGTTCGTCGTATCTTTATTTCGGAGTTCGACACATATTTTTAAAAGCTTAAGAACATTTGTAATTCAATATTCTGAAAGTCCTGGATTTGTATCAATGTTTTCAAAGATGTTGATTAATTCTCTCTCTCTATTCCCCCAGGGAGCAGCCTAATCCTTTTATACAATAAAGTTCTAACTAAACCTTGTTTTATTTCAATATTCTTCCCTTTTAAAGACAAAAATAGAGTTTGTAAAATATTACATAATTTATTACTTTCTTTCATCAGTTTCATCATTAACCCAAACCAGAGGGCCGGGGTTAACTTCGACCGCGTCGAAGTTTGTATACCCTTGCAACTGTTTTGGTAATTCTTTCCTTACCCACAGCCATCAAAGTGTAAAAACGTTTTATCCAAAAAGACTAATGTTTGCGAAAGAACGGCCTTCAATCTTAGCATAGGATATAACGAACTTTTTGATGAAAGTCACTGTTTTCCACCTATCGTTTCTATGGGAGCTATATGATATAGTCACCCGATCTTGATCAAATTTGGCACAATCATTAGTAAGAACATAAAACTGACAAATACCAACTTTTATGACAATAGCTATAAAATTAATGAAGTTATTGAGAAAGTCACTGTTCGTGACTTTGCCGTTTGTATGGGAGCTATATGATATAGTCACCCGATCTTGATCAAATTTGGCACAATCATTAATAAGAACATAAAACTGACAAATACCAACTTTCATGACAATAGCTATAAAATTAATGAAGTTATTGAGAAAGTCACTGTTTCGTGACTTTGACGTTTGTATGGGAGCTATATGATATAGTGGTCCGATCCGGCTGAATCCGAGATATACAATGCCTGCAGTATATACAAGCCTACGTGCAAAATTTCAGCTCTGTAGCTCTTACGGTCTCGGAGGAGTTCGCGTTGATCCAGACGGACGGACGGACGGACGGACGGACGGACATGGCTATTTAAACTCGTCTCGTCGTGCTGATCAAGAATATATATACTTTATATAGTCTGAGATGCTTCGTTCTATGCGTTGCACACTTCTGACCAAAATTAATATACCCTTTTTGCAAGGGTATAAAAACGGTCTGGGCATAATAAAACACACCTATTATTATGTCCAGGCCTTAATTTTTGGGTTAATGGACTAAAATAGTTTTTACCGAATTGGAAAGTGAGAACAGAGAACAATTAACATTATACTTTTTGTATGCATTAGCATCTTAATTTATCGTTATTCTCTATCCGAAATTTATATTGATTGCTTTCAAATAATTGTTGGATAAAACTTGGCTGAGATATTTACTGTATACAAGTTTCTTGCAGATTATTCTTGTTGGAATTTTACAATGTTTGCATTCGGAAATGTGACTATAACAAGTCTTTTCAGGATTTACTTTTATATATTTAATATGGTGAATGTAATCAAATAAGATTTAAACATTTTAAATAGTGTTAGTCGGCGTTACTATTTATTTAGATTATTTTCATGAATGAAACCAAAGGAAATCGCAAAAGGAACAGCAGGGACAATTTGAACAAAGTCCTTGAAAAAAGAGTCTGACGCTTTTAAGAATTAAGGAGATTCCATAAGAATACTTATGTATTTATGTAGAGAAATGTTTTCACTTTGATTTGCCCATTGTAATTCCCATTGCCCCAGCACTAAAACTAAAACAAGCCAATTCTAAACGCCGTGGTTGAACAACGTACAAAAGGTTTTCAAATGCAATTTAAACACATTTCGAGATAGCAAAGCGAACAAAAAATACTGTTAAAACCCATATATTGATGTTTTTGTTGTTGGCTGGCAATTACCTGTCGCCTGGCGTGACCAAAACAAAGCTTCAACTTGAACTCAAGCTGTTGCTGCTGCCACTGGACACCGAGCAATACCAATACCAATACCAAAAATAAAAAACCAACTGAAATCCAAGGCGACCTTGCCGCCGTCTCTCGACTCTAGACTGGCTTGCTTACATAATGAGTGAGTGAGTGAGTAACACAAACAAGTGGCAAGTGGCACAGACCTAGAGACATGGAAGCTATTGAGACAAGACGCGACGGGGCAAATAGTCGCCTTCTGCTGAACTAAAGCACGGTTCAATGTTTGTCAATTAAATTAGTCGATCATCGCCAATCACAACGAAAATCAATCATAAAGGCACACACACAAACACACACACACGCAAAGCAATTATACATAGTCAATAATAATGAATAAACAAACAAACACAAAAAGACGGGCGACAAAAAGTTAATTTACGTTTAAATGTTGCAACATCAAATCAAAGCCTAAGCAAACCAAAGCAATCGAATTGTCGTTGTTCAATTCCATTAAACTCAATCAAAGCAATTGAAGATGCTTTATATGAAAAGAGAGAGTACAAGAGTGTTACAGTAGGGAGGGGAATGGGGGGTTTTGTTTTTGTTAGTGCCGCGTGCCGATAAATCAATTTACTTGGCTCGCCTCCGTCGTCTGTCCAGACTTTGGCTTAATTTTCATTTTTTTCCCCTTTTTTTCTGTTTGATTGTGGGCAACAGCTTAACAAGCTGCAAGTTGAATGCAAGTGCGGATGGAGCTGAGTGGAGTGAGTGGAGTGAGTGGAGGAAGGCCAACTGCCCCTTATGATGTTCTCACTTACTTTCCCTTTTTATTTTCAAATGATAAAAAAAAGGCATTCTAAAAATGTTCATTGCCAATTTTATGAATACATTGCAGTTTATGTGTTTCTCTCCCACACTTCCACAGCCCCTGCCCCCTCTCCCCTCTCTCTCTCTCTCTCTGATGTGTGCCTTTCCATTCGTTTTTGTTTTTGAGACAGATGACGCCATTTGTTCGCATCCGTTGAGCTATTTCAAAAAACTTGTTGCAAGTTTATTAATTTGAAAAACAAGTCAAGTTGATTTAGGTGAAGTCATTTGCGTGCAAAAAATACACAAAAACCACACAGCAACAACAACATTAACAAAACGGTTCAGAGATCACATTTTGTGTTTTTTTTTTTTTTTTTGGTGGTGGGGTGGTGCTGTAGGGTGCTGCAAGGGGGAGAGGGGTCACCGAGAGAGATCAGAGTCGTACCTTGGTGGACTGTGTGTTTGTTTCTACGACACAAAGTTGGTTGGCAAATAATAAAAATTCATTTTATACGCCGGAAAATTGACTTTAGTTAGAGTGAGTCGCGGCCTTAAATCATTCTTCTCACTGAGCTCAGTTGGCATTTAAAGCCTTTGACTACAACGCGACTGAGGCAACAAAAACCATAACCGAAAACAACAACAAAAGTAAATAAAAATAAACAATTGACTCGATTTTAATATGCTTGACTATAAAAGCTCTCACGGATGTGGAGTGAGGCAGAGTCCCCAAAAAAGCAATCAAGAACAAGTTTCCAGAACTAGAACTACATAAATATATTTCTATATACATATGTATATGTATCTGTTATATGCAAACCTAATGGAATGCAACTAAATTTAATATCCTTAAATTCACTTGAAAATTTAAATTGATTTGATTTTCACATTAGATCAGAGAAATGCTCCTATATAAATTGCATAGACATATTCATGGGACAACTTAAATCAGTATAAAGCAGTATAAAGATGATGGTTACAGAGCTACATAGGGATTTATTTTGCAAAGCAGCTGAACTATTACCCTCTCTTTCTTTCGCATGGAAAATATCGCTGCATAGGTAAAAAAGGACGAACAGGTAAGTATAAGCACATATATTTTCGCAAGGGAACGAAGTCTATCGAATTGTTATCCGATTTTGATTAACAATATCTCATTCGACGGCTAATTCATTATCTTTTGTAGTAACGTGTAGTTTTAGTTTAGAATGAATTAGTGGATAAATTGGATCCTGGCCCCAAAAGAGATAAACATTTCATACAATTTTATTAAATATTCTTTTCGTAATTATTTCAGACAAAAGTCAAATAGAAATGCTATTGAAATTGAGCAACTTGAGAAAATCTGAAAAAAAAAACAAGAAAATGAATTATGTTTTCCACGATTCAAAGCTGGATATGGACACATATATGAATATATGATCCGATAAATTTTCTGTTTATATTCATTCCTCACACCCCTTGATGGCCCATATGGCCACATGCCATAATAAAACTATATAAATATATGAATATTTTATGGTTGTGCCTTCTTTTTTTCTTCGTATAATAATTCTTAACCGTTTTCCTGTCTGTCGGTTAATATGCTAAAGTTATGGTCAATTGTATTATTTTATACTGTATAAATTGTGTTTGTGTTTCGCTTCCCATAATTTCCATAAGAATTACACAAGTTTGTGTTTTGTTGTTTCTTTTTATTTTGGTCTGTTAATTATGGCACACCCAGAAAACTTAATTTCCCACACCGGAAGCGCTACAAAACTTGTCTTGAACTGCGCCTCAATGGAAAAATTATAGAAACAAAAGAAGTAATAGGAAGAAACCTTTTTGTCACCCTTCAATAAGAATAATTTACACTTGATTGCATAAGTTTTTCTTTTAAATGATAAAATACAAATAACTTTCTGACTGACTGACTGACTGATTGATGGACTGATGAACTGACTGACTAACTACTCATAACTTATCGCTTGCTTGAATGACCACGAAGAAGAAAATTCGTAAAATTTTTGTTGTTTCTTTTCCATTCTCCATTCATTCAACAACTTCCAACTGACTTCCCCCGTTTGGAGGGGGGAGTCAAAGTTTTAACTCGTAAATATTTCAATAATTTCACGCAGAGTTAGTGGCCCAAATTAAAACTGTAAATGGTTTATGCTTGGCCCTTATTTAATAATCATCTTCTTCGTCTCTTCCTACCATCTCTATCCCTCTGTCTCACTCACTCGCATGGCTCATTGTCATTGTACCCCCGCGTAGTCGTATTCAGGGCACGCTCCGGTCTCTTATCTCTGCTTAACTCCGAAGCACGTAATATTAATTAGCTCACACACACACACACACACACATCGAATGTGTGTATTCTGACTCCGTTGAGTCTTACTTCTGATATTTTTTTTGGATTTCTCGTTTTGTAATTTTTGTATGCGGTGTAAAATGCATAAACCAAAAAGCATTGTTCAATTCAACTCAGTCAAGGGAATTGAAACGAATGTGTACTAAAAGCGACATTTTAAAATGTTTTTTTTTTTTCGTTTCTTTTTGTATGGAAAGTGTAAAAAAGAGCCAAACTGAATAACAAACTGAATGCAAAAAAAAACATGACAAAAACCGAAAAAAAAAATGAAGTAAGTAAGTCGTCTCGCCGACTTGGGTATACCATACACCAGTAAAACAAATATTTCAAATTTGTAATAACAAATGCATTTGCCTATTTTAAAAAATTCTGTTCAGATGCTTTTTACAAGCATATTTCAGTATCTCGCGCACTTATGCATATAAGCACCCTAGCGCCCCCCACCCGCCAACGGCCATATCCGGCCTTATGCAAAAACGTTTATATGCGTAACTCAGCTATTTTTTGATCCGATTTTGATCAAATTTTGTACTTTGCTGGGTATTAGTATCAAATTTAAGTGTGCCAAATTTGATTGCACAAGGTAAAAAATTACGGGAGATAATCGAGTTTTTCAAATTTCGGGGGCGGAAAGGGGCGTGGCAAAAACTTTAAACATACAAAATGTGCGCATTTACTATGCAAATATACATACCAAATTTGGTGTCTCTAGCTGCAATAGTTTTTGAGATAAACGTTTTTTTTTTGAATTACGGGGGCGGAAAGGGGCGTGGCAAAAATTTGAAATAAACTTGATCACTCTACATACTACATGAGCCTACATACCAAATTTGGTGGCTCTAGCTTTTATAGTCTCCGAGATCTAGGTGTTCATACGGACAGACGGACAGACGGACAGACGGACGGACAGACGGACATGGCTAGATCGACTCGGCTGTTGATACTGATCAAGAATATATATACTTTATGGGGTCGGAGAAGCTTCCTTCTGCCTGTTACATACATTTTGGCGACTTTAATATACCATTTCACCCTATGGGTGTATGGTATAAAAACGAATGGGGAAACAAGTGCGGCCTGCCTTTTGAAGTTCAATTTTTTGTTCACTGAAAATTGAAATTAGAAAAAAAAATAAAAAATGCCGGTGAATTGAGTGAGTGGGTCTAAGAATAGACTTCAAGTACAGATAAATAATAATACAAGTTAATTTTGCCACCTGTTTGGCCGAATTGGAGAAAAGAAGGAATGGCTTTTAGCTAGGCCTTTTCGCATTTTGGCCAATTCGATTCACTGGTAAAATTTATAAAATTGAATTGAAAAGGACAAAAAAGATGTTGAAAAAAGTTATTTTTTAGGTACGGCTCAGGGGTGGATTGAGGTGGAGAGATGTTTGACGGTGAGCGAAATATTGGAGGTAAAACATGGTTTTTCCTCATTTCCACTGGCTCGACCCTATAGAAAACTTCACTACTTTGGAGTCCTATCATAAGTTGTAGGTCCAGTCCATAAAAATAGAAAGAACGATATTTCTATCCATTACTACTCCGCCCTTTTTCTAAAATGACAATTAACATAACAACACAGGGAATGAGATATTAAAAACTGGCTCTCCTCCCCTTTCACTCCCTTCCTTCCTTGTCTCAAGTCTCTTGGTGCCCTTTTTCAGCTCATATTATATTTGAAGCTCATTGGAGAAGGGTAAGAAATGCAAGGACGGGGCTAACTCAGCAGTGTTCAAAGGGTAATTTATTCAGATATTTATAAAATATTTTAAAAAAATAATTAGTAACGAAAAAAAGGGCAAAACATCAATTTTTCTATAAAAAAAGCTCATAATTTGTTAATTTTTCATGTTTTTTCCCCAATTTTACTACCAGCGATCCGAAAAAGTGTCTAGATTGGGAAAACATGTTCATTTTTGGTTTCAAACTTGATTCGCGAATCGTCGAATAAAAGTTGTATACGTAAAAAAAACTTTTTGCAACAACTGTGGAAAATTTCATTCTTCGACCTATTAAACTTTTCTCAACAAAAAATGAAAACAGAGCTTAAGATCTTACCAAAAAAGTTTGCAACAGCTTAAAAATATTTAGACTAATCATTCAAAATAAGCGAAAAAATAAAATTTGCACACAAAATTCTTGCTCAACCAGAGAATTTATTATAATTAAAATACAGGTTCCTTTTTGTTTTAAATATGTATATAGAAACACACACATACATACATATATATACGTTTATTTGTATACACGTGTGGTGCGAATTCTAGGAAAGCAATGACACAATTTCAATCAAATATTCGTTATTTTACGAAAATATAAATAAACATTGAATTAACAAGAAACTGCAATTATACATAAGTATGAACTGTTCCAGCTTAAGCCGATCTATAGCTTTATAAATTACTTTAGCGACGGGCCGAGAATCACGATGGATTCCTAGGTAGGAAATAGAAAGTAAAAATAAACAAAATTCTGAAATAAAATCTCGTCCTCGCCAAACATTCACAACATTCTTAAGCAATTTCGAAGAATTAGAACGTTTTTTGTAAATATAATTTGCGCATAATTGGGAAAGGGATGGGGAAACCTTTACACCAGCAAATAGCGGAATGAGGGCGGGGGAAAGGAGGGTACCGACTATTCGATTCTATGGCAAATTAATGAATTTTAAAATCTATCCCTCCTTTTGTTGAGAGTGTTGATGCCACACATTAATTAGCACTTCAAACTTGAACTTGGTGACTTTACCTGGGCGTGACGTCATTAGGGTAATTTGTGCAATAAACAATGAAAAATGACAACAATAAAATTCAGCCACCGAAAAAAGTGAATAACATCAGTGGTAACAATAAAAAACAACAACAACGACAACAACAATAACAACGAACGAATTTTAAATTCAAATTTTTGTGGCAAAACGTGTTGGAAAATAAAACGGACAAAAAATGAACAAACGAACGATGTTCGCCTTCAAAGCGATCGCCTTTCAGCGACTTCTACACTAAGAAGCGATTTATGATGCTCTGCGGCTCACAAGTTCCATGAACTCATAAGTTATTTGAATTTCTGCTTATCTATGGGTTTTCACTTCCTCCTCTTGTCGACGAAGGGCAAAAAGCAAAAACGAACAAATTTATACCAAACCAAAGGCCAAAAGAAAAGTTTTGCCAGCCAAAAAGTTCTTTCTACCTAAAGGGTCATCAATATAAAGAGGCACGAAGACGAAACTAGAAGCCCGAGACATTGCCGCCACCAAAGTTGCAATTTAAAAGGCAATCGTTGCAGTTGCAGTTGCAAGTAAGTCGTGGTGCCGGTGCTTTGTCTAGTCTAGCTGACGCCTGGATAAGAAAAAAAAAAAAAAAAAACACATTTGTGCCGCTATTCATACACATGCAGACAACCTGGATGAGAGTCGTTCCAACAGATTGGTTTTGTCATGGGAAATGGTCACATAAATTGCAATGAAAAGAAGTCTATTCGTTTTGTTTTTTTTTATACCTAGAACCGTAACTACCCGCAGAGGCGACCTTGAGAAAAGCGAATTCCACATACCACCCTCTTCCCACACCATGAACGCTCACCATTCTCCTTCTAGAAGTCTCTATATATATACAAATATGCATCTAGATACATTGTTGTTGGTGTTGTTGTGTATCTTCTGACTTTTTGATCTCATCCTTTTTTGTTTTTTGTGGGTTTGTTTGTTTGTGTCTTCCAACTGGACACATAGAGACCAGTTCGCAAAAAATCCAAAAACCAGTTCCTTTTTCTTCAGTTACAAACGAACCTTACACACACACACACACACACATATTCGAGAATAACAACAACAGAAGAAGATGATGATGATGAAGAAGAAGAAGAACTCACCTGAAATATCATATATCCCGAATCGTACATCCAAAAGTCCTCGGGCGTGTGGCCCGGCTTGCTCAGCTGTATGGCCAAGCAGCGTTGCAAGATCAGTCGACAACGTTGTGGACCACCGGGTGATTTGGTGCCCATTTCGTGGCTGTTGTTTCTGTTGCTCTTGTTGCTGTTGTTGTTGTTGTTGTTGTTGGTTGCCCGGCGGCAAGTTTCTTTTCTGTGCTGTGCTTTTTTTATCGTCTAAAAATAACGCGAAACGCAAGTCGAAGACGAAGTTCTGAAGACGCAAAGCCTGATTCTTGGGGTCTCTCTTGCGCTGTCTGTTTCAAAGGTTCATTACAGAGTGACGCGACTTTTAATGGTCAACGCACACACACACACACACACTCATGTATATATACACACGCACAGTCTAGTGGAAGGCGGAGGGGGAAAACAAAAGTAAAACTAAATGGAATGGTAGAACAGACCGACGACGACGATAAGAACGAAACCCGTCCGTCGTATTGAACTGTTGCTTTTTGTTGTTTTTTTTTTTTTTTTTTTTTTGGCTACATTTTATTTTCGCACACTTTTATTTTAGACTCTGCTACCTTTTAGTTACTTTTTCAATTTCGGTTGCTTATTTTTTATTTTATGATTTGCATGAACTTAGCCGCCGCATTCAAGACACAACATCCAAATCCCAAGCAGAAGACCAGGCAACAAAAAAAAAAAAAAGAAAAAGAAGCCAGCGCAAGGCTTTAACGCATGCGCGCAGCAAATAACGAACAGAAAAAAACCACGAACCAGTATGGGTTTCTAAGTGCACAGAGAACTAGCGCGAAGGCGTACCGTACCCACCGAGCGACACAAACGAACTGAAAATGGCGGCGCCACCAAATGACTGGGGCTGGTTCACATCAACACGAGCGCCACTTCGGCTGCGCAAGTGGCATTTGCAATGAGCAAATTCGCTGCAAGCAGCATTATTTTTGCACACCGAGAGATAGCGAGAGCGAGAGCGACAGCGTCTGCGGTGGTAGTACACATATAGAGAGAGAGAGAGAGAGAGAGAGGTGACTTCTTTTTCGGTTGTTTTATTTATTTTTCGGATGGACTGTGTGTAGTATGTAGCAGTAAACTGAAACGACAAAAATATAAAGAAGAGAAGAAAGAGAAGAGAAGGCATTAAAACCTTGATTATAAAATCAATTAGTCGAACTCTGAAAGCATAAACTGGAGTTAGTTAGATCTGCTGATCAGCAGTGTCGTCGTCGTCGTCGTCGTCGTCGTCGTCGTCGTCGTCGTCGTCGTCGTCGTCGTCGCAGTCGCAGTCGTCGTTATTTTTAGTGTTGTTGCTGTTGTCGTCAGACTGAATGTCTGCTGCTGCTGCTCTAATAATCTCATCATAGTCAAGCCATATCATTATCATTAACCGTAAGCCATGTTTGGCATTTGTTTTTGCAATTTCATCAATACACACATATAGAGAAACTAACCAAAAACTAACAGATACTTTTTTGTTTTCAATCTAAGCAGTTGGATGTCATTTCCTGCCAAAATTGCCGGATGTACAAATGACTATAAATGGGTTAATTAAAACCAAAAAATAAAACCTACATACGATATCTATATACATATGTACATATATTTTCATCTTAGATGTAATATGGAGTGAAATAAAAAAAAATAACATAATATAAAACAGCAAGTTTGTTAAACATTTTCATTAATTACACAATTTAAATGTGAAGGATTCTAAAAGGTTATAACGGGAAAAAATAAAGGTGCTGCCTCAAATTATTAATATACATGCATATATATATATATGTACATATGTACATGCATACATGTAAATATGTACACATGTACTTATGTACATCCTCAAACCAATCTGGTTCGACTAGCCAATATTAATTGCTCAATTCTCTACTAAAAATTGAGATTTAAGGTAGATGCATTAAAAAATATAAATCAAATTTGAAATTTTGCAACAGATTATAAATACTTGCTAAATAAAAACATTTAGTAGATCCTAAAGCTAAGGGCAACCAAATGCGAAACTAACGAACACATGGCATAACAAAAGAAACAAATACAAGTTGATAAAGGACATTTTGCCATTTAGAATTTTAAATATAATATAATATATGTATTAGTTACGTATGCATTTGTGCATATTTAATGTATTTGTTTCGTATCTAGGAAATGGAAGGCACTTTACCTTTAATCGCTCATACGCCATGTATGACAAATTGTCAATCAAAATTTTTGTAATTCTAATTTTTCCGCATTGCATTTCTGCTTTTGGGAAAGTTGTATATATCAGTTAGTGTCAATGTGTGTGTGTGTGTGTGCGCGCGTCATTTCAACCTTAGAAATTTACATATACAATTACTAGCCTAACTGAATGACGGACTGACTGAGTGACTGACTAGATGGATGAATGTCTGAACAGATTACGAGATAACTTGAATACATTTAAAGCTTGAAGCGTTTCACCCGCTGATCTTTTTTGCTTCTTCTTCTTGTTTACTTTTCTTTACATGCATTTGTCGCACATTCATCTTCTTCCGAATTCGGTCAATGCGCACGCCAGAGCCATAAAATACACAGCACAAACAGCCACAACAAATAACAAGAGAGAATAAGTATGAATGATAGAGTGTGCGGGAGGGAATGGAGTGTGGACTGACGAGGAGGAGGGTGTGTGTTACACACACACACACACAACGAGAGAGAGAGAGGGAGAGAGAGAGAGAGAGAGAGAGGCAAAGGTAAACTAAGGTAAACACAGTAACTTCAACGAAGCCAATTAAATGGCGATGGCCGCGATGAGATCATCGCCCACATTTTTCGATCTGCGTTGTGAATTCTTTGATCACCTCAACTCAAGTGTCTCCAAGCGACCCTTCACGCACATTTTCTTTTTATTATTTATTTATTAAAGCTTTTTTTATTTGTCGTTGCCATTAAGCCCCCCACCTCCCATTCCATACAAGTTCTTTTTTTGTTTTTTTGTTAGAAAACATGTTTCTTTTTGGCCACATTCCATGATTGTTGGTCAAGAAATTTGTTTTATTTTTTTGGTGTTTTTGTTTTTAGGTGAGAGAAGGAGAATTGGCAAGCAAGCAGCTTTAGCTGGCCTTTTTGTGTTATTCCGAGTTATTTGTCTTACAAATCATAAACATTATAAATTGGTGAAACCAGCCAAAGAAAAAAATCAACAAAAACTTCCAAAAGGTGCTAACAAAAATTAACATAAATTATTATTAATAATAAGCAGCTGTCTAACTAAGAGTTTATATCCCTGGGGCAAAGAGCATTGAAATATTTCGGTTTCTTTATTATTTTCGCAAATAGGTTTGTATGTATGGTGGCTCTTTTGGGCCCCCGGGCCCCTGACTCATGTCCGGGCTTGCTGGTGGTAAATGGTAAATATAAATTTGGACATGACTTCAAAACTCTCAAGACTCTTTGCTCCATGCTCAAGCAATTGAAGTTCAGCTTGAATAGAGTGTCCTTTAAAAGGCCTTGAAATGGTCCCCTTGAACTGTTGCTATAATAAGAATTGATGATATAATGTCGTTGTTCCGTCATTGTAGTACACTGTCTGAATTATGGTTTTCGATTCATCTAGAAAGAGTGCAGTATGAGAATTTTAAATTTATTTTAGTTTAGTTAACTTTGATTGCTTATTTAGGAAAAGTAAACACACTTCAATCAAACTGGCATCCTTTCTTTTAATGAGTTCTCACAATATACCATTTTATTATTGCTACTACCAATTTAGTTACTTACTTACTATTACCACTACTCCGGACTCCTACTCCTAGATAGATGGCAATTTTTGACAGCTTACTTTCAATTGCGACATCCAGTTAGTGCAAATTTAAGAGCGAAATAAAACTACACGATCGCATCGGATTGCATAGATGAATGAATAGCTTAATGAAGCAGCGGGCAGCCGAGCAGTCAAGCATTTGGCCAAGTCTTTTTGGTCTGGTCACTCAACGAATGCCATATCCACCCGCAAAACGTCAAGACGTCGTCTATCGTGCATCGTCCATTGTCTAAAGTCTGTCGGTCTATCCCCCCACCCCCTCTCCCAACTTTTTGTCGTTTTAGTGTTATGGTTCAACGACAACAAACAACAACGCAGGCGATCGTCTTGGATACAAGAGTCAACTGCAGTTTCAGCTTCAGCTCCAATTGCTTGCTTGCCTGCTGCAATGTGGCAAAGCAATCGATTTAAGCGCCGCCGCTGCTGTTGCAGTGCCGCATAAATTGAAGGCGAACGAAGCGACTGCTGTTGGTGGTGGTGGAGCCGCTGCACAATCAAAAGGTTCCTCCATCTACCAACATGATGAATTGTTTTCTTTGTCGAGTTGTCGAATGGCTGCAATTTCAACTCTAACTCAAACTCCAACTCAGAGTTCCAGTTGCAGTTGAAGTCGGAATCGAAGTCGGTGTCAGAGCCGGAGACGAAGTCAAAGCTGAGCGCCTGCTGCTTCTGTAGCTCTTTCTGCTTTCTGCTGTTTGTTATTTGCTGCTGCTGCCGGGGTGATGTGAATGATGAAGTAGGAAAAAATTGCAAATTGTATCAAAAAATTTAAATTTTCGCTTTCATTATGCGGCGGTGGTGGTGGCGGTGGCAGTGGCGTTGTAGTTAGTCGTCGTCGTCGTCAACTCCACCTCATCTCCCAAGCCTCGCCATACTCTCCGCCCCCTTTGATCATACCATTTCCAGCCACTGGCCCGAGATCACAGCTCTGCTAATGGACTTGCGGCTTGTTGCGGTTGTTGCTGATGTTGCTGATGTTACTCTGTTGCCTGTCGCTGCCTGCCTGCCATTGTTTTTGGTTTATTTCTTTCGCCCGGGCTTTTCCCTATTCAATTTTGACAGCCGCGTTTTTCACAAATAATGAGCTGCTTTTGTTTAAAAGAAAATGCTGAAGCGCTCAAATAATTTATAGTTTTTGACCACAAGCCAATCAGCGCCTTCCTCCATCCTTCACCCCACTCCCCACACTTTGCTTGAATAAATCAACAGTTTTGATTCTTCTTCCTCACTTGACTAAGATAGAGAGAGAGAAAAAGAGATTAGGTAGCTGGCAGGCAATCGATTATATCAACAAGAATTCTGCAATATCTATGCCAAATTAAAAACCTCAATATATGTATATATAAATAATAGAAAAAGTTTATTATACTCTCTGACATAATTTCACACATTTCATTATGACTCAAGAAATATTACCGAAATAGAAGCTATAGGTTCTGTCCATCGCTATAACAAAATGTTAACTGGGAATTATATCTTTTATACATACTCGTATAATTGGGCTAAGGGAAAACAAGAACAAGACGAGTCAGATCAAGGTACCCCTAATCAGGTTAGTTAAAGATTAGATCTAATTTAACTACTAACTGAGACAGTAACCCGGAATAGTTTTCCTTATTTCCTCTTTCTTTATAAACAATGGAATAATACTAATACAACCATAAAGATTATACAGCTTATTGTATGTAAAGCTGAGAAAATTAAAAACAAATTGCTTACACCCTTTACTATTTTACAGGGTAAAATTATTATATTAAAAAGAGAAAAAACAACAACAACACTTATAAAAAGTAAAATGAGGAACACAATCTAAATGCTGTTTGTATTTATTGATAGTGTTGGGTGGTGGGGAGAAATGTCAATTGCCAAGCAAAAGAGAAAGAAAAGACCAGACCAGTGAAAAGCGACGACGCCTTCGAGAAATGCCAAAGATGCTTTTGAAGCCAAGAAATGACATGCCATGTGCTCCTCTCTCAGTGGCATTGGCATGGCCCCAGACCAGACCAGACCCGACCCGAACAGACCAGAGCAATGCGAATCACAACGGAGACGGAGACAAAGATGACGGCAATACCCCGTCTGCCAAACGGCGGAGACATTCAGGCAGACGCTATGCAATAACAATAAGAGCTATCAACATCGTCCAAAGGAATACAAAATGGAAAACGAATTCTTAATGCACTTTCACAAACAAACGACAGATCCATTATTGGATCGATAAAGAGATTGAGATAACATTGATGTCACTGGTTAAAGTAAATTTTAGACAAAATATAAATATTAATGAATAAAAATATAAATTACTTGTGCATAAAAAAAAGATAATCTATCGTCAAAAAATTAAGTTTTCTGAGTTGTCTTTACTCTTTGAGTGTCATAAGGAAATTATAATATTTCGTTTTGAAAAAATTTCTATTAAAATGGTGGATAATTTAGGAATATAATATTGTAAATATCAATTAAACATATCAATGAGATGTAAATAAAATTAAGGATTAAAGCCAAAGAACTTAGCAGCAAGTGATATTTTTCTATACCCTGCTCCAATAACTTATATTTTTTACTAATAACATCAAGACTTTAATTATACATACAATATATTAAATATCATAAACACAAAAGTGATCAATTTTAAAATATGTTTGATGGAAATTGTAAAATTGTTGAAACAAATTTTTTATTTGCTATTAGAACTTAGCAATATAAAATTTTTCCATAATTTGTTTTTTTAGTTGTTTAAAATATATCGAGTCATCTGATATTACATCCTTAAAACATATTTAATATGATTGAAAACTGGAAACTTTGTAAAGATCTTGCTGCTTATAGTTTTCAAAATTAACATATAAATTAGATTAGCTAACTTTGCAGTCGCATTGGAATAGAATTGAAACACATAACCCATCATTATACCCGGCTCCCAAAAGGGGCATGCAACCACCAGCAATATGCAGGAAACCACCGACAATGCCGTTGATAACGCGCAGGCAGGCAACAACAACATCTCCAGCAAATTGTTGTATGTATGTATGTATGTAGTAGACCTTGGTATGTATAGATAGATTGCAGTGGTGTGCCGCATCCTCTGCTTGTTCAATTTGAGCATTCTTTAGCGCCAGTCTGCATATTTGTCGCTATTGTTGTAGCTGGAGGCAGCGACATTCACAGATTTCCAACGATGAGCAACGATAAAAGATAAAGGATGGAAAAAACACGAATTACTCAATGCAACTGACGTACGCGTCGTATGCGTAATGAAAACGATAATGGCGTTTTCTTTTGTTGTTGTTGCTTTTTCGTTTTGCATTTATTGTTGTTTAGTTAGGTTGTTAAAATTTTCGGGAAGTTATTATCAATAGTATTTCTTTTTCGTGTTTGTTATTGTTGCATTAAAGTTGTCGCATGGTGATTATGGCTTGCTGCTATTGTTGTTGTTGTTGCTGTTAGTTAATGCAACGTTTTGAATTTCTGTTGGCTTCTCATTTTGTTATATGTTACAGTAGGCCTCAGTTTTCCTCTTTTTTTTTTTTTTTGTAATTTCTATTTGTTTCTTGTTTCGATGTGCTGGATCTCTGTGTGTGTGTGTAAGTTTTGTCTTTTCCTTGTCTCGTTTGTCAGACATTTGACAGTTGTTTGTTATTTTTGCACGTTGACTTTTTCTCTCGTTGCTGTTGTTGTTTTAGTTTCCAATGTTGTTGTTGCTGTTGCCTGTCTGTGTCATGTGTCTATGGCATATTTTCCATACCCCTACTATAACCAGAGGTTGCCTAACACACACAGACGCCCACTTCCCCTACCGCACTGATATCCCTCCCCTCATCCCCCATCCCACAGTTGTTGCTCCTGCTGCTCAGTCTTCACCTTCATGCAGGTTTTTTGTTTTCGTTTGGATTTCAATTTTTATGGCAAGTCAAATTTTTGATGCTCGTTTGTTTTGTTTTGGTTGCATTTATTGCCATTTTTGTGTGTTGGAAAATTGTCGAGGAAGTTGAAATTTGAAATTTGCATAGAAAAATGGAAATTAACAAGACCATTTTGACTGAAGCTATCCATCCAACCTCCAATGTATCCATTGCTCCATCGCTCTCTCCAAGCCCCAATCCTCCGGACTGTGCCTCGTTTCTCTTCGTCCTGTTTGTGTTGTCTATATTTAGTCTCTTGAGAAACATGTTTGACCAACTGAACTGATCTGACTGACTGAATGACTGACTGCCACAGTTGGCTCTAATCCTCCAGCTCCCAATTTCTACTCCCACTCCTATGCAATCTCTTTTGATTACGTCCCCCCCCATGCACCGACCCCTTCTTATTATTATTTTTTTTTTTTTTTTTTTAAATGATGTAATCTCTGTAATGTATGCGACAAACTTTCAATTCCAATTGCAACAAAGTAAAAGTAATCAAAAGCAAACAAGAAAAAAAAAAACAAAGATGGCAAAAAAAGATTGGCTTACATTATCTTTGTAATTTGTTTGCATTTCGCATAATTATTAATAATAAATAATTATCCATATTCATGTGTATGTGTGTGTATCTGCCCATAATAATTATTAATTATGAGCCATTGATGCCCCAATCGGTGGTTGGTGTTAAAAAAGTTTCACACAACAACATAAAAAAAAGAAATAATAATAGTAAAATATCTTCACTTGTTTTATATTTTTTGTTTTTATATCTCAATCTGAACAACAAAGGCAACAGCAGCAGCTGCTGCTGCCTGTCTGATGTGAAATCTCATTGAGTTATAATAATTTTTATCTTTTTTGGGCTTTTAAAAATGTTTTTTTTTTTTTCGTTGTTGTCTTATTTCGCAGTTGCAGTTGTTGCTATTGCATTTTGCCGTTTCCCACGTGACCTCCAAGGCAAACCTCACGTACAAGGATTTCTTTTCGGTATTTCTGTTGTTGTTGTTATTTTCGGAAACCTTATACCCACTTATATAAGTAAGTATTTAAGTATCTTGTATCTTGGAAAGTGAAAATTGATGCATGCATCTCGCATCGCTTCGTATCGCATCGATTTCCTTATGGATTTCAATATTTTTATAAGCTAGTCACGGAAATTCGTTTAAAGGCTTAATGAAAATGAGGGGAGGTCAAAAACTAAACAACAACAACAACAACAACAACAAAACCCAAAAGCACTAAAAAGAAACACACACACACAAACTGAAATATTGTTGTTGTATGGGGGAGGTGTTTTTTCCGCTTAGCGTGACAACGATTGATCGAAAGATTGCCCACTAGATAGATAAATAGATGTAGATATACGACGACGACAAAGTCAAAATCTTAGCCTTAACTCACAGCCAGTAAAAACAACAACAATTACAACAAAACTACATTTTTCAATTGCCTGCTAATGTCAAATACAAATAGCAATTCAATAGCCAAGTGATGTCATAATAAACTGGATATCTGGAAAACTGTAAAACTTCAACGAGACGCGCCAAAAGTCAAATTAGTGCACGTTAAAATACAAAACTAAAGAGCAAATCGACCAAATTGATACACAAAAATCCAAAGCCAAGCAGTTGCAGAGACCCCCAAGCTGAAATGCGAGAGAGAAGTGGGAGATGGAGTCTAAGCAGAGTGGATGGATGCAGAGCACGACGAATGGTTAAACAGGCTTGGCAAACAGCATCAACTAAGGCCGAGGAATAGCCAGGAGCCGACTACACGATGAGAGCATTGGGAGGCACTGGCAAAACGGACAGCAAATACAATAATTAGATCACAAGCACGGCACAGCATAGCACAGCACAGCACAGACCAGACCAGTCAAAGAATGGTGATGGAAATGGAAGTGGAGGTGGTAGTGGTGCCAGTCCTGGATGTGGTGGAGTGAAGAGAAGCTGGAACGTGACTGCAGTGCTGCTGCTGCTGCTGCTGCCGCCGCTGCCGTTGCCGTTGCTGGGAGGAAATGAGAAACAAGCTGGCACACAAAGAGTCTTTAAAGCCAGTCGGTATTCATTATTGGTCTTATGACTTTTAACTAGTTTCAACTTCTTTTTGGCACATTTTTGTTGTTATTTTTTTTGTTGTTTCTCTCAAATTATGACTGTCTAAAAGGCGGTAAATGTTGCTAATCTAATTAACAGTAAGTCTATATAACTATTCTTATATCTACCCATCTACTAAACATTTGTAAATTAAGTTCGTTTGATGAACTCAATTATGATAACTTTGCATATTTCTCAGTCACATAGCGTGGAAAATAATATATGATTTGGCAATTTGCAAATTTGGCAAATTGTAATATTTAGTCAAAGACTCATCAAGACGAAATCCATAAATAAATATTGTGCTATAAATATTAAATGATTTTAATTCTCAAATAGTTTAAGCCTTCAAGATTTGGTATGACCATTACAATTAGCAAAGCCTGCTGATAATAGAACCTTAATGGTTCTTAATATGACAATACCCATAACCTGGTCACCTTTTTGTGCTAAGATTGATATAATCTTCCTTATTAGAATGTCCACGAATTGGCTTATAAACAATTTGCGAAAATTAATTAATTGAATTTACTTTCTAGATTTTGCTGCCAATTAAGATTAAAATTTCAAACAGAATATTTAGATTTTGAGTCTTTTTTTAACGTTTAAAACTTAATTAAAATTTGAGTGCATTCTCATACTCAAAGCAACCTGTGTTTATGAGAATTATAAAGTACAAAATGATAGACCTCGATTGCTCAGAAATGTATAATTTTCTACTCAAGAAAATGGAATATTTAGTATCACATTTTAAATCAACTGACAACATAACCCAATATAATATTTAATCTTATCATCCTTAAACACTTTATTTATTAAGATAATTAAAATTGTGCATTATACATCAGCAATCATAGAATAAAACGACCAGAGGGTCGGGGCTAACTTCGACCGTGCCGAAGTTTGTATACCCTTGCAAGTTGTTTGGTACTTTTTCTTCACTTATGGCCGTCTACAAAGAGTAATGTTTGCGAAAGAACGGCCCACAATCTTAACATAAGGAAAAACGAAGTTACTGTTGCCGATCGATCGTTCCTATGGAAGCTATGTATATGATGTAGTCACCCGATCTTGATAAAATTTGGCACAAATGTTTATAAATGTAATAAACTAACCAATATTATTTCACAATAGGTTAGGAAATAACGAAGTAATTGAGAAGAGTCACTGATCGTGACTTTGCCGTTTGTATGGGAGCTATGTATATGATATAGTGGTTCGATCCGGCTGAATCCGACATATACAACCCCTGCAGTATATACAAGCCTACGTACAAGCTCTGTAGCTCTTACGGTCTAGGAGGAGTTGGCGTGATCCAGACGGACGGACGGACGGACCTGCGGACGGGCGGACGGACGGACGGACGGACATGGCTATTTGAACTCGTCTCGTCGTGCTGATCAAGAATATATATACTTTATATGGTCGGAGATGCTTCCTTCTATGCGTTGCGCACTTCTGACCAAAATTAATATACCCTTTTGCAAGGGTATAATAACAGTTATAACAGAATTTTTGGTTCAGTTATTTTAGTAATTTTCGATTAAGTCATTTTGTCAGTACAATTAAAACGAAACGAAAAACTAAAAAATTATTTCAAATTCCAAATGAAAAACAGAAAGTTTGCAAATAATTTAAGTAAATTGATCGCTAAAAAAAAAAAAAATCATCATCGAAGGTATATCCCGATTTTGTGGGGTAGAATCTCCCTTATTGGCTGTCAAATTAATTTTCACTTTGATTTTGATATAAAGTTCATTAGAACTTCAATTGGATGATGTTTTTTGCAATGTGCAAAGTTTGGAAGTCCATCCGCTTGCCAGTTTCTTGACACATGTATGTACACGAATATATATATAATTCTATTCCTGCTATTGATTGCACACATTTTGTTAGACAAGAGATTTGCCTGCTTGTGTCTTGAGACATGCAAAACTATTGCCAGTTGCATGTGTGAGGCAGCTTCCTATAACAGCAGCAACACTAGCAAATAGATAGATACACTCATGTGTGAAAAACTAAACTCAATTACTCAACAAACATAGTAACCTACTTCATAAAGTCAGCAAGAGCGAACAACGAATGCTGTTAACAGCAACAAACAACAAGAAAACAACAAATTCATTTTCGCTTTTATTTTTCGTTTTCTTTCAGAGTTTTCTTGTATTTTGTTTCTCAGTCGAGAAAAGTCCTTCAAGCGTGACAATCACATGGAATAGTAGTTGTTGTTGTTGTTGTTGTTGTTTGGTTGTTGCAGCTGATTTATAGTTTTCATTTTGCAGGTTCGCACAACTTGCTTCTTTCTGCGTTTTTTTTGGATATGTTGCAAAAGGAAATGTCAATTCTGTTGCTGCTGCCGTTTTGCCGAACAATAGACGAAATGTTAAAAGATTTTTATGGCAAATGTGAAGAAGTTGTATAAGTATATTGCATGATGCTGCTGCCGGGCACTTTTGGCCGCCCTTTTGGGCCAAAAAACAAAATACGACAAAAAAAATCAAATTTTTCAGGCTTTCTCCTTCTTTTTCTGATGGCAGGGCCAGGGTCCAGGAAAACCGGCTATATAACACGACGTCGACGGCTCCTTCTCTCACTCCTTTGCGTGCTGGCCAACACTTTGTCCAGAAATGTGCCCAAGCCAGTTTTGTGTCTTTCTTGTTGTTGTTTTGAGAATTTTTGTTAGTTGTGAGCAGAAGGAAGGAAAAGAAACAAAACACAAAGCAAAGCGCCGATCCAGTCTTGGATGCTGGGAATGGGAATTGGTATTGGACATTGGACATTTGGGGCCTAAAGCTCTTTTCTTCTTTTCTCTTCTTCTGTATGTTTCTTTTCTTTTTCGTTGTTTTTTTTTTTTGCAGATCGTGAGTCAGCGGAAAGCAAAGCGCAAAAATGTTAAGACCCAATGATGATTTATTGTTTGGTTTATTAGAATCAAGCATAGACAGTATAGCAGCCAGAAAGAGAGCAATACAGAAAGTGAGGGAGAGGCAAGAGATATATGTACATAAGATATCTGTCTATACATATGCTAACATCTTAGAGAGGGAAAAAATAGAACCAGAATTACAAAGGAATTATGTACACATTTCATTTTGCGGTGGTCTCTGACCACTTCTTTTTTTGCGTTTTTGTAGATCGTTAAAGCCAAAAAATGATACCTTTCCCATTGTGAAATTTGATTCTGTGTATGAAGGGAAAGGGACGAAAGAGGCAGAGCATTAGCACTATTAGTCAGCACTTTCAAACGTTTACAGTATCACAGTTCTATATCCTTTTGAATACCAATTATTATGAATTAGGTTTTGGGCCATACATTTATTAAATTTCGTTTCATAGTTTACGTTTAATAGGTTTGAGTGCCTTAAAAATACATTTCTTAGCAATCGTTTTCTGAAATATACACTTTTATCTTCTAAATGTTCTACACGATAGAGAATAATTATTGCCTTTGGCTTACGCCAAAGAGTCTGGCTAACATTAGCACTTGGAAGTTTTTATGATACCAATAATCCACACACATTTATTTTACATTTCCCATTTCCCAGATACACATACATATCACATATAGACAATACTTCTACAGGTTTAGTACACCTATTCATTTAAGTACAAGGATCTACATGATCCTGAATTCACCTTTGAATCTAACCCGTTTGCAAAAAACTAATAATTGATTTAATTTCTTTTTAGTGTATGTCTGATCTATTGATCTCCCACAATGATGTCAGAGCTTTATAACTTTTCCTTGCTGACCTTTTTGGTAAGTAAATAATTTCTTGGAATTGCTTACGAGATTCGTATTCGTATTCGCATTTAAATTCAATAACATATTTATATGCATTGGCCATGGCAATCTAATATATAAAGCACACAATAAAAAACAAAAACATGAATACGACCATTTGGCAACACTTCAACAACAGCAACTCCAAGGCAATGAACGAAACGTGCCAACGGGTAAAGATTGTTGATAAACCAAAATAGGAGTAGGAGAAAGAGTAGAAGAAAGGAGAAGGAGAAACGGCAGGCTCCATCAAGACATGGAGGGATAAGCGGCATGTTAGTATATATTATATATGCAAAGAAAGTTTTAGTTTCTATACCCTGTACCTAAAAGGTTCAAGTACATGATAGCAAAAAGCATTAGTATTAGCTTTTTGGTAAGAGATCGCAAACAATCGATGATACTATCGATTAATCGAAATATTTCTTTAACTTTGTATCTTGGAATCAATGATAGAAAAAATCCTATCTTACTAAATTATGCTTATCTTTAAAACTAATTCAAAGAATACTTTTTTTAGTGTTATGTTGTTTGGCTTTCGATAATATTGAAGAAACTTAAATCCATTTGTTTTTGTCGGAAATTGTGAAATAGCCGACATTGTCCGGCCATTATTATACATAGTATTTAGGAGAAACTCCCGCTTTGAAATATGAAAGATTTTCATATTAGGATATCAAGATTTTGATGTTTGCATTTTGAAATACAAAAATGCACGGACACGGAATTTCTTACGTTCTGATAGTTGTTGGGTATTAACCAATAAACGCAACTACACAATCATCTTCGGCTGTCGTTAAAAGAATATTTAATAGAATTTAATAAATTATTTACTTACAGTCTATGCATAAGATTTAACAAGTATGAAAGTCAATTTTTGAATGGGGTATCTCAGAGTCGGCGATCTTTATTTTATGCATGGAATTTTGTATTTCTTTGCACTAGCACAGGACAATGTCTGGGGAAGATTTGAAGTCCAGTTCAGGCACCACCACTACCAGGTGGTGTCGGTAGTCCAGTAGCTGTTGCTAACTGTGAATGAGTTGATCGTGGGCAGCAAGTTGAGGCAAAACAATTTCTTGCCACGTTTAGTTGACGATTTTTACGACTGGTTTTTTTTCTTTCTTTCGTTCATCGGTGTTGTTGGTTTCAGTTTAGTTTTTTTGTTGTTGTTATTGTTGTTGTTGTTGACTGCCATTACCAATTAATAGTCGAGGCAAGAAATTTGCATGGCAAAAGGAAAGTGACAAACGCTTGAGACGGTAGTCGACACTTGAAGGAGATCACCGATTAAAGATCACAAATCATAGATTGTATACATAGTGCAGCAAAGGCAGACGCGGACGCATACTTATTTGGGTGTGTGTGTGTGTCTGAGTATGTGAGTGTGTACGTTTTTGTGTGGCGGATGGACAATATATGTATGTATATAGGGTATTGCTGGGAAAGTGGCTAGCAGATGTTAAAAGCCAAAGGCAGAAGGAAGATTTCTTGCTGTCTGATGATCTGCGTTCAAATTGGATTTTTGACGCCAAAAGTGAGAGTGACACGAGCGACACCTGTCCACAATCACACATACACACAGCACCAACAGCATCCCCAGCATCATTCAAACACAAACTCATCTAAAATGCGTTCGTGATGATCTTTGTGCGTGCATTCAACTCTTTTGGCTAACCGACATTCCCTCCTCCCTATGTGGAACCCCGTCTACAACTATGTACATACATACATATATACATATGTATGCGGAGAGACACCTGATCGATCTGAGGAGCCAGACGCATTAAGTTGAATGGGCCGTCATTATTTTAAATTATGCGCACGAGCGATTCGAAATGCCGACACAGAGGCCAAAAACCAAAGCCATAGCAAAAGCTAAAGAGGTGGCCGTAAGCATAAGTCAAAGGCATTGGCCAACTTCATTTGCATTTCATGTGAGGGAAATTGTTTTACACATCTTTTTTTCTTTTCCACTTTGATGGATTGGCAGGCCACAAGTTGATGATTTCATTACGCCTTGACTCCGAGAGTCTTGACCCGATCTCACACTCTGCCACAGGTGTCAATGGGAAGAAGTATAAACAAGAAAACTGTGTAAGACAATTCTTATTATAAATCCTTGATAGGGAATCGCCTTGAATAGGTGTCGCTAATTATGACTTTTTGATAAATATTGATTCCAAATTAGTTGTTTATTTACTACTAAAAACGCAACTCATATCAAAACATTTTTATTTTAAATGATTGATTCATTACCAAGTTTTAATACATTTTGAGAATACTTTTAAAATAAAGAAACAACTACGATTTGCAGAGATTTTTTTATATTTTAATTAAGCTAAGCCATTAATAATTATATTACCGATTTTATGAAACAATGTAATTTTTGCATATCTCAGTATCTCGCGCACTTATGCATATAAGCACCCTAGCGCCCCCACCCGCCAACGGCCATCAAAGGCCTTATGCAAAAACGTTTATATGCATAACTCAGCTATTTTTTGTCCGATTTTCATCAAATTTGGTATTTTGCTCGGTATTAGTATCAAATTTAAGTGTGCCAAATTTGATTGCACAAGGTAAAAAATTACGTGAGATAATCGAGTTTTTCAAATTTCGAGGGCGGAAAGGGGCGTGGCAAAAACTTTATACATTCAAAATGTGCGCATTTACTATGCAAATATACATACCAAATTTGGTGTCTCTAGCTACAATAGTTTTTGAGATAAACGTTTTTTTTGAATTGCGTGGGCGGAAAGGGGCGTGGCAAAAATTTGAAACAAACTTGATCACTCTACATAATACACGAGCCTACATTCCAAATTTGGTGGCTCTAGCTTTTATAGTCTCCGAGATCTAGGTGTTCATACGGACAGACGGACGGACGGACAGACGGACAGACGGACGGACAGACGGACATGGCTAGATCGACTCGGCTGTTGATACTGATCAAGAATATATATACTTTATGGGGTCGGAGAAGCTTCCTTCTGCCTGTTACATACATTTTGGCGACTTTAATATACCATTTCACCCTATGGGTGTATGGTATAAAAACAATAAGATCTCATTTTATGAATAAAAATTCGATTTTTTTCACATTTCAGCCTTAGAATTTTAAACAGATATAAAGTTTGAAAAAAAAAAATATCTTAGAAGTTAGAAGGCAAACAAAAATAAACTTTTTTGAAGAACATTAACGATATTCCGCAAAAATAAATGATTGTGTAGTTCGATTTGTAAGACACAAAACAGAGTGAAATAATCGAGTCTGGCTACAATAAAACGCGTAAATAGATAGATACTTATTTAGTTGCAAGCTATTTGATTTGCACGTTTGTCCATTTCAAAAAAATTTGCCAGAGCTTGATGTTAGAAATTTGCTTAGCTACTCTTTTGATGTGTTCCAAAGAACACTTGTTGCAAGTTATGGCAATTTCCCTAGAGGTAAATGTATGTACATAGATTTGTATATATAGAACACATCCTACAATTGCTTGGTCTTTGTTTCTGTTCTTTTTTTTTTTTGTGCATTTTCTTGTAGCAGAAATGCAATTTTCTCTTAAAACGATTCTTCTTGGCAAGAGCCATTCCTTATTCAATCATTGTATATGTACATACACCCACAACTCACAAGAAAATGCCCCCTCACCACTCCTTCAGTACACTGCTTCCACTCCCTCCAACGAGCTTCATTAGAAAACATTCTCCCAGATGACACATTACTGTCACTTGGCGTTATGAGCTAAATTTATTGATGTTCGCCTGGCCAGCCCTCAGCTAACAGGCAGCAAGCAGCAAGCAGCATTTCAAGCATCTTCACCATCTCCAAGATCTTCATCGTCTCTGCCTTCTTGTGGCAAAGTAAAAAGAATCTTTTTTCGTGTCAGCGCATGCCAAAAAGTATTTTTGAGAGGCCTCATTGGAAAATGTCAACATGCATCATGGTCCGGAAAGCATTTTTAAAGCATTTGATTTGTGTGCGGCTTGGTGGAAAACAAGACCTCACGGCACGAACTCGGAGAGTGCATGGAGAACAAGATGAAGGAGGAGAAACTCATTTCATAATGTGTTGTGTTCGCCAGGAGAAAAACCAAAAACAAAATCGCTGACATCTATTTGGTCTGCAACAAAAACAACTGCCAAGCCAACTAATTTATAGGAAAATTCCTATGGAATTTACTTGCGGAATTTGGTAAATCATGACATAAATTAACCACGTGATGAGTAGAAGGAGGAAAAGTAAGACAAGCTGTGTATGTGTGAGTGTGTGTGTGTGTGTGTATGTGTGAGTAGGAGGTGTTGTTCGAGTGCGTGTTAGTGGAGCAAATACAACATTTGTTGCTGATGCAACCGTTGTTTTTTTTTTTTTTGCTGTATTATTTTTTAGTTTAATTATCATAATTATTGGCAATTATTCAACATTTTGTTAAGCGCGTGTAACTAATGGTTATTTCTTCTTCTTCTATCATATCTCACTCTCACTCACTCTCGCTGCTGACGACTGACTGACTTTCTTCTGTCGTAATAACATACTAGCAGCATTTGATGAGACTAAATTTAGTATAAGCAACCATCGATAAGTTTTTCTGCTTAGCGATGCGTAAGTCAATTCATTTTATTTTTCACTTGCTGCGGTAATCATTTAATTTAAAATCAACGGGTTTAGTTGATTTTTATTTGTTGATCTTTTATGTAATTGTTAACTTAATTGCTAGGCAATTAAAATGCCTTTTTTCAGTGAGTTAAGGGAGGAGTTTTAAGATGAATTGCTATACGCGAGGTGTATGCTTAGGTACATATATTACAAATATATTCAAGTACGATTTTTACAAGCTGAACTGAAGAGCCGACATTATACTATCTTATATACGTATGTACATACATATATCTAAATGAGGTCAAGAGCTTGAAGCCAGCTGCATTCGATCTCATTTCATCAATGAGAGAAGTGTTTTTCTTGTATTTCTTTTTGTTTTTGTAGTTTTCCTTAGTTATATTTTTTGTTTCGGGTTTTTTCTTTAGCATTGCATAATCATCATAATTTGTTGTCCACTTGATGTCCACTTGAGTTGCACTCTTTTTGTGTGTGTGTGCGTGTGTGTGTGTATTTCTGGCTCGGACCAAGTGCAACAGCAGAGATTGAAGCTCCACTTCCAGGTGCATATAATTATTAATATACTCTCTGCTAGGAGAGTTTTATAGGTTAACTGACTTAACTTGACCAAATGGGCATCGGAGAAGTCATTAAAATCTACAGCTGTTGATCAGCTCGAGGCCCTAATTTAACCAGTATACCTCTTTTATGGTATAAACAAGTCTTTAGAGTGTTTAAATTTTGCCAACAAAAAAAATGATAATTTATTTGTTGCTTTAATCCTGGGGTTTTATAATTCAACCAATATAAAATAAGAATAATAATGGCATATACAGACTAAACAATTTGCTGACTTATCGACAGAGAACAACCCATTTTTAATTTATTTTATTATTCCATGCCGAATTTGTCTCGTCAATATTTTTAGACTGCATTACTGAACGACATAAAAATCTCTTTGATGATCTTTAACTGAATAAACTTAAGTAGTTTTTAATAAATGATTCAAATTTAAAATCATTTAAAGCTAAAATTAATTGTATATGCCATGGAAAAAACATTGTTCACAGGATATTCCTTTATCATTTATGAAAGTTTTGATAATACAAAATGGAAAATATTTAGAAATACTTTCGTTCAATAACTGATCTACCAAAAAACCAATACGTCATTGGGAATATATATAAT
Organism: Drosophila equinoxialis; assembly: GCA_018150345.1. Classification (NCBI taxonomy): domain Eukaryota; kingdom Metazoa; phylum Arthropoda; class Insecta; order Diptera; family Drosophilidae; genus Drosophila; species Drosophila equinoxialis. The sequence goes on from JAECWI010000112.1 coordinate 383,928, forward strand.
AATATATGTTGGACCATTTTTGAGAAATCATTTCGGATGTAATCTTATCAATTCACTTATGTATATACAATAAAATGTTTACTTTCAATATATTGAAAATTCCATCCACAAATAACCCCCCAAGTTCACAAAGTTCTTGGCTTTAGTACATTGAACTTGTTTCAAATGCTATTAATATACTAATAAGACCTGGATGTCGAATTATGTTCTTTCCGTATCTAAAATAGTATTCTTCTTGTCGAATAAGGCAAGTTTACATACGATAACATACTTTTTAGGCATTAGTATTTTATAGACAGTTCAAATATCTGCCCTCTCTTTTTCATATACAAGTATTTTCATATGTAGGTTTAAATTTTCTCAATCAGTTTTATTCTTTTGTATTTGAATTTAAGAATATACGTATATAGGACAATGTATGCCAACCAACTCTCAATTTAAATAATACTGTTCTTTGCAACTCAATCATCAATTATAATGCATTTATTTAGGGCATTTAAATATCGATTTGTTTGCTGCTCCCTTGATCGCTCGCCTTTTTCTTTCTTTCTTTATTCGTTTCGTTTTGTCTAGTGAAGTTCGTGTTTGTTTTTCACAACTGGCGGGCATTTAAATTGTCTTCAATTGCGCACATTACATAATTAAGACAGCAGCAGCACCACCACCACCACAACCACCTCCACCGGCACCTCCGTCAAGCACAACCACCGCGAAGTAGCAGCCGCAATAGTACGCCGGAGTCAAAGTTGTTGTTGTTGTTGTTGTTGTTTGGGGCTGACCGGCACTGTCTGACTGAGAGACTGACTGACAGCCCATCAACATCAACAAAATGCTCAACACCTCACAAAATGAACGAATGAAAAAAGAAAAGAAGCAAAACGACAACCTCATGACTTTCCCGCTTGGAAGTTGAAGCTGGAGTTAGAGACATGGACCTGGGTATGGGTATGGGGATGGAGTTGGAGTTGCGTCGCTTAGCTGTCTGGGCCGGACTTGAGTTTGTTCGTATTTTTCGATGCATCATCGCATAATCAAAGAGTCATAAAAACCAATAATCATTATTAAGCAAAACAAGCCAATTAATGCAGCAACAACAACAGTAATTAAATGAAAATAAAACTCTTAGATTTGGCCAACATTGCAATATAGCGACGAGACTCGAGAGAGAAAAAAAGAAAAAAATAAATAAAAAATAAAAACGGGTCTATTATGGGTTAATGGAGAGGGCGACTGAACTGAACTGAACCGAACTAAACAGCGAGCAAGTGGCAAGTGGCAAGTGGCTAGAGGCAAGAGGATGGTGATTGAAGGTGGTGCTGCTGCTGTCGGGAGGGGGGAAATGAGAGGGGTATTAAAATTATAATTGCAGCTGTTGCTAATTTTGCCATTTGTGTGCCATAATAGAGCAATAAATTGTGGTAAGCCAAGAGCGAATATTATGAAAAAACAAAAAATAAATAAAAATATGGCATATGTCTACATACATAAAACGGGAAGAATTTATACATAGATTAACTAACTAACGCCAAGCAATTAGTGTGGAAAATTGAGTGTAATATATTGATCATTGCGACAAATTGTTAAAAAATATACCAAACGGGAGAATCAAGAGTGAACAATAAAAAAGTGCGTCCCAGGTAACAATAATTTACACAAATCAAGTTTGCCGCACGTTGAAAATTAGTGAAAGTTGCGCCCAAGATCTTGTTGTTGTTGTTGGCTGTTGCTGGTTGCCGGCTGCTGCTTGTGGCCAGTTTTGAACAGTAGCCCAGACCTAGGGCAATATCGTGTTAGGCGATCTGAGAAATTGATTAAGAAAGAAAATGAAGCGAAACGAAATAAGAAAACAGCAACAGCAACAACAAAAATCATACCTAATGCAAGTTTAAGGGCAATCTGTGGGTCAACGCTAATTGATTGGAAAGCCTTTTCCTTTCAGATCAATGCCCAATAATTGTTGGTTAGTTATCAGCATAATCAAATATATGTTTGTATGTATATATGTATGTATGTACATATAGCTGCCTGTATAATGACCCATGGCTAATTTGCCAACATAAATCGAATTATCGAAAATCATTAATCAAGCAACGAACAACAAATGATTAACTCGGACAAAAAACTTCCACAATTTCACACGAAATGTCTTCATATTGGTTGCATTGAACAAATGAAAATTCTTACAATGTATGACAAAGTTTATGCATTTTCTAGCAAAATTGTGGGCAGGTAACATAGAAAGAAAGCGCTAGCCTTTCATTTTGAAGTATTAGTTAATCTACCTTCATAGGAGGAGAAGGTCTGCCTTTTATAATTTAGTATTTTTTTTTTAATTGCAAAGGACCTCTTCGCTAAATTGAAATTAATTAATTTTAACAGTTTTACATAGTAGAGTTAAAAAATTCATTAGACAGATGAAATTTTCAAGTTTAAAGATTATTTTATGGGTATTACATTTACGGCCCTTTCACCCATATTTACATATAAGTAAGTACTCATAATTTTTTTAATCACTAAAACAACCTCCCACTTTTCAATCACTTTGTTTTTTATTAGGAGGCTATCGTTTATAATTTAATTGAAATTTTTAGACAATACGCTAAACATCTTAACACTTTTATTTTGTTTTTCCTTTTTATTGGCAATGTTGCAAAACCAATAAATGTTGCAGCAGATATCCAATCCAATCGAATCCATTCCCATCCGAACTGCGAATTTGGCATTTGAAAGCTTTTTCTCAACATTTCCATCTATCCATCTGTCTTTCACCTGTTTAAAATTCAGCCATTTCATTCATAGTATGTATTATAATTTGAAAAATGTTTACAGCTCGTTTCATTTTAAGTTTTTGGCTCTTGGTTTGGCATTTCTTCAGTTTTTTTTTTTTTTTTTTTTTTGGCTTTTGCCCCCTTTCCTTTTCTTTTCTTTTCTCTCTCCGTCCTATCATAATCATCATCGTTCCATCCTGACAGTTGTTGTTGCTGCCCGTCCGTCCGTCAGATGGTTCGTTCCATTTGTCGTTTTCCTTTTTAAGTGCTGAATTTTTCATGTGCATTTAATTAGTTGAATTATGGCTGCGAAATGTGGCGACTGGCAACTCTTTGCCAGCCAGCATAAACATTACAATCTATTAAAAAAAAAAAAAAAGATTTTACAATATAAAAAATATACACACACAACTAACAGAAAATAAAGTAAACACTTTGCCATATTGTGCGACAACTTTCGCGAAATAATTTTATAGACTGTCCAACTGGACAATAGACCTGCTTGGACTCGGCGGCAATCAATTCCAACGATGTCACCTTTCGAATTTCGGCTTTTTACTCTCCGTTTTGTATGTGTGAGTGTGTCTTTTTTTGAGGAAAGTTCACAGACAAGAAGGTAAGAGGTTATGCAAATTCAAGTGCCACGAATACGAGCGACTAACAAAAGAAGTCACAGAGTATGTGACTTTTCATTGAATATACTCATTCAATTTGCACAACAAATCAAGGTCAAGTCTTATCTTTCTTCCTCAAGTCAAATCTTCATAAGTAGGTCAGATGGTTTATTCAGACTTCTTCGATTCTTTGATTCATTAAATTGACAAATGTTAAGGAGTTATCAGTTCGTAGCAGATCAATTCTTACTTATGTATATATTTGTATAATTTTTTAATTCATATAACTTTCCAAGTGTATTATCGGTTGTTACTTTTGTAAATCACATCATTAAGGGTCGCTGGCCCTAATTTCAATACTGAGAAACTTTCTTTAAAAACAAATCGAAAAAAAACATTGTGTTCTCATGCTGAGTAAAGACACCGATCCAGACTTTTGTTATTTTGGCCGGCAAGCCTCTCTTGACCTTTGGCAACCTAGGTAAATTCATTTTTAATGATTTCCATTCTGTCCTTCAAAATTAATTACGCCCTTTACTTTTGATGTTTGAACTTTACACTCGTACAATAAATCTGTTACCTGGTGGCACGCTAATTACGCCGGGCAATCTTTTAATTAACTATACCAGCAATTTGGAATAACTAACAAAAAGGGCGGCCCAAAAAATAAAACAGAAAGACAAAAATAAAAATGCTGAAAATCTTGGTCTGTTCTCTCCGAGTTGATGAGTCGCCGTCTTATTATTACAAACAATTCTTGTCACTAATTACAATGTAGAAGAACACAAAAAAAAAAAACGAAATGTTCAAGAAGAAAAAAAAAAAAAAAAAAAAGCATCAACAAATGTAAACTGGGTCAAGTTGTTGTAGTTGTCGTTGCCGTTGTCGTTATTGTTGCTGTTGTCGGTCGAAAAATAAAAAAATTGTGGAAAAACTCAAGATCATTTTATCTGCGGTTTCATTTTGAGTGTGTGTGTGTGTGTGTTTGCTTTTCTTTTTCTCTTTTATTGTTGTTGTTGCTGCTGCGGTGTGGTTTAAATTTTTAATTTGTGTAATTTGCTTGCAGAGTTTGCTAAGTAAGCACTTGCCGGATTCTTAAGCTAAGTTAATTTAGCGCAATTTAATTCAAAACAATTGCTAATTAAAACATTTTCTTACATGAAATGTTAAATTTACGATTATTTAATGAACCAAAATGATGGTCATAGAGCGGACAACTACAAACAAAGAATAAAATGGCCAGGGGTCGCCTTACTAATTGGCATTCTTAACTGATGATTCCCTGCAACTGAAAACTAAGACTATAATCAAATCAGCGAAATCATTATTTGACCATCGATAAAACAAAACTTTTAGTAATAAAGGTAGCAAAAAAAGAAGAAGTAAACTTTGGGGAAATATTCATGTACATACTAGTTCAAATTCTTTAAAACTAACATATCAAAATGATTATGTATGTGTTCTACTATACATAGAATTTGTATTTGGACAATTCGTTTTATAAACAGTTTCAATCTGATTTTTTTATTTTATTTCAATGACTATACACTGTCAGAAAGCCGATTAGAAGATTTTAGGGAATGGCTAGCAATAAAATTGTGTAATCTTTTTTGCCCGTGGCAAAAGAAGAACCTAGAACATTCCTATTGTACGACTTCTCAACAAATAGATTGAGTAAAAATCCTAGCAGTTTTATCTCAATCAACGTTTAAATCGACTGTCTGGCAATGTATGTATGTATGTATCTCATTCAAGTTAACCCATTGCACTAAAACCAAAGGCTAAACTAATCGTGCTTATTTATCTGACGATCTTAAAAAAGGTTTGCTCTGAAAATACTATAAATACCCAATACTAAATTTTTTTTTTTTCGATTTCGATGCAGTTTAATAACAATGTGAATAACAACACAAAACTATTAAATTTATTTTAGGATACTCATAATGCAAAATTACAGTGATGGGTAGATATGGACTAACTATTATCATAAATATTGTTTGATACCCAATATCATTTGAAAAATCGAGAATATATCTAAAGATAATGTTCATCCATTTTAAATAGCCAAAATGAGAATGCAAAGTTTTAATCATAGAATAAAATGGCAAATAAAAGTCGCCAAAGTGTATGTAACATGTAAAAAAATATCTCAAAAATCGACTCAAATATCTGTTTACTTTATTTGTAAAAGCATTAAAGTTAAGAAGGAGTATGCATTGATCCTTAAGGACGAACAAGACTACATGAACTCGTCCAGTCGTTCTTGGAAAGGGATAATAACTACCTACTAAATCTACAATTCTCGAGTTTGAATCCCGATAATGGAAAGGATTGTGGTTTGCTTTGCTCGCTCTTGTTTTTATTATTTTTGAGAAGAAACTGAATCATGGATATTTAAAGCAATTGGTAAAGTTTAGTAATAAGTATGCCAAACCGCCAATATCTTCTAATTTCCCTCAAGGCAAATTCGTTAGGTCACAAGGTAAGACACTTTTCTCAATCAATAAACAAGTAACCAACTTTTATATATGTATGTATGTATTTATTTTAGATGACTAAAGCGAGTGGTGGATTGGTAGATTAGTGAGTTGTTGATTTCTTATAGATCATTTCAACAGTGCATTTCCGACCAGCACCCCAACGAGCAAATAACCACGTGCCCATAGATTAAATTTAACAATTTTTGTTTTCCGTTTTTTTTTGGCTGTTTTTCTACAACAAAGCAAAATAAATACTTGATGAGAGCGAAAGTGAAACGCAGATACATCAACAACAACAACACAAGCAATAACAACAAAAGTCTAATCAGTCTAACAGCAAAAGCAACAACAACAACGACAACGACAAGTACATATCATGCTTTAAACTCTCTTTCTATGTCATTGACAGACGCGTAGTCGTCGTTGGTCGTTGGGTCGTATATATACTTAGTTGAATTTTGTTTTTCTGTGACTGACAAATAAAAATCTCAATTGGCTATCGCGAGACAATCAAAAGACGAAAAACTCACAGAGACACAGACAGAGCCCACAGTGCGATGAGAAGCTGAACCTGCGTTGTTGCTGCTGTTGCTGATGGTTGCAAACATTACACATTACAACTAAGCAAAAGAAATGACAACAACTGCACACTAACAACAGCAACAAACAAACAGCAGCAACAACAACAACAACCACATACGAAAATTCACTTTCACTCATCGCTTTTTTCTTCTTCTGCTTCTACTCGCTCTCTCAGTCTCTGTCTGAATTTTTGAAAACGTCATCATGTCGCCTCGATAGAGAAGGAAAACAAAACATTCCCTCCACCCTCCGCCCAAAATCTGTTGCCACTCTTTGAAACAACAAAGAAAATCCAAAGATCTCTGCTGATTGATGAGTGGTAGAAGTTGTCGACGGAAGAAGAAGTAAAGTGATGTAAATGGGTGGAGGTGTCGGTTTGCTGCAAAGGTAAATCATCTGCCGCCAAAGTAGAACAAACAAAATAAATAATTATACAAAGAAAAAAACCAAAATTTGTCACACACACACACACACACGTACAAACATCGGACTGCAAGTTTTGGACCGGCTGTCTACTGCCTGCTGGCCTGCCTTTCGGGCTTGTCCAATTAAATGCAAATTTTCTTTTATTTTTCCACCATTTCGCTTTTAGAAATCGAAGCCAAACCGCTGCCAGGAGCCATGAAAATGATAGAAAACAACAACAAACAAAATTCGAAAAACAAGAAACAAACTGAAATAAATTGAAAGATGCAAATAGTCTTTTCACCATGTTTTTCTCTTTTTCTCTTTCTAACAATCTATCTATCTCTCTTTCTACTAGATGACCACCCACATGGCCATCTATGGCCGGACCAAACGTCTCACTTCCAACTTCAAACGTTCAGACAGAGACCAAAGAGATTAGAGACTAGCGACCAGGCCAGGCCAGGTTAGGTGAGGCCAACTACCAAATCGTTTTCAAAATTTATGTGCATTTTGAATGGAATCACCACCAATTCACCAATTCATTGCGTGGGCGTGGTGGAACAAACAAAAAAATATATATATATGTACATACATATACAGAGAAGATCTCTTGAACATACTCTGTCTTTGTGTGTGCGTGTGTCCGTGTCTTTTGAATTTCTACTGAAACTAGCGAAAGTAACACTAACTGAAGGCAAATGAACTAGTGAGAGTGACTATTTCTACTGAATATGTCATATTTCAGGTTGTTTTTTCCACCCACTCACTAGAAACTATTTAATCATATAGGAGGAGTGGCCACTCAACACTCAATATCTATATTTGTATGTAAGTATTAGCATTCCAATGACCTAAATAATATATAAGTCCTCCTTTAGTTAAACTGACTCTGCGAATCTCACTTTGTGTTCACAGAGATTAACATCTTTTCTAGTAGATAAATTCTTAAATTCTGATTACATTCGACTTTTATATAATGTTAGTGATTGTCTTGGACATAAAACATCGGATAAATAGAACACAAGTTACAGTCAGCCGCTGCCGCCAGCCTACTATGTGGCTCGATATGATGCGAGCAGAAGAGCGCACGCAGACACAACACTACAGATGTGTATATGTGTGCGTGCCGAACGCTGACGTATATGACTGCACACATGCAATTGGTTTGCAAAGGGCACGCAATGAATTGATTTAGAGCAAGGGTGCCCACGGAAATTTTAGTTGGGAGCCAGAGCATCAGCGGCAGAGGCTGAGCAGAGAAATCGACGCACACAAAAAATAAAATAACCTTTTTTGGATCGAGCGAGCGATCCTCGCCACTTTGTAGACAGGTGGGATGCTTTTACGCGAAATTTGCGGGGGAAGGAAGAGATAAAGGTCCCTTTTGCGAGTGGATGCACACAAAAATTTGTGTGTCCCTAGTTTTATGACGGGTCATAAAACGACCTTTTTGGCCAATCGTAGTCGAACTTTGGGTAGAGGGACGAGGGAGGGGGAAACAGGGACGCGATCACGAGAACTTGACAAAAACAACCCTTATTTTCTTACCCGTCCCTCACTCCCTCTGCCAACAAGTTGCGAGCTCGAGGATCACTCGCTCGACCCCAAAAAGGTCGTCTATGACCCATCATAAAACTCGAGACACACAAATTTTTGTGTGCATTGACTCGCAAAAGTGACCTTATTCTCTGTCCAGCCTCTGACGGTAAAGAGCCACGGGAGCCAATAGAGCCACTACGTGGCCATCCTTGATTTAGAAAACAAAAATGTTGGACTTGTACACATATTTTTGCCAAGGACTGTAAGGGTATTTAAACTTGGGCAAGAATGAATTTTGAAAAAAGGTATATTTAAAAATTTTTTAAAACTAATCGTACACTTTCGGACCCTATGTAAAGGTTTTAGATCTATTGAAACTTAGATAATTGATTGAAAAACTACAAAAAGATAAAAAGATAAACTACAAAAGATAATGAAGATAGCAGTCGAATGAGATATTGTTAATCAAAATCGGATAACAATTCGATAGACTTCGTTGCCTTGCAAAATATATGTGCTTATACTTACCTGTTCGTCCTTTTTTACCTATGCAATGATATTTTAAATGCGAAAGAAAGAGAGGGAAATAGTACCTATTTTGCAGGTAGGTCTTTAGAAGATTGAGAGAGATGTCCGAAAAGGTTCATTCAGAGCCTAGGAAAGTTTTATTATTATTTGTCCTGGTAGAAACCACATACATACATCAAGTTACTTTACCTTTATTCAGATTAATAATTAGAAACCTACTACAATACAATGAAAAATTGTAAATTTAGAGTCTACAGTTTAGACCATAAAGATTGAAAAGCAAAAACTGCTTTTGAACTGATTCAATTCTAGTTTGATATGACATTGAGCGTGCCATAATCGAGATAAGTACTCTAATATAGGACAGACTAAAGATGTAAATAACGTTTTGGTTGTGTGTGGATCGTTAAATTTGTTTGACCACCGTCAAAAGATGACCCCGCCTAAGTAGTACATATACGAAAGACTTGAAAGTTAATTTATGGTTTCTAAGTAAAACTAAACCGCGCATAAGGCAATAAATTGCTAAATGAGGAGAGCATCTGTAAAAAATGCCTAGCTTTATGTTTAAAACCTATTTAGACTTAATGGATTCATTTCACACCAACTCTAAAGATTATAGAGACTAGCTTCAAGCAGACATAAAGTAAGGACACTTGAGCATGGCCTAGACACACCAAAGGAAGATGGTTAATAAAGGGAGTGAATAGAAGTGGACTCATTTGAACTGAGCTAAGCCCATTGATATGCAATCTTTTGTGGACCACAGGTTTGATAATACAATTAGATGTTTTATAAGAGAATAAAGGAATAACCGTATCGGCAATAGCCTGAATCGTATCAGCACTATTATAGATTATAAGGTAATAACATTTACCTAATTGACTAATTGAAAATATTCTATATTCACTCCATTGGATTATTTCGCTGTAAAACTTCTCAATATTACAGTGTCATTTTTATAAAGTTATTGCCTTTCAAAGTCATTGAGCTGACATGACTTCGATACGATTTGACTCAACTCGACTCGACTGTAAGTCAATTTGCTGATGATGAAAAATGTACCTATATATGAACTTTATGGAGCGGAAGATGCTCACCGTCGTCATCGTCGTCACTGAAAAGCACCTTCTAAGCACAAGGTTGTGTAGAAATAGCATTCAGATTTATATACCAAAGTTTATGAACTCGCAAAATGAAGTCGCAGTTTTGATTTATAGCACTTGAAACCGAGAGACTGTAAAATCATTGCTGGCTCTGCAGTTTTTGGTCAAAACTGAGCCTCCCTTCATCCCACCACCCACAACTAGCCATTCTCCTCTATCTGTGTATGTATGTATGTTTGTATGTCTGAGTGGTGCCTATGCGAAAATTTGCAATTCTCATTTTTGTGCAAAAAGCAGCAACGTCATCATCATCCTCCTTCGCTCTGCTAATTCGTGGCTCATTTCAATTGTTTGAAATTAATTTGTTTCCGTTTGTAATTAAATTTGCTAACTCAGCCAGCCAGCTTACGGACGAAATAGACAAGAGCAGACAAGGCAGACAGATCGGAGCACCTACCCGTAAGAAGATAAAACACAAAACGAATGGGGTCAAGCTGTTAAAAACTGACCTTAATCGCAACTTGTGCGCAATTATGATTTATTTATTATAAGACATTTTGTTGGACTATTTCTTTTTATTTTGCCTTTGTTAAGGTTTCTTTTTCGGGGTTTACCTTCAAACAATTGCAGATCGAAATTAAAATCCGTGACATATGATTGTGGCTAAATAACAATTAGATGCCATCGAATTGAACATCAAGTACTATAACTGAAGAGAATTGTAAAATTGTTTTCGAATTTCATACACTTTTGTTTACCATTTATTGTGAAATTCGCTTCTTATGATACCCTATAATTATATTAGCAGGTGTTTATAGGCAAAGTAATGTTTAATTTTATCGAATTTTGCATGAAGCAAAACTCAAACAACTCATGTACGATTTAGTAAAACGGAAATGAAGGGTTTCTTTATAACGGACATGTAGAATGAATTTTACTGCCTTTTTTACGGTTTTTCCTGTTTCCTATGATCAAAAAACTAAAACAACTGATCGTACATGTTGTTAAATGTTTGTCAGATTCTCATACACCCACCGTATATTTCGAATTTAGCTTTAAGTGATTACTGTCTGTCCCTGTCTATGATGACCGAGATTGCTGCTGTAATTTAACAATCTGCTACTGGTTCTAGCATGAATCCGGTAACTATATCTTAGAAAAAATGACCAAAAAAGATAAACCAGAGGGCCGGGGCTAAGTTTGTATATCCTTGCAAACTTTTGGTAACTCTTTCCTATACGATTTAATGGTCCGATCCGGCTGAATCCGAGATATACAAAATGTGCAGTATCTACAAGGCTACATGCAAAATTTCAATTCTGTTTAGATTTCAATTTTGGTTAAAAATACTTTTTTGTTTGTTATTTTATATTATCACCTCAGAGTTTTTAAAACTTTTAAGGGTATACAAACTTCGACACGGATATATATATATTTTACGTATTATGGTAATTTGTTGCAAAACAGTTTCATTTTTAAGACATATTCAGTTAATATTATTATTTACGAGCTCTTCTCAATCCATATGCTTTGTTATGTCGATTCTGAAGTACTCGTTTTACAAATAATGTGTTCAATACACCTTTCTCGAGTGAAAAGATTTCCAATAGACCTAGTATTCGGAATGAAACCATAAACACTTAAGACCAAGTCAACATTGTACTTGAATGTCCAAACACAAGTTCTTTTCGCATGTAATAGTGACAAATCATGGCCATTGATTAATTTTGGCTAACATTTCATTTGGCAAGCGATTCAATTGTCTTTTGCAAAACAAAGTTGCTGTAAGTAGTCGTACTTGGTTGTTGTTTGTTTCTTTTATTGCTATTGTTGCTGAATTTCTTGTCAATTCATTGGCTTTAATTGCATGTTGGTGTTGCCGTTGCCATTGCCGTATTGTGAATTTGTTGGATGGATGGATGGAAGGGAGGGGATAACATGATAATGATATATGGCCTGCAGCATGAATTTCGTATTTGTGTATCTTGTGGTGTGGTCAAAAAGATTGATGGTGTTATGCAATGCAAACCCTTTCTGTCTGCCACAAAAACCGAAACCTTATCGGTAATGCGCATCGTGGCGCAGCAGCGCAAAAGCAAAAACAACCGTTCAGAGTTCAGTTGCAGGCACGCAAAATAATTTTTTTTTTTTGTTATTTGTTGTTGTTTATTTATATATAGAAAAGGAAAACAAGTGAACTGAACCTCCCACTCACCTCTCTCTCTCTCTCTCTCTCTCTCTTACATTCTCTTTTTCTGTTCTCCTTCTTTTTTATTGTGTTAAAGCCAAGGCAATGCCAAAATCCGCTTTGAAATGAAATTAAAATACAGCAACAACAATAATAATAACAACTACAAGTAAAATTTTATCATTTGGCTAATTTTTTGTGCTGGCTGACACGCAAACCACCTAAAGTCAGCAAAACCCGAGTCAAAGCCCGAACCAGAGCCAGAGCCAACGTCAGAGCGATAGCCAAAGACAAAAGCCAAAAGCTGGAAGTTGAAGCCAAAGCAAAGTGCAAAATGTCGCGGCATTATAAATTGAAATGCTTTTTGCAAACGGAAACAGACGTATGAGAGGGTCCTTAAAACTGTCTGACTGACGGACTGACTGACGTTATCCTTCTCAGAGAACCTACCCCCGAAATCTTCACACACACACAAACCGAATCTCACTTTTTGCCAAAATAAATAAAGTTCATTTGCCGCAGTCTAGACAAGCGAAATTTGCCAACAACTGCATTGGCTGATGGCTTGATGGTTTGAGGCAAAAGATACAGGGTGTGTGTAAGTTTTCTGGGTGTGGGCTATAGCTGCCAAAAAGGACATTAAATCATTCGGCCAGGTTTATATTGGAAAGAGAGCCAAAAACCTAGAACACAGGCCCTGGCACTGGCCCTGGCCGTGGCACTGGTCCTGGCCATGGCCATGGCCCTGTCCATGGCCTAGGCGAGGCCAGACAGACAAGGTTGTTCCTTCCAACTATCTATATAAACATATATACATACATACATATATCTAAATATATGTAAATGTGTGTGTCGGCGTCTATCTGTGTCTGTCTGACTGTCTGGGTGTGTGTGTGTGTGTGCTTTTGCTGCAGCAAATAATAGTAATTTGGCTAATTCAAAAATTGCTGCTTTCGGCCGCTGTTGACGGTATTGTTGTTAGTGTTAAGCTGTTTTGCTTCTAGCCATGAACTTGAAAAGGCTTTTCACATTTTTAATTCTGATTTTTCCACAAAGTGTTTTATTTTTATTTACTCTTTTTTTTGTGTTGAGCCAACAATGTGATAATTATCATGTATATTAAATACTTAATTTCACACTGTAATTTCGTGACCTTTTATTAGGTATAAGTAAAGTTGTTTTTAAATTTCTCATATTGAAATTAAACTTAATTGTTGGATATTTTTAACATATTAATTAACTTTTCTTTAATTTAGAAATTTTAATATTGAAATATGCCTATTTTCTGCATATGATAAAAATGATTAACTATAGTTTATATCAAATATATGTACATTTATACATCTTTTTTGAATTAGTGTTAGATTACAATTACTTACAGTGGCGGACACGAATTTAACACGTTTTTTTTTTTCTGCCTCCATAACTTAGAAAAAATCGATTACCAGCTGCAATTTTTTGACTATCGCAATCAAATTCTCGCAAGAGCGAGATAGCATATGGTATGAGGGCATGTAAAAACAATTTAACAGATATACATTCGGTTTTCGAAATTTTAAATATTTGTGTCTCATGGTGCATGGTATACCCAAGTCGGCGAGTCAACTTACTTAATTATACCCTTGCAAAAAGGGTATATTAATTTTGGTCAGAAGTGTGCAACGCATAGAACGAAGCATCTTAGACCATATAAAGTATATATATTCTTGATCAGCACGACGAGACGAGTTCAAATAGCCATGTCCGTCCGTCCGTCCGTCCGTCCATCCGTGCGTCCGTCTGGATCAACGCGAACTCCTCCGAGACCATAAGAGCTACAGAGCTGAAGTTTTGCACGTAAGCTTGTATATACTGCAGGGGTTGTATATATCGGCCGGATCGGACTGCTATATCATATAGCTCCTATACAAACGTCAAAGTCACGAACAGTGACTTTTCTGAATAACTTCGTTACTTTTTAACGGAAATTTAACGTGAAATTTAATATAAGTTAGTTTATAGTAGCTATAAACGACTGTGCCAAATTTGGTCAAGATCGGGTGACTATATCATATACCTCCCATAGGAACGATTGGTCGAAAACAGTAACTTTTGTCAAAAAGTTCGTCATATCCTATGCTAAGATTGAAGGCCGTTCTTTCGCAAACATTAGACTTTTTGAATAAAACGTTTTTACACTTTGATGGCTATGGTTAAGGAAAGAATTCCCAAAACAGTTACAAGGGTATACAAACTTTGACGCGGTCGAAGTTAACCCCGGCCCTCTGGTTTTTATTCAACTAGTGTCGCAAAATGGCCCCGCCCAAAGAACCAAAAATTTCCACACAAAATTCAGATTTTCTATAGATCCACAACTTCTTCAAAGAGTTCATACTGTAATATTTCAGATTTAGGAAAAATCGTCCTAAATATATGCCCCTCAAAAAACTAACTTTTCTTTGTTCAAATGCACCTGTCAAAAAACCCAATTAAACTATTAAGACCATTTTCACAGTTCATCATTTGAATACATTAACCAACAAAAACTATTATATTAAGTTATTTAGAAGCCGAGAAAATTAAAACTAAACCAAAAAAAAAGCGCCTCAAATTCGTCTCCGCCAACTGTAGCGGAAAATTGTGTGATGTGGAAAATTGTGAAAAGCTAAAACCAAATAAAATGATCAATGAAATCAACTAATGTTCAATTCTTCCGCATCCTTGAACATTTTTGGATTTGTTTACACATTTATTCTCCATTTAAAATAGCAAAATAATTTATAAATATATTTATTATTATTTTTTGGTAAACGAGGGTGCTCAAAAAAGGCGGAGAATCCGAATTATCCTCATTCTTTAATCAAAAACATAAATTTATTAATCAAACACTTTTAAATGACGCAGCTTAAGGGTCTGAGAAATGTTACTAACCCATTGACCTTCCCTCGTAATAATTAAACAGTAATTTTTTTCAAATTTGTTTATTGGAATGTTATAGGTGCAAAATTATTGCGGAAAATAATGAGCTGCAATGAAATGTCAATTAGGCACACTGCATTAACATTTACTACTTCTGGCATACTTTTCTAAACATATTATGAATGTGTAAGAAAATCATTAAAAAATTAGAAAATAACCAAGTTTAAAAAAAACAATAGGAGCCGAACAAAACCTTTACTCCTATGTGAGAATATTTTTATTTATTTATACTTAATATATTGGTAACTTAATTACTTTTAGAAAAATTTAATGCTAAATAAAAATACCACTTTAAGATGAGTTTCAGAAGTCGCTTAGACATACTTCTTGGTGAATATTTGTCGGAATCGCTTTGAATATTCAGGATATGCATGTGATGGCAGAGTACACGAGGAACATGTTTGAAACAGCTTAAAATATTGCCCTCAAATACAAGGGTATAAAAAGAACAACAGAGCCAAAGTTAGTTACTTTTGATATTTTTCATATGAGTTAAATTTTAATTTAACAACACTGACACCAAATTTTAAAATGAGCTAAGATCATAAAAAAACAAAACGTTCAATTTGCTGTTTTAACATATACCACATAAACACCAGTTTATGGCCTTCCCCTCCCCTCCCCCAAGTTAGTAAGTTGGTTGCATCGAAACACCTGAGTCATACATATACATACATACATATGTATGTACATTGAACGTACATACTTACATACATATGTATATATGTAGCATGACAAAGTCAGTATCACCTCATCACCCCTCCCAAGTAATATCAATGAACTTGCAAAAGTGGGGTGTTGCCTATTGTATGCAGGCGTGTCCAGTTAGATGGGGCGTATGAGTAATCTACACGTGTTGGTGATAAACCAAGAGGACTGTACATACGTAAGTGAGTGAGTGTGTGTGTGTGTGTGTGTGTATGTGTGTGTGAGCTAAGCCTGATTGCAGACGAGAAGAAAACAAAAAACAAAATAAAACTTACAAAAAAATGGGAAATATTGTTGTCTAAGCTCTACGAATGGCCGGCCATTTCAAATCGCTCCACCATCTCTGTCTCCATCTGCGTTGGCTTTAATTAAAGAGAATCAACAAAGGCAGCGGCTGGCTGGCGGCAGGCGGCAAGCTCTTGCAGATTTGCATTTTACCCAAAGAGGCCACAAATTGTTGTGCAATTGACTTTAGCAGACACTGCCACTGCCGCTGCTGGTGCTGGGGTGCTAGTGCTTAACGACGCGGAAATATGCGCCTAAGATTCCTCTCATCCCCATACCCAGCTAGCTAAATTGAATTATTATGCAATTAGCAATTAGCATAAATTGAATCGAAAGCCTCAAGAATGCTGCAAAAGGAATCTCTTCTCATATGGCAAAACACTTGACTGGGTCAACCATATGAATAGTTGAATTCACATGTATATAGTCAATATACATATATGTATATATGTATGTACATTATATATATGCATACTTTTACTATTGCTCCATGGGGCTCTCCAAGGTAACTCTTTGCCGACGACCTCTTTGGCTCTTCTCTCTTTGTCGATCTCGATTGTTTGCTCATTTAATGCCCACATTTTTGTCAAACAAATAACGAAAAGATTTGTTTCATTGTTGATATTTGCATTTTGCTTAAGAATATTTAGCATTGTACGTATGTATGTAGATCTCATCATCAAGTGGCTGGAATTTCGTAATATGCCTCTACGACCTCCTCTTTCATAGAGTTGAAAACAATGCTTGAACTTCTTCAAGGGGCCCCTCAATTTCATTCCATATGGATGGATGATGCAAAATAATCGTAACACGAATCGCAAATCGCGAATCCCAAACTGAAAGCCAACATAAACCAAAGTCTGCTGTGTCATCTTAGCCAAGCTAAATGAGATAGGGCTACAGAGAGAGTCAAAGTCCAAAAAGCAAAAGAAGATGCAATCCAACTGCTGCTGCAGCAGCAGAACAAGCTGAAAGCAATCTGGCTTAATCATGTGCGAAGAAGTCAGAGATGCTAACCAGAAAAAAAGACAAAAACGAAAACAACAACAACTTGCAGCAACGTCGCACATAACCGAACGAAATCGAGTTTTTGTTATTCTTTCTTCTTTCTGCCCCAACAACAACAATGACTCTTCTTAGCTGGCTCCGTTGGCCAAGTCTTCTTTTTTTATATGACTCAACCAGATCCAGAGCTAAGATGGCCAACGATTACGATGGCAACAAAACCTAAATACACTTACTAAAAAACTGTCGACCAAAATTACATGATATCCAACGAACACTTTCTGGGACAGATATTCTCTAATCTCATCTCTAATTCTCTTCTTTTAAGTTGTATATTTTAATAGTATTCATAGATTTATGCCAATTGAGAAATCGTATACATTTCATACATAATTTTAACAAACAACCTAACAGTGTTACTTGGCAAAATCGTAATAGTATACCTCAACAGCATAAATTGAGCAGCTACTTTAGGAACCATAAATTTCTAGCATAGACAGAATTTGCAATTGGCATGAACCAAGGTTCGCCCTGAAAAAGTAACAGCAGTTAGAAGCATTTATGACAACTTGGGAAAATAAATTTCGCGACAAGAGTTAAAGTCAAATGCTGTATTAAAAAATGTTGTAAGCCCTTTTTTAAAGCTAGCTGCCCAAGTTCCCGACCACATGGCAAGATATTTGACTTATATTTATACCAAATATAGTTTATTAATTTTGGTCAGAAGGAAGCATATCCGACTATATAAAGTATATATATTCTTGATCAACACGACGAGACGAGTTCAAATAGTTACGTCGGTCCTTCCGTCCGTCAGTCTGGATCGACGCGATCTCCTCTCCTAGACCGTTAGAGCTACACAGCTGAAATTTTGCATGTAGGTTTGTATACACTGCACAGTTTGTATATCTCGGATTCACACGGATCGGACCACTATATCGTGTAGCTCCCCTACAAACGGCAAAGTCACGAAAAAAGTCTCAATAACTTCATTCTTTCCTGAGCTATTGTCGTGAAATTAAACATAGATGAAATTATTTTACTTATTTTACGACTATGCCAAATTAAATTAAGATGAAGTGACTATATCATATAGCTCGAAAACAGTGACTTTTATCAATAACGTTCTTATTTCTTAGGCTAAGATTGTAGGCCGTTTATAGCCTTTTTAGATAAAACGTTTTTCCACTTTGAAGGCTATTGGTAAGTAAAGAGTAACAAAAAACTGTTAAGGGTATACAAACTTTGACATGGTCAAAGTAAGCCTCAGCCATCTGGGTTATTTTAGATAGCTAAAAACAATATCTAACTACATAAATAGTTAAAGACTTGCATATCCTATATTTTTTAAACTCGTCAACAGATAATGAATTAACTTTATCAACTTTAAGAAGACTGAATATTTCCCCATAAAAGCCCAAAATTACGTTCTAAATTAACCAACATCCATATTTTTACTGGCTATCCAAATTCCCTTGCTGAAAACTTCTTCAGCACATTTGGCTAATCTTGTCTAAAACAAAAAACTGCTTTAGACAACTAACCGGGTGGAAAAAGGAGTTTATAATAATTAAATGCATTCTGTCATGGGAACTGGGAACTGATACATTATACATACATATATGTTTCCCTGACACAATCTTATTATTAAGAGAAAAATGTTTTATACTAATAATGTTAGATAATTACTAACAAATATCCATGAAGTTTGTAATGAATGGAGTAGAAAATGATTATTATTTTAAAACAAAGACAATTAATGTTAAATAAATAATAAAATAATTTCTTTGGCAACAATTACTAAAGCTGCATAAACACAAACCTTATATGCACATACTATATATGTAACTATTTAAAGGACGTATATGAAGATTGGAAGAAAAATAAATGTTATCTAAAAGGAGAAAATGATTTCAATACGATTTTGACACATAACTGAAAGAATGAATTTTTTGAAGCACAGTCGAGTTAGATAGCTCAAAACCAAGTAAAATCATAACAACAAGTTACCAAGCTGGTAGAGATGAACTGGTCTGCCACTATGGGTTGAATTCTGTTGGAGAGGAAACGTTGTTTCCAGGAAATGCGCTAAACTCTGTCTCTCTTTGTAAGTCTTTTCTGTTTCTCTAGATTAATGGTAACTTTCAGGACCAGATAAGAAGGAAATTTTCTTTCATTTCTAGGTAAAGAAAAAATGAGAAAAACCAAAACTTGATTATGAATCACCGCAAAGTACAAAATGGGGAAAACCGTTTTTATGTGGAGGGAAATGCATGTCCGTTGGAAAACATTTCGACTTGATGAGATGTGAACAACACAGTGTGACCTGAACAGCAAAAGCAGAAGAAGACGAAGATCTTCTCTCCTACATATACCGAAAAAAAGGAAAAACTGAACCCCTCAGAGCTAATTAAGCCGACTCGCATGAGTTGTGGGGTCTGTGTCTCCCAAACAGTTTCAACAACAATGAGAAATCGCTGGCTTCCTGGCATGGAAAAAAAATATCACAGAAGAAAACTAAAGAAAAACTGAGAAAAACTTGTTCATCTTCAGCTAACGAGCCGGGCCAACAGACTGACTGACTGACTGGCAGGCGGACAGACGAACAGACAGACAGACAAACAAAAGCAACAACTAAACGACAGGTAGGTAACAGGTAACAAGTAGCAAATGGCAAGTGCAAGTGTAACAGCAACAAAGCACTCGAAGACGACTCCCCCTGAACAGACCAGAGATGGACACGTGATACGTTCACGAATTTGCCAATAGAAGACACCGGCTCATTTTTCAATTAAATGGTCTGTTCTTCCGAAACAATCAGTTCAATATAGGATAACTAATAGGTAACTCGATTTGTCCTCAAAATAATATTTAAGTCTGTTATTCTTTGCTGGTTAAAGATGATAGTGAATTGTACTAGGAAATAGAATTAAGATTAACCCATTTTATAGAAGTTGTGGAAAATGTGAGATAATTTTCCACAATTAAAGCAATTGTTAAGAAGTTAGTTAAGTAGCTACTAGAATAATAAATGATATAAAACACAAAATTGCTTTAAATTTTGTATTAAATTTCTCAAAAATTAGATGGATAGAGAGAGAGAGAGAGAGAGAGAGGAATGAATGGAAAGCTATTTAAATTTTATTCGCTTTTGAAAGGAATTATTCAATTATATTGTAAATGATTGGCGTTAATGTGTTCCTATGTCTTTAATCAAGCCAAGCTCGTTTCTTTGAGCCTTTTACAGACAACTTTTACTTCCTACATCTATACATACATACATACACATATAGTAGGATGAACCAAATTCACAAAATCCTGTTTCCGCTCTCTAGAGTCTTGTGAAATGATCAATCACAACCTGCACAACACACGCTCATCTCTGCTAACTACTTGTGATTTTGAAGAGTTGGCTTAGGAGGGAAGATAGGGGCAAAAAGAGTTATTTTTTTAGGTTGACTGCCTCCTGGCATGGGTGGGTGGTTAGGTGGTTAGGCGGTTAGGGCAGGGCGTTGTTGTGCACAGGGCTCTATGGGCTCTGGGCTCTGGGACAAAGACAATAAACAAATAAATTACATGAAAGCGGCTGCCACAGTTTGAATCTTTTCAACAAGATAATCACAATGAAGCGGCACGAAATGTGCAGCAATGTGGCATCCTCATTAACCCACCGACTACTCCCCCCATCACATCCCATCCCATCTCTCTCTCTCTCTCTCGTGCTCGGCGAGAAAGTGAAAGTCGTTGCGAATCCCAATCCTCTAACTCTAAGCAGGCGGCAAAGTAATTGGCCAGGTCGCCACTTGGGTTAATTAAAACGCACAGAGAGTGAAAGAGATCGATAAAGACGAGGGAGAAGGAAAAACCAGAAGACGCAGAGAAAGAAGAAGTTGTAGTAAACTAAGACAAGACTCATTCAGAGGAACGTCGCGATCCATGTGTCCCCTCCCCCCTGCATACACACACACACACATATGTATCATCGGTATCGATATGAAATGTAAATATTTGTATGACCGCAAAAACCGCAGAAAAAAAGCATCCGTATGATGCCTTTGAAATGAAATGTGATGTCCGTCTGTCTGTCTTTCTATGTATGTATCTATCTGTTGTCCGTCTGTCTTGGTGTGTATCTTGGGCACTTCATTTGCTCACAATCTTCAGGAGAATTGGCTATTGCTATTAACTTTTCACTTCTTCCGCTACCAATAAGCAAATCAAGCGATTTGTGCGAATGAGAAGAAAGTAAAGAAAGCTGCTTCAATATTGCTGCTGCTGCTGTTGGAACTCAATGAAATTCAATAAATTTACTGAGGCAACTTCACTTGGCTGTCACTTAAAGCTGATAGCTATATTTAAGTCCAGTTACTGATGCCATCCCCTCCCCTTACCATGTGGATTGCTCTTTGTAGGTCAATCGAGCAGACCAAGCTCTAGGTGGCGCAACATGGACGGCTGCTACCAAGAAGGGGCATCAATCTAAAAGCAGCAATAACAACAATTATGAAAATAACATTAATATGCCATTTGTTATTCCTACTGTTTGTATTAAGATGAAAAGTTTTCCCATCAACAATTTTTGTTCGATTCAATTTTACTCTTTCTAATTTGGGTTAACATTGAATCTAATTGGATTGCTTTATTGATTCAAGTAATATAGAAAATCTGCACCATCTTGCCATGTAGATGCCAGATCTTTAATAAATTTGTATATAGTTAGAAGTCGTTAAGAATCCCACATAGTCGATTAATCGAGAAATTGTGAATCAAGGAACTATAACTTTCCCCACAAACCAGTCTAAAGAGCTACGCCCTTGGCCAGCAGTGGGCTAACATGCAAGTCGAGAGTGATGTGAATAACTGGCAATTGGGGTCGAGTTTATTAATGCAATTGAACCCTTACTTTATTTTACGTTCCTTTCGTTTCATTGCCTTTTCCTGCCTTATTTTTTAAAGAACTTGCCAAATGGAATTGTTATTAATAACAAAAATGCAAAATTTCATACGAAAAATGTTGAATGAATGTGTCTGTGTGTGTGTGTGTGTGTGTATCTAGCCTACTTGGCCATTTGGCCTCGACGCGTGGGCCTGACAGTTAACAAGACGTCGACGACATCTCAATAAACCAGAGCAGATTTAGCGATTGTGCAATGGGTGGCAAGTGGCAAGAATCCGAGAGCTGAGCAAGCTCAGCTGTGCCGGCCAGGCGCAGACCTTGCCCAAAACGGTAAATGTTGTACACTGAGTATCCAGTACCCACTAACCCATGCACCATGTGGACGTTGGCTGCTCGGTTGCACGGTTGTTCGATTGCTTGTGTGTGGGACATTTGGCTGGCTAACATTACACATTACACCGGAGGCCCACATTGACATGCTCTGAATATTATACTGGTCCTCCCTCCACCAATCCACCAACAACAACTATAGCACATCCTCTCGCTTCCCGCACACCCGTTCCCCTTCATCCTCCGTCTCTCTCAGTGGTGTTGCTTGTATTGTTGCATGCAGCACTTGCAGCAGCAACAGCAACAGCAACTGCAGCAGCAGCAGCCCGTTGCCAAGTGGCTTGAGAATGGCATTTTGATTTATTGGCTTGTTTCAGAGTTCCGATTATGCAATCGCAAATCGCAAACTATAAAATGCAGGCAAACAGCCAACCAACCAGCCAGGCGCAATAAATTCTCAAAATGCGATTATTTTTGCGTTTTTTTGCATTTGTTTTTATTTAGTTGTTGTTTTTTTGAGCCCAATGAGTTTTTTTCCCACAATTTGCAAACAATAATGAAAACAAGCTGCATGCAGACTGACTGGCTGGCTAATTAAATCAAATAAGCCGAGACTAAGCGCATTAAAAATGCACCAAACATTACAACAACAAAAAACCAAAAACACACACACAGTATATAGAAAAAAAATCGGGGAAAACCAAAACAGATTGCAAAAAACAAAATCAGGCAATCAAAGGAAATACTTTCAGTTTCACTTCCGACACGCCGACATCGGAATACTCTGCTTTGCTGGCATATAATAAATTATATGATATTTTGATCTTTAAACTTTGTTTTGTTGCAAATACTCTTACTCGTTATAATAATAAACTTGAATAGTATTTTATATATACATATACAAACCAAACTCGCTCGAAACTTAAATTGGAACAATTTCTATTCTACTTTTGAAACTTATTAATAAAATTTGAGATGTAATTCTCTCTTAAAGCTGATCACAAATATATATTCACTTTTGTATATTATATATGTACATACATATGTACAAACTGATGTAATCTATGAAATCCAAAAAAGTTATGTGCCAAGCCACAAATTTGTTAAATATTTACTTTATTCTATTGGAAAGCATTTAATGGTGTTTAGGTTGAATTTTCATACGCCACGTTGTACAAAGAATCACAATTTTATTATTGAAATTCAAAATTATTTAGCCATAAAGATCTAAATTGATTTTTTAGTTTAAAACTTTTTCAAAATTAAGTTTTGTTCTCTCTCTCTCTCTCTCTCTTTGTCTACTATGACTATTATTTTGAGCTTATAAATAAACTAATTTAAAATATGATGATTATATTCAATTCATGATCATGATTCTGACTGTAATATCACATTGAGTAAGTAAAACTATCAAGGAATTAGGGTCAAGACTGATTTTATTACGGCAAATGTGTGACGCTCTCAGAAATGTATATTTCTTTATATAAACGAATATTATTATATTAATTGTTATATGTCGTAAATGTTATAGAGATTTCATGCCCAATTTAATGGCAAATCATTTCGCATTGGATACAATTTCTCATGTGCCACAGCGTTTAAGATAAATGTGATTTATACACAATTCGAGCATGTTTTTTTTGCCATTTACAGACGTTTATCTTGATTTCTATAACTAATTCAGCATTTTTACTAGGTTTTGTGATAAAATAACAAATGTTCAAAGTTCGGTTTTACCCATTGTGAAAAAAAGGTATTGGGGCAAGCAAATAGTAAGCAAGCTGCATGCCACAAGTGGCCAAAAAAACCTGTGTGTGTGTGTGTGTGTGTTTCAGCCGGCCGGCAACGACCGATAACAAATGGCAAACAGAAATATGGTCAGAGCAAAAGCAGCAACAAAACTTGGCAACAAAAAGTCAGCCAATTAAGGCCAATTTAGTTGCAGCAATGCCGCGCACTGTGGCGACACGAAACCAACAATAACAGCAACAACAGAAAAAAAATAATAATAATAATCAGTGGAAAAAAATAAAACCAACTGCAACACACACACACACACACAATCACACACAGTGTCTCAGCATGCAAATGAGAGCAACCAAAAGTAACTTGATACACATTTGCCTGCAAAAGCAACTACAACAAAACCAACAACAGCTTCAACATCAGCTGCAACGGCGACAAAAAAAAACAACACACACATTTTTGCCACATTTTTTTATTAAATACCCTTTGAATAGTTTTAAAGACCTAAAAAGTATTTATCAAGCAAATATAGGTAAATTTTATATGACCAACATTTGCCAATGGATTTTAAATTGAAGACTTTATTTTCATTATTGCGATATTTTTGTAATATTCGTTCTTCAGATTGAAAAGACAAAAACCAGTTGGGAATTACAATTACACATAGTTATTAAGTCAAATATTCCTTATGGTGAGAGGGTATCAAAACATGTCATAGAAGTCAATTGGGTATGAGCCCTATGGTTGTTTGTATGCCCTGTATGCCCACAGTATTACCATATACGACCGATATTACATTAGAACTAAGGAGGTACTTGCAAGAACTTTCCATTATCTTGGTAAATTGAGAGAAGATATTAAAAACCCCAATTTAAAAGAATGTTATTTTCACCGTAGAAAAGTATACCTTATTTCTTGTTCGCCATTGTTTCAAATTGAAACATGTCAGTCTAGAAAGAATCCCCAAGTACAATCAGACAAAGTAAGTACATCTAAATTGTATAACTAATTAGCAATTAAGGGGTAACTTTTTGTCGATGATTCAAGTTTCAAATGAACGATTTTTATTTTAAGTATCTTTTGCGGGGACTGTGAGAAAATTTGCGAAAAAAAAAATTAAATGGGAAAAAGAAACCAAAACAGAAAACTTTGATGTAGTGCTGTGGGATGGTGGAAGAGGGGTGACGGGTATGGAGGGCATGAAGGGTGTGTATGCATTTGGGTGACTGGTCCTCTCTCAACTCGGATTTCGTTAAGAATTCTAACGCAACAACAACAATAACAACAAGTGTGTCAGGTAAGCAGCATCAAGTGCAATTGCAGAGAAATCTTTATTTTTCAATAACAAATAGAAGAAGAAAAACGAGAGAGGAAAAACAAAAAACCAAACAAAAAGCCAAACCAAAACGAAACAAGACGCTTTTGACCAAAACTACTGCCTCTGTTCCCCTCAATCCCTCCACTCCCCCCTCCCCTCTTTCTATTCGGTTTGTCTATGTCTCCCCCTTTTTCTTAGCCATTGTTTGTTGAAGGCGGAGCGCGACTTTGATGCTGAATAAACATAACTACATATAAAGAGGTTGTCAGTGGGAGCGTGAGAAGGGGGTGTGGCAGTGGAGGGAGTCACATACATATATATCTTTGGCTTTAGGCCCACATTAAGTGCCAAGTGCCATGACCTTTTTGCGTTACAATTTCAAATTGAAGCGGACCTAATTGAGGCGGCCCAGAGCTCAGAAAGACCAGAAAGTCACGCGCTGTTGGTGTTAAAAGACAACAAGAGTGCATTATCTATCAAATCAATTGAACTACATACACTCTCTCACACACACACACACTCACCCACACACACACACATACACCTAAGTACTGCTGCAGGTGGCTGTTTACAACCCGGTTTTTTTTATTTTCTTTATTAAAGTTGCAAGAAGAAAACTTTTCGCACACACACAGAGTTGTTGTTGTTGTCGTTGCTGTTCACTTTCTTCTTCTGGTTGTTGCGTCGACTGGACAGTAAGCGGCAGTAGCAGCATCCATCACAATCTGGCCCTCTCTTTCTAACTACATAAGACTCACCTGTCGAGTAAATTAAACGTACTGCCGCATATATGTATGTATGTATGTACATACTTATGTATGTATGGATTGTACGTATGTATGTCACTTTCAATTGCACTTTGTTTCTTGTAACTTGAAAAAAAAACCTTGCCTTCAAACCCGGCAAAAAATACAACAATAACAAAAAAACAAAACAAATTTCAAATAAACTCACTTTTGTCTCACACTTGCTCAAATATTTATTTAAATATTCTAGCGCCCGCTAAAATGCAGCTTCAGTTTATCGTGTTAATGTTTTGTCTAAAGGGTTGGCCTTGTTTTATTTACTTTTTATTTTGATTAGCAGTTTTACACAAAATTTGTTAAAAATATTTTGAATAACTCCTTGATAACAATAACAACAACAAAAATAACAACTAGAAATCGGAGCTATCCGTGCGCCGTTAGCAGAAAAAGTTTGCTGGCTAGTGTGACCAGATTTGGAAAACCCACAAAATATCATAATTACCGTTTTTACCAATGACACCACAGTGGCTCCATCTATCGTCAAGCAAATCGATTAAAAATCGACCATCACTACATTAAAAAAAAAAAAAAAAACTTCCCACTTCCCTGCCATACCCTTCATTCAACACTCACACAATCTAAAAGATTTATTGAACATAGTGAAGGAATCCCAGCGAAATATGTTAAAATCGGAGGTTCAACACCAATTTTGGATTACCAAGAAGGCTGTTCAACGGAAGCTAGGATCCAAGGAGGACAAGCATATTATCAAATCCGATGCTGAGCTTGATGCCAAAATCGAGGTGTTTAAATCAATATCGGAAACCACCCTAAAACTATGCAAAATAATTGACCAATATCAGGAGCGCTTGTGCATTTTATCGCAAGAGGAGTGTGTTTTTGGGCGCTTTCTGAAAGAGGCGGGCAAACGGAGCAAAACAACGGGCAATAGTATCACCCATACGGGAAAGGCTATGTCGTTTGCCGGACAGCAGCGGATGTGCGTACGTGTGCCGCTGTTGCGATTACAGCACGAGGTCGATGTTTATCGCTGTCGTGCAGTCAAAGACACGGAAATCACATTGCAGGCCATGGAGAAGGAACGGACCGAATATAGAGCAGCCCTCTGTTGGATGAAATCCGCCAGCCAAGAGCTAGATCCGGATACGGGCAAAGGATTGGATAAGTTCCGTACAGCCCAGGCTCATGTCCGAGCGGCCAAGCACAATTTCGACGGCTACTCAATGGACTCCATACAAAAGGTAGTCCCTCTCTTCCTTAAGACTCCAAATTATGC
The DNA here is from genome assembly GCA_018150345.1 of Drosophila equinoxialis. NCBI lineage: Eukaryota > Metazoa > Arthropoda > Insecta > Diptera > Drosophilidae > Drosophila > Drosophila equinoxialis. The sequence continues at coordinate 411,431 of JAECWI010000112.1, forward strand.
TTAGCTACTTGTAACATTACCTTTCCAGATTGATTTACTGGCTGCTGCCCGCTGCAATATGTATTCCCATGCCCTGGTCGCCTATGTGGCTGAACTGAAGAATTTTGCCCAGAAGGCCGCCTCCACTTTTCAGACCATTTCGAATGCTTTGATTGCCAAGCCAAAATATGATTTTTGTGTACTAAAAGAGCTGTCCCAGAACGAAGGAGCACTGCCGGCCGACGGAGACGGAGAGGGAGGGGCAGAGGAACCAGCAGCTGCTGCTGCTCCAATCGAAACAGTTGACAAAGATCAATCTTTGTTCTTTGCGGTTAGTTCCCCATTCAAAATTGACTACCCAAAAATAATTAATGTATTTATTTTTTAGAGTGAATATCAGGATAAGCCCGAAAGTGAAAGCGTTGAATCCAAATCTCAGGCCGAACCATTATTATCCGCCCATCCAGCATGTGGCGACAATCAATCTTTGCTCATTGAACTATCCAAGCAGCTCGAGGAAAGTCCTCTTGTTGATTCACTGCACGGAGAGGAGGAGGGGGATGAGGATCAACAACAACGGGATGGTAGCAACCAGAAATTCTGGGCTCGCATGTTCAGCCAGCCGCCACCGTCACCCATGCCAGCAGCAACAAGCCAGGGCACCAACACCAACAACAAGCTGTCGGATACTTCATCATCATCATCATCAGCAGCAGCGGCTAATCCTACCAAATCCCAGTCAATAACAGCCAATAATAATCCATGGTTAGAACTCTTTGCCGATCTTGATCCATTGGCGAATCCCCAGGCATTTGATTTGAAATTAAGTGGCGGACGCAGAGTGGCCGAACAGACATAAGATAGAACAATGATGTCAATCCCTGATGACCACCACCAGTTGGACCCCCTCCCCATTTAGTTAGTTCGAAAATGTAGAGGAATCTTTGTATGTAACTTTTCGCTAAACGTTCAAAAAACTTTTTATGTTTTATTTAAATAAAATTTATATATGTGGGACACAGCAGCTAAACGAGGAGTAGGTGTTTGAGGAGGAGATAGTAGGAGCGGGAAGAGTAAACGGCAAGGCGACGGGAGAATGGGGAAGTTAAGTGTTTGCGTTTGGGTATGCTATGAAACTCATTTAACAGCCGCCTGTGCCTCCTTTTTGGAGTTCACCAGCTCGACCAGCTCTTTAACACGACGCAGGCAATCCTTTTTACTGCGATTAGGTATGCATGAGGCAATGCGATCCCAACGATCGGGCGTAGTTGTGGGATAAGTTTTAATGGCCTGCTCTAGAAGAGCTTGCTCCTCCTTGGTCCAGGTTTTGGATGCCCCAGTCGATGTAATAGATGTAGCAGAGCCAGTTCCATTGACGGTAGCAGAAACAGGTCCATTGGCTGGTGCTGTTCCCGTTCCATTCTGCTTGACATTGCCGCCATTTTCTTTAATATTCTCCTTACTATCCGATGAATTTGTTTTCAACGTTTTTGTCGTTGCCGTCGTTGTTGTTGATGTTGTCGTCGTTGCATTGGTGGAGCTGCTTTCCTCACCCAAGGTGATGTCATTGGACGTCTGCACTTCCTTTTTGGACTTCTCAAAACTGGCAAAGGCCGCATCATTGGCATGGGTTTTGAGCGAACTTTTTGAGTGATCGCTATTCTGCAGGGCCTTGGCTTTGTTTAACACATCACGAGCTGTTACCAGGCCACCGCCCGATGAACCGCCATGTTGATTGATAAACGTCGCTATCACATCCCAACGCTGGGCAGTGCCAGCTGGGAATAGATTCACTGCCTTAATGAGCAGCTGAACATTCTCGTTGCTCCACAATTCACCGACCTTTTTCACTTCCTTGACACCGCTAGCTCCCTTCGATGTGGCATTGTTTATGCTAGCTGCCGATTTCCTTTGTTGAGCCTGAGTCAGTTCCTCCAGTTCTGTGGCGATCTTCTGCTCAGCCGTCTGTATGGCGGCCACAAATGATTCGCGACCCTTTGTTTCCATAGCCTTGTTCAGTGCCTGCAGTTCAGCCAATGAGAAGGTCTCGCATATTTTCTCTGTACCCTCCATATGCTTTATCTGGTCCTTCTCATTTTTGGCATAATATTTGCTATCCTTGACCTTGTCACGCAACGTTTTCCTCTCTTTCTTAAGCACTTTCTTTTGCTGCTCGCGTTCAATGCGAATTTGCTCGATTCGTTTCTGTTCGGCCTTCTCGGCCCGCTCCTTGGCCATGGCGGCTTCACGCACAGCCCGTTCCTGTTCGGCCTTTTGGGCCTGGACGGCATCCATTTTGGCTCGCTTGGCCGCCGCCTTGCGATCCTTCTCCTCTTGCTTAAACCGCTGGATACGCTTGTCATTGTTGTAGGCCAAGTCAACAAGTGCTCGGATGCGAGTCATTTCCTCTTTTTACGCTTAATGCGTGCCGCCTTATTCTCCTTTTCGATCCAACGCCGCTCATCACGATCTTGACCCTTCTCTTTGTCCTCTTCGTCCATGTAGCTGAATTCACGCCACGATTTAAAGTCGTACCAAAAATTATAGAAACGCTCGACCTCCTCACGCTTGGCATTCTCCTCGCCAAACGATGGAACATTTGGCTTTTCGCTCCAACGTGCATTCAGATGGAAATACTTATTGAAGGCAGCATAGAAATCGTTGTCAATATCTGTTTGTGTGGGGAAGGCATCATCGAATTCCGGATCAACCGAATCAAAGCTACGGCGAGTTTTCGGAGTACCTGTTTACCGCGAAAAACATAAAAAAGGAAACAGGCTGTTACATTTGTATCTTGGAGTGGAGGACGACTCGACTCCTCTTACCCAATATTTCGTATGCCTTTGTTATGCAAGTAAAGTAGTCATCATCCGTGATGACTTCCTCGCCCTTTGCTTTTCGCTTGTCCGGATGATGCTGCAGCACCATGCGTCTGTAGGCTCGGCGTATATCGTCATCAGTGGCTTCAAATCTACAAGAACCAGTAGGAGAATATAATATAAGGATGTATATATATATACAAATTGCTCTCGCTGTCTTTGTCTCCATTTATTTCTTTTATTCTCTGCCGTATGTGCGAGTGTGTCTCTTGCTCATGCTATCGTTCTAGCACGTGCTCTACAAAAAAAAAAAAAAAAAAAACCTACGAATTACTTACCTCAATTTACCACATCCCAATACACTATAATGATCCTGCTCCTTCCACTCTTTGGGATCGAGGGATTTGAGGTATTTGATATCGACTTCTTCACCAGCTCCATTCAAAAGCAATTTCTCATCGGATTCGCTACGCTCCACGCCGCCTGGCGCGATTTTGCTACGGCGGGCATTGAAATATGCAAAGCCAACGCGCTCGATTCGATGACGCGCGACCTTGAGCGGTAACTCCAATTCCAGGCTGTTAGTCATGACCACCACCAAAATGCAAATGCTAACACTAACTGACACTTCTTTATTCGCCCACTTATAGATTACATAAAGCCACACTTTTCTTCGCTAAAAATGTTTGGTTCAACAAACAAATAATAAGAAAAAGCAAATGCACAAAAATTAATATTCACTCGCTCTCACCACCGCATGTGCTAGGGCCTTCTGATTTCAGGGTTGCCGCTGTCCCCAAATATCTGGAACGCTCAAAATTTTGATACAACATAATATTGTACCAAAATCGAATGTCTAACTACTAATGCAATGGCATGCTAGATACATAATAGAAAATCAGAATATGACATTGCACTGCTGAAATGTTAAAATTTTATTTTATTATTTTATAGTGATTTTCAAACGATAGGCAGACATTTTTGCGGAATCGAAAGTGCTGCCGAAGCAAAAGTGGCTAGATTTAGAGGGAAAATATGCTTTAAAAAAAAGCGGAAAATAGTTGCTATACTATTTAAATGTTTTTAACGAATCTAAAAATAAATTTAAAATACATAAACAAAAAAGGAACACGATTCCACTATCTTAAATCATTATTTTAGCATTTAGCATTGTAGCCAGGTGTTGTAAAAATTTTGTTTTTATTTTATTTTTGACAAGCAAAAAAAGAAAACAGTCAATAAAACCAACCAACACGTTTAAATGGCTTGGTATACCTAAAATATTAAAAATTGCTAGATTTGTGACCAATAGTATATAAAAAAAAAAGTTGCCAACTTCGATTAAAATCTGCTAGATTTATCAACCTTATTGCCAAACTGGCAGCACTGGCAACGGTGGCCTTGGTAGGTAGGTAGGTGAGTGAGTGATAAGACGACTAGCGCTGTCACGGAAACGAAAATGCTACAAAGCATCTCAATCTCAATTAAATATGAACCAATCTCATGAGAAGAACAGCAGCAGCGACGGCACAAGTTCCATGGGCTCGACGCCAATCGCCACAATCACTGCCACTCCCACTCCTACTCCCAATGCTGTTGTTGTGGCCACGGGCACGGCCGATGGCGATGGTGAGAGTAATCATCGTCACGATGTCAGCGACACTTTCTACACTAGTCAACGGAAAAAGGGCAGCAGCCACGTATTCCGTGTGCGTCTAGACACCAGTGGGTTCACACTGCAGCGGGAGTCACCCACTGGCACCACCATCAAAGAGCAAACTGTAAAAATATGCGATATTGTTGGAGCCAGATGCATGCGGCTAAAGAAGACCCGTCGCCTGGCCATGGCCAATGCCTGTGCCTGCAGCAGCGGGAATCCCAATTCGCCGGCGAATTCTGCAACCAGCCGTAGCAACAATCGTAACAATGGGGCCACACCAAGCAAGTGCAGCACAGCCAGCAAGGAGGAATACGCCTGCGATGGCGATGTCAGTGCATATCTCTATGTCTTTGCCTACGTCCTGAAAAAGAAAAGTTTGCGTAGCGAGCTTCATAGAGAGCGCACGGTATTGACTCTGCGTTTTCGTTCCTTTGACTCCTTCGAGGATAATATGCGGGAGGCGGATCGTTGGTATCGCGCTTTGCGCTGGCAATTGCATCAAACGCTTGAGGATATTTTTGTGGACCGCACCAATGAAGAGCGTCGCCGTCGTGTTTTAGTGCTGCTTAATCCCAAATCCGGGTCGGGCAATGGCCGTGAAGTCTTTAATATGCATGTCTCCCCAGTGTTAAATGAGGCTGAAGTGCCTTACGATCTGTATGTAACGAAACATTCCAATTTTGCCAGTGAACTGATGAGTACACGTCGCCTGGATGCATGGTGCTGTGTGGTGGCTGTCGGAGGTGACGGACTCTTCCATGAGATTGTCAATGGTCTGATGCAGCGTGAAGATTGGGAACAAGTGTTGCCCAATATAGCATTGGGCATTATACCCTGCGGTTCTGGCAATGGTCTAGCACGCTCCATAGCCCATGGATACAAGTAAGCGACTCCTCAACGGAATCAGACAACAATTAACACTTCTCGTTTACTTAAACAGCGAACCCTATTTTAGTAAGCCAGTTTTGGGTGCTGCTTTGACTGTCATCAGTGGCCGCAGTTCACCCATGGATGTGGTACGTGTTCAGCTTAAGGAACGCTCCGTTTACTCCTTTCTCTCCATTGGCTGGGGCTTCATCTCAGATGTCGACATTGAGAGCGAACGCCTACGCATGTTTGGCTATCAACGCTTTACCATCTGGACGCTTTATCGTCTGGCCAATCTGCGAACTTATAATGGCCGAGTTAGCTATTTACCAAGCCATCAAGCGGTCCAGGGAGTCGGAGGAATGGAAGGAATGCAGGAGCCGACACTTAGGATGCTGCAATCCAGTCGCAGTTATAATACGACCCTCAATAAGCAACAGTTATTGAATGTGCCAGCAAGCTTTCATCATTCCGTTGAATGTTTGCCATCAGAGTTTGCCGATGTCATTTCGCTGGAGACCTCCATCAATCAATCCTTTCGTTCACGTTGCGATAGTTGGCTGTCGGGGGGATCGCGACGTAGTTACTACTATTCCATATCAGAGAGCATCTATCATAGTTTAGCCGATGAGAGTGATTTGGCCGAACAGTCACAGATCTATGCGGCATCATCCTACTTGGAAAATCGCCCGCAGAATTTCGGCCCTCCCAGCAGTTTACCGGATCTGGACCAACCGCTGTCCCCAGAAGATGGTTGGCAGGTCGAGGAAGGTGAATTCATAATGATGCATGCTGTCTATCAAACGCACCTGGGTATCGATTGCCATTTTGCACCCAAGGCCCAAATGAACGATGGCACCATTCATCTTATTCTTATACGCGGTGGCATAAGTCGTCCCCATTTATTGAGCTTTCTCTACAACATGAGCTCCGGCACACATTTGCCCGAGGTGAATAATCAGTATGTCAAGGTTTTGCCCGTAAGAGCCTTTCGTTTGGAACCCCATGATAATCATGGCATCATAACTATCGATGGCGAACGCGTTGAATTTGGCCCACTACAGGCGGAAGTGTTGCCGGGCATAGCCAGAGTCATGGTGCCCAAGTAGTATCAAATCCGAACGAAGAAGAAAGGAGCAATTTTCAATCAACGACCTACATAGATAGACCAACACATAACCATTCGAGCAATATTTAATCTCTATAGAAAGGAAAGAAGAATCTGAATCGAAACTTGGAATCTCTGCATTTGTATATGTAGTTATTACTCATTTTGTTATTGGGTACTTAGGTTAGATAACCACTGAACGAGTTGTGTGTATTCTTTTATATAATTTTATCAGTTTTGTCTTGTTAACATTTATAAATTTATTAAAAGTTATTAACAAAATAACACAATGATATAAACCCAATTTAAATTGTACTTATAAAGATAACGGTATTTAATTGCCCATTGGAATCAGTTGGTGTCAGTGCTGTCACTTTAGCAGCTTAGTAGCTAAATCTATCAGCTTTTAAATTTGACAAACATCAACAATTTGAGAAAGGTTGCTCGCTTTATTTGCCTTTATTTTTCATTGGCTTAAAATATCATTTGAATTAGTTTTGAATTAATTTTTAATACTATTCCTCTTCCTTTTAAAGTTAAGTACTTTTTGATTTTGATTGCCTTTTTCCCTTGAAGTACTTACATAAAATGTATTACATATACTTTTAGAGAACAACAATTTTAATAGTTTCTGGCAGCACTGATTGGAACTGGTTCGGAAAAAAGCTCCGGCCCAATGCAAAGGGTTTTCAACAAAAACTGCGTAGCACAGTTCCAAAAATTAACCAGCACAGTTTTTAATTCGTATCACAGTTCCAAAAAAAAAAAAAAAAAACAGGCTTAGTGCAGTTTGCGAATATCAAGACCAAAACAGAGAACGAAATCAAAAGCAATATGTCATCCGAGGAGTTGGCACCGGTTAACGAACAAGACCTAAAGGATCTAAAGGAGCGAATGAAACTGATTGTCGATGCAGACCCTACTCAATACCATAATGATTTCTCCTTGAGGCGCTATTTGAGGGCTTTTAAGACGACAGATGCCGCATTCCAAGTAAGTTGACGGCGTCATCTTCAGCCCACGCCAAGAAAGACTCACAGCGAAATCTCTGATTTTTAATCCCCCGCCTCTCTGCTGTATCTGTTTTGCTGCTTTAGGCCATATTGAAGACAAACAAATGGCGCGAAACATATGGCGTGGCCAAGCTGGGCGACATGGATCGAAGTGGTCTGGAGGGCAAGGCTCGGGTATTGCGTCATCGTGATTGCATTGGCCGTCCAGTAATCTACATTCCAGCTAAAAACCACAATGCTTCTGCACGTGACATTGATGAGTTGACTCGCTTTATAGTGTACAATCTGGAGGAGGCTTGCAAAAAATGTTTTGAGGAGGTAACCGATCGGTTGTGCATTGTCTTTGATCTGGCCGACTTTAGTACCTCCTGCATGGACTATCAGCTGGTGCAGAACCTCATTTGGCTGCTGAGCAAGCATTTTCCGGAACGTCTTGGCATTTGTTTAATCATCAATTCACCAGGATTGTTTTCCACCATTTGGCCAGCAATCCGAGTGCTTTTAGATGATAACACCGCCAAGAAGGTCAAATTTGTTGGCGATGAAGTGGAGCTATGTCAATATCTTATACCAGACATTCTTCCAACGGATATGTAAGCCAAATTGGGCCAAAGATTAACTTTAATGACGCTTCGCTCCAATTTAGTCATAGACATATCTCGCAAGAAAGAGAAACCAGTACCAGTACCTAAGTGGGCGAACCCAGATGCATACCGAAAACATAGAGAGGACGCTTTTAGCATGTACTCTATATATAGAACTTGATGTATTTAATGATTGTTGATTGTAAAAAAGAACATTGTATTTTATTGAACAAATCTGTTAGTATGATGTTGACTATTTTAGATAAATGTTTATCTATTGCCCAACCCATATTTATATTGTATATACCAATATATATATATACATATATTGATATCTATATACGTGTCTATGTGTATATAAAATAAAGTTGTAAAACAAAACCACACAAATGTAATGACACATTCATTGCTAACTTTAAGGGGAAGCCGAGTCACTCGGCCAAGGAAAGCACAAATCAGTCCGCAACCACAACTTGCTGATAATGCCCCTAATTATAGAGAGCTTATCACTTAACACCAAATGATAACAATCAGTAATTTGAGCAGGTGTCGAAACATAGTATCAATTCAAAATATTGAACCGCTATATTTGGATATTGCAACCGTTAGGTTGCTGCACCAATAGTGTTGCTTATTTAGCTTTTAAATCTAGCGGGCATATCTCGATAGGCACAACTGAGATTTTGTAATATAAGGCTGCGACTTAAACGACTTGCAGTATTAATACTTTTTCTAATATTGTAAAGAAATAAGTTAAATTGGTTAAATTTAGTTGTTGGTAAATAGAGCTTCTATATGTTCCAAGATGTTTATACAAACAGGCGACCATTACTTAACTATGCTATTAGTACTGAACATGATTTTTCCATCCTATGAGTGCAGGGTATATAAAATCACATAGCATCGTTCAATCCATCTGTGAATTTACATTTTTCTATATATCCATTAGAAAGAAACGAACATAAAACCAAAACTAGCTTTTTTCTTTCGGGCATATCTCTAGCCAGTTTGGCTTTGCCGTTTAAATGTCCAGCAGTATGGCAACACTGGCGCTCCGTTATCACATTTTATAAATGAAACCCAAATCAGTGAGTTGTGATAAGGGAAGTCCAAATCCAGCACTATGAATTTGCCACCCAGCGAGATGGATAAGCAGCCAATTGACTTGCGGACCCAAATACTACAATATCAGTAACAATTCAAGCGTGCTACGACAAACATGTCGCCACCAGAAACGAATACAACAACAATAAGAACGACTACAGAAGCTACAGCTTATATTGCAGCATTGGATGTTGGAACCACTAGCGTGAGATGTTTTATATTGGACGAGAAATGTGCGGTCAAAGGGTCGTCAACAGATGCTGTAAGCTAGCAATTGCCGTTGTCAATTAGTGTTATTACTTGTTGTTTTGTTATTTTTCTCTGCTCCCAGGTAGAGCTATTAAATCCCCAACCCGGTTTCTTTGAAATCGAACCTGAATGCCTCTGGCGTAAGGTTGTCAAAGTTATAAAGGAAGCCATAAGAGGTAAGGGCATCCTTCAGTTTTCAGACTCGCTCTCTTAATAGATTTGTTTGTAGATGCCAAGCTGTTGCCCTCACAAATTACCTGCCTAACCATATCCACACAACGTTGCACATTTCTAACTTGGAATCATAAAACGAATGAGTACTATCATAACTTTATCACCTGGAAGGATTTGCGAGCCGACGATCTGGTCGAGCAGTGGAATTCCGGTTGCATGAAGCGTACAATGAATGGTTTCTTCTATGGCCTTTATTTGGCTACCAGAAATTCACGTTTTCTGGCCGGAAGTATGCTCAAATTGATGAATGGTCAGGTTACACCAAGATTACTCTACGAGATTGCCCACAATAGGCGCCTGCAGCAAGCTATTAGAGAGAATACAGTCCGCCTGGAATTGCTGGACTCATGGCTTCTATACAAATTGCGGTCCGGTGGTCATGCTGCCCAGCAGACCGAGAATATAGAACATATCACCGATATAACCTCAAGCACAGCCACTGGACTCTTTGATCCATTCACGCTCAGTTGGTCGAATATGATTAGTTGGATGTTTGGCATTGATGTAGGACAAAAAATCTTTTAATTCAACTGGAAAGCTTTTTTTTTGACATTATCTCTTGACGATTTTTTCCAGCTTAACATCCTGCCTCGTGTTGTCGACAATGGGTATAATGGCTTTGGTCATGTGAATCCCACAGCCTTCGGTCAGGATTGGGCCCATACGCTCATACCAATTGCCTCATCCTGCAGCGATCAAACAGCCGCCATATGGGGCTCCCATTGCTTTCGGTCCAATGATGTTAAAGTCACCATGGGGACGGGTGCATTTCTCAATTTAGTCACTGGATCCCAGTGCCATGCATCCATTAGTGGCATGTATCCGCTGGTGGCCTGGCAATTAAACGATAAGCATAAATTCAAGCAACAATTCAAGAATGCCATCTATTGCATTGAGGGGGGCATCCCATGATTTTGGCACTGTCATCACTTGGGCCCAGTCATGTGAGCTGTTCAGCCAACCCAAAGAGACATCGGCCATTGCAAAATCCGTTGCAGATACAAATGATGTATACTTTATACCTGCATTTAGTGGTTTAGGGGTAAGTCCAATGATCGCTGCTACTTTTATATTACGAACAAAAGTCCATTATCTAATCCGCCGACACAACTAGATAGAATATTTAATCAAAACTATAGAAGAAAAAAAACAGTGTAAAACATTGTTTAATCTATTTCTTTTCGACACAACATATTATAAACATGTAAAACTTTAAACTAACTAACTTAACTAAGTTTTGATTTGGTCAACTATAAATTTAAAATCTGCTTACCTCACCACCACAAACCACAAGCTAAAGTTCAGGGACTTCTTGGTGTTTCCCAGTTTGATTTCTCTCACTTATTTCACCAATTTGTTTATATTTTCATTCTAAGCCCTATGAAAATAGAATGAACGACCTTTAATATATTTGCATTTACTGCTTAAATGATAATCGTTTGCTTTTTTAATTAACCTGTCAAGTTTAATTTAGAGGGTAATAAAAACAAAAAGCATTTCAGAAGCATTAAATTTAAGTAGACTGAATGTGAAATACTCTAGCAATTTGTTTGTTTTGACATTGTATGTGCCGTGTTTGATTCCGAGACCTTAGATTCGCTTCATATCATCATTAAAGTAACAGTTTGCACCATAAGTTTATGCACAATTAAGGTCTTCTTCACCCTTCGGTTCTTCTAGCCACCTGTGAATGATTATCGTGCTGCTAGCGGATTCATTGGCATGACACCGTCCACTACCAAAGCCCATTTGGTGCGAGCTTTGCTAGAGAGCATTGTTTTTCGTGTGGTGCAGCTAATCGAAGCGGCTGAAAAGGAGACCAACCAGAAGCTGCATCTAATCAAGTAAGTGTAAGAGATCTTTGAATGGCGGGAGAAATTTAATTTGTCGTTTATTTTCTTTAGAGTCGATGGTGGTGTTTCTCGGAATGATTTCGTTTGCCAATTTCTGGCTGATCTCAGTCAATTGAAGGTTGAACGGGCCCGGAATGCCGAATCTAGCATTATGGGTGCCACATTTATGGCTGGCATTAATCATGGCATTTGGCATGATTTCGATGATCTCAAAAGATTTCGTCAAGTGGAATGTGTGTTCCAGCCGCAATCGAAACACTATGGCACACTTTCCGCACGAATGGCCAAGTGGAGTGAGGCCATTGGACGATTTAGTGATTGGTATTAGCTCTTATTGTTATTACATAGAGAAAGCGAAGAGGTTGTCCTGTTTGTTTTCTTTTTTAAATATTTTATTCTTACACTTACGGACAAAAAATGTTATTAAATTAATTTACTTAGAAAAGAAGATGATGAACAAAAAATAAAACCTGGATAAAATCAGTCTCTCTGTGTTGCTTAGTTGAAACGTTGCTGGAAATTTTGTTGCTGATTAAACATCATTTGTTGCTGCTGCTGTTGTTGTTGCTGTTGCTGCTGCTGTTGCTGCTGCTGTTGTTGTTGCTGCTGCTGCTGTTGTTGTTGTTGTTGTTGGGCTGCCTGTTGCTGGTGATGGAAATCCTGTTGATTGCCAGCACCGGAGAGACGAACACGTTTGGCATTTGGTTCGTTTGGATTCATTTGCTGTTGTTGCTGCTGCTGCTGTTGTTGTTGTTGCTGCTGCTGTTGTTGTTGCTGTTGTTGCTGCTGCTGTTGTTGTTGCTGCTGTTGCTGCTGCTGCTGTTGTTGACGTTTATTATCCGACTTATCTTCCTGATCATCATCGGTAAGGAATTCACGCTTAGGATAAGGTATAGGACAACCGGCAAACACATCCTGGGTCGGCAGTGGCTCTTCCTGGAAGTATTGATCCTGCATGGCCTGCTCGGAGGTTATACGTTTATTGGGATCCATTAGCAATAGCTTCTGTAGTAAATGGAATGCTTTGCTGTCAGGTTTAATCTTATGACGTTCCATATATTTGGCCAGCGAACAAGTCGAATAGGTGGAACGCTTAAAGTCCTTGGTGAGTGTGTGATGTTCCGGCATTTTCTTAATGTCCTCCCAATCTTTGTCCTGTGGGAAGCCCATCACATTGAAGATACGATCAAGCTGATCGTGATGATACGGATTGCTAGTCTTAATGTCCTCCTGCCGGCAATGAAATATTGGCTCCGATGTTAGTAGTTCGGCAAAAATGCAACCAATTGCCCATATATCAATGGCTTTAGTGTAATGCCGCGCTCCCAGCAGCAATTCTGGTGCACGATACCAAAACGTAACCACCACTGGATCCAGATCGGCCAGCGGTTTTAATGGAGCATTGAACAGACGAGCGAAACCCATATCTGCAATTTTGACACGCCCCCTTTCATTACCATCGCCCATTACCAAAATATTGGCCGGCTTCAAATCACGATGCAATACCCAATTGCTGTGCAAATAATGAATTCCATCAAGTATCTGATACAATAGACTCTTAACCATTCCCCGCGGCACCACCACCTGTTTCTTGGTGGCCTTGGCCGCCCGATGGAACTTGATAATATGCCACAGATCATGCTCAGCATAATCTATAAGCAGGAACACTTTGCGATCGTTGTGCGAGAGAAAGACTCGAATCAGCGTAATGACATTCTGATGCTTTAGCTCCCTGAGTAGAGCGATTTCACGGCAGGCGGACATGGAGAGGCCAGTGCCATCGATCTGTTTAAGAGCATATTCCTTGCCATCGCTGAGAAAATTAATAATTTGCCACATTAGCATTTACATTTTAAGGTCTGCATACACACGTATCTCTCTCCCTCACCTTGTCTCCTTCCACTTTGCTTTGTACACATGTCCGTAGGTGCCTCGTCCCACTTTGCAACCTTCATAGTTAAATAGGTCCTCCACCTTGGTTCGCTCCATTTGTGTTTTCATTTTAAAATCGTAATCCATTGTCAAAATTAACTAGTTTTCGATTAAAATAAACAAAACAAAAAGCAATTTTAGTTTAATTTACTTTTCGCGTCGTTAGCCAATGTTGCCAGACAACTCTCTGCACTAATCAGCTGTTTTGGTATATTAACCGATAACAATATCGATAGCAGGCGCCTAAAATTGAAATTTCAAAGACATACATATATGTTGACCAGCCCGATGAATCGACAAAAAGTGGAGCCAATCACACCGTAACGAGCAATTTCTGAACATAATAATAAATGATAATGTTTTGTGGACATTTGGTCTAAGCCCAAAAAATAAAAAATCGATCGTCCCTCTTTAAAAAGGAAATCAATTGCAAAAGGATTAGCCAAATACTGCATACAATATACAATATTGAAATGATTCAACATCTAATCGTAACTGTATTCAGCAATGTCGAACAAGCGAATCAATTTTAAATTTTCCAAAGGGCCATTTATTGGCAATCGCACAAAGTAATTCTCTTAGGGAGGAAATTAGACATATTTGTACCCTATTAATCTAAAGTTAATCCCAAAGCCATTAAAACGAGAACTAGAAAATGTTCTTTTCGTTTTTCATTTTATTTATTAAGAAATAGCATTAATATATATGTATTATGTTTAGAGTTTATCAATTAACGATGCCAGCGTCACAATATAGAGTGTAAGAGAAAGAGATAGGGATAGACAGATAACAAGGACAAGAGAGCAAATGAATCCATACTTTCCTGCTCCTTTCTCGTTCCTCTTCCTCTTCTCTCTTCTATAAGGTGTATGAAATGGCATATAAATATTACAATTGCGATTCTTGAAACATTTGAAATGTGTGTGTGAAATAAAACAACGAAAAAAAGAACAAAATACAAAATTTTAAATTAAGCAAATGGAGAAGAAAAAGGCTTATTTAGGGCGGTGATCATTGTTATTACTAGAGCTAATTCAATTAATTAATAGGGCGATCTAATCATACATATACATACATATACATATATATATTAATATGTAAATAGAATCGATTTCTTTTGGATCAGATTGGTGTTGTTCTCCTTACAGTGTAGCTGAGCATACGATGATGACTCAAGAGAATTAGTTCTACTGTTTTATTTTACGGTTATTGTTGGTTTGCATATACATATAAACGTATGTGTGTGTGTGCGCGCGTCTCTATTAATATGTGTGTGTTGTGTGTGTGCCTGTTGCTTCTACCTGTGAGATCATATTAAAATGTTAGTCGTAAACACACACACACAACAAACACACAATACACAATTGTGTAATTATTTTAATTAAGAAATTTCTCCACTTGCACTAACAGTAAATCAAAAACAATTGAAAAATACAAAAAATATATTACGAAAAGGCAATGAGAAGGAAAAGAAAGCAAACATACATGTATTTCATATGTTTTTACATATTATATAATGATAGGAGAAATAGAAAAAAATGTGTTTCTTTTAAATGGCATCTTTAGGGCATCTCTTCTCTCTTTTATTATTAATTACTCTATATGCTATGATTAAACATTTTGTTTTTGATTTTTTCTTTTCGCGAGAGAGCCAGTGAGTGGGAGAATAGAAACAAATAATAATAATAATAATAAAAAAAAAAACAAAAATGAAGTGAAACATTAGATCTCATACATTATAGATCATACATATGTTTTATGTAACGCTTTTTCCACTCGAAAATGACAATTAGAGAATATCTTAATTATTCACTAAACTTAGAATACAACCTACAGCATTATTACACAGTAAAATGTAATGCAATTTATCAATGTGTACATACAGATAGTGTATATATTTGTTTTACATTTAGATGTGAGGGGCATGTATTGCATGTGTGTGTATGAATATAGAAAGAAACATATAAAGACAAATACAAACATTGTTTTGG
The DNA here is from genome assembly GCA_018150345.1 of Drosophila equinoxialis. Taxonomy (NCBI): domain Eukaryota; kingdom Metazoa; phylum Arthropoda; class Insecta; order Diptera; family Drosophilidae; genus Drosophila; species Drosophila equinoxialis. The sequence goes on from JAECWI010000112.1 coordinate 426,824, forward strand.
AAGTACATATATAAAATACATAAACATATCTATGTAAATATGTGTATATGTATGCAGGTGTTTAAATGTGTGTGTTTACATGTTAGATGTTATTCTGAAGTTTCTGTTTTTTGTTTTTTGTTTTGTTTTGTTTTGTTTTGGTTTCTCGAAAACCTTGCCCCTTACAACAGTCATGATTACAATTTACTATAACTAAAATTTGCACATTTAAAAGTAAGAAACAACAAAAAACTAAAGCTTGTTTGAAAATGTGTGTCTGTGTTTGTTTTTTATGTTTTTTCTTTTCCTTTTTCCTGCTGCTTATCGATGGAATAAAAAAAATGGTTTTCACTTATTCAGCAAAAACATGAGCAAACTGCAAATCAAAAAGAACAATAAATTTCATCATTATACATCAACATTCCAAACTCATGGCAAACTTACCGAAAATTGATGCCCTTGTTGGCCAACATGCGATTGCATTCACTTGAGCCATTAAAGTCTGTGCCATTTGGCAAGGGTAACACGTAATAATCACTTTCAGTGCTCTGCAATGCAAAAAGAAATAAGAATAAAAGTTATTTTAAGGATTAGATGGATTCGATTTGGTAAGTTAGTTACCCTAGTGACTTTTTCTAGTTCTTTTTAGACAGAAATATCATCCTTATCAGGATGACCATCTAGCGTCACTCTTAGGATTAAGAGCAAACGATTTATCGCTTAAGCATGTAAACTTTCTACATATTTTAAAGGTATCATTAAGTTCAATTCAAACCATATGGTCGTTTTCCTCAAACGATAGATTCTGCATGGACATTCAAAAGAAAAGGCGAGCTCTATTTTGCATTCTCATTTTGCATTCATTCGGGGTCAAATTGCAAATCAGAAGATCAGCGATTTTCTCCAATTTCTAACCTGCAGTATATATAAGCCTACATAGAAAATTTCAACTCTGTAGATCCAACGGTCTAGGAGGAGTTTGCGTTGATCCAGACGGACGGACAGACAGTCGGACGGATAGACGGACCGACGGACATGGCTATTTGAACTCTCTCGTCATGCTGATCAAGAATATATGTACTTTATATGGTCGGAAATGCTTCCTTTTATGCGTTGCACACTTCTGACTAAAATTAATATACCCTTTTTGCAAGGGTATAAAAACCATTCGAGATACGCCCACGAAATTTACACTACATCATCTCAATAGAACGCTATTAACTACAGCATCAAAACACTCACTAACATTAAATAAAAATCGCGAGAAATCAGAATTTAATCTCAAAAAATGTATGTCTCAGCATGAAAAGCTGAGTCGATATAGCCATGTCCTGACTGTCCGTCTGTCCGTCGGCGCGTATGCGTTTTACTCAGCCATCTTAAGAGCTGAAGCTTGGTATTTAAGAAATTTATGAAGATAATCCGGATCGGAACACTATATCATACAGGTCCATACGAAAAGTAGGTGAAGCAGTTGGAGTATCTCTATGAAATTCTCTAATGTGATGGTTTTGGATATAAAACACAAGATCCCAAAGTTTCAATACGATCGGATAAATAGAGCACAAGTTACATTCAATATAAATTGGCTGCTCAGCTCAAACGCTGCCACCAACCTACTACGACGCAAGGCTACATAAACTGTACGTGTATGCGTGCCGGACGGAAGGAGGAGGAAGTCGAAGACTCTGAACCCTTCAGTACCAAATTGTTGGCGGGGCAATCTACCCACACGTCTATTAAAATTGCGGCGACATTTAACATTGCATGTCGTAGCTTTCAAGACCAGAACGACAACCTAGCGACAATGTGACAGTCCCGGCGACTAGAGGGACAATTGTCGCCCAATGGTCGCATGCACAGCGCTTCTTGAGTTTGAGTATGAATAACTTTAAGTTGAACAGCATTTGCAAGTCGACGAGCACTTTAGCGAAAAAAGGGCTTCGCTAATGGCCAGGCCATAATATATCTTCAACGTAAAAAGTAGTTGGGAATTTCAACTACATGAAGGGAGAAAATAACGGCAAGACTTGCAACTGCAGATTCCACCTACCCTTGGGCGCCATCAGAAATCTTACAAGTTGGTGAGATTTAGTGACCTGAAGCCGGTCAAAATCTAGACAAATAATAAAAACAAAAAAATCGGACAAACGCTTCGTCATTACCAGCGGATTTCGTTTAGCTTTTAGAACAATTCAACTTTTTTTGTTCACCGCGAACCCCATTTTTGTTCATAGAGCCTCAGCAGATGCGCTGCCACGGATCGAAATATATATACATATATAGAATTCAAAATTTTTCACTTTCAAATTTCTGGTAAATAATTCATTTATGTCCGCTATTTGATACGATATAAAAAGTTCTCTGTATAGTCGACAATCTTTGGATTGAAGTAAATACTTCAGATTCTTCTATTTATAAATTTGTTTGTCAAGTTCAAGTTCATATGGATAAAGAATAGGAAAATAATATATTTTCGAGACTATTTGTGTTTGTTCACTCATGCGAAGAAAACCACTAAATTCCATTTGGTAAATGATTCAAACAATGTGATTTTTCGATTATGATGACAATGTATATGGGGGCAAGCCATTTAATCGACTGACTTACCGCTTCTGTAAAATCATGCTTGTATATTTGAGTATTCACTTTCATATCTGAGAATGGACCTTTCAGAGCAAAGAAATGTATGCTCATGGGTGTACTAGTTTTTTGTTTTCAATATCAACTGATATGTGATTGTTCGCTCATTGGACTGATGAGGATCGCGTTGGCTATTGTTAATGCGGGCCTTAACAACCCATTGTTGATTGAAGGCCGAGAAGCGGGCCGTCTCATAGAACAGTTTGTGCACATATTCATCTGTGCGATAAGGCTTCATTTGAAGATCTAAAGAGAATGGTTTTTATTATCGGCCTATCTCCATCTCGAACAGCACCACTCACCATTGAATATTATCTTCTCATAGCTTAACAAGTCGATCAGGGTATGGAACATTTTCATCTCCTCCTTGAACATATCGTCGTGGGCAACTAATGCGGTCATTACATCACGTCCAGACTTTTGTGGATGCAAACAATTGCGTTCATGTTCGGTAGCTAAATTAGAAGTAAGTTAGAACATTGCTTTGATAGTGACATTTCGCACCACTTACTCTCATGGTATGGTCCACGCCATTGACAACCAATGCGATGATATCTACACTTTGTCGGACGTTCCTGACACTCATGTTGTTCATGGCGCTCCAGAGATTTGTAGGGAAATTCATTGTTGCAATACTGTTTGAAGCAAATTATTGAATTACAATAAGTTTAAGGAATAATAACCATTTACAAACTAAAATAAGTTTTAATGTTTTATATATTCGAATATATTCGAATTGTAGAGAGAGAAATTTCAGAGTCTGTTAATCATCTGTCTGATGAAAGGAATAATATATCATTATTTCACTTTTCAGATTTCATTTCCACTCAAAAGTATATCAATTATTTAGCAAAAATGAGGCCAATGAAGTCGTTTTATTTTTATTATACTTATTATTTCTCTTATGTACAAGAAAAACTTGTTAAACTATTTCTCTTTTGTACGTGTCAGCATACATAACTTTCGAAAATATAAAGATAAGCATTTATCGTTAATGAATTGACCATTATAATTGCTGTCAAACTTTCTTATAACGAACTTTTAGGTGAGTCCCTTGGAAAAATGAAGAAGTATGTACTAATTAGAACCCACAACTAATCTATAGATATAATGAAGAATTTTGTGAGTCCACCCAGGCTCGCTTAGCTGCATGAATGAGAGAAAAACGATAGTCGAATGAATCCATTCGAATCGTTTTCAAATGAATGAGTGACAACTGCACAATGAAATGAATGAGTGTGAGTTAGTACTTGTCAAATCTCTAAAAATATGTAACTCTGTTTAATGAAAGGCACGAAATTAAGTGTCAAAGCATCGAATCGTACTAAGGCACTCGAATCATTCGAATCATTCGAATCGTCTCAGTTTTACCTGGAGGCCTTAAAGCAAAAACAACTAAATATTTCATCAAAAATGTAGCGACAATAATGTCGAAATGAGGGCTATTCAAATTTGAATATGGTTTAAACCTTTGGGACAAATCTTGGAAAATCTGATTTAGAAGGATTTCCTAGTTGCCACGAACCGAGAAAGCATAAATAAGGCTATCTAATATATTATAACAAATATTATCCGCTAGTCCATCATATACACAACATCTGTACTTTCATCTCTGTTCGGGGGTTCGGAACCCGATAAGTATTGTAGTCTGAGTAGGTCCCCACTAAGCCACCAACCACACCAGTTTAGTTGTATAGCTCAAAAATATAAAATACAAATACTAAATACTAAAATCAGAATTGGGATTCGAATACATTCATCTCATAACTCATTCAATTAGTTTTGTTTCGTTCACTTGAAGTTGATTTCCAGTCATTCAATTCATTCATTTGGCTTGGAATGTTATTTCGAATTGATTTTTCTATCGTTCATGCAGCTCTCTAAAATATACAACCTTTTCATACAGATAACATAACGATACTTCTTTAATTTCCAATAAAGTGGGAAACCCAAAAAAAACTAATTAAATTTTCCTGTTTTTTTCTTACCTGACATTCACTAGGCAGCTCAGAGGCAGCCTTTTCCACAGCCAGATTACGGGAAGCGGTGCTTTTCGATATTTCCACGCGACAGTTGGGGCAGGTTGCTATCTGATCACGTAGTCTGTAACAACAGTAAAGTGAATGGAAAAAGCAACGAGAAAGCAAAGGAAGGAATAGGTATAGGAGGATAGATAGATGGAGAGAAAGAGGGAGAACATGAAAGAGAAGAGAAAGGTATGAAAAGCAAATTAGTACGATTTAATGGAAGTGAGCCTTTCAAAATATGCTAGATACAGATACATATATATATGCATATAGGCATATACATATTATATATAGCATATTGGATTGAAATATATTCAGTTTGATATTTGATTTCATACCGTCCATCGGCCAGGAGATGGGTAAAACAGGCAGCACACATTAGATGTCCCATTTGGCACTGAAATGAGAGCGAGAGCAGAGATAGAGAGAGGGAGAAAAAGAGAGAAATACAATATTGAGGTTAGATATCTCTTTCAAAGCAGAAAATTTAGAAAAATGTCAAAAAAAAATAAAATGAAAAAATCAAAAATAAAATATATTTTGGAAAACGGATTTGCATCTGTTCTATGTATATATAAGTGTGATCTTAGGTATATAGCAAATTATAAAGTGGTATAATATGTATATTAATGTAATAAATACATAAATATATATGAAAAGTAACCTGTAATTAAAGGAAAAAAAGAAGAAAAAAGTTGCTATTAGTCATAATTAAGGCCTTTATTTTGTTGTTGTTGCAAAGAAATTGTTATTATGGTTGTTGATGGGTTGAGGATGAGTCGGGGGGCCGGTGATGAAGATGAACTTGGTTTCTGGTTTGTATGGGGTCTGATGGGGGGTGTGGGGCTAAGGTTAGGGGGTGGGGGTGGAGAGTGTGTTGAGACTGAATAATAGTGATTGACGGGGATGAGGTGAAGGAAGGAACTGTTGAATGGCATCCAGTTCATCCCATGGAACTTTTTGGTGTATTTGTTCTTAAGGTTTTATTTATTGTTCCTTGTTTTTTTTTTTTTTTTTGAAATAAAAACGCTATTTTTGTTTTTTGGTTTTTCTCTCTCTTTTTGGAGTTTGCATATTATTATTATTTTTTTTTTTGCAATAATTTATTGAAATCATTTGATTTTGTTGTTTTTTTCTATTTTTACTTATTTTTTGTTGTTTTTTCATTGTGTATTTTTGTGTGTGAGAATAATACATTTCAATTAATTTCAGTTTTTAATGCTATGGAATGGAATCGGCTGACTACTATGTATGTATATAGTCTATTTAATTAGCATTTTACAATTACAAGTTGTTTCTTTTTTTTTGTGTATGCATACAAATTTCATATGAGATTGTTTAATAGACTTAACTAGATTTTTGATTTTCTTTTGTTTTTATTTTCTTTTTTTTATTATTTTATTAAGAAGGTAGATAGATAAAATTTTTAAGAGTTATGTTAGAGTCTACCACATAAACTATATAAAGGCTAAAGGGCGAAATCATAAAAATTAGTTGTTTTGTTGTTTTTTTTTTTTTTTTTTTTTTTTTTTGTTTTTGTTTTCTTATTATTGAGATGATTCCGATATAGCATACAAAATTTTAAAGACACAGATAAAAAGTCGTGGAAAGAGCATCAGGAATAGAAAACGCAGACACAGTTCTCGTTAATTTGGAAACATCTCAATAAAAAAATAAGAAAACATCCAGAAATTGAAGAAATTACGGAACAGAACTTTGTTCGTTTGTTGTGGTTTTTAGGGGCCAATTGGTGTGTGTATAAAAAGAAAGCAAAATGTAGAAAGAGAGTGGAGAGAGAGAGAGAGAGAGAGAGAGAGAGAGTAATGTTTAGAGAAACGATAAGAGAATGTAAAACGTAATCAAGCATCGCAAAGGACTGACAACAGGGGATGGCAGAGAGTAGTAGGGGAGGGAGGGATACTCTTCTTTCTCCTACTTGGCTAAAAAAAAATATGGAAAAACAATGCGTCGACATTTTTAATGGAATATTCTATTTACAGAATTAGCCACACCAAACGATGAGTGGTAGAGAGGGGGCCGGGGGAGAAAGAGATGGGAGAAAGAGATGGGAGGAGGAAATATGGATGGAAAGACCACGACGATGAAAATGAAGGCACACACATGTGTGATATGAGTCTGACTATTTGTGAAGAAAACAGAGAGATAGAGAAAGAACCAATTGAAACAGACTGTGAGAGAGAGGGGGAGCGAAATAGGCCCCATTTTTGGGCAGCTGTTGTGTGTGTGTGTGTGTATCTAGTAAATGGCTAAACACATTCCAGAAAACAAGATAAACATAGTTCCAAGAGTTAAATGAACTTTAATTTTAAAAATCTATCTCACTGGCGAATTTATGACCTACCCAAGAATTATTGTTATACAGTACAACGTTACTCACTCTCCCGCTCTCTTTCTTTCTCTCTCTTGCGTTATCTATCTGTCTGGTTGTATCTCGCTCTCTCTCTCTCTCTCTCTGTTTCAGTCGCCTTGTAGACATAACAAAAGCCAGCTGATGATTGTTTTTGTAGATAACCCGCTGATAGGAAGAGTGAAGAAGGAAAAAAGAAGGAGAACCAAAGAGGCAACAGCAATCCAGGATAGATAAAGAAAACACGTTTCTTTTTTTGTTATTCCTTTTTGTTTTTGGTTTATTTTTCTTTAGTTTTAAACACACACACACACACACACATGTGTACACCTGCATGTGACTGTTGAAAACTGGTTAAACAAGTTTCCTTTATTTTGCTTTCTTCTTTTCGTTGCAAAGTTTCAGTTAACAAACAAACTGCCAATTTTATATATGTACAAACATACATATAAAGAAACATGTACATATGTACATACACATAAATGAAGCAAACGAGATGGAAGAAAAGTGAAGACAAAATGTATTAAACAGACTACTCTCCCATGCCGCAGATTGCCTGAACAGCTGACTTGATATTGAGTGTGCGACCGAGATAACAATAAGAAACACACGCACACACCCACACACACGTATCGGAGAGACGCACATTTAGAGTAACAACGCAGCAGCAAAAGCAAAACAATAACAGAGAGGAAAGGCAAAAGAATGATAGTCATAAGGGAAAATGAGAAAAGTCAAGGGAAAAGGGAAAACAATAAATAAATAAGGAAAAGTATGGTTGGTTTTTGTTTTCTTTATTTAATTTACCAAATTATTGATGAAATGAAAATTGTTTTATCCCAATCACGATACAGAGAGACTTGATTTTCTTTCTGTTTTTTCTTTTTAAGAATTTCATTTGCTAGGTCAATGGAATGACGCAGTAAAAAAGAGACAATGTGTACATGTACATATGTAGCAGTGGAAAAAGAGAGGGAGTAATAGGGGCAAAGTGACAGAAACAGAAACAAAGAGAAGGAATTACGTAAAGAAATAATTTTATTGCATATTGTTGTTCTTCTGTTCACTTTTTTTTTTAGATACGTAACGCCAATAAAATATTTCAATGAAATGTATCAGAATGAAACGGAAATATGTATGTATGTGTTCGTATATTTGTGTGTGCATGTAGTAGTGTAGGTGGGGACGGATAAAACATAAAATTAGCATTGCTTAGCAGAATATTTATGTATTTTATTTTATTCGAGTTTTGTGACAGAGAGAGAGAGAGCGGGCGGGGCCGAGTTATAAATAGGCCACAAATCAGAGAGTCTAACGATATTTTCTGTTTTTTGTTTTGTTTTCTTTCTGACTATTCCAATTTTTCTATGACGCAATAGCAAAAACTAGCAGTAAATGTAACTGCGCAAATGTAATGTCTGTATGTAGGTTTAAGAGAGAAAGAGCAAGAAAGTACCAGAGAGAGAGAGAGAGAGAGAGGGGAGTAGCATTAATTTCCATCTCTAATGTACATATGTTTGGATGTGTGAAATGCAGCTAGCGGGGGTCGCTTCGTCATCTTCTAAAACGCAATAAAAAGTGCAATGCCAATGCGTGCACTAGAGAGAGACATATGTATACACATACATATATGTATGTCTGTGTGTGTGTGTGTACAAGTCCAAGTTTATGTTTTTTGTGTGTTTGCGTGTTCCTTTTTACGCATTAGTGCAAGCAAGATCACATTTTAAACTTGAGTTTGACTGATGTATGCATGTATTTTTTTTTTTTTTTGAGGCTTCACCCTTGACATTGAATGGGTCTAACTAACCAAGAATTTAAAACCAACCATTTTTGTCGGGGGTCCGGCTGGTCAAGTAGGAATGTGGATGATGAAGTGGGTTGAGGGGCATTGTTATTTTTCAAGGCGACGACGACGACAACGATGCAAACGAAGTAAAATTAAAAGAGACACGACGTCAAGAGAGCAAGCAACATACGCACACACATACATGCATACATTTAGAGGCGCACACACAAATGCACGTATACGTTTCTCTCGCTCTCTCCCAGACAGCTGTGCTCACGATTTGTCTACTCGGCGGGGGAGGCGTATGGGAAATAGCTGTTTCTTGCTTACAGCTGACATGGCTCGATTTGTTTGTATACACACATACACACACACACACACACACACACACACACACACACACACTCGCATACATACTAATGTAGATAAAAACATAACTGCTGCAACTACGCTAAACATTGTCTGAAGGAAGTGGAGGTGGAACATTCAAGAGATCCCAGAAACTATCACTCACCTGGTACATCGCCGTTTTTGGTAGATCCAAGCATACGGCACAACATAATGCTGTTGAAATGCGATAGGCCAACTTCTCATTGGTTCCAGAAGATGCCGCAGCGCCGCCACCAGATGAACTGGAGGCACTATTTGGATCTAGCAATTGTCTTTTTGCAGGCGGTTCGCCACTGTTTTGAGTATCTAGTAGCACGGCCACCACACCACCAACCGATGACGACATATTGCTGCTACCAGCCGATGAGCTATTATTCGATGAGGATGAGGTGGATGCCTGCATGGTCACCTGATTATCCCCCAGGAGCGGTAATGTCGATGAAGGATTTTGTTGTACGCCCGAATCAGAAGATTCCACAGTTGGCATAATGTATTATTATTATTATTTTTATTTTAATCTTTTATGTTGTTGTCTCGGCTATCTTACGGTTAAAAATATAAACACACTTGTATATTTATTTGCTTTGAAAATTTATTTCAATCTTTTATGTTGTTGTCTCGGCTATCTTAGGTATTAAAATATATTTGCTTTGAAAATTCGTCTTTATTAAATCGACTTCGCGACAAAAACAAAAAAAAAGGGAAACAATTTGTGTTTGTCAAAATTTTTATTTCCTCTAAAAAAAAAACACGCATACACATACACACCCACTCACACTTGATTGTCACACATACGACTCAATTAGTTTGCTCTCTTGCTGTCCCCTTTTTCTCTTGCTTGTTCGCTTGCACACATTTACACCAGGCACACCACAGAATAAGGAGGAGGAAAACCCACACAATGCACTTTCTTCTTTCTCTTTTCTGAACAAATTTCTTCCGTTTGCACGTCCGCTCTCTTCAGCGATTTGTTTTGTTTTGATTTTCTATTTATTTTTTTTTAATCCATCGATTGTGATAAACGATGTAAATTTATCGATGGCATCGATGTAAATTTATCGATGGCGATCTATCGAATGTAAAGTTGACGTCGCGACCAACATGCAACATCATCCAACATGCAACCCCAACCTCATCCCATCGAACTCGAGCAAAAGAGTCGAACTCGAGCAAAAAGAGTCGAACTAACAGCATCATTTGCAAGCCAGTGGAGCCACTGTGTTACAATCAAACATTTCAACAATACTTTTATCAACACTGCTGCTCAAAACGCGCGAGCATTAGTCAACACGCGACGTAGATAAAAAGGTAGATAAATAAAAGTAAATACAAATAGATAAAAAAGTAAATAACCCATCTAATTGTAAGTTTTTTTTTTGTTTGTAATGAATTTTGCTTAAAAGCTACTCAAGCTTTAAGTGCTAGGTTTACGCAGTTCTTTTTGGTGTTTGCAATTTTGAAAGATGTTAAACAATACCAAACAACAGAATTGCATATAAAACCAAAAAACAAAACAAAGATATTCAAAATACATAACCGGCAAACAAATAAAACAGCAAACAAATTCAGAAGCAAAAACTAAATGAAAATACAAACTATAAAAAAAATGGCCAAATTGCATATTTGAGAATGGCTGACATATGTAAATTTATGTATTATTCAATTAATATATTGTAATAACGTGAAAATGTGTGTGTGTCTGTGTGTGTACCTATCTCTCACCCTAAGAAGAGCTTCTCTCCACTGCGCCTCTTGTGGGCACTTGTTGTGTGTCCTTCTCGGTCTCAGAGAAAACGGGTTAAATTGGGGCATGACAAAATTAATTGCAGCTGCTTCTACTCTAGCCAAGAAAAACAAATACAAATAAACAGTTTTTCAAAATAATGAGAGTGGAGTGAAGTGGAAGGACAAAATATTTATTAAATTGAAGCTTTTTGCAGCCAGCTGAGTTTTATGTTCCACAAATATGGCAGGCAGGATTGGAATCCACACACACACACAAGCTCCATTGTGGGGGTGTTAAGAGTTCTTTGTTATTGTTGCGTTAATGTCCTGCTTACCAGCTGTTGGGTCCAGATCCTGTTGAGCTCCACATACACAAATGTATAGACACACACACACACATCTATACACATTCATTCGGTTGCTAGTGTATGCACACTTACATGCATATCCTGCAAAATGTCAACCCTGGCTGCATAGTGGGGCAAACAATATAAACTGCCTACATCAGAGACATCGAATTTAAAATAATTGCATTTTTATTTATTCCCAAAAAGTAACAAATGTATTAAATTATAGAACAATTACAATTAAATCGAATCAAATTAACTTTAATTTTAATTGTAATCCTTTACCACTGTGCAACTCAAGCAGCCGCAGACCAGCACACAGCTGTAATTGTTGTTGTTTTTATTCGTCTCAAAGAGCAGAGACACACTCACACAAATGCGTATCAGGGTTCGTTGTGGACTTCATTCGGCTTGGCTTGGTACCCAGCAGACTCAAATATGAGTAATTCTGTTATCCAGCAGACTCTGTAAAGCCAAATTCGAGCATCCAATTTTAATCGACTTCGAATTTGGATTTCAAGTGAAGAGAAATTTCATTTTCGTCCTTCGTGCAGCGCACAACGCGCACAGCGTTTTTTATTTTTCTTATTTGCCCATCAATCCGCTGCTCCCGCTCGCTAGCTCGTTCGATAATTGTTAGTACTACCAAGTGCAGAAGTGAAAAAAAACAACTCTCTTAATTAGTTAAATTAATCCTCATGCATGCAATGACTTCATTAATTCTAATTCTACAATTTACTCTTTTTTTCTTTGCAGCCTTGCAATATGTTGGCGCAGGTTCAGCAAAAAGTATGTTTGTGCGTCCCTGTGTGTTTTTGTGTTCGTGTGTGTGTGTGTGTGTGTGTATGTGTGTGTGTACCAGAGAGGATGTAAAAAATGTTTAAAAATAACAAAAATTCTAAAAATATGAACAAAACAGAGTGCAAGTAATTTTTTTTTCCTTTTTGTTAAGTGAAAATGGAAATGCAAACTAAAACAAATGTCTGTACATATACAGACAGAAAAAGCGTCGCCTTCGTGAGTGAGTGTGTGTGCGTGTGTCTGTATGCTTTTGTGTATGAGTGAGTGAGAGAGAGTTTGCACACATATACATACATATATATGTTTATTTGGAGTCACACAGTCACCCACACATCACATCACAGGAGAGCGACACACGGACACAAATTAAATAAAATCCAAGCAGAGCAAACTCGACCCCCCGCCCACCATTTTCTGTGTCTCTGCGACGCTGCGTCTGCTATGGCGGCTGTTGCTTTTTTTGGATTTCTTTTTTCGCCCTTTTGCAAAAAGAAAAACAAAAAACAAACAGTGGCACATACACACACACTCAGGCACACACACACCAACACCTTCGCATAGTCGCAACAAATAAAAAAGGAAACAAAACTGTTTTTGGTTTACCGGTGCACGTACTCCAAAAAAAAAAAAAAAAAAACAAAAAACTTAACACTATTCAACATTTCTTTTCTTCTTGCATTTTGTCAAATATAAAAAAGTGCATAAAATTCGCTCAATTAGATTTTTTGTAAAGTTCAAATCAAGGACTTTTTTATGTAGCGAATGTGGCAGGAGACAAGAAAAATAAATTATTCCTTTTAGTTATCGATATCGATAAATTGGTGATATTCGAACGGAGTAGGCTTAGAAAAATGTTTCACATCGTCCAAAACATAAAACAATTAATAAGTGAATTGAGTATTGAATTTTTCGGAAACCATTGAGTGGGATATATTTTAGAAATCGAACCGAGCGGAAAATCGGCTAAATACTAGAAAATGTGTGCATTAAATTTAGGAAATAATCTAAAGTAAGAACTAATTAAACATTTCCCTGCCAAACGAATTCAAATAATTAAAAAGAAACCCAAAACAATTACAATAAATTTATTAACAAATTTTTTATCTCTGTTTCTCTTTGCTTATATTTTCCTTTTGGTGTTTTCTTTTTCGTTTTTTCTTTTTTCTTACAGCCAAAGCGCCGATATTTTTGACTAAAATGCATTTTTAATATAATTAAAAAAAAAAAAAAAAAAAAAAAACAATAACTGAACTAAAAAAATAAAAAAAAAAAAAAAAAAATACAAAAAATAAATACAAAACAAAAAACAACCAACCCAAAAACGAAAAAAGGATACCAAGGATAAATTTTTTTTAAGTCGTATATCTTAAACGAATATGTGTAAAGCGTGAAATTTTAACGGTTAACCGCGAATTGTATGTAACATTTGAATCTGTGTTTCATTTTCAAAAAATAATAAAAATCAAAAAAAAAATATATATATACATAACGACCATAAAACCAAAAGGCAAAACAAAACAAAAAAGTTAAATACAGCCGCAAGCAAAAAAAAAAAAACAACAAAAACAAAAACAAAAAGCGTATATAACACAAATTGAAACGCAATTGTGGAGTATAACAACAACCACGCACGCAGAAGAAGAAGAAAGAGTAACATACATTGGAATTAAAAAGAGAGACGAAAGTTCGGAGAGAAAGACGACAGCAGCAGACGAGCAGCTGGTTTTGATGTTGTTGTTATACAAAGTGACAACGGGAGCAGAAAAATGTCAACGTTCTTGAACAACTTCTTTCCGGCAGGTAAGCAACCCCCCCCTCTCCCCGTAAAAAAAACGTGAAAAACAAATACAAACACAAATTCTGCGCCAACATAGAAAATCAGCAAGGGGTCATCAGAAGCGCTGGAGCTGTGGCAAGTGTAGCCTTTCTTTATACATACATACATATTACGCTCTGGCCTAATAATCTAAGCCAGATTAAGAGAACGCCGAAAAATATCAGTGTCAATGCTGAAAAATGCAAAAACTAAGTTATGACTAATTTTCCCTATGGAAAATATGTATGTACATATGTTCATATATAATTTTGAGTTTTAAATTACTTAAAAGGATAAAGATAATTCCCAAATAGTTCAAATAGCCATGTCCGTCCATTTGTCCGTCCGTCTGGATCAGTGCAATCTCCTCCTAGACCTTAAAAGCTATAGAACTGAAATGCATATATGCTTGTATATAGTGCACAGGATGTACATCTCGGATTGAGCCGGATCAGACCACTATATCATACAGCTCCCATACAAACAACAAAGTGTTAAACAGTGACTTTTCTCAATAACTTCGTTATTTTCCCAGCTATTGTAATTTAATATTGGTGAGTTTATTACACCTATAAACGACTGTGCCAAATTTTATCAAGACCGGGTGACTATATCATATAGCTCCCATAGGAACGATCGGTTGAAAACAGTGACTTTTGTCGATAACTTCGTAATTTGCTCTGATAAAACGTTTTTTCACTTTGATGGGTAAGGAAAGAGTCACCAAAACAGTTGCAAGGGTATACAAACTTTGACGCGGTCGAAGCTTGCCCCGGCCTTCTGGTTATACTCTTGCAGAGGGAATTATAAAATTGGTCAGACGTTTGTAACGCACAGAAGCAGACGTTTCGGACCCCATAAAGTATATACATATGTATATTCTGGATCAACATGAGAAGCTGAGTCGATATAGTCCGTCTGTCCGTCCGTTGGTCGGTGCGTTTGCGTTTTACTCAGCCATCTTAAGAGCTATCGGGGTGAAATTGGGGGGAGCTTTTTATTACCCGGGATCGGATTACTATATCATATACATAGCTCTAGAACAAACATTTTTTCAAAAACTGGAGAATCCCCATGAATTTTACCAATTTGATAGTATTGGATATAAAGCCTCAGATCCCACAATTTGAATCTGTTCGGATAAATAGAACACAATTTATAGTCGATATAAATGGGTTCAAGAGCTGACGGCAGCGCTGCTTCCTGCCTACTACGTCATCATCAAATCGACAGACCACATGCATACACACTCAGACGCAACGCTACATGAACCGTATGTATATGCGTGCCATGCTTTGGTTAGGGAATGATGGAAGAAGAAAAAATTGTACTAAAATGAGTAATAATTTGAATGTTTTGTTTGCGTATTGATGAATTGAGTTACAGGAAAAGAATTTCGAACATGTAAAAATATTGCCAAGGACTGCAAGGGTACATAAACTTCGGCATAGCCAAAGTTAGCTTCTTTGATATTGTCTTTTTTAAATTGATAAAAAGAAAGAAATTCGGTAATTTTTAAATTTTTTGTCCGGCTCTGACTTAGATCAAAGCCTTTCCATTCTTCCATGTGTTATATCATATCTGGACAACTTGGGTTCCGAGCTCAGAGGCCAAGGGCAGGAGAATCCGATCTTGTATCACGATTACTGATAGAGCGCGGGGGGTAGCCTCGCTTGCGTCTTGCATCTATAAACTAGCAAACCAGTTCAATTCTTAGTGCTAGGTATTTTTAAAGTCGTGCGCAATCTAATTTGGGTCTTGTCTGTGTCGAGAGCCTCCAATTCTCATGATGGTGAAGATGGTGATTATTGGCAATTACATGGCTCTGGCCCGTTGGAGGTTTTTGTTGTGTTGCCTATGCGTGACCATGAAATGGATCAAGGAAACGATCTGAGGATGGAGCACAGCATGAACATGAATTATTGAAAATTAGACTTTAATCGAAAGAAACCTTTTATATAGCCATGGATATATACTTGAAAATTTCATTCTTTTGTTTTTTGACGATTTTCCAGCATTTTACTCAAATGTAAATTTCTCATCTCTTTCTTGAAGAAAATTATTTCTACCCCCTGTGTTTTCTGTGTGTGTGTGTGTGTGTGTGTGTGTGTGTGTGTGTAAGATGGTTCTCATTAATTACACACTTAGCTGCCTTTTCGATCATTGTTTAATATTCTTAGAATTCATCAACATCAACAACGCACTCGTTTTCGCTCTCTCTCTCTCTCTGTGTGTCTCTATCGGGGGTATTTCGAAGATGTACAACAAGTTCCACACTTGCATTCTATATGGGATTTTCTTCTTTCAGGTACGGCAGGAAAAACCACTTCCTCTTTGCCCTTTGCCAAAAAACTACACTAAATGTTATATCTCAACAAAAGAGATGTAGGAAAAAAGAGACATAAAACCAGTTTTTAAGAGTTCACCAACAAAAAGAAAAAAAGAAGTAAATATAATATCAGCTACTACAAATCTTAGAGAGATGGACAGAAAGAGAGAGAGAGAGAAAGAAGGAGTAACAAGAGGAGGGTGGAATCGTCTTGCAGGCAGCTGACGGAAATACATTGACTTCTTCAAAGAAGAGAAGATGTGTGGCAATGGCAACTTCTGGTGCACCACTGGGTTACCTGTTGATGGCCCTTTTCTTTGCTGTATGTTCTGCTCGAGTGCAGTTGAAAACTGGTTTCCTTTATGTTTTTTTTTTTTTATGATGTCCTTTTTTTTTTTTATGTTCGTAAGCAGAGAGTGGCCCAAGATCGATCTGTAAGTCGCCCTCTCCTTTCGTCCTAGAGCTTTACAGCTGTTTATTGGGAAACTTTCTTCTCACATTATTTATTTCTATATTATATATACACTATACTTTTTTAGGCCTTTTTTCGTTTCCGATTTTGACCCTAATACAAAAGTTGTTCAAACATTCAATTCAGTTTTTTATTGACGCGCAAAACAATCCTAACAGAGGCGACCTCCTATTCAAAGTCCTATCCACCTGACACCATCCCAGCCGCATCCCACATACATACATACATATGTACATATGTACAAGGCTTCATTTTAGTTCTATCAAATTTTTATTGCTTAACGATTCGTGAAAGGTTTCTTATTTTAGCAGAGACAAAACAAATAAACAATAACAATAGCGTGGGTGAGAAAGGGAAGGAGAAAAGGAAATCTATTTAAAGTTGCATAAAAACGAATTCCTAGAAAAATATTACCTGAATTATTCGTCGAAATTGATTGTAAATAATAACCAAGTCAACCAAAAGCAAAAAAAAGTGGTAAATGTGTACAAATTGATTTTCGTTGATAGGTTGATTCGCTCGTTGACCCTTAATCTTTGTTGAAAAGCTAAAAATGTCATATTCTACTCAAAGGATTTCCCCCCATCCCCAAAGACTAGTGTTCGCCCCCTTGCCAAGGCTCAAATTAGAATTTAATTATCCTGCTAATGCAGACAAGTTGACATCGCGTTGCCAATTGTTCAATAATTTTCTCTTATCGCGTATTTTTGTTTGGTACACTTTTCTTGATAGTTTTCTACTAAGTGAATGAGTATACAAATGTCAAAGGACACTTGGATTTTAACGATTATACCTACATATGTATGAGTGTGTATACATATGTTTCTTGAATTCGTCCCTTCAAAATTACCTTCTAGATGCCAGATTGCAGGACTTATTAAATGACATCGACTGTCATAATCAGATCCTAGCAAGCCTTTCACTTGTTTGCACTTTTTTTAGTATCTCGAGAGTCCTTCGAAAAATAAAGATGAGAGTGGATTTTAATTGTTGTTTGTTTCTGTGATCAAGGACATTCATCTGTATAAAGGACATCCAGTCAAGGGGAGATATGCATATATTGAAATCTGTTTCAACGTAGTTAAATTAAAACTGTTCCGACCATTGACTGACCGTGCATAATATTTGTTTACAAGATGACGACAACCTGTTAAGTATGCAACACAATTGGTATGAAGTTCGCTAGGAGTGGGAAGAGAAGGAGAAGGGGCTCAAAAACGGCGCACATCTGCTAGTAATATGACACAAATAGCCGACGACCATTTTTTGGTGGCCTTTTAATTTCGCATTCGCTTTCGTTTGCCAAAATCACAATGTATTGTCAGTGCCCCACCGACTGACAGTCTGCCCTTGGACAGACACACACACACACAGACACATACGCATTACTCATATGTTTCGGGCGCCTCCTTCTGGGGGCCATCATCGCTTTGTTGTCCGTGTCGTAAATTTGCCTTCTGGGTATATGCTATTTTTTGTTCTATTTGGTGAGGGGGAGGCATAAAACAACTTAACCCCAGGACGAGACAGTAAAAAAGAAAGGAAAACCCAACAAGAAGGTAAAGCACAAAAGGAAAGTCGTCTGCCAGTTTTATGGCTATTAGCTGGCTGTTGTCATTATTATCCGGTTAAGGGTTAAATGTCCCCGACCTTCAAAATACCCAAATCCTATACTCAAATGTATCTTATTATGATTGTTTCATTTGTCAGACGTGCATCCCATGGATTGGATAATTAAGTAATTAAAACGTGAGCTTCCAAAATTAAATTATCGGTGAGAGTCTAAAGGGAATACACCCCAAAATATTTAAATAATAATTAATTTTTAGTTAAAAAGGCCTAAATAACTGTTAAAGTAAAAACAAAAAAAAAACTGAAATTATTGCTACGTACATAATTCTATGTATTCATATTCTCGGTCTTTTTTTTCTCTCTCTCTCTCTCTCTCTCTCTCTCTCTCTCTCTCTCTCTCTCTCTCACTCTCTTACCCACCTCTACATCACCTCCTCATCTTTTTTTTGTATCGAATTGTATCTAACCGCATGATGATACACGTCAATTTCACACATTCAACTTCCTCTGTCTCTCTCATTCACTCTCTTTTACGGTTTCTCTGCCGATAGCCAGCCCCCACACAATTCTCCACTTGATTTCTTGGTGTTTCAATCAAAGCTTGCTTTCACGTTTACAGTTGCTCTAAAACTGTATTATCACGCGGCACAAACGCGACTTTTTGCTTCGTTGGATTTTTTTTCTTCTCTCTTTTGTTTGCTTTGGCATGGTGTTGCTTTTTTTGTTGTTGTTTCTTTATACCCTGGCAGAGAGTTTTATAAAATTGGTCAAATGTTTGCAACGCACAGAAGGGGACGTTTCCGACCCCATAAGTATACATATGTATGTATATAATTTCGATCAGCATGAGAAGCTGAGTCGATATAGCCATGCCAGTCTGTCCGTCGCTGCGTATGCGTGTTACTCATCCATCTAAGGAGCTATTGGGATGAAACTTATTGAGCTACTAATAACCCGGGTAAGATAAAGTATGGAAATTCTCAGGATCGGACCACTATATCATATAGTTATAGAAGAAACATAGGCGAATAAATTGGAGTATCCCTATGAAATTTACTAAGATTATAGTCTTTTATATAAAACATCAGATCCCAAAATTTGAATCTGAATAAATAGAACATAATTTATAGTCGATATAAATGGGTTTAAGAGCTGACGGCAGCGCTGCTTGCTGCCTACTACGTCATCGTCAAATCAACGGAGCACATGCATACACACTCAGACGCAACGCTACATGAACCGTATGTATATGCGTGCCATGCTTTGGTTAGGGCATGATGGAAGAAAAAAAAATTATAGTAAAATGAGTAATAATTTGAATGTTTTGTTTGCGTATTGATGAATTGAGTTGCAGGAAAAGAATTTCGAACATGTAAAAATATTGCCAAGGACTGAAGGGTATATAAACTTCGGCATAGCCAAAGTTAGCTTCTTTGATATTTTTTTTTGTTATAGTGTTTGATTTGGTTTTTTTTTTTTACACTGCTGCTGCTGGCTTTCCCTCCACCCCCTTTCTGTGTCGGTGGCGCTGATGTTTCTGGTGTTTTGCTGCTCCGCTGTTGTGGGTTAGTCACTCTTTGGCAACGGCCACAAAACGTTACCACACGTCGGCGAGTGGTGCTAATCGTAAGTTTTCACCCAAACGCCAAACAAATGTTTTGTCTAATCAGTGTATAAGAATCGAAAGTAACAAAACAAGAATTTTAATGTGTAATAATATTAATGCGTGTCAATTGAGGTAAAGCTCTGTCAATCACCTGAACTCTGCTCATCTCTGCTGGCGGTTAAGACAACATCAATCAAACTGAGAAACAATCCGAGTTCTTCTCAGTTTCCCCCCAGTATTCTTGAGCAGCGGAACACGTTGACGTTGACACCACAGCGAGAACTTTCATTTCACAATGTGTGGTGCTTAATGTGACTGTCGACTGACGGTGGTGCCCGATGCCCACGCCCCCCCCCCCACAGATGTGCCTTCTTTGTATGTCGTCTTTTTTTGTTGTCTCTTTTGTTTTTTTTTTTTTTTTTTTGCTGGCTTCTTTCTTTCGTAGATATTCATGTATGTAGGTTTTTTTTGTGCATATTATTTTGCAGCTAGCTTTACTCACTTCCGCTACTGTTGGAAGCCTCTGTGTTTGTTGTCAACCCGCTGCGACGGCGGATCTGCTGACGAGTCTCTTTGAAAAGTTTTTTCAAACTGTTGAAATCATCGCAACACAACGCATACGCATAATAATGAAGTAGACTGTAGACGGGCGACTCTCTATAGGCTTAATTTCATTGTACTCACAAATTTTGGTGTGTTTTTCAAACGATTTTATTTCGTTGCGTTTTTGCAATTGTTGTTAGACTTAGGAGCCCCACAAGCACCGCCACCCCATCACCCGACACTAGATTTACACAGCTGTTCAGCTAGAGCGAACCGATCGTCTATGATTTCCAGCAGCTGTCGACAGACAAAAATTGGGTCAAACTGCCGCCGCCAGAGCCCTGGCCTGGCTGGCTCTATGGCTAAAGCTTACCAAGAAACCAACCAAACTTGTCTTTGGTCACGTTGACTTACGACAGTGCGATGTCAATATCATGCACACACATTTACATCCAATGTGTGTATGTATTTATAGAGAGAGAGAGAGAGAGAGAGAGACAGAGAGAGAGAGAGAATAGTGTTGAAAACAGTTTTCTGGCCAACTTTTGTAAGAAGAACCGATTGCATTGGTCAACAGATTACATTAATTAACCACCGAGGCCTTCAATCAAGTGTGGTTTAATCATCTTAACGAATGAACTTGTTAAATCTTTTAAAAAGTGTTACGTGTTGTCTATTTGGTGATCCATGTGGAAAGTTAAATCTTGTAACCAACGCTCGCATGGGCTCTTTGAAGTGTTAAAACTCGAATGGAATTTAAAATACTCATTCTAGCTATGGTTCAAGTAATTAATTTTGAATGTCAATTACCAGGATTGGTATTTATCGGACCAACAAGCCACTATGTTATCTGTATTTTTGGAATTTTAGCAATATATTTAAAAGAATTCTTGCCACATTTGAGAACATTTACCACTGTGGGCAATCGCCTCAACTGATTCCCTATTGTAAATCCATGTCTCAATGCAAAAGGATATTAGAGCTGTATCTTAAAGATGTATCTGTCGTTCGTTATGATAGGAGTGAGTTGGAGGTTTCTCATAGCCATTGGCTTACTCTTATCCAACCGACCATCTCCCTTTTTTTTTTTTTTTTGTTGTTTACTATGTCAAGTTTAGATTGGGGGGCCTATTTTATCATATTTAAATAATCTCGGAAGAAAAAGAAAACAAAATAAAAAAACATCGTGGCACAACATTAATAATGATTTGGCCTCAAAAATAAAAAGTGTTTGAGATTGCCCACACAATTACACGAAAGTGTGCAGTGGGTTGGGGGCGGGGGAAGTAGAAGAATGTGTTTGATTGCTGACTTTTGTGTATATACATATATATATATATATATATGTGTGTGTGTGTGTGCCTGATAATGACGCCAAAGCGCCTTGGCTATAAATATTTCATTATTTGTGTATAAATGTGTCCACAAAATAATAAGTCTCTTATGAGTAAATTATTACTCTTATAATTATTACATGGCTTACTCTACCTCTGCCTTAGTACAAATTGAGAGAGAGATACAGAGAGAGAGAGAGAGGATAAGAGACACAGCCATGTGTCTTTTTCTCCCCTCTCTCTCTTTCTGTTCCTTTTTATGTGTACAAAATATAATCAGATGATCGCACGATGAGTGCTAACTGGCGTAATTAAACTGAGTGAAATATCAAAATATTTGTTCATTCTTTTCGTTTTGTTATTATTGTTGCTGTTGCTATTGTCGTTGGGGAAATAAACAAAATGAATCGCTAATGGACAAACACATGATCGTGATCGTCGCCGCAATGCAGCTTAACATTTATTAGTTCAGAGCGGGGGTCATTGGTATGGGAAGCTTGTCAAGCTGTGTACATTCGACCATTTTTATACCGTGTAGGTCAAACATGTTTTGGGCTTTTGATTTGATAAATTTATTAATCCCTAATACCTGATTCTGAAAATCATAACATTAAAAAAAAACCTTAATCCAGATTTCCAAACCATCCTGTTCGAATTTTGAGGTGTGGATGGAATAGTATTCCGAATTATTGGCCTCCAACTCTCGACCAAATGGTTTTGGTCAACTTTTATTTGAGCTCTACTAAGTTTCCAAGTCAATTGTTGGACATTTCACAGGATGTGGTTCCAATTGTTGCTTGTCCAAAGGTCTCTCCATAATAGTAATATTGCTAACTAATTGTAAGACCTTTAATGTATGTACATATATTCAATAAAATGAATGCTGACATGACTTCATATGGTCGAAGAAACTTTATTATGAGATATCCAGGGTATACTTTCATACATACATGTATGCATATAATAATCTTCAGTTGTTTTTTTTTTTTTTTGTTGTTTGTTAACTGGGCGCGTGTGCATGCAGAACTTGAACTTTCCAGCTGCAACAACTATCCCCCATTTATAGACACACACACACATACACAAACATATACAAAATAAAAGCACAACACAATCGCACTACTGCAGTAGACAGTTGAAAATTTACTGTTAATCGAGCACCACACGCCCACTTTACCATTACAGTTTGACAGTCATTCGTCTAACTGCTGCGCTGCTTTTTATGTCTTTGACTCTCGCGAGCCAGTTTCTCAGCTGCTGCTCCTGCTGTTGCCGCTTGATGGCAGTGTTGCCGAATCAGCTATTTTGTAGCTAGGTCTTCCTGCTCTTTAGGGCCGATTACAATTAATAAACCATTAGCTACAAATATATCTATTTTGAAAAATCACAACTAGCTATAATAAAAATGAACTAATAGCGGAGCTATGTATGAGGTGAAGGCTGCGTAGTGCGTTTTTGTTGCTGGCCATTTGCTTCCAGTACGGCGTTCCAGCAAAGTACATAACAAGTTCAATTTCGTTTTATAAAGCACTTAAGTTCTTTTAGCCCTTTGTTTAGCTACTTTTGCTAAAACAAGTTTGACAACACTGCTTGCTTGGGGTCTCTGTTGGGGCTCTCTCTCTCTCGTGCTGTTGCTCTTCATTGTTTTTACACCACTGATGTCATTTCAGCTTTTTTCCAGCCAGATCTGGCTGTTTTGGAAATGAGTTTGCGGGAAAGATTTGAAAACAGCGGGCGGCGGGAATTCTAACTTTTTTAGCAAATTGAAATTGCCGGACAACTTAAATATATTAAAACAGATTGATGCTTTTTCTGTTGACAATATCTTGAAAATCAAAAGCAAAAGCATCACTCCGTTCCTGGAGTATTTTAATACTCCCAATATTGACCAAATTGAACGTGAGTACTATGAAGTTAGCCAAGTACAATGGGAAAATGTCGACGACACGGTTAAGTTCTGGAATGAAGTACTAAAATACCGGGATTCTGGCGGAAACTACAGATTTCATGAATTGGCTTTAGTTGCTCTTCAAATAATGTCACTGCCTTGGTCGAATGCAAAGGGGAGCGATAAGGAAGATATTGAAAATCTAGTATTATTGGATAAATTAAATATTCTTGAATAAAAAATTCAATATATAAAAATCAGATTTTTTCGACTTTTTCCCGAAGATGCAGCTTTTTTTAGCTGTTTTCTTGAGTCGATTTAGCTGTTTTGGCCTTACAAAAAATGACATCACTGGCTCTTCATTGTTTTTACACCTCCGCCTCGCCGCTCAGTAGAGAGTGGGCTGCGTTGCCGCACGGTTTGTCTCGCGATCGTAGCGCTTACAACAGTTTCTTTTTTTTTTTTTTGGCTTTTTTTTGTATTTTTCTTTTCATTATTTTTGTTTTTGTGCATATTTAACGCTGACTCTGACGGCTTTTTGGTTTTCGTATTGTGGTTTTGCTGCATTTATTTGGTTTTTTTTTTGTCGTTTAATTTTTCGTAAGAAGCAAAACGCTCTGTTTAAATAACAACGTGACACATAACGGTTAACGATAACGGCCATCGTCTGAGGCTTCTCTTGATGTGCTGTCTGTCTGCTCTGCCACATCTACACATCTACGTGACGTAACGATTCGTAATTTTGTGTTATTGTTTGGCCGCCAATCTACCTGATGAGAGTGTGACTATATATATACATATACATACATATGTACATGAATACACATACATATATTAACGCGTATCTCTATCTTTGTATGCGTGTAAATGTATCTCTATCTCTGTCCGTGTCTCTGTGTGTGTGTTTGTGGCGTTTTCATGAACGCGTTCGTGATCTTTGAAGCAAAACAAAGCTGTCTGTTTCAACGTAGAGCGTAGCATAAAACAACAAAAAGCAAGCGCATATACAATATATGTATATGTGTATTTGTATATACAAACATTACAAAGTTATATATACATACATATATAATAATCATTTGGGCTATTTTTTTTCTTTCTATTTTGTATAATTTTTTGCCGACGTCATGCCAACAAACTGCCAGTGGCAGACAATTTATGTAAATATAAAGTGAAAACAAAATAGCATCACACACAGATACACCAAGAAACTTATATATATGTACATACATACAATATATGCAGATATAGATAGATAACACATTTTGAGGGACACTGCATCCGGTGCTGACTTCTTATTTACCGCGGTTGCTTTGGTTTTAGATGCGCTGGTCATGCACAAGTAAGTTCTTACATTGCTCACAAAACTGTCTTTCAAGCAACACCTGTCAAACCGGCAAACAGGTTAAACCCCACGCCCACCCCCCTTCCTTGCTTCCCCTATCCGGCTTACGTTGCTGCTTCTTTTTTCGATTTCTCAGCGTTATTGTTGTTGTTGCTGTTGATATTATAATTCTTGAATCAATCTAATAATTATAATTAAAACGTTTCTCGGTCCGATCTATGCACTTCTAAACACAAACCAAAACAACTAGTGAAAAGAAAAGAAAAGAAAAAAATAAAAAAACATAGAAACAAAAGAAAAATAAAAAGGATTCTTTTTTTAAATTACTAAAAAAAAAAATGACAAGAAATGAATAGGTACACTTCATTTATAAATTCGCATAACTTTTTCCAATTTAAAACACCATTTGATATGATAACACAGGCCGACATGTTTGAGGTAATGAAAAAGTTTTTAGATTCAATAGGCGCCCTATAATAATATAGGTAATATAGGTATAGGTAGTATAATGAGGGTGCTGATTACGGCCCTGTACTTAGTTTTTGTCCATCACGTCAGGTTTTCGAGAAAAGTCTGTTGAACTTTTTCAAATTGGGCGCATTTGCAGTATTTTATTGTATAATTTAAACATAATATTATGCTAAAAACTGTTTTATTTTAAGCCATTAATATATTAAATATAATTTAATAGCAATTTGCAAAATATGAAAGAGGTATAATGCATAATATCTTACACTTTACAAGTATTCTTTATACACTAACAAATATTAAGAAATCGAAATCCCTTTTTCGGTTGAGTTCGACGATGAATAATTTGGCCATTTTAGCTCGTCTCAACGTTCTAATCAGGAATATTCAAGGAGTTGCTTCCTGTGACAAAATTAATAGATCATTTGTCCTAAGGGTCGATTTACTTATGTGTTGACTACATAATATTTTAGTTTATTATATAGAACCTTCGATTTCCAATTCAGATTTGTAAAATTTCATGATGAAAATTTCGAGATCTCCAATTTGAAATCTATATTGAACATATCGCAAAACGTGTACTCGAATTTGCTTATTGTTTCTATAATTTGAATTTATTGTCACTTTTTATTTTTATAAATATTATATCAGTTTTAATAATCTAAGAGATTTCTTAAGTTTGAAACGAGGTGAATTGGTTGGCCACAAAAAGCGCCACTTTCTATTGACTGTGAAATGAAGGATGCAAACTATATATAAAGCAATTTGTTCAGATAAATGTATATAGGTATGATATATATGTATGTATTTCTTTAGACTTTTACTTACGTGTGTGTGTGTGTATGTTTGGGTTTTCAAGGCCAACATCACTTGTTCTCGTACGCTGCCAAAAGGCATTGGCCCGGCACACGCCCCCAACCCCTGCATCACCTCAACCACCACCCCCTCTTACCATACCTTTTAACCAAGACCAAGACACTTTACGTCAAAGCAAACGCGCTGAGAGAGAACCAAAACCAACAACAACAGCAACAGAAAATAAAGCAATAACCAAAAATAAATATTTTGCTTTTAAAATTATATTTCACTTTCTGTTTTGCATTTCAAAATTGACTGCACTTTGTATAAGCGTGTGTGTGTGGGTTTGTGTGTGTAGTATTAGCGAGTAGCGAGTTGGCAAGTAACGAGTAAATATTGGCAAGATCAGGAAAAGATCTAACCATTATGTTTACGCTCAAAATGGAGAAATATGTAGAAAAATGTTAATTTGTTTTCTTCGTTGTTGTTGTTGTTGTCGTTTACCACAAAAACCGGGAACAGCAGAAATTGCGTCTTGCTTTATTTTATTTACTACTACGGAAACAGCAAAAACAAGAATAACAAAATTGCGCACACTCCAAAAAGAAGCGCTGAAGAAGAAGAAGGGGGGAAACATAGCGTTATCGTTTTATCGATAACTGTGGAAAATAACAACGGCCAGAAGTGGGTGGGAAGTAGGGGGACAGTAGGAGGAGTGTTGGTTGAAAGGTGTTAAGGCACATCAACACTCTTATCAAATACGTACATGTACATACATATGTGTGTGTGTGCGAGGTGCCTACATTTCCGACACCCAAAATAGCTCTTCATGTTTGTTTAATTGATTTCTAATCAATTATGATATCAACAAATGTTGTTCTATCTCTCTCCCACACAGACACTCTAAATATTGCATCGTTCTTTAACACAATCTCTCTCTCTCTTTGTCTCTCTACAGATACGGCTGCTATGGATCCAATTTTCTTTTCACCCACGAATGGAATACCGTCAGAGAGTAAACTCGCTACATATATGGTAAGTAATTCTCTTTGTACATACATACATACATGTATGTATGTATGTGTGTATATATGTACATATTTACCTTACCCAATATGGGGTATATACACTACAAGACAAACATTCATTTGATTTGTAATAAATCCTGTTTAGATCGCTTGATATATAGGCACACTTGATTCTCTCTTGATCAAAAATATATAAATCATCATTTATGTTCATTAAGACTTTTTCCTCAACAACTTTAAGACATGTTACAGTTCGATTAGCATAGTGTATAGTGTGGCAACAGTTTTAGAGTCACTGTAGTCTTGAGTGTTTTGCCTCCATGTCTAAAACGCAATAAACAAAAACCAAAAATAAAAGCAAGAAACAGCTGTTTAGCCAACGAGCAGTCAGCCAACTAGGCGATAGCAGCACACAGACTCGCACAACACTCTGACAAGGTGGCCTAGGTCGTGCCACAAAGTATTGTTCTCCTTGTCACCGATTTTATTAATACCCTTCAAAGGATTCTACTCAAGCCACTCATCCACCTTAGACCCGATTCAATTCCATACAAAATATTGACGAAGAAACTTAAGCAAGGCATCTCGTAGTCGGTGCCCACCCAATTGATATTTGGATTTTTAATTATGTTTTATTTGTTTTCACTTAATTTGCTTTAACAATTTAATTTCAACGCTGCACATTCGTATGTATGTACACTTGACCGACTTTTTTTGTTTCGCTTGTTGTTTCTGTTCATTGAAACCATTGACATGCAAAGTGCTTATAATGGGTGACCCAACACAAGGCACCAAAAGGTGTCCAGGCAATACTCGCCCATTGTTGCACATTAGTTGATGGATTACCGGGTACACATATGTACCTACATATATTGACATTTGTAAACGTAAATTGTCAAAAAGACGAGAACAAAATATTTAAATTGTTTTATTTATTGAACAAAATTATGTATCAAACTATGTACATACATACATATAGAAACATAGTTTTTGTCATAACCAACTCAAATTTGGTTTGCTTACCCTAAGATTGTTCATTGAAAATAAGGGAAATTTCCTCCCCCAAAATCGAAATTAAATATATGGTCAAATTTGAATATCCCATATCTCGATTGTAGCTCCAAAATGTCCGACTTCCCCTACCAAAATTCGAAGTTAAACCCGACAATACATAACGAATTTTCAAAAATACTAGTCACTAAAAAACCTAATTCATTAATATATGTAAACCAAAATCCCAAATCATATTTTTGGGTAGAAATAGCTTCACTCTATTTCGTTCGTATTTGAGATAGTACATTTTATGGGCCTATTTTGTTAAACCATTGACCATTTTCGGAGTTCCTTATCGTAGAACATCTTTTTCGAAATTCGTCCCTTAAACTAGTTGTTTGCATTGCATAGATATTTCATTATTGTTAGGGATTGTTTTTAAAGCATAAATTCTAACGTAATGAGAGAATCCCTTAGAAATAAATTTTAAGATTAAAGCTTGTTATTTTTTATTTGTGGAAAGAAATATTTAAGATTCTTACAAAATTAGTAGTTTTTCGATTTTTAACGATAATCCCTAAAGCCATGTCCCTTGAGTGACCGCGGAAATGATCATATACAGTAGAATTCGGTTATAACGACACTCAAGGGACCCGGAAGACGTAATAACCGGAGGACCTTTTATATAAGTTTGTATTGGGCCCAATCAATCACTCTCAAACTTTAGTCGCTATAACCGGACGGACGTTATAAGCGGAGTCGTTATAACCGGATTCTACTGTATATATAAATTTATTCAATTTCCACGGCTAGAGATCACAAGGGAAAGCACAAGAACTTGCGAAACAACTGCTGTGCCTCTAGTCAAAACACCCTATATCCATACATACAAGCATATGTATGTATGTGTATTAAATACATATGTATATGTGTGTATGTCTGTACATATTTATTGTTATTTGCTTAATATATATGTATGTACATATACACAGTGTGTGTACATTAAGTATAATTTGTGTTTATGCCTGGATTTTTTATATAAATTTAGTCAGAGAAAATAAATGTAAAAAAACCCATATAAATAATATGAAATGCACTTGGGGGCAATTAAATGAGTTCAAGTGATCGGTTAACGGTAAATGGAAATTCGTTGTTGTTTAATATTTATTAAGTTGTCGTTGAACAAATAATAAAACAATATTGTTTGTATATATGTACATATGTATACACAAGTCGGTTTATTGATGCATTTTACCTTGTAATTGCTTTTTTAGAGATTACATGCTGCAATTACTTTATTCAAGTACCTGATGAGATTGTATAACAAAGATAAGGTTTCTCAAATAGGCAAAACAAATATTATTTCAAAATCCTGAAAAAACGTTGATATTGATAATTATAATGCAGATTTCATTCACTTGGCATAGTACATCTATTTAGAATAGAAAGTGTTTGAATCTAATCGAAAGGTTTCTTTGACTCGTATCAAACAGAACCTTAATATGAAAACTTATGTCATATCAGGACACCCTGTCGAAAATTTCCCACCCAAAAGCTGTGACTTTACCTCTGAAAACCCGATCAAATATATAAAATAACGAATTGACTTCAATATGTTTCTATTATTAATGTAGCTCCCTATTGGATACGATCGATCGATCAAGTCATTTTTCAGGTCTGTTTTCATTTCCGAGAATTTCATTCCATTTCCAATTCAATTCCCAGTGAAAGGTCACTCATTTTACTAATCAAGGCTATATAAGTTCGAAACATGTTCGCTTCGTCTAGTATATCAGCTTTTAACTTTTCATACATACATAAGCAATACATTTGTTTATACCCTTGCAAAAAGGCTTTCAAACTAAACATTTGAATGTTTTATATCTGTTAATGACTGTCCCGAATCTGATCAAGATCTCGTGACTATATAATATAGATCCCATAGGAACGATCAGACTGATTAATAACTTCGTTATTTCCTATGCTAAGATTGTAGGCCGTTCTTTCGCAAACATTTTTAAATCAATTTCAATAAGAAATAAAGTACATAAAGTCTTTCCACCGACTTAGATATACCATACACCAGTAAAACTAATATTTTAATTTGTAATAACAAATGCATTTACGTTATCATATCAGTGCTGCCAATTTAGCTACTTTCCCACTAGATCTAGTGGGTTGCAACAAGGAAATGCGGTGCAAATTGTGAAATAGCGGCATAGCGGAAGATATGTATGTATATGTAGCTATTTTTCAAGAAGTAGCTTTACTTTATATATTTTTGAAACATGTGGTATCTTGGTGTTTTTGGTATTTTTATGCTCTATGATGATTATTCATACGATAGATATTTTTCAGTTAGATGGCAAAAAACATCAATAAGCCATCATTAATAGGGTATTTTACAATTTTCAAAGCGCAAGCGGAAGTTGAAAATGCCAATAATTTACAAGCAAAAGCCGCGTGGTATATGGATGCATTCAAAGATTGGTTGACTTAGGATGCAGCTGATGAGGGCAAATGTTACTGCAAATCCAGCATTAATGCCAAGATTTCAGATTTCATGCCAAGACTGCTAAACACAAGTAAACTTTAGCGGCTGTTGCACAGTCTAACAAACTACCATATGTTTCTTCAATCTCATTGAAAACTTGCGATCAAGAAGCGGGTCTGTGTTTTTATATTGCAACACATTGTTCAATCAAACCTGTGGACCATGAAGTCATTGATAAAATCATATAAAATATTGAAAAAACTACAAAAAAAATTTACATTTTAGCGTTTTTTTAAGCTACAAAGAAACATTTCTAGCTATTTCTAGCCTTTTCTAAAGGCTGATTTAGCGTTTTCATTCCAGGAAGTGATGTAAATTTCAGTAAAAACATCGATGTCTATGTTCATCGATGGTTTTAATGTTAAGAGTCGATGGTGCTTAAAACATCGGGCTAATATATCGATGCATCGATGTACGTCTGATGGTTATCTGAATTAATAAAGCTCACTGTTTTCTAATAATCAAAAGTTCTCATAATAGTATTTAAATCTCTTCTCATTGCTAGCCTTATCTTTCAAAAACCATTTGATAAAATATTTATGGGCTTTACTTTTCGAAATAAATTTCCTTTCCCTGATTTGGGCTTGTTCAATTTATTGTATCTGTTAACATTGTCTCAATCGGTGAAAACAGTCAATCCGAACAAAATGCTCTTAAGTAAGGTTTCAAATGGCTTTTTTAAACACAGCTTCATTTAATTATATGGTAAAATTTTATAAGTGACAAATAGAACCGATGTTATGGTCAAACATCGATACATCGCTGAATATCGACATCAACAAAAACATCGGTAAAGATCGTGAAACATCGCCAAGAGAACACCGATGTTCGATGCATCGATACACCATATCTCAGTATGTCGCTCACCGAACATATGAGCACACTAGCGCCGCCACCCGCCAACGGCCATATTCGGCCTTGTGGAAAAACGTTTATTTGCATAACTTGGCTTTTTCCGATTTGGATCAAATTTGGTATTTTGCTGGATACTAATATTAAATTTAAGTGTGACAAATTTGATTGCACAATGTAGAAAATTACGGAAAATAATAAAAAAGCGCGTGGCCAAAAATTTACACATAAAAATTTAAAATAAACTTGATCACTTTGCATATTACACGAGTCTATATACCAAATTTGGTGGCTGTAGTTTTCATAGTCTCCCAGATCTGTGAGTCAATACGGCCGGACAGACAAAACTGGCTAGATCCACTCGGCTGTTTATACTGATCAAGAATATACATATATACATTATAGGGTCGGAAAAGCTTTCATCTGCCTGTTTTGAGTTTAGAATGTAACTTGTTAAAGCATCATAAGATTGATAATGTTCTTTGGAGAAATTTGGAGGGCAACAGAAAAAACGTTAGAGTATACAATATATCGGCTTTTTGTTTAAGAATTTGGGCTCTGAAATACACAAGTCAATATAAACATTTGTTGCGTCGTTAGTTTTGGTTGGAACCAATTGAGAATAATTTTATCATTTAATCGAGAATTCCTCTAAATATATGAAGTACAAGCCAAAGAACAAAACACACACATACCTACACACAAAAAATGTTAAGTGCGCATTGTTCTCAGTGAACTTGTAGATAAGATAATGCTTTCATATAAAATTCAAAAAACAGAAGAAAGAAGAAGAAAATAGATTTTTAGAAAGAGACAATAGAGAAACAGTGAAAAATCGAAAAGAAATGCGATTTTTGTATCTTCTGTATCCCTATGATCTTCCTGTATTTTTCTCTCTCCCGCTCTCTGTCTTTCTCTTTTCATCACACTTTCACTATTACTTTCTCTCTTGTGCTCTCTCTTTCTTGGATTTTCAAATTGCATCTCGATATTCTCTATATACATACATACATATTTCTCTTTTTTCTTATTCTTGTTCTTCGTCTCGCATGCTTTTCTGCTTTCATGTGTGGTTGGTAAACTCTCAGAATCGTCAAAATGTTGCCACGCCGACGGGTTACGGGTTGAATAACGGGTTCTCACTACTTAATTTGGATTCGCCCCTACCAGTTAATAAAAAGTCTCAGGTAAAGCCGCTGCTGTCAAATGCAAAAGACAAAAGCAAAATTGTAAAATGTGTAGTAGTGTCTCACCCTCTCTTTCTCTTTTTCTCGCTTTCTTTCTCTTGAGTTTGTCGTAATGTCGTGTAACGGTTTCCGTATATATAATTGTGTGTGTGTGTGTGTGTATTTACCTACCCCACCAATATCCATCATCCACCACCCCGTGATGCCATCCCAGCATATTTTATTTTGCTTAGTGTATTTGCCCTTAGTTTATATACTTACCTACTACTAATAGTAGTAGTAGTTGGTTAGTTATATTCCACGCCTTTCCTTTTCCAACCCCCCTCCGCCAGTATCCATCCACCAGAATTCGATTGTATTCCCCCCCGTTTACATTAGAATTTCACTTTTAATGACCTTGATCACCATCATCATCTGCTGCTGTTGGTGCATCGTTCTTTCTTCCTCCTCTTTTCTTATGGTTCTTTTTAGGTAACGCCGCAATCGCCTGAATTCATTCCAACGCGCATCAATTCGTCTCCAAATTTTTACGCACCACCACCATATCATAACGCGCCCATGCAATTGACTAATGGGCTCAATGGCGTCAATGGTTTAACTGCAGCAGCGGCAGCAGCAGCAGCAGCCGCAGCCGCTGCAGCAGCAGCAGCAGCATCATCATCAACAGCACCCACATCATCCTCATCGGCAGCGGTGGTTGCTGCTGCCGCCGCCGCCTCTTCTGTGACAATAAGCAACAATAACAACAACAACAAGACGGCAAATGGCACTAATTCCATGCTATCTATGCAGAAAACGGTCTCAATAGCAGCCACAGCCGCTACAATTGCTCAACAACAACAGCAGCAACAGCAACAACAACAACAGCAGCAGCAGCAACAACAACAACAACAGAAGCAACAACAACAACAATCCTCGTTGGTGAATGCCGCAAATACTGTAACAGTTACGGCCAGCTCGGCGCCAATTGCAATTAGTGGAGCACCACCGAATCCAGCTGCGGCACCCTTTGTCAGCAGCATGTCCGCACAAACGCCGCTCAAGGGACGTGCTGGTGGCGGTGGAGGAGGTGCTGGTGCCATACTTGGGCGTCAGGAGTCACCCACAACAG
Source organism: Drosophila equinoxialis (assembly GCA_018150345.1). Classification (NCBI taxonomy): domain Eukaryota; kingdom Metazoa; phylum Arthropoda; class Insecta; order Diptera; family Drosophilidae; genus Drosophila; species Drosophila equinoxialis. The sequence continues at coordinate 460,789 of JAECWI010000112.1, forward strand.
GGTCATTGGGTGAAAAATCACCGCCACATGGGATGACACCGCATGGTGCATCCCCCATACCCACCACATTGCCAACAAGTGTACATCAGGTGAGTGTGTGAATCAATTTGTTAATTATTTACTTTAAATATATTTATCTATTCCCATCAATAGGAAAACGTCGGGGGCACCATATACTTTTATCCAACTGCCAACGCACAGAATAGCCAACCAGTTGGCGTTAATAATGTTGTTGTCGATGCAACGCATCCAGCTCATCATGGTGTCAGTGCTGTGGCGCCATTAAGCTCCGTGAGCGGTGTACCATCGAGCCTACTATATACGGGTCATGTCTATCCGGGACCAGCATCCAATGTCATAGCCATGCAGCCCAAAACCCAACTGGAATCGGCCTTTTTCATACCCGACGAAATGCGTTCCGAAATTCTTGCCCGCAACGAGATCTCCAACTTGATTATGGATGCAGCGGAAGCAGCACAACATGCCCTGCCGCTGGATGTGGATAACTATCATGCCCTGTATCCATTAGAACCGCCGGCCCAACCCTTGCATGCCAAGCTCACATTGCCAGCGAGTACATACCGAGCCACGCACAATACAACAGGCTTGAAATACTGCCTGAGAAGATTACATGGTATGTACGATAGAAGAAGTTCCCCTATTGTTTTTCATATTTCCTACATAATTTCTTCTTGCAGGCTTTCGTTTGCAGTCAACAAAGTGTATGACCTTGGTGGAAATGTGGAAGAAGTTGCAGCACACGAATGTGGTACAACTACGTGAGGTGTTCACGACAAAAGCATTTGGTGATAACTGTAAGTACCACAAGTTTTTATACTCTTAATCGTCTTACAATTAGCATTACAAATTTTGATGAATATTTGTTACCCTAAATTAAGGAAATACGATAACCAGATAAGAGTTGACAATGTCAATAATTTGCTCATAATGCATACCTTTTTAACTTTAATTGCCAATTGCCAATAAGGATATAAGATTATTCTCACCGACACTTCTCTGAACCAAATTTCGCGGGAAGTAAAAAAAATTTCAGTCAAAATTATTGTTTGTGCACTGAGTACCCCATTTATCAAAGAGAATTATGAGTACACCGGTTGTGTGTTGTACAGATGAGTTTAATATTTTGAAAATATGAAAATGTGGTCGATAAACAACAAACAACAAATTACCCTTCTCCTTACGGTTGCTCTAAAATATTAGCCGTTCCAGTGCATCATCCGAAAGAGCTTTTTCGGTTGCTAAAAACTTAATCAATAAGAAACGCTGTAAAATGGCAACCACTGATATGGTGAATAAGACACTCAAATGTTAATGAACTATACAACGACTCTATTTTTACCCTTGCAGAGACGTTTCCGACCCCATAAAGTTATATATTCTTAATCAGCATGAGAAGCTGACTCGATATAGCCATGTCCGTCTGTCCATCCGTCCATCTGTCCGTCCGTCGTTGCGTTTACGTTTTACTTAGCCATCTTAAGAGCTATTGGGATGAAATTTAGGATCGGACCACTATATCGTATAGCTCTAGACGAAACATTTACATAGAAATTGGAGTCATATGGCTTAGGAATTTTGAAAAAACATTGAGAAAATGTAATTTCGATTAGTTCGTACTTTCAATACAATTCTTTTATCATTTCTTGTCTTCTTGATTGCAATTCTTTTACTATTTCGGCTAAAAAATGTTGTTTTTTTTGTCATTTTTATCGGCTGTGTTATATAGCTTTAGTATTAGTGTACGACTACTATCCCGGCTCACAAACATTGCTGGCCAAATACTTCACGCCAACGCCAGAGACCAATAACTACACAGATCCATTCCAAGGCGAGGCCCGCCCATTCAGGTAAGTTTTTTATAATATGAAAATGAATAATAATGATAATAAATAATCATTTTTATACCGATTTATTGCAGTCATAAGAGCAACATGCAGCGTACAAATAATGGACCATTGCTACCGGAATCGACCATATGGTCAATAATAATGCAACTAACCGCTGGCCTGAGGGCTATACATCAGGCCGGATTGGCCTGCAAGTAAGTTATGATTGATAAATGCCTGTATTTTGGAAATTATTTATCTATATATTTGTTTTAGAGTACTTGATCCAACCAAGATAATAGTGACGGGCAAACGTGTGCGATTTAGTTCTTGTTGCATATCAGATATAACGCAATTCGATCCAAATGCGGCAAATCCTTTGGCGCTCGTCAATATGCATCAGCAGGTGATAATCATTTGAATTTTTTTCCCATATGTGTGTGTGTGTATCTTTGAGATCACTTTTTTTATTGTAAATTATCAGGACGATTTGACTGCTTTGGGTCGCCTGGTTTTGGCCTTGGCCTGCCGCTGTCTACAATCCGTGCAACGTGATAATGTCCAATCTAGCATTGATATGGTCACACGAAACTACTCCACCGATCTGCGCAATTTCATTGTGTTAGTACTTGATATGCTTACAAAAAATATGAATATGGAATTTAAATCTTTATCATTTTGTTTGTCTCGACCTTTAGTTACCTCTTTACCACAAATAACCGCCGCTCTGTTACCGATCTGATGCCCATGATTGGAGCACGTTTCTATACACAATTAGATGCTCTGCAAAGTCAAATTGATATGCAAGAGGATGAATTGGCCAAAGAGATGGAAAATGGGCGACTCTATCGCATTTTGGTCAAATTGAATAGCATCAATGAACGTCCCGAGTAAGATTTTAAGCCTATCCCTGCTCCTATTGACTTGATTTCATGTACTACTTTTATTTTTTTTTTTTTTTTTTTTAGCTTTAATTTGGACTGCACTTGGTCAGAGACTGGTGATAGATACATGTTGAAATTATTCCGTGATTATTTGTTTCATTCCGTGACTGAGGATGGCCGACCATGGTTGGATCACGCACACATCGTACAATGCCTCAATAAGCTGGATGCTGGCTCCTTAGAGCGCGTAAGTCAAATCAAATAAAAACTGGAATTAAGAGTTTACTATAGATAGATAGATAGATAATTTACTTCTAAGAAAAGGCATTCAAAGATCGAAGAGACTGAAAGAAAAAGAGATAGAGATAGAGAACAAGGCCATGTGTTGAAATGAGTTTTCTGTATATTGTTGTAATACTCTATTTTATTTTTTATTCTTCAGGTACAACTCATGTCACGCGACGAGCAATCGGTACTAATTGTCTCCTATGCTGAACTCAAGAATTGTCTGGAGAATGCCTTCTCCGAACTGATGTCGAGCACCTAAGAAAAGAAATAAAATGTATAGAAAACAAAAAACAAGAGGACAACACACTTATAAAGAAATGAACAACCCCAAAAAACTGAAGATATAAGGGAAAACAAAACAAAACACGCGCAGCTTACTGTTGGGTCTCATCTAATTGACTGAGCAATGAGAGGCAAGCAGAAATTCTACTGTAACTCTACGGGAATTCATGCATTGCCGCCCATTGCACAGCCAACTAAATGAGACCCGCGACCCCAAATATGCCCAAAACATCAAACACCACCAACCTTTTAACCAACAAACAAAAAAACGAGAAATCCCCACAAAAAGATCATACAAAACACACACCTCCTCCACTCCTACAATGCACGACCATAAGCGACTATGATTAAGAAGTTTTTTTTTTTTTATTAATTAATAAGAAACGCATTCATTATAACTAAGACATTTTGGCTTGTGCCGAGAACCATATTAAAAAAGAAAGGAAAACCAATTAAAATAAAAACAGTTTACATTGTTGTTAAGACACACAAAAACAAATGGAACAGATAAGAAGAAAAGGACGAAAGCAAGAAGAGGAAATACACAGATGAAAGGTAGAGATAAAGTTTAGAAATATAGAGATAAAGGTACAGATATCCAATGTTATGTTAGCTCTTAACTAAATTTTAGGCATTTAATGAAACAAAACTACAACAAACAAACCAACAAGCAACTTAAGAACGCGCTAGCTAACAACATTTTGAAAACGAAATCTCTCCCAAAAAGAAAACAAAAAAAAAAAAAAAACAAACACAAAAAGAAAAATCCAAAAAGAATTAAGGAAAAAAAAAAATGCAAAAATACAAAAACGTAAACAAACCTAAAAAAGAAAAGATAAAAAATTTCAAGATTTGTTCAAACAAATGAAAAAAAAAAGATAACGAAACAAACAAAACATTCGAAAGAGCAAACAAAAAATGTAAACAAAAAATGTGGATCTATTTTTACAGAGATAAGAGAGGAAGAGAAAGTATTTATAAATATGTATTGAACGTAACTTTAAAACAGACAAGAAAAAAGGGGAAAAAAAGAGAAAAATTGTAAAATTTCGCAACAATAAATACATGTAATGAAAAAACAAAAGAATAAGCAGCAAAAAGAAAAAAAAAATCAACAAGAAGCAAAAAGAAAACAAAAATTGCTATAAAAAAACGAAAAATATATGCAACAGATGAAATTAATTTTAAAGAGAATCAACGATTAGCCGAGGAGAAGTAGAAGGAGGGACAAACAAAAGATTTAAGAGCATGGAATAAGGAATTACATCGCAAATGTTTAAAGGATTAAAGGATCTCCTAAGCAAATGCCCCCCAATACGCTAACAACAACAACCAAACCAAGCAACCAACCAACAAACAACAACAACAAAAAAGAACAAACATTTTTTATTTTTCAACTGTGTATTTTTTATAGCAAAATACTTTTTAAACTATAAAACCGAAAACGAAACAGTAACAAATTTTCTAAAAAGCAATTTAAGAAAAAAAAAAAAAAAAAGGTTTATAAAATAATGCAAAATAAGAAAAACGGATACTAAGAAAGAGAACGATATATTGGAGAGGGACAGAAAGAAGGGTACTTCGGAAACTACTCTAAACGCGATTTATGTGTAAAGCAAAGAGAGACGGAGAGAGAGAGAGAGAGAGAAAGACGAGACCGGAGAGGCGCACATGGAAGAGAAGAACAGATGAAGAGACAGCGCGACTTTCTGAAAATGCAGCAACTGCTCAAGAAAAAAAGGAACTGAATACTGTACTCGGCCCACTAGCCCCGTTACTCCCATTACAAACCCAAACGCCTTCTTCCTCCCCATCCCTGCAGTCTCCTCCCGTTTTTGCCCCTTATGTAGACACTTCTAAATGGTGCACCCATGACAGGCAATATTAAATGGTTTTAATTCTCAATAATTTTTCCTAGATTTTTTGAGGTTTATTTTGTTTTGGTGTTTTTTTTTTTTTAACACTAAAGAAAGTACATATGTATGTACATACATGAACTCTACACGCGCTGAAATTTTCGAGTACAATATGTTGCTAACACAAAAGTCTGTCTATAGGTTTTAAATACAAACAAAAAAGAAGAAAAAAAAGAAAACTACGAAGAGAACGAAAAACAAAAGAAAAAAAAGTAAACATAAAAAAATAAAATAAAAAAAAAAAAAAAAAAAAAAAAAAAAATAAAATAAAGAGAAGAAAGAAAGTCGCGTTGAGTGCGCTTGCATATCACAAGAAGAAGACATGAAATGAAAAAAAAAAAACATTCAAAAGTTATCATTAACTCCGCACCAAACACCGGCATCCCCCCACCCACAACACCCAGCAACAACGGCAACAAAAATGAGAAAAATTTAGAGAAATTGTCTGAAGCAAGGAACTTCTAAAAGAAAATCATAGAAAATACATATAAGTATATATTCATATATGGATATGTAAATCCCATATATCGTTCTTTTGCTTTGAAGAAGAACTGAAAAAATCGAAGATCGAATCAATGTGACGCAGTCTGCTCATCTCTCTCCCATTTTTTCGGGCATAGTTGTAATTAAATTGTATTATGTAGAGAATTGAAGCTGTGGATTCTTTATTACTTCCTTACTCCCTCCCCAAAAACTCCCCCGTAACTCTCTATGTGTGATTATTAATACTTATTTATCTTGTTGACATTACATAGACTACAACAACAAAATCAAGCCAATTGATCTATCCTGATCATCGATGATTATGTTATTTTCATTTATACAAAAATTTTACAATTTTTTCTTTTTTTTGTGATTTGTTCAGTTGTTTATTTTAACATTACATCTACTTTGTTTTGCATACAAGAAATAGATATATATATATATTTATAAGATTTGTACTTTCCTCTCTCTCTTTTCGTTTGTCAAATACATATATATATATATATTTATATATATATATAAATTGCTTAAATTTCTTTTTAACTTATTGTGTACATCAAAGTAAGACTAATTAATTAATTTAAAAACAAAAAACGAGAAGAAAAACAACAAATAAAATGTGAAAAAAACTTTTTGAAAAAAAAAAACAAATAAAAAAAATAATAAAATTTTTAAAAAATATATTTGTCTTTTTACATATGAATGTTGTATGTACATATATTGTATGTATTAAAAAACTCAACAGTTTAAATAAATAGTTTGAGATTAAAAGTCTTCAAGTTGGCCAAATTTCTAATGACATTCAATTTATTTCAGATTTATTTATTTTTTACAGATATTTCCAAAGATTTCTATTAATCAAAGGCTCAATAGGACAATCAGCGATATCCTTCAGATACAAATAGATAAATCAGTAAGAAACAGAATACAAAGAAAACACATTTTGTCGGGGAAACTGTCCCGAAACTGTCATTCGTCTTAACATATTTATATGTACACAAGTACAGCGAAACTTCTGTATGACGAACTTCGTTATACCTAACAACTTATAACAAATTTAGTGTGAAGTCTCTTCAAAACACTATTAAGTACTCACAAATACAACAACGACTTTTGTCGAGTGCTCTCGGATTCGTTATGTCGAGGTTTCGCTGTAAGATTTTCTGAAGATCAAACTGTAGTTACTGTAGACTTACACCCACCGCTTGGGTTTTCTTTTCTAGTTTTGTTTGCAAGTCGTTGACGCAATATTGCCCAGCCCCACCTTCAGACTCACAATCAGAGCCAATGCCAGAGCCAGACGCAGCCTTAGCTCTGATTCCTGTTGCCATTTGTCCTCCAGCTGTGACTGGAAAATTTCGTTAGAACCGCAAAACACATTTGCCATGCATTGAACGCAAACGTTCTGAAATGTAAATTAGACTTGATATAGAATAGTTAGGAATGACATGATAGCAGGGCAGAAAGATGCAGAATATTCTTAGGTACTTTCCGAAAGTCCTGCCCTTAAATTACAATCTTCAATTATTTTACTGGAACTGCTTAAATCAGTCGGTTTTTACCATCTGATATAACCAAATCGCTCATATCTGGGGGCTAACCCAAAAATAATGTATGTTTTGTGAATCAACAATCAAATTTACTTATTCTGCGCCCTGTGCACAGATTGTTCAGTTCACTTTGCAGTATGCAGTTGCTTGGCATATGCAGCTTTAACGGTCAAACGTATAAGACTTTTTATAAGATGATTCAAACATGCGCAGTTTGTCAGCGCACTTTCGTGTTGTTGGCGGTGGTGGCGGCACTGGAAAGTATGCAACACAAAATTAATATGTTCATCTGTTGATTGCATTATAATTCCCAACCAACTCTGGCATTGTGCGCATGGTATGACTCTAACTGCCACTGGAATAGTCACTCTGGCTTCTCTTCAGTTGTCGAATAAATCTTTCGCCTTTTACTAAAGATTTCCGTGGAGAGGAGCACTCTAATGAGTCTAAAATAATTTTTTGTTAGTGCCCTTGTTGCAAAACGGGGCCATAATTAATACATTGCACAATCAAAAATAATAAAAGAGTTTGTTAACGAAGTTGCAAATATTTTGCATCTGTTTGCCATGCCCAAAAGAAATTATCGTTATAGACGATTGTTCATTTTTATTTTTAATAAGAGTGGAGATTTATTTTAACTAAATAATTACAACTCTATAATACAAATATTATTGTTAAAACTTGAAAATACAATATACATATACAACTTTCGATAGAGGAAAAAATAAACAAAAGTGTGTGGCGAGGGGGGTAGTAGTGGGTTTTTGGTGTTAAATTGGGAGGAGAGGAGGGGGAGAAAGCAAAAGATTTCTCATATTGTTTTTTATGTGAGAAACTGCTTTTTGATTTGGACAAAATTTTGATTTCGTTATTGATTTTTCTGTTCTGTTCTGTTCTTATGATTATCACAGTTTTTTAAAATATAAAAAATTCTGACGTTTTTATAGAAATCGTTTTTCGCTTAGATATACATATATATATATATATATAATCTTTGTTATATTCAATTCGATAGGCGGAAAAGGGGAACGGGGTAGCGAAAGTTAGTAAAAATGCTTTTTGAGAGGGTTTGAGCAATTTTTGTTGTTGTTGTGCGAATTTTTAACTAAAACATAAAAACTACTTACAGCACTAGTTAAACTTATGTAGTAGACAAAAAAATATAAAAAAAATCAGCCGGAATATAGCAAAGATTTCTTTTCTTTCTTTCATGTGAGTATTTTTTGAAGCTAGTTAGTAGGAAGAAAGGGGGGGGTTGAGGGCTGAGCAAAATAGTTTCGTGGCAGTTTTTGTGTTTCTTGTGTTGTTGAATTAAAACTAAATCTAGGGCATCATCATATCAAAAGTATTAACAATTCGAAGGCCATCTCTCCCCGCAGAGAAATTGTGGGGAAGAGAGGCATGAAAAGGGGTGTAGGCGGCGGGGGGAGTGTGGTATTGATGAATTTAGGCAGGTGCCTCTGTGGGCGTGTGACAACCTTCAACATTTTCAGGCCAATCGCATACATTCTCTTGGGGATTGAACACCAAATTGGCAGGACATGGCATATGATGCTTTCGTTCTCCCTCGCACATATAGTAATGTGTGCAATCAGCCCAATCTTTGTGATAGCTAATATGACCATCCTCCTCGGCACAAGTGACCTCATGAGCTAAAGAAGAAAAAAAGAAGTCACATCAGTAGTTGGCAACTTCATTTCGATGAAAGAGATTCAAAAAACTCACGATCTTTTGTGGTATAAGCGCCACGTGGACCGTGCGATTCGTAGGGTCCATCGAATTCTAAGGTAACCTTATAGTCCTTAAGTTCATCGTTTAGTGCAGTAAGCAATGGATACTTTCCACTACCACAACGGCCGGAAAAATCATCCATATCAATGGACCAAACCATAATGCCACCGAATCCTTGCTCCTTCATCCATTCGGTCTAAAATGAAAAATAAATGCATTGTTCAATGATGCCGCCTTCCAGTTGAGTACACTTTTTCTTACCTTTGTTTTCAAAGAGCGTTCATCGTCGAAGCCAACCCATTGATTGCCACGGTATGCGAATGGCACCTGTTGCTCCGAGTCCCAAACAAGCGTTGTGTTATCCGCTGCCAGGAATGAGCACACTTCGTAGTAACTGAGGAAGCCCGCCTCGTTGGTGAATTTGCCAGCCTTTCCGCCACCCGATGATGGTGATCCAATATCGAATTGTGTATCATTGACCAGCTCAAAGCTACGTCCATACGTTGGCATGCCGATCAGGAGTTTCTCCTTGGGAGCACCCTGTTTCACCCATTCCCGAGCGCTGTAGTCGACGGTCAGCTTCTTCTGATAACCGGTGGCCGATTCCAAGGCAAACAGCGGTGAATTGTGTCCCACTGTGCGTTCCCATTGACCATGGAAATCATAGGTCATCACATTGATAAAGTCCAAATACTTGGAGATCTCTGGGACATCATAACCAGCGGCGATTGCCTCAAATGAGGCTGGCACAGCAGCAGTGAGTAGTAGACGAGGCAAACCAGATGATTTGGCCTCTCCCTCGAATGCAACACGCAGCTCCTTGAGCAGATTGACATAAGCCACACGATCTTCGGCACCGCGAGGATACTCCCAGTCGACATCCAGACCATTAAATTTATAGTCACGTAGAAAATCGATAGCCTCATAGACAAACTGATTCATACGGAACACATTAGAAGTCAGCTCTTTGAAGGGTGTCGAACCGAAAGCCCATCCACCTATGGCCAACAGGATTTGCAGATCCGGATTCGATTCACGTAAAGCAATCACACTCTCATAGTTCTCGGGATCATCATCGGTGGCCTCGGTCAGCTTGTAATCCTGAAGCGTGGCAAATGCATAGACAATGTGTGTGCACAGTTTTGGATTTATGTTCTCTGGCTCAAATTTGCCAGCACCTGGACGTTTGGCTGACCAACTAGTCAAATAGCAGAACACTTGAGCAGGACGTGCTATAAAACAAATGGGGAAAGAATATTGTTAGCCTTCGGCAGAAGTACACAAATTTTTTGTTTTATGTCTTACAATTTTGCTCAACGGTATTTGCTCCAGCCTTGATGCGATGTTTCTTAAGCACCTGAGGTTTACGCACTTTGTTAAGTATCTCATCAACGGAAATCTTGATGGGTTCCGGTTTCTATAAGCAAAACATTCGAAAAAAAATTTAAATATTTTTAACTTGATTGAAATGATCAGAAAGTTATGAAATGGTTATACATACTTCTTCGATATCTTCAAATGTTGATGCCACAGCTGTCCAGTTAACATCCTTGGCCTCTTTGCCACGTGAAATACCCAACAATTCTTCGCGCATGGCTCCGATCAATGGATACTTCACATTGCCTCCGCATACCTCACCCTTGAAATCATCCATATCGATGGTCCAGACCATTGCACCGCCAAAACCATTCGTTTTAATCCATTGCATTTTATTACGAATGGCGCGTTCGTCATCGAAGCCAACCCATTGATCCCCATCGACCATATAGGGGACTTTCATCTCCTCATCCCAAACATAGACGGCTCCATTCTGGAGCATTTCACAAATTTCATAATAAGCCAAGAATCCGCTCTCCTTTGTGTAGACACCCTCGCGACCTCCGCCAGTGGCTGGAGCATTGGGTCCATGTTTCTCGGTGTTGGCCAGAGTGAAGGATCTGCCATAGGTGGGCATACCAATCACCAATTTCTCCTTGGGGGCACCTAGTTTAACCCACAAACTGGCAGCATTATCGACAGAGAGTTGTTTGCGCCACTCCGAATCCGTTGATGGGGCATACAATGGTGCATTGTGTCCAGTTTCACGTTCCCACTTGCCATGGAAATCGTAAGCCATCAGATTAATGAAATCCAAATAGCTAGCTATGGCCGGCACATCGTAACCACCGCGGACATTGTCCGGACCGACAGGAACAGCTGCTGAGAGTAACAAACGTGGCTTCTTCAGTTCTTGTGCCTCAGCTTCGAAGGCTTCGCGCAATTCTTTTAGCAGCAAGACAAAGTTCTTCTTATCATCCGAGCCCTTGGGGTATTCCCAATCCATGTCAAGTCCATCGAAACCACGCTTACGCAAGAACGGTATGGCCGAGTAAACGAATGTCTGACGGGTATAACGTGTGGCAGACATATCCTTGAACTTCTGTGTGCCAAAGGACCAGCCGCCCAAAGCCAATAGAATCTGGAGAAAGATGTGAAGCCACGTAAAGATCATCACACCTAGCTAAATTGTTCATGACTCACCTTCAATTTAGGATTGGCCTTACGCAGATTCATCATGCGTTCGTATAGACCGGGTACATTGTCTTTATTCTCATCGTTGGACTCGTATGAACTCAATTTGTTCTTCTTCAACCAGCCAAAGGCGAAAATGATATGTGTACAGAGATCGGCAGGTATGTCCTCGGGCACAAATTTACCAATTTTGACACGATACTGCGACCAATTTGTATAATAGCAGACAATCTTTGGTGTGCCATCGTCGACCTTGGTCTTTTTGCCTTTAAGCGATGATCCGCTAGCCACCAATGCTGCACCGCCAGCAGCGGCGACTCCAGCCCCGGCTGCAGCTGCTGCACCGCCACCGAATTTCGATTTTGAACGTAGACGAGTACGTCGAACACTTGTGCTCGTCGATGCTGGTAACTGATCGATACGTTTTTCAGCCACGGGAGCTTCAGTTGCCTTCTTGGAGCTGGAGCTAACCGAAGCAGATGATGACGATGAGGTGGGCCGTCGCAAGCGGCGGCGAGTCTTAGCTGGAATGTGCAAGTGACTCTAGTTATTAACAATATTTTGAGATTGTACATATGTAGGTAAAAAATAAAATGCCCGCCCACTGTTTGACCTAAAAATGAAATAAAGTCAAGTCGTGCCGACTTGCGTATACCCTGCCGCAAAAAAACCTGCAAATTGACTAAATTGACAAGTCGAATAGTCTATAAAAATGATTTAATTACTTCACGATCCTTTATTTGATCACGATATAGAGCCCTTACTGCTCCAATTGGCCTTTTTGACACTCTTTACACCATACATATATCTATTATTGGTATTATAAGTAATTGAAGCTCAAGACTTTCTGTCTATTAAGTTCAAATGAATTGGATACACCCATTTTTACCCTAAAGCGCAGACAGATACAACTTGACCTTGCCCAACTTATAATGTAAGCCCCTCTATTGAGCCGCTCTTCCCGACTATAAAGTAGCTGCCACCTGTTGCCAACACATGTAGGTACATATGTATGTATGTACATATGTGTGTATATGTAAGTACATACCTCAATCATCAATCACTGTTAATGGTAATGAATGAACCACGACTGTCGCAATCTTGATCTCCGATTGTCGAGTGTCGATTATTTCAAATTAATGACATCTTCAGATGTAGGTTTTTGGTTTTTTTTTTTTTTTCGTTGTGGCTGTCAATGTGAAGCTTTTGGCAAGCAAATTAACTTTGATGCTATCCCCAAAGGCAAATGTGCCGCCACGAATTTGCTGTGCCTGTATATGGATCTGCATCTGTGACTGTGATTGAGATTTATCTAATTCTGAGCCTGGCTGTCATTATAATAAACATCTTCTTGTGGTGAAATATTTATGCAATTAATAATAGTACGCGTTGTACCTTAAATACAATACATGGCCAATTAAATTGCAGCTGAACTCTTACCGGTTTTTTTCGGATTTTGTCTTCTTAATTGTGTGGCTAAATGAAGTGGAATTCGTTGCAGCGCAGACACGTTAAACAATAAAAACAAAAACCTGTTTAAATAATTTACTTAATGGTTTTAAATATATATTTTTTGCATTTGTTACTTTTCTCCTGCGCAGGTCCACACAAATACGCATACATATTGAGAATTGTGTGTATCACATCGACTGTGTGTCTTAAATGGCTATTCGGTCAGGAAACTTCCAATTGGGGATATAGCTCAGTGGTAGAGCATTCGACTGCAGATCGAGAGGTCCCCGGTTCAAACCCGGGTGTCCCCTTGAGATAACATTTTGTTTTTTTCACTCAAATATTTTTTTTTTTTTTGTAGATTAATTTATTTTTGTCTTCAATATTGTTGTTCGTTAAATGCCTCAAACTTTGTCTAATTATTAGTCTAGGCATCCCTTAGACCATCAGACCTATAGAAAGATTTTTAGTGTATAATTGACTGTGAATTGCTATTTTTGTAAATACTTATCGTTAACATTCCTACTGCATGTTTGCTAAATGGCGTTTTCTCATTAATTTTGATCTTATCAAACAACAACTATGATCTATTCAATCGAAAATTTGATTTCCTACACTTCCCATAGATAAAAAACTTTTATGATGCAAAAGGAGACAAAAAATAAAAAAAACTAGGGGACACCCGGGTTTGAACCGGGGACCTCTCGATCTGCAGTCGAATGCTCTACCACTGAGCTATATCCCCAATTGAGTGCAATGAGATCAATTGGACTCATATGAACCAAAGCAATGTGTAATTACCAATTGATCGTTAACAAAAAAAAAATTTTTTTTTCTTTATCAAATAACTTAAGACAAAGTGTTTGATGTACCAGCTCCAACAAAATAAAACGTTTAAGAATGGAAAAACATACAATCGTAGTATTTTTTTCTACCAGAATGTCTTATTGGTATTGCAAAATATTTGATTAAATTATTGGTATTAATTTGCTTTCTGCACAGATTATATTTATATTTTACTTTAGGTTAATTTATTATCTTTGGTCTAAATGATTTGCTTTATTTTAAACCGCAGTTGTTTATTACTTTCTATTAAACTCAAATGGTGAAGTAAAATTCTATGCCTAGCAAAGGGTTAAATTTAAGCAAGAATATAAGACAAAGCTAACAAGAGTCAACAGCAAATTGCAGTCACTCAAATAGACTTTTGCCAGCGCGGTTTAGCATGGGGATATAGCTCAGTGGTAGAGCATTCGACTGCAGATCGAGAGGTCCCCGGTTCAAACCCGGGTGTCCCCTAGTTTTTTTTTTTTTTTTTAATTTTTTGTTTAATTAATTTTTTTTTTTTTATTTTATTATTTTGTAATTTTTTGTTTTTAAATTTTTGTCTTTTAATTTTTGATCCCCCTTTGATAATATAGCTTATTGTCCATTTAGGATAGATTGCAAGTAAAAATAAATACATATAACATTTTTCTTTGGATTTTGATTTTATGCAAAATCAAAAATAAGTATAAATAAAGATTTGCGTCTTCCCGATTTCATGCGATTTGTGTCGCATTTCAAAATGATTCTTTTTTCGGTTTGCGTCGCTGTGGATTCAATATGCATCTCATTTTCGATTCTGGATTTATATGGCCAGAATCCGGTTCAAAAATATTTAAGACCATAATGACAATACAATGAAAAATATCTTGCGCAATGCAATTGATTGCACAAGCCATGGATATTTTGATCCGACCAAAATAGAAACTAAACCGTTGCAACAACTATTGATGGCATTATTTATTGCTACTTACAGAATTACATATATGCAAAAAAAAAAAAAAAAAACTGATAAAATTTAACGCACTTTAAACCAATATTTAAAGAAAACAAATAAATCCGGCGGATAAAATTGTTTAACTCTAAATGCTCGCAAAGCTGTCGTCCTATATGGATATAATATGAATTATATTCTATTTTTTATTACTTGTTTAAATGAAATACTATCAATAATAATCGTTTCCATTAAAAAAATTATATTTTGAAACCAATTTCATTCCGTTTCCGTTTCATATTGTGTCCCATATCTCCAGTTCCAATTGACGATGCAAACCGAGGCTTTGGTGTATATTCTGCTGTTAAATCTTTCTATTCAATTCTATGCACCCAATAGAGAGTTCAAAGTTGAACAGAATTTTGTATAGAGCTTTCATTCAATGAGAACTCCAGAAACGTATCAGAAAACCGAACCTATGTAATTCTATAATTAAGCAAGTTATTTTTCGATTCATAGCATATTTTTAAAAATTAACCAAAAAGAAATACAGTGCAATGCATCTAAAACTATTATACAGGCTATTATCCAAACGATTCAGAAAGTCAAACTCGAACAAATCTGAAATGACTAAACATTCTGCATTCTTTTTACTTATATTTCACCATATAATGTTTATATTTTTAGCAAATGATTTGATTTCGCGACAGATATGAACAAATGGATGAAACATTGTTAAATGTTTTTACTTTCGTCTTATATCTTTTTGAGCAACTATTAAATGTGTATACTTTGGTATGTAGTTAAATATATATGTATATTTACTTACTCTGTGCACTGTCTGTGGATGGGGAGAGTAAAACAATTAGCAGGCATATCACAAAGGCAATTCGCAGCAATCGTGGTGGTAACTGTAAAAACCAAACAAAAAAGAGGGCTATAAGTTGTGTTGGCTATTAAAAGCACAGTTCGTTTTTTCTATTTCTTTTGATTAACGACACCCAGATATGATTTATGGGTTATGCAAATATGTAGATCACAAAAATGGTCAGAAGAAGGTCGTCAAGTTCATCGGACGTAACATGGTCGATAAAACATAACTAACACATACATATAAGATCTTGTCGTTTTTGTTATAATATGGACAGGGTCTCATGTCAATATCCTGACGCACTGTGTGCAATCATTAATTTTTTGAAGGTGTTAAAGAAAAAAAAAAACAATGCCGAAAACCAAACAAAGGTCACATGGCCAGCCCTTAGTCAATCCACTTCTCCGATTCGTCGCCCACAAAGTAAATTACAAACAAATTGAAGTGCGGATGACCAAACGGCAAACCGACCGGCCGACCGACCGACCGACTGAACAACTGACTGTCCGACCAACCACGTCTTGACATTGACCCCTATTCCCAAGTTCGCTGAGTTCGCCGAGTTGATTGTTTGAACAAGACAACTAATTAAAATTACTTAGTGTTCATAATTATGCATTCACATTGTATTGTGTGTGTGTGTGTGATTTTGAAACAATTTATGGTTGACATCTTCAGTGAAGTTTGATTGTTATTATTGTTTATAAAGTTGTCCAAATCAAGTCAAGTGGCAATTTTTCTGACACTGGTAAGCCCACTTCAGATTAATTACTTTAAACAAAAGCGAAAGAAACGAAACAGATGACCTCCGATCTTCAAATTTGTTATCCATCTATTTATATTCATACCATTCACATTTACATTCACCTAGTTTATTCAACAATTACCTGTATAATCTACTTAGCATTCAATGTGAATGTCCATTAAGAACACCTTCTTACCTAATGTCAAAGAGAAATTGGCACAATCGTGAGCAGATTGCTCAAAAAAATAAAAAATAAATAAATAAAATTAAGTTACAGTTAGATGGGGTACCAAATTTACGTCGGGATCTCTTTCTTTAATTGTTGTGTGGTTGTGAGTGTGTCTTTTTTTGGCTAATTCTAAATAAAACGCTGCGTCAAGGTCAAGCAGGTCTAAGATCTAACAAGAAAAAAAGGTGGGCATCTGGAAATTTATAGCCTAACCCGGCCATAAACACCCAAGCCGGGCTATAAATTGTATTACTCTCCTATTCATTCTCAGTGTCAAAGTCAGAGTAGAGTCAACGAGGGCAGTTTGACAAGTACTAAGACTGTGAGGTCGATTTAGTAGGTCTCCACTGAGTCACCGACTAGGTAAAAATGTATATGAAGCGTCAAGTTCTAATAAAAATTTCAAATTATTGTTGAAAATGTTCCTTCAAATCGATTTTATTTGTGGAAATCAAGCATAAGTCAAGAAATTTGGCTTTCGGGGTTTTTTTTAGAGTTTTGTAAACTTCTAGAAAATCAAAACCAAATAAAGAAATTTTTTTTTAAGGATCAGCAATTTCAAATTAATAAGTACATAAATCATATTTGTTTTGATTAGTAGGAATATTCCTGCCCTCGTTTACACAGACATATACATACATAGATAGACAGAGGGGGAGGGAGTAGGGGGGCAGCAGAAATCTCTTGATTAACATTCGTCCAAGTAAAACAAAAGTGAAACTGGTTTAAATCTTGCGCATGTTGTGTTTCTTTTTTTGGATACTCATTTAAAATGTTGCCAAAAGAAGCAGACGGGACAAAAAAAAAAAAAACAAAATTAATGCATAAATTATAATTTTTGTTGTCTTTGGTTTTTTTTTTTAATAAATATACATATATGTATGTACGTACAAGAAACAACAAAAAGTTCCTTATCGCGTGTGGCCAACCAACCAACCAACCAACTGGACCAACTGGTTTCAGTTTTCGTTTTTTGTGTTTTTTGTTGGTTTGCCTCGCTCTGATCACCGCACGGAAATGAAAGACGGTAAAGTGAAAACCAAAACAAGTCTAAAAGATCTAAAATGCCTTTCATTTTCACTCTCACAAAATTGTCCAGAACCAAACAAACCAAACAACTTTGGCAATGTTTTGACCCCAACTCTCCAACTGTTGCCACTCCCCCTCCAGCACACACACACATACGCACACAGACACACTCCCATTCTTCAATTAAATCAAAGAGCTTACGTAAAATTTATACCATTTTGGGGCAATTGTCCAAGTCGCATTACAAGTATTAGCCCCAAAACTCCATATGAAGGGGCTAATGCAAACCGCTGGAGCCTAGCCAATGAGGCTTGGTTTAGCTTAGCTTATTGGCTTATTGTATGAGGGGTTTTTCGTTTTGCCGGTAAAGTTTTCGTTACGAAAGCGACAAATAAAAGTCAATAAATAATAGATAGAAGGAGAGAGAGAGAGAAAGAGAGTAAGGAAGGGGGAATGAGATAGCATGCTGGTGTTGGAGGAGGAAAGTCTACACTGGGCAACTGCATTCCATACAAAACTTCGAGCTATTGGATTGGATTGTATTTTTTCTTTCAATTGTCTTGCGCAAAAATAAATGTTGTAGATACATATGTGAATAGACAAAACAGGCGTGAAGGAGGAGGAGGAAAATAAGAAAAATAATTGAAAAAGAAAACGTTTGAATTTTCATTAGTGTCTAGAAAGCCAAACATTCGTTTGCTGAATCTCTTCAGCATCGAAATCGAAATGGAAATTAAAATCATCATCATGATTATCTTTACCTACTTTTTAGATCTTCTTCTTGGTTTTTTTGTGTTTTTGCTTTCCACTTGAAGGAAAAAGTAATGTACATACATACACACATACATAAATTGCAAATCATTTATGTATTTATTGTTTTTTCTCTTTTTTTTTAGCCCCCGCCGCTCACTTCGGCACTCTTTTAATATGTTTTTAGCAGGCAGCTGAAATTGCGCAAAAGTTGCATTAATCATACAAGCGCGCGCGCACACACACGCACACATACACATACGCACGCAAAGCCATGTGCATGTAACAACTTCTCCCTCAATAGCTGGCTCTCTGTCTTGCTTATTAACAGACAAGCCATGTGTAATGCATATAACCAACTATGTATATGCATACTCTCTATCTCTTGCTCGCTCTCCCACTCTCCCTGCCAGTGTGCGTTTGTCGCTTAAGTCTTTCGTTTTTCTTTGGTTTTTTGTTGTTTTTGGTTTTGGCTTACTTAAAATGCAATTTATTTGAAATTTTCGGACAGTTTGCCGCTCTGTCGCGCTTTTAGCTGTTATATTTAATTAAATTTGAATGCCTTTTAGTTTGACCGAAATTAAGCTCAAGGTGAGAAGCAAAATGAATAAAGAAGAAGAAAAGAAAAAACCCGCTGCTTAGTTGGCGACACGCGTCCATAGAGATACAAACGTACATACATACATAGGTATTTTTATACCTGTACATAAACCTGATGACTTAACGGCATTAATAAAGCACCCAGTCATAACTGTTTAGCAATATATATGTATGTATATATATGTATACATACATATTCATATGTCTATGTGTATGTTTGGCTTTGATTTTGGCTCTGAAAGTTTTCATTTATTTTTGTGTTTTGTCCATTTTTATTGTTTACAACAAATGAAATTTTTAGCGCTAGTTTCTCATACGTCACAATTAAGTTAATATAGCCCGCGAAGCGTCAGCAACGGGGCACCTGTCCCCTCCTGTCCTGACCAACCAGACGACCTTGCGCAATCTTTGCGCGAAACGAGTTCAGTTCAGTCCGGCTACGAGCGGAGAGAAGCTGGTGGCGGTGCTCAGGAGGTGGTGGTGAAAGAATGGCGCATGACTCAGTATTGAATCTGAAACCGAATCTGATACTGAAGTGAAACTGGTTCACTGGCCAATTAGAATCGGGCCTTTTGAGGTGCAGTACCAGAGAACCGAGACCAGAACCCACTTGGGACTGGCCATAAGCATAAACGACTTCAATTATCGCTTAGCCTCACGGATATCTGGCAAATTACTTCCTGCTACAAACTTTTAACCCTGAGATAGGCTATTGACTTTAACTTAAAGTTTGGACAAAAAAATTCCATTTTTAAAACAGTTTATTACGAAATTTAACTATGATTACAAAGTGTGGTAATCATTCAGCTCTCATTATAAAACTAAACAATAAATTGCTTTTGGGTTTAGGGTTATGCATGGCCTAGATTAGTTAATCAAACTATTAGAATTAGAAAACTGCCTTCGAGTTGCATAATTTAAGCTAGATAATTTGCAGAATAATTTACTAGTTTCAGGTCAAATGATCATTAAAGCATTATCAAAGAATGTGAAGGGTAGTTCCAGAACTTGTAGAATTCGACCAAAGACAAGCCTGATTCCAGAACTACATTTCAAAATAGAAACTAATCAAACTGCCATCGATTATTTCAACTTTCTGATTATCTGCTATTATATATTAAAATTTCTCCCGAGTAAGTGCCAAATACACTTCAAAATTGTTTTCCACATATGTACACAGAAAAATAAAGGAAAAATGTTTAGAAAGCGTAATGTAACATGCTTATCAAAGGGTGAATACATTCAAAACTTTGGCTGCTTTCAATCAATCACAGATCAAGCTAGAGTAGAAGATCTTTTTCCATGTGAATGTTCCATTCATAATATCAGATGGCTTTTCAGAATTTGTAAAAACATAAATTTTTGGCCAATCTGCTTTTTTTATACCCTTGCAGAGGGTATTATAAAATTGGTCAGATGTTTGTAACGCACAGAAGGAGACGTTTCCGACCACATAAAGTATATATATTCTTGATCAGCATGAGAAGCTGAGTCGATATAGCCATGTCCGTCTGTCCGTCCGTCCGTCTGTGCAAATCAACTTCACGCTGGCATCTTAAGAGCTATCGGAATGAAATTTCATATTTGAGCTACTTTTAGCCGGGAGATAATAGAGTATGAAAATTGTCAGGATCGGACTACTATATCATATAGCTCTAGAACAAAATTTTTTGCAAAAATTGGAGTATCGCCATGAAATTTACCAATATAATAGAATTTGATATAAAATCTCAGATCCCAAAATTTGAGTTTGATCGGATAAATAGAACACAAGTTACAGTCAATTCAAATCGGTTCTACGCCATCAGCAAATCAAACAGAGCACATGCATACGCACACACAGAAGTAGCGCTACACGTATGTATGTATGTGTATGCGTGTTGTGCCTTGCTTAAAAATTTGTAGTAAAAAGAGAAATAATTTGAATGTTTTGTTTGTGTGTTGATGAATTGAGTTGCAAGGAAAGAAATTTCAAAATGTAAAAAAATTATTGCCAAGGACTGCAAGGGTATATAAACTTCGGCATTGCCGAAGTTAGCTTCTTTGATATTTTTAGACTGTTTTGGCAAATTTCTAATCAGTTTCAAAAAACGAACTTAAAAATAAAAACCTACATTTAAATGTTCAAAAAATTTATCAAATTAGAACTACATAAAATTAAGGTTTTTTCTATTCAGTTTGCTGCTCCTTGACATTTTTGTTTGGCCTTGATGAAGTTGAAAATCATTGAAAAGAGATATCAGAGACTCGTAATGTTAAGAACTTTTTGAAAACTTTTCGAAACTTAAAAAATAAAGCAAAGCCTGATAAAAGAATCTGTGAACCTGTTGCATTGGGGTTTCTATTCCTTTAACAGTCAATCAAGCATTTGACGAATGAATCAGTTCGACTTTTACATTTCAACTTATTACATTATAATCATAATCATTTGTTTGTTAATGGATCTGAATGACTCTATAAACGATTTAAATGCATTTCTGTAGCTCTCTATATATCGTGGTATAAAAACGAATAGTACTCATCCAATTGTCCCTAAAATTCAAATTGACCATTATTTTCGAAGCTTTTTTTTAAGTACAGTGAATGCTGGTCAAAACGATACTCGAGTTACCCGTGACTTTAGATAGATATCTCTAACATGCTAATAATTATAACTGGAATTTACTGTACTAGGAGAATAGACTATAATAAATTTCTGATGATATGAATATCATAAAAGATCATTTAGAAATGTTAAAAACAAATTTTATTGCTTTTGTGGTGTGGAAATATTTTGTTCATAATTCAGATTTATGTTTTTCTGTGTTTGTTTCTTTTGCTTGTCGTGCCGCACCCGCACCATTAATTTTCAAGTGCATCAGATTTTGGACACACACTGTTGGCACTTTATTTTAATGGCTTGAACGTGAGCCAGCTGAGCTAAGCTGACAGCGGCTGTGGCCAAAGTATGACTCAGAATCTGCAACATGGCATGGCATGCCATGGAATGGTATGGTAAATGTGGTGATTATTCTTGCTTCTGCAATGCCATTCAGCCATTCAGATTTCAACAGCTGACTGCGCACAACTTCCGTTCCACTGCTCGAGATCGAGATTGAGATCGAGTTGGAGATCAAGAGACTGACTGTGTGTAGAGACTCACAACTTTTGCGGCAGCAGCCTCTGCCTCAGCCTCAGCCTCAGCGGCAGCGACAGAGACCCCAGCCATTTCCTACATCGGAGCCAACTTGTTCATAATGTCAATAAAATTTATGTCCATTTGTTTTGTCTGTTGTGTTTGTTTTTGTCTTGTTGGGTATTTGGTTTTGGCCTCGTAAAGAATTTTTCTGCCATTTGTCAAAGTCGCATTAATGTCAGTTTTTTTTTTTTTGATTTTCTTTTTTTTTTTTTGCTTTTGGGAGTTTTTCCTAGGGTTGTTGCAGCTCACTATAGCGGCAATTATATGATTGTTGTCTAGTAGCTGAAACAAACAACATAAGTGACATACATTTAGCCTGCAAATTGCTAGCTAACGTAGTGGAAAATGCCTCAAAATGTTGCAGGTCTATGATGATCCACGAATTATTTGTAATTTTTCCCTTGCACTTTTCCCCACTCCCAAAAAAAAGGGGGAAAAATAAGCAATAAGGAACTGTCATTATGTCATCATCAGCAAGTGCAGCAGCCGCCTTTTAGTTTTTGTTACGTAAAGCATATAGTATGCGCTTTTATTTAATAAACAAAAGAAACACACACACATACACACAAGAGAGAGAGAGAGAGAGAGAGAGAGAGAGAGAGAGAGAGAGTTAAAACCTACAAACACGACAAATCCCATTCGAGTGAAATTTTGTGTTATTTGGCTTGAAACTCCGAATGTCAGGTTTGCATTTCTTATGGCCATTATGTTGTTAAACTTTAACCTTTTTCTTTCAGTTAGCCAAAACAAACCAGTTTGTTCAATCAAATCAAATCAAAAAAAAAAATGAATAGGCATCTATAGTATACATATTAAAATTTAAATTAAAAGATGTCTCTCTGATCCGTTCGAGGCTGACTGGCCAGTTTATATCGGCTTGTTGTCGATCAATTTTTTGTTTTTTATGGCCTAGTCGTAAAACAGTATTAAAGCCAGACAATCTTTTTCTTTTTTAATGGCTACAGCTAAAGATATATGATCAAGCCGAAGACACAGATCACACGCGGCTTATATTATCATAATAATGCTGCACAACTCTTTGGCCTAAAATTTAGAATTCATTTTAGTATTTGAAAACATTAATAAATGAAAAATAATAATAAAATAAATATAAATTATTATTATTTTTACATTTTTTTTTGTATATTTGTACCCTATTCCTATTCCTAATTGCCTTGATATTGAATAGGCGGAGTAATCCAGATCTAGCTTAGCATTGGAAAATCGTTTATTTTGTAGGGGAAATTTCCCTTTTCTTACTCTGAAATCTTAGTTGAGAGGCGAAATTTTCTTAATTTTCCTATTGGCTATCCATTTCTGGATAATTTAAGATTATTTCTATTTACCCTATATTAACTTGTGGCTAGTGCAACTTGGCTAGGCCATTGCTTGGCTTGCAGGCGTTACCGGCTCATGTCAGTACTAGAACCGTTTTATTATCTTGTTTAGTTAAAATACTAAATATTAATGTCATGAGTGAGTCTTTTTTCTCATTTCTTGTGAAAAAGTTGAAAATCATTAAACAAATATGGCCAATTTTTCAGTTGCATGGCACTGTATTGTATTGGTTAACTGTTTCCTGGAGTTTTGGTCAAATTGGCATCTTAAGTAGATCAAAAGTAATGATGAAATTTCATCACAAGCTCAAAATTCATTGTGTGCCGACAATGTTTTTGTTTTGTCTGCTTTGGGGAGGAAGGGCAAAAATGGGTTTCCACCTCTAATTAGTTCAATTAAAATGAGCGAAAAAATAGACAAATACACAGCTAAGCAAAGAGATATTCACAGATGTTGTTGTGCAACAGCTACAACTTGAAAGTTGGCTTGATTTGTCTATATATGTATGTAAGTGCATACATACATACATTTAGATGTACATACATATGTAGGTATATAAAGTTATTAGCAAAATTAGTTGACTGCCAATGAGAGTTGCTGTGGCTGGTCAATGATTTTTACTGATAATGAGTTAGTTTTTGGCTGCTTTTCGATTTCAGTTTTCAGCGTTATTTTGTTTTTTATTCGATTCGATTATGCTGACGTCCATGTGGAATGCCTTTAAGCCATTTTTGTGTTATTTTTTGCCTCTTTTTATATAACAACTAAAATTTCAAACGAGTTTGCGTTGATTAGGTGGCCCTCGTCGGGTTTTTTTTGTGTTTGTTGTCTTTTAATTTGTTTTTTTACTTGTCAAATGATTGATATACAGATATACATACATGCATAGATATGTATTTGTCTACTAAATACATAATTAGGCTTATTTGTTTATTTGGAGTTGTATAAACAAAAAGGTGACACTTCCTGTCACAGATCGCAAAGCCGAAATTTCAAAGCCATAAAAAAAGGTTCGTTGTCTAAGTCTTTTGTTTGCTGTGTCTCTTGGCAGTTTAAATGCAAAACCAAAAAAAAAAAAAAAAAAAAACAACGAAACGAGTTCAATAACCATTTGATGCGTTTCGATTTCAGTTTCTCAACTTTTCAATACGATTCATTTGCAATTGTTTATGTACAAATACATAAATTGCTGGCAACAGCAGCACCAACAACAACGTCAACAACAACAACAAAAGAAAGAAAATCAAAAAGCAAAACTCGCATAGAAACCAACATAAAAGTGAATTGCAAACTTGATTTGTGCTTTATGGCTTTAAATGCAAGTAGTATCTCTAAGTGTGTGTGTGTTTGTGGTGTATGCGTGTGTGTGTGTGTGTGTCTCAATAGACAATCAAACACAACCCACTTAGATCTGAATTGCAGCTGCAGGCTGTGACTGACTGACTGCCTGTCAGGGTTAGGCCAAAGTGACTGGAATCTGTCGCCTTGTCTCTCTAAACAAAATCAAAGAAATACATTTTCAAATATCGACAAATTTTGCAAATTTAACCATGTGCAATATATGTATCTATATTCTGAGAGATCAAGAAATGACACCTACAAAAAAACTAAATAAACATTTAACAAACAAAAAAAAATTCAAAGTTTTCTTCCCTTTTCTCTTATGAATGTATGTTATATGATATTTCGAATATCTTAAACTTTAAAATTTAAATGAGAAGGAAACTTTTTAGCCTTCAAATTAAACGCACATGGCTTTAATACAAACGTGTTGGACATAAGCGAAGATAATTCATTTTTAACAAAATAAATTAAGGCTTTTTGCAAGACAATAAATACAAATGCAAAAATAAATGAGAACATCAATTCAAATAACAAAAAAAAAAAACCATAGAAAACCCATTGAGAGTCACATAATAAAAGATCCATTAACCATATAATGGATTTTTACACACACATATGTTTATGATAATTTAACTAGATAAGTAAAATTGAAAGACTAATAAAAATTTACATTTTATTAAAGTATGCATCTTACAATTAATTATCTTGTAAATGCCTAAAGTTGGCTTGTCTCTCCCTCTCTCTCTTTATCTCCCTATCTCTCTCTATTAGATGCATGTCGAAATGGGCAAATTATTGCACAATTAATTAACTCAACTCTTAGCACGTTAAGAGATATCAATTTTCTCTTTACACAATCGGCGAATGATAATCAATCGGGAAAAGTAATTGGCTGAAGTTTCATTTTCTTTTTTTTTTTTGCCAATTGTGTAAAGTTTTATAAAGTAACCTAAATGTCATTTAATATAAATCTATGTACCTAGATATATATATATATATATATATATATATATATATCTGGCATATTGCGTCATCAGCCAAAGCTATTTAAATGGACCTCTGATCTTTTATTTGTGGTTAGTCATTGTATTTTTAAATTGCAATTAAACAACAGCTAATAACAATTTAACTTTAAAACGGTTTTCTTATTAAAGAAATTCATTTGAATACTAAAAAAAAACAAAATGGTGTTTAATATTATCTGAAAATAAAATACCAAATAAAGGAATTTTACACAAACAACAAAATTAAAATTCAAATGATGTTAAATTCTGATCTGAATTGAGCAGCTTTTGAGTTGATCTTCCATATATTTACATATGGACATATGTATGTATTATATATATACACATATACATACGTATATAAAGGACATTGCTTGGTCGTTTTTTTTTGTGTGTTCATTGAAGTGCTGTATAATTTAAATAGAATAATTTTAATATCTGCTAAAGGAATCTTAAACATATAAAATTTTTCTCTCCAGTTTATCTCTCGATGAGTAAATTTTACTAGCCATGATAGTGAAGCATTTTGTTTTTTATCTACCTGATGGTTGATCAAACGATAATCATATCCCAGTGGGAAAATTGTATTAACTGAGTTAATGAGTCAGTATTATCAAGTATTCTCTTACTTGATAATTTGATTGAAAATATTATCCTTGATTGAGTCACTTGTGATACAAATTACGATTCTAAAACGAGTCCGCCCACTATTAAGTCTTAAAATGAGTCCTTTATGTGACTTAAAAATAGGTCGAAACTGATTAAAAGAAGGGTATCTAAGCAACGCATCAAAAGAAATCGTTTCAGATGATACCCGATGATTTTCTTATTATATAGTTCACATTTTAGTTAAACTTCAAATTTCTCCTTTATTAACGAATACTTTTAGCATTCTTCAACTTATTGAATAAGTGAAAAATTTCAGTGCTTTACTTTTGTTTTCATTATTATTATTAAGGAGAAATTTCATTTTTTAGCCACTAGCCTGCTGGCTTTGAGTGCTTTCTATTCTCTCTATTCTATTCCATTCTACTCAACTAATCATTTTTCTCTTCTCTTCATCTTCTTATATTTCAGAGACTAAGCTTAGCATCATAAAAAAAACAGGGTTGAATTGTTTCTTTAAAATACAATACAAGAAAATGAATTTGGTGAGGTTGCTCTAATAACTAACGTTTTTGATATCCTTCTCAAAACTTATATTCAAAGAGAATTTTGAATAAATATGAGAGGACAGTAGAATTTAGACCATTTTAAACACTTAAGTGCATATCGATTTGTACTATTTACGTATATAGCTATATATTTTCCAGAGCCATATTGTAAAATTATTCAAATGTTGTAATAAAAAATGTTTATAAATATCAGAGAAATAAAAATAATCGAATTGGACTTAAAAAATTCAAAATTTTATAGAGATTTCAGTTGCTTTCGTGATTTCTAAATTAACTGCTAATTTATCTTAAGTTTAATATCAAAGTACTATTTGAATTTTAAAAGTGTTATTTGGGATTGAATGTTTTAAGGAAAATGCAATGTTCAAGAAAATCTTCCTAAAATGTTGTAAATTCTAAATGAATTTGATATCAAAGGGACCTGATCCATAATCAAGGCATTGATACTAATTTGTAAGGGTATTCAAAAGTATGTCTTGAGCAAAAGAATTGCAGTGTATTAAATTAATAATATTCTCACATGTTTGCAACATCCGCACTACGCATACGCCCGGTTGGTGCCAACTTCCGACTAAAACTATCGGCCAAGTGAGTGCTTGTGTGTCTTTAAGGGAGAAAGTCTCTGCACGGTAAGCAATTATTATGTCGCGTGTGTGTGTGTGTTTATCTGCATGTAAAAAAGCAAAAGCTATGCCTCTATGTCTATGTCTTTGCCTGTGCCTTGTTATTTGAATTGTTTATTGTACAAACAATATTCTCTTCAAGTGTTTTCATTTAATTGTCAAAGCAAGAGGCATTTCAAATGAAAGTGAGAGTTTCGGCAACAACAACTACAACAGCAATAACAATAACAACAACAACTGCACATGTCAGTCAGTCACGGCTGTCAATAATAGCGCGTGTCAGATAAAGTTACCTCTGAGCGCGAGGGAGAGAGATAGAGAGAGAGTTAGGGAGAGAAAAGGAGAAGAAAATGCGAAAGGAGATGGAGCAATGGAGCTATTGGAATAGGCGTGGCCTTTCGGGGAGTTGGGAGTTTGAGTTGGAAATTGCTGCGAAAGTGCAACTTTTGCCCAGACAGACAGGTAATTAACATTTCTTATTGTCTTTATCTCTCTATACGCACACACACACACACACACATCATAGATAGACCTTTTAAATCTTTTAAAGCGTGACATAGAAAATAAAAAACAATATTATATATGTTTAATTTATAAACTTTAAACTTTAACTAAGTTAAGTCTTTTTGTGTTTTGATTGCCTTTTCGCTTTGCCTTCCCTTCGTTTTTTCTCCTCATTTCGAGATCTCTAACGTATTTCAAACCTAATTTTGCCAGTTTTTCAGTTTTTCGAGACCAGTTTTATTTTTTTGCTTTATTTTTTCGGTTTTTTTTTTCTGTTTTCGTTTTAAGCCAACGATTTGCCAATTGGTTTTTGGTTTAGGTTTTGTTGTTGCTGCTTTTGTTTTGTTTTTTTTTGCAAATATTAATTGTTGCGAAGGAAAAAAACAAACATAAAAAAAACTAGTTGTTGCTATTGTTGTGGTGGGCAAGTTGCAACTTTTACTTGGTGCCGAATTTAGGCGTGGCCATAATGAAAATCCAGGGAAGTAAAAGCAATGAAACTGCAGAAAGACTAATTAAATCGTTAGTTTGAAACAAGAAATAAGAAAAGAAAAGAAGAGAA
Organism: Drosophila equinoxialis; assembly: GCA_018150345.1. Taxonomy (NCBI): domain Eukaryota; kingdom Metazoa; phylum Arthropoda; class Insecta; order Diptera; family Drosophilidae; genus Drosophila; species Drosophila equinoxialis. The sequence goes on from JAECWI010000112.1 coordinate 489,444, forward strand.
AAATAAAACTACAACAACAAAGCAAGAAATCCCCTTTCCATTTTGCTTGAAAGCGAAACTGCTTTAGTAGCGGCAGCAGCAGCCTTTACCCCTTCTCCCAGCACCCCACCTCCTGCTGGAGGGAACTGCTTGCTTTAATAGTATTTCATATTCATTGTCTTTGACAAGTTTGCCTTCAACTTCGGTCAGCTTGAACAGAACTGGTAGTTGCTTTTCTTGTTGTTGCTTTTCTCACCATTACCCCGACACCAGACCTACCTACCGCCCTCCGCTCCCCATCCACCCGTTCCATTCTGTCTGCTAGTTCTCCATAGTGGTGCTTGTCTGTCTGTCTATCTGTCCATTCGTCTGTCTGTCGGTTAGCATTCATTTTTCCGTTGCGTCAACGGACTTTCAATATTCTTTGGCATGGTTCGTTCGACTGCATAAATATATGTATGATAATTTTTTTTTTGTCTTTTTGTTTGTCGTTTAAGTTTTGTTCATAGTTCTCTTTTGTGGCCTGACACACATTTCGTTCGATATTGCACTCACCATTTTGCTTTGATTTTTTCCTTCTGAATATTTGTATATTCAATAATTTCAATATTAACAATAAACAACAATGAAAACCAAAAAAAAAAAATTAAAACACGAAAAGACGAGAATATAATTCAAATTTCTCTCTTTTTTCCCTTCGTTTTTTGTTTGGTTTTTGGCCAATTAATTGGCTCTGCTGCGACTGCACTTTATCAATTCTAATTAGAATTCGTATTGTTTGTACACGATTTCAATTGAAAGACACTTCAACGGATTACACTCGGTGGTGTTGGTGGTGCTGTCGGTGGTGGTGTTGGTGGTGCGCATACAATTATTTGCGCATTTTTTAACAGTCACTTTTTTCCGACAAAAAAAATCCTTATTAGAGTTTTGAATTTGATTTTTTTGTTTTTGGGTTTTTTGTCTTCGCCTTCTTCTTCTTTTCGTTGTCGTCTTTGTATTGTGTGTGTGAAAAAAACCCGCTAACAGCTACGAACTCGCACGTTGGACTGGAAAACAGAAACTGATTCGAGCGCTGCGACGGCCAACTGCCAAGACAACTGACGACAGCGGCAGCAACGGCAAAGTTGGAGTCAAAGTCGTCAAGCCAAGTCAAGCCGAGCAGAGCAGAGCAGAGCCAAGTAAACGGCAAAATGAGTGGCCCACCGATTGAGCTGTTGTTGTTGTTGGTCCGCCACGTATAAGCGCCATATACAGTCAAACTAACAACAACGACAACAACAAGAAAACAACAGTTTCTGCTTGTGAGCTGCATGGAAAATTGTATTTTCGTTTGTCTCTCTTCCTCTCTAGCCACCACTTCTTCCCCCCCTTCCCCCATTTTCGGTTTTCGTCTTTTGTCCAAGTCAAAAAACAAAAGACTTAGGCAGCAAACTTGGCTCTGCCCAATCCTCAGTCTCTGCCTCAGTCGCTGTTAAAAACAGTTTAACATTCTGTTAATTGTTAAACATTTTACATTTTATTTCATTTAGTTATTTTGTTGTTGTTCATTAATGAACTTAATTTCAAGTCAACTGGTTTTTAAATTGTTTGTTATCAATTTTATATTTCACTCATACGTTAATACACTTCTCGAATAGTGTCCAAATGATACAGTTTTATATTTTTTTCTTTAAATTAACATTTCTATAGCTGAAATAGTCGAAAAGCTAAGATATTTTTTGACAGGTTTACGAAATTTTTTACAAGAATTTATCTTTGTTGTGAATTCCCTCGACTGTAGTAACTTTGTTCTTAATTAACTACTAATGTAGGTATATGTGCATATAAGTACCAATTCCCAAACTAGATCAATATTTAAGGTAGTTAGTTTACTTCATATATCGATTTCTTATGTTCTTTGACATTACAGGCAGATATACTCCTAATCCGAAACCAAAATTTATTCTCAAACGAATCTTTCTCAAGCAGATGATTATGATTAAAAATTTATTGGTATTTTCAACCAATGAAATTTAGAAAACACAAAAATACATCCAATTAAATGTATACGTTTTTGGCTTTTTATTGACTGCGTAAAACCTAAACAAAACGAACCCGTCTACCGATCATTTCGAACTGTTTCGCTTAAAGAACAAAGTTTGGAATAACGAAAACTGTAAAAATCTTAAATGCAGAGGAAATCCTCAATATATGTATGGACATACATTATAGAGCTGAGCACTGTGACCATTTTACCCATTCACAAAAAACAACTTGCAAAACTTTTCATTTTTCCATATCAGATGTTTTCTTCCATCCAAAAACATATAAAGTTCCTTAAAAATATTATTATATTAAAAGTTTTGACGCATTTGTTTTTTTTTTCTTTTTTGTCTTACAAAAACTGAAACATGCGATAAGTTACAAAAAGTTGAAAAACAAAACTTTAGAATAGGATTAATGTTAGTATTATAGTTATATTAAGATAGTTTTCATTGGCTCTAGCCCTATTAGTAAGGTTTAACTTTATAGATTCAGCAGCCGAGTGCCGGCAAGGCAGAGGCAACCAAAAGAAGGGCCAAGAAACAGCTCTTCTTATTCACAAGGCCGTAATGAAGTTTGTATTAAATCTATGAGAACCCATGGTGAGCCAAATCAACTACGACTTCTTTCTGTTTTGAATAGGTTACTTTATTCTAATGTGCAACTGAAGACTCGAAATCTACCCCATGGATGAGAATGGTCCTTACCTTCTCTTACTCATTCTCAATGAAAGAGAAAGTGTAAAATGGTTTAGCGCAAAGAGTGTGTAGGAAAATTCGTTAAAGCCGAACGTATTTAGTTCCTGTCCTATCTTTAAAGTGTTTTTTTTTTTTGGAAGTTTGGCGGGAGGCGATTTTGTAAATGAACATGTTTGATTAGCATAACCCAACCTCATGGGGCATAGACGACAGCGTCTCTATCTCATTTCTATCTCCCGAAACTTCACACAAACTCTTGATAAATGCAAATTCAAAATATGATTTACGAAATAAAACAAAACAAAACCAACAACAAAACCAACAACAACAACGATAAAGAGTTAAGCTGGATTCATACATAACATTTCACATAGAGAGCTAGTATGGGTGGAAAGCTAAACTAATTCATTTGCATATATATAATAGAAAAGGGTTTCATAAGCCTGTCACCCCAGCAGTCGCACACACACAGTCTCCATCTCTCAATATCAATCCCTGGCCATGGTCAAAATTAAAAAAAAAAAAACAAAAAATAGCCAATAGCCGTTGCCAATGCTAAACAATAAAAAACCAAACCAATGTATATATAATTTAACTCCCACTGAAACGAAAGCGAAAGTGACTCCAACTTAAACTCTGACTTGGTGCTTGATGATTATAAAGAAAAAATACAAATTAATAAATTCTGTTTCTAAAATCGAATGAAAAGGAGTGTCTGCAGATGCAGATGGTTATTTTTCTCTTCTCACGCTTTGCATGCCATAAATTTCACTGCCTTTCACTGTAAATCATTTGCTCGACTTAATTGTGTGCATTTTAATGCTCATTGCGTGCCATTTACCATTTACCATTTGCTGCTTTTGCAATTCTGTGTTTCTTTTTCTCTCCTTTTTTTGTATTTCTTGTGAAAATGAGAAAATGCAATGCTCTGTTTAACCATGAAAGATTTCATGCTCTAAAAGCTGGAGAAGTGGAAATGCGTTTAGAATCGATTAATCCCCAAAACTCTCAAAATCAACATATATACACACATACATACATATGCATATATACCTATACATAGATATATGTATTTTACCTATGCTATGCAGGTGTGAACCTTCCTAGTGAGAGAGTGCATTGACTTGGCATGGGCTTTCGAAACCGTTATACCAATTGAATATCAAATCGAACAACTTAACCTTCACAAAAAACTGAAAAAAAACATGCCTTAACCCATACCCAAACACACACACACACACATACTGATATATGTATGTAGACATGCGGATAAATTGAAAGTGAAATTTTCATTGTTGGCATTATTATTATTATTTTTTTTTTTGGTTTTTTTTTTTTTCTGTTTTTGGTAATTGTTGAAAAAGAAAGGCACTCACAATCACCATCGTCATCATCATCATTGCCGGCATGGCTTTTGCTAGTGTGTGAGTGTGTCTGTGTGTGCCACCGAGAGCAGCTGATAAGAAACGTGATTTAATTTTTAGTTAAAAATTATGAAAATCATATGAGTATATGTGACTGTGTGTGTGCGATGATGGTGCCGCCTTGGTTTTCACTTTTCATTTGCATTACCCACCACTTACTTACTACAACTGGTGGCAAGTGCGGCAAGTACCTACTACTATACAATATAATATTACCTCCCATTGCCAGTCAGCCACCATGCGGAAGCCAGTGACTGACTCTCTTTACTCTGTGGGTAATTCGAAACCAAAATCTGGTGTCCCTCAATGCCAACACACACATACACACACACACAGTTTCTCCTGCTGAAGAACCATCATAAAATGAAATACAAAAACTCCCAAACAAAAAGATTCAAAATGAAAAAGATGAAACTCACCTGGGAGTCTCAGAGGTTTTTTAAGACAGGGGTATATCTGATTCGAGTGTGTGTGTGTATGTGTGTGTAATGATGATGCACTATCAACTTTAACTAGAGTGAGTACATTTATGTGGTTAAAATGTTGCTTTAAAATAAATCAAAGTTTCTCAATAACCAACTTTAAAAATGCAATAGATTAAAGAGTAGAAAAAGAATATTGTCACATCAAAAGATACAAGTAAAGAAAACGACAAGAATAAAAAGTGGATTCCAGAGGCGATATACATATGTACATATGTATGTATGTATGTATGCATGTACACCTGAAAACTTTGAGAAAGTCAATTTTTTTTTTGCATTTTTCGAACTTTAACTTGAAGCAAATCTGATAAATATATTCAAAGGTTTAACTGAATTTGTAGGCTTACGTCGGAGTGTGTGTAAGGGACAGCTAATTGTAAGATGTTTGAATCGGTGCCCATATTTGTACAAAAATTACTGAACTGATTGTTCTATACAACAATATACAGTTTTATTTCTTCGTGCTTTGTGATTAAATGTCCGCCATTTTATTAAAAATCAATATTTTGAATATGACTCAAACTGTTTATTAGTATCTAGTTTGACAACTTATATACTTATATCAGATCAATATTAAACAGTTCATCTGGGAAATTTCAAAGCAATAAACCTTTTTCTACCTCTTTCCTTCCTTCTAATAATTTAGTCGTATTTGGTAGCAATATGTCGGTCACATAGCTTAAGGAATCATTGAAAATTTGTAATATAATTTACCTTGAGACAGAGAATTTTATACCTGTGTTTTGTCCTTTGAGTCTAATAGTTTCCTTTGTCAATTTTATGTCAGTTTTATGTGTGAACTTGTATCTAAGAGATTAAATGTCTGTTGATTGACATAGCTTTCGAATCTGGAAAACCTAGACGAACCTAGGCCAAAAGCCTTGCGTCAAAATCTTTGCAGGATGTTGCAAATAGATGCTATGCCCAAGAGTTAACGGACCCCTAAGGACGATGAGACAGAAGGCTCGGCAGATATGCAAGAGAAAGAGAATTTATGAGTAAAACAAGGTTAACTGAAATACTTTAGAATATAAATGAGATACTATTGGGATTTCGAACATACCAGAAACTATTGCAGAGTATCTGCATTTCGGTTTTTGTAGATTATACAAAAACGGAAAAAATTGGTTTTTTATTATACCTATGTGCTTTTTGGTTACTTTGCTTGTTGTTGGTTTAGTTTCCCTTCCTGCGATTGTGGTAAGATAATCATGTTGCACATGAAGCTGGAGGGCGTGATGGCACTCTTTGTTTCTGTTTCGTTTCGTTATTTTGTTTTTGCGTTGCCGTTGTCGTTGTCGTGGCCGAGAGGTCGCCTTATGATTCAGTGTTCAGTGTTCGGTCTTCTCTAGCTGCTTACCCGGTAGTAGAGCATTTTGTCAGCTCATGATTGATGCGAGAACAAGGTTTGTCGCTTAAGTCAATTGTTTATGTATGGAACCATGGCTTTTTGTTGCCTTCACCGGATGTGTTCTAATAAAGTCACAAAAAGCTCTTTCAAGGTCGTAACCGTTTAATCGTTAAGAAATATAATGATGTATATATGTATGTATATATTGGAATGACAACGCATTTTCATCGGAATATCCATTACCAAAATGGGTATTAGAGTTTCCCAGGAATATGCGAGGTTGTTCCAAAAATTGTTTTCACAAAAAAAGAAGCAGAAGGTTCAGACATAGAAACAACTGGAACTAGAGCTAACCGAACTAGAAGTTGATGGAGACAATGTATCAATGTGTTCATCATATAGAGGACAAGCCTTTGGATTGGTACGATTTGGTTTCACTTTTTCCCATAGATGGAAAATTATTTTGCTGTTACTGCTGCTGCTGCCGTTGTTGTTGTTGTTGTCGCCGGCATTTAATTGATGGCTCTGAGTCTTATCTCTCTTGAAGCGCCCTAAAAACAAACGCAACCATTTTGGCCTTGACTTAAACCAACGTTTTCGTGGCGATCTTAGAGCAATGTCAGATATAACTGCCTCATTAGATGAAGGCAACCAGACCAATGGAGCAGGAACTGGAGGAGGTGGTAATGGCTTCTGCAATCCATCATGAGCACGTTTTAGATTACTACGCAGACTTTGATATGGATCCAAAATATGTAGTTGCTGCTGCTCCGGCTCCTGCTGCGGCTGCTTCTCGGAAGGTGGTAGCGGAGCACAACGTCGTCGGCGGAGGCGTGGTGGAGGTCTTGGAGCCACGGTCAACGGAGGCTTCGGCGGTGTTGGCCCTGACGGCATGGATAAAGAGACTTCTTCATAATTGACTGTGAGAAGCAGCGCATGGTCTGCAATTAAACGATTGTGACGCCTCCTGTGAAACGGATGAAAGTTATGACCAACTTGCGAGATCTATGTATGATCTAATGGTAAGAATAATTGCACCTACCCAATAATAAATAATACCATCTTATAGACAGGCAATGTCATTAGAACTAGCAACAGAAATTTTATTCCGAGACGACAACCCATTGGCCAGCTTAAGCTAGTATATTCTCCCCATCGGTGGTGAGTTGTTATGGCGCTATCATTGTTATTGTCATCCATGGCCAAGGATGAGGCCATACTCTCATGACGGCTTGACCAGTTCCAAAGATGTGGCCAAAACACAATGAATATATAGGCAGGTAACTGCCAAAGTAACTTCATATCTTTTGTGTTTGTTTATTAGTAAACTGATAGAAAAAACACAAAAATATATATGTATGTATAAAAATTGAGACAACTGACAGAAGACTACTCCCGCTTGGGTTTAACAAGTTGATTCTCATAGATTTCCATAGGCAGAAGATCGACATTAGTTTCCGGAACTATGGGCAAATTGACATGATAGGGACAATAGCAGCGGGGCAAGGCCGATACTTGCGGTGGTGGCAAAACCACCAAATTGGTGGGCATATAATTCTCTTCGTGAACTGTCACCATTTCAGGATCTGATTCGTATATATAATTCAAGCGCTCCAAATTGCAACGCATCAAGTGAATGCAACAAAGGGAGGGAAGCAAGAGCATTGAAAAAATGAAGAGACCGAACCAAATGGCATTCTAAGGAGGAATAGAAAAACGAAATCTTTCTAATTGTAATGAATATTTCTTACTACTACGTACCATGGGCTTAACAATTCTATTACAGAGATCACTGTATTCTGTTATTTTTTGGGTTTCACTGCGCATCAATGGGAAGCAGCTATTTAGATCATTCTCTGTGACATTTCGCACCATATGAATATAGCCAGTTAGAGTATCGTCGACATATTTCAATATGTTGCGACCCGTCGATATGGTGATATCATTGGCTTTCCTCTTGAGGAACTCGTTACCCATTCTAATCTCATAAAGTGAATGCCTCATGGACTTGCCAAAATTGCCAGTATCCGAATCAGAATCTGAACTTGAGTTGGATAAATGATTGTCAATTTTCTGTAAGATATCTAGCATATGACTGACAATCTTGGCCAATGGTTTGCCTAAATGCTGATGAAAAGCCTGCAAATTCACAATCTGATTTCGCAGCGACCAATTGCCCTGCACACGACTGGCCAGATGATCGAGACTCCTCCAGAAATCCGGCAATGGACCTGGATATGGTTCCGGTATTAATTGTCGGCATAGATATCGGGTATATCGTGTGCTATCATAGCTGGAGAGATTCTTTTGGCTCATTATCTGATGAATAACCGCTTCCGCCTGCGAATGCATTTCACCCAATTCCACTGGCAATGAACTATTTTCCATCTCATGCAGACAATTCCGCACATCCTCAATCACCTCTTCACGGAGCCCGGACAAATTGTACAGATCTTCCAATTGCCATAAATTATATAGATTCTCGTTGCTTGTGTTGTGGCATCTTTGAAATGCCTCATCTGCCCTCATCTGGGGCATTCGATGAGTGAGTGCAAATCGAGCTGGCAGATATTGATTCGGATTGAGAACGTTATTCACTGACAAATCTGGTGGTGACTGTATAAATTTTCTGCTACAACATCCATGCCACAACAATGCCCCATGAACGAGAAAGAAAAGTGTCATCATAATGGCCAGGAAATACAATAGAAATATTGTTACTAATGTGCAACAGAGGCAATTTCTAGAGGCTTGCGAGCTCTGCAGATATAGAGCAAAGCTGAATAGGAACAGGAAAGGCACTACCAAAAATATCCAAATTATTGCCACGGTGATATGGAACCAGAACTTGCCCAGTTTATTTCTCAAATTTATTACGGGTGGACTTCTTACCACATTCTGTCGTTTTGTTGGCTGGGCAGTGAGCTCCTCGACAAGTCTCTCCAACAGTTCAGTTGTCATATTGCTTTTCCTTAACAACTGTTGTCCTGAAGGTGAAAATAAAGAAGATTAGACAGTGCTTTCAAAAGGCGTGAAGTGACGGGGCAGGACTGGAATAAATATTTGATTATTATAATCATATATGATTCAGTGTGTTGGGACTCACACCTACATACATGGGAGTACTACGCACCGCCATCGTTGACATCCTCTTGAATGGTATTGATTAGTCTATTCATGCGATTCCTAAACACACTCGACATCTGCTTTAAATGGCGCGACGCATTGCGTGGATAATCGACCAACTTGTTATTTAGAAGGCCTTGAATGGATTCGATAAATACATCAGTGTCAGGCAACTAAGAAAAGGAGAATGAAAGTGAAAACTACCATATATATGTACATATAGCTATCCCAATTGAAACTGACCATATCGTAATGCAGACAGCCCATGTCTAGGTAACTAATGGCATGTTTGCGATAGAATTGTTTACATTCGTTCAGAGGACACTGTATAATCAGAGTCACCAGAAGATGACGTTTAACATCGCGTAGAGCTGTCAATTGGAATATAAAAGTTATATACCTATGGACCGACTTGAAGTGTGTGTAGCTTTTACCATCTCGAAATTGAGTGGCCAAATGTCGTGCTTGGGGTACCTCCTCTTTGAGTCTGGCAAAAAGAGATTGCGTGTTCTGTAGATTATTGACAATTTGGCCTAATCTCTGGATCGTTGCACCATTGGCTTCCTTTTGAATAAAAGATTGTATGACGTTCGGTTCGTTTTGCAAGATCTGTTCGACTCGTTGCTGAAACTGTTTATAGTTCTCCACATGCAAATGATGCAGATGCTCCGATGTGGATCTAACCACCTCGGCTGCTGTTAGTAGAGGTGAATCACTAGAGTTTCCCGTTCCACAGATGGTTCTTGTCAACACATCGTTTAGATTATTATGCAATTTTACACTCGCGATTAGGGCGAAAATTAGAAAGAAACTTTTTTCCACCGATTGAGAGAGAGATAGTGAAAACGAATTTTCCATTGACTTACAGCATAAAAGTGACAACAATGATCATCATCAATCCCCAGCATAGATATGTACATAGAACAGACAAAGGAGTCCTTCTGCCCTCGCCACAAAAGAGGCAATAGAATATTCTACAAGATATAATGTTTCAAGGATTAGGAGTCGGAAAAATGATGCCATTTATTGTCTCTGTCTCACCCAATGAGGGGTATTAGGATCATGAGTATTATTAGAAAAAGGACCATCATCATAAGAATGCGCTGTTGTCTTAGATATGCCAACCAATTGTCCTCTATGGCTTTTTCATCGATATCATTGCCATCTGGGGTTATATAACCTTTTGGTATCCTTTTTGAATCCATCACCAAGGCACCAGTAAAATCATTAGCCAATGCATACACATGCCTCAATATTCCTCCCCTACGGTCATCTAAATCATCTCCTTCACTTCTTGGTCCTAGATGTGGGTCATTAAACCTAGACTCATAACGCTCATATTGGACAAACTGTACGTCATCGGTCAATAGAACGACTTGAAATTTTAAGGCCCAATAGCTACAGATGCTCCAAATGCCAATCGAATTCATTTCGATTAATCAGAATCAATTCGTTTACGGTATTGACTATTCTCTGTTGATTGACAACTTGTCGACTCCTTTGATTTCATCGAGAAGAGAATAAATGTATTTGCAATCTTTGCATCCATCAAATAAATGATTCATCTTTACACAAAGATAATCTCACTTAGACCAAAAGGACAAAGCATGTGCTTGGTCGCTCTGTCTTTATATTAATAATTAATGCTATATTCATTGCATTTTTTCTGTATAAGTATTCGAACGTATTAAAGCTCAACTCAACTTGTTCGACAAACTTCCTACCATTATTTAGAAGGCCTATCTAAATTTACTAAACTAACTTTACTTTAAACTAAATACAATATTATACCGATCGTTCCTATGGCAGCCATATAATATTTTCTCCTGATTAGATTCTGTGTTCGCTAGTCACTCTGGTGTGTCCTAAATGTAGTGCATTTAATTTTAAATATAGTTTGTTTTCTGGCCATTCTATAAATTTAAAGCTTCTTTAGTTATTTTAGATAATATTACTCATTTCTTATAAGAGAATTCATAACATAATCTAACCCAAAAAAGCGTTAACTAAACTGAAACATAACATGAATCAACAGAAATCCTCAGCAGCTATGGCTGTACATACTATAGCTTTAAATTTATCTATAACAATAAAAATAATAATCACACTTTTACTAGACTTACATGTATATATTTTACTGATATTTTTCTTTGAATCCATGAATACAATTTAGATATAGAATAATGCCCAATTGATCAGCCCAGCTGTCATATTCTGGGAAAACCACACAAAATTTAAATTCAATTAACATTTTTGACTTAAGCAAAAAACCATTTAATGTACGTAAAATGTAAAATACAACATACATACTTATATACTCGTACATATTATGTATATACTAATATTAAGACAAAAAAAAAAAAAATTATAATTATAATAATCGTTTTATAATGCAATCAATTCAAATGGTTGTCTCCGTGTGTGTGTTTTTTTCTTTATGTGTATGTATATTTACTATATATATTGAAATCTTTTATGTTGCTGCTTCTTGCCTTCAGATTGTGTGGAAATGCCGCAGGGTTTTTGTTTTCACATTAGGTTTTGTCTGCTTACTAAAAACTATGACAACGTGTTTGAGTACGTGTTATATATATATTTGTATATATATATATATATATATATACCAATCGTAAGTATTATGTAGGTGTAAGGGGTATGTGTGTGTGTGTGTGTCTGTGCATAAGATTTTGCAAGTTTTTAAGGAAGTACATGTATGTATGTATATAACTTCAGAATCTCCGTTTTCTTTTTTTTTTTTTCTTTACCTTTTTATAAAATAAATACATTAAATGCATTGAAAAATTGGAGAGACAGATCTTAACTTTTTTTTTCTCTCGTCTTTCTGTCTAAATTAAAATGGCAGTTTTGTTAATAATTTATCCATTTGTTAATATTCACTTTACTTGTTTTAGGTTTGTTTTTTTTTTTTTTTGTGGGGGGGGGGGGTATATTTGATTTGTGTCGTAAAGTTTTTTTTTTTGGAAGAGAAATTAAGGGTTTTGGTTACCCTTAAAAATACAATGATAAAATAATTGTAGTTTTTTCTTTTTTTATTATATATAGTTGTTAGTTTGTTGTTCTTGTTTTTATATTGGAAATCTAAATTCTCACACACTCTTACTATCGCTCCTTCTCTATCGCTCTGTGTGTTTAGAGGAGAGACAGGATTGAAGTGTCAAGTGAAAGGAGTTTATAAATTTATGAGATTCCTTGAAGTTTTTCTTTTTTGTTTTTCTGAGCTTTATTGGCCAACAACTTGTTTCAATAATAAGAGAACGCGAGAGAGTTAGAGTGGGAGAACTAAAGAGGATTCGAGCTATCTAACCCTCCATCTCGTTGTCTCTCTCTCTCTCTCTCTCTCTATGCACTCTGTTTATGAGCAAATCCATTTTAAATGTTTGAATGCATCATCGGATTGCTATTCGTTTGGCAACATAAATATCATATCATTTCCTTATTCTTGTTTTGTTTTTTTGTTGTTTTTGCTGTTTTTTTTTTCTTGTTTGCGTTTATATAACTTTTCACTAGATGCATCATTTCATTATTTGTTGCTTCGGCCCGTGCTTAATACTAGATCATTTGCTTTACTTATTCGCTCTTGTGTTTTGGCTCGATGGCATTTGGTTAAACAAAACAGAAGAAACGAATCAATATGGTTAACAGAAAACAATGACCGACGACTTAATTTAAATGACAATCATTATAATGTTGTTTTCTTGATTTTCGTTTTTGTTTGTGTTTTTGTTGTTTTTGTTTTGTTTTGGGGTATCATTAACTTAAAGTACAGTCTCAATAATAGGGATAGGGTTTATATAGAGCGAAACTCAAGTTTTGGTATTAAAAATTAAATTCTTGCATTTTGCTGCATTCTTGTTGCCACTTTCTTGTCTCCTTCCCCCTCTAAAGCTGTTTCCGCTCAAGTCCGAACGATTCGATTTCATTTGATTTAATCCTGCTCAGAGGCGCCCGGATAATAGTATGGTGGGGGACGCTCATATTCGGATGATGGTGGTGCTGCTGGCGGATTATGATAGCGTGGCGGTTCATGGTCCCAGTGCCTGTCAAATCCAATCAAAATTATGTTAGTAAGTGGACAAATAGTTATATTAAGGAATAAATAAATATATTAACAAATATAAGTAGTAATAACGAAAGAAGAAAATCACGAACAACACACTGCCTCCTCCTTCCTCTATCAGTCTCTTTTATACTCATTCTTACTAAATTTGTTATTAGTAGAATCGACGTTGAGCCATTATAGCCCTATTTTTTCGATGAAAACATAACACTTTGATGATGACAATGTTTTTATGTATGCATGTGTGGATGAATTTATGGATTCAGTTAGTGTTCTTGGCTTTGAATCCATAGTTATAGATAACGGCGGCAATGGTATTACAAGCTATACATATATATATATTTATATACGTATATAACAATAAACAATAAACAGCTGGACATTTGAAGTATATACGTGACGTGTACAGGAAAAGAAGCACATAGGACAAATGAATTCATTTTGAATCAAACCCACAACCAGTCTGCCATAGATTTTTTTGATATTATTTAACAAACGCTTAGATTTTACTATCCGTCTTTCAGTTTAACCTATGTATATTCTTTAAGTTAAACGATCGTTTCTATATGGATATAAAGAGCTGCTAGCTTTAGTCTCAGTCGGTCAGTGGTTATGTCCAATTTACTAATAGTTTGTTTGAATAGCCTTTTTTTGAAAATTTCGCACGTGTTAGTCCAGTTTTATTTGAACTCGAGATGCGAGTCTTATCTGAACACAAACAAACACAAATTGAGTGTTATTATGGGTGGCGTACACATTACCAAAGACCAAGTGTGGCAACTGGCAACTGGCAAACAACGAGTTAAACGGCCTAAAAGTAACCATCTGCCGTCAATGCTTTTGGCCTTGTATCAATGGCCATAATTTTAGCGCTAAATTAAACAAAAATTAAAAGTAAATTACAATTAAGAGATTAAGCGGCTAGATTTTGTTTGTTGTTACCATAATAGAGACCTTCACAAGGAGGAATGTTTAGATGGTATGGAATAGATGTGATTTCAAGATGATCACGATAATGATCTTGGGCTCTTAACTTACGTGGGTGCCATGTCGTTATAGCGCATATTGCTGCTACCAGGAGCTGCATCATCACAGGCTCCTCCACCTCCACCGCCGCCGACACCACCGCCGTTTGAGCGAGCTGCCCTCGAGTGTCGTGGCGATGCGTCCTCATAGTATTCCTGCTGTTCTCGTCGTCGTTCATAGGCCTTGCGCCGTTTCTTTGGCACACTGAGTGAATGAGAATGGAAGTAATAGAATTAGTTTCAAATTAACTATCAAATCGAATCTCTCTCTCTCTTACTTTGCCAATGGCACATGCTCGCGATCGCGTTCGCTATAGGCATCGTATAAATAGTCGCTGCTGCATGCGTTAGGCGTAATGATGATCGGTATTAGCAGTGAAATGAGAGACAAATGTGAGACAGAGAGGTTAATCATGTTGGCTCATCCACACATAAACAGAAGGGCTTAAGACATAAGTACAACTAAATGAATCCATGTTAATCTTTCTTTGATTTATTCGACGTCACCGCCCCCGATGATTCCATAGACGTTGCAATTTCATTCAACTGTTCAAAGTGATCAACTCCGCCACGTTCACGTCTGGAAGTTTTCTTACTTTCGCATGCACAAGATGTTTGCCGACCACCGCCACATGTTAGAATCGGTGGCAGTGTATAAGGTGCACCAGTACAAACTGGACAGCTTTTGGGTTTAGTAGTGGAGTAGTGGATGAAGGTGGATTTAAGTGCGGTTAAAAGTGATGCCTGAAAACAGAACACGAAACATACAAAACAAAATTTATCAACATACCCGCCCTCTACAACGGCTGCAGCACCGACAGTGGCAATATAAGGATAGATTTTCTTATACAAACACATCAAGCGATGGGCCACAAATAATATGGGTATAAAGAGCAACGAGCAAAGCAAAACGCCAACCCAAAATCCATTCTGAAAAGTCAAAAAAAAACAAACAGACAAATTAAAGATTAAAAACGAACGAGGATTTTTTTTTTTTTTAACTTACAATGGGATCGACCAGACGATGGCATATCAAATCGACGCCGCGATAATATATATAGGAAAGTGGCGCACAGTGACCCACATTGTCGTTACTCTCAGTGATAACCATTTTGACATAGTCTTCAATTTGTTCAGTTAACTCAACTGTTAGATTCGATCCAAGCATATTGACATACTCTTTTCCTTGTGTTTGTATAAAGCGCTCGGATCTAATAACAGCAGCGACTAGTATGCTAATTGAGGTATTGAAATCATGATTCTCATACAAAATCAATTCATCAATTTTCTTGAGATTCTCTCGCATTTTGTCCACAATTCCGGAAAGTTTGACTACGAAATTATCATGGAATGCCCTCAGGCTGTAGTACGCATTGTAGAACTGTATCCTTGCCCAGGCATATGTCGGGTATTCGAGGGACGTATACATCGAAGATAAATCTTGAGCCAATGACCGTAAATTCATGGGTGTGAATTCTTTGCATAGATATTCCATATATAAACTACTATGATACGTTGACAAATTGCCACTGCGCATCTTATTGAGACGATTTCTCTCGTCAGCCGTGAGTACAACAACAGTGCTGAGATCCTCATTGAAAATGGGTCCACTATCGCCATCGTCGCCTTCGGGCGTGGTCATTACCCGTATGCGAGATATATCATTAATGTCATAGATTTTATTGGTACGCAGCAAATCGAAAATGGATTGATTTGCCTCACAGGCTTTAATCGCATTTGACATGCGGAATGGTGGTACGACCAAATCATCATTATCCTTATTAGTTTCTTTGGATAAATAGCGATTTAAATCAATCACAGAGTCTATTTGACGGAATAAAGCATTTTGATCCTGATCTCTCCATGGTGCGCATCCTCCCTGATATGTGACCAATCCGATCATAAAGTACAGCAGGCCAACGAGAGTGATGAATGAGAATACGCAGAATATCAATAAGATGGCACTGCAATAAAAGACAAGGATGAGAAGTTTATCGGAACTAAGAACATATTCATCACTTACAGTAGCAAACATGTGGCCCCTGTGGCCTTGCTGCAGCAGTCATCACCATAACCGCTTCTTCGCCTACCAAAGCAGCCACACAATAATGCAATAATTAAGACGAACAATATCTGAAAATAGTTTAAATTTCATTAAGTACCAAATGACTATAACTTAAACCTGATTTAAGCCTAAATCCTACATATATGATGACTTACCAATAGTATCAGCATGCAAACAATGACACTGACAAGACTTCGATCTTCGCCAAACTTTTCATAGACATCATCAAATGATTTGGTCGAGCGTAAGGTATTTAAATGGATATCACTTAAGACAGCATCAATAATGTTGCGTATATTGGTGGCCTGAGTTTGGAATATTTCCTTGCCAGCCTGGACATCACGTACCAATGGTGGCACCACATGAGACATAACCATTCGAATCTTTTCGTTAACCGTTTGTAAACGTTCAATTGCCATTTTCGGTATGATAGCATAGTTTTCCTGAATTATTTCTGCCATATCCTCCACAAAGACGGTGGTATTTGGTACCTTAAAAAAAAAAAAAAAAACAATATATTATTAGTTAAGTTAGGTTCCACTTCATTTAGTTGGTTAGTCACACGCACCTGATCGAAATGTATACATTTCGATGTATCTATTAATTCAATATTCGAGGTCTCTAGGAAATTGTGGCACTGCTGTGTACTGCACAAATTGGCTACATTGTAGTTAATATCACGTTTGAGACCGCGAACACCTACGAAAAAATGAATGGAAAGAGACGGATGACACATTGTTTTGAAAGTGATTATTATTCTCTATCTACCATCTCGCAATTGAGAGCCATAGAAACGCAAATCCTTTTCCAATTTATCCACCTGTCGCATTAAAGCTAACGCTTCGGGTATATTATCTATTATGCGCTCCAGCTCAGATAAAGCACTGCTTTCTGAGGTATCCGCCAGATCCAGGAATATATGTTTATGAGCATCTAAAGGAAAAAAAAAATTCATCAAGTTTAGGAAACAATTTTAACTATATACGTATTAATACTTACTATTTAAGGAGTCAATCAAATGAGTTTCCATCTCTTCATAGTTGTAGACAAACAAATGGTAAATGTGATTCGACACATCCCTGAGGAATGTGCAAGTGTCCTCGCTACCACGACGAATTGTAGTTGTTGTATCCTCAAAGCCCTGATTGAGCATTCTATTCGTGGTAAAGGCAATGATGATACCAAAACTAAGAAAGAAAAACAAGACCAAAAACTCTTTTGTATAAGGCAAATAATGTATAGAGTGCCAATCTGAACTTACATTAAGCCAATGATGAGTAGTAGCAGCAAAATGCCACAGCAGCAGCGTCTTCGAGCATCCTGTTTGCTAGTACAAGGCGGACATCCTTGCCGACAACGACGACAGCAGCAAAAGCAGCAATAACAGACACTGTGACAAATAGAGGAAAAAAACTCAATGGTAATTAAGCAAACTCTAGACTAAGCCATTACTTATAATCAAGCCAGAGCTCTCGCGATATTAATCATTTGAATTTCGGAAAATCACGAATGAAAAGTGATTCTACTTAAGTCTATATAAAAAGGGTTATAGTTTTAATCCAAATTGACTTGCCAAAAGTATAAACAGAATTGATATTTGTGTGCATTTTTGGTTATAAGAACTTACGCTATAAACGGTATCAGAATGATAAGTATCAATAGAAAGAACACCCATGCCAATATCAGCCAATACTCGGCCAAAAGGGCAGCCCAATCGTTTTGCTCAACCTTGGGGCCAAGTGCTATCGTATCCTTATCCTTAATCACAATGTAACCTGTTAATGGATAGTAGAAGGTTTTTTAGACGACATTCTGTTAAAAGGAGTTTCTATATATATGTATGTATATTTACCTGGCGGTAAGGCTGGCTCATATGTCAGTATGGAATCGTATAGAAAGTGCGTAAAATTATATATAGGGCTCATGGCCGTAGAGGTAGACCATGTATCCTTTGTATAGTTGGCTTTCGATTTATATGGTGTGAATTCCACTGGCGGCCAATGGACCTGCCCCTGTTGTTCGTGTGTTGTGCCATGACCTGAATAGCCTTCGCGCCAATATGATCGTGCATCTGCGGATTTCTGTTTGCTACTACTGCCTGTATCTCCGGGTATTCCCTTATTATCTGCCGGAGCTGCTACTGCTACCGTTTGTTTTCCATTATTCTGAGCGGCACTTGGCCGTATTAAAGTGGCCAAAATAAAGCCAAACACAGCCACACTTAAACTGCATATGGCTAGATAAGCAATCTGACGACGCTTTCGTCGCTGTCGTCGCTTGTGAGCCCGTTTTGTTTTGCATTTTGCCTCAGCTTGCGGCTGAGGCTCGTCAAGGACTTGAGTCATTGTGCTGCTAGTTTTAACCCTTTCTCTTCAGATGCGTTCGTCACTCAATCACACACGACACTACACTAACTTTCGACACTCTTAACACACAGTGCTGCTGCGGCTGTTGGTGCTGGTGCTTCTGCTTCTGATGATCGTGGTCTCCTTGTGGATGTGATAACGCGCACCCATTTCACGCGTCAGTTGCCTGCAAAAGCGGAATGGAAAATAAATTTAGCATTAGAAACAAGCATAGGAAACTTGCAAACAGAAGGCTCCTCCGGGCCCACTCCCTGAAATGGGACGTTGGCATGTCTTGACCTAATTATAAATGCGTGCCAGGGCAGTAAAATACGTTTCTTACAAAAATCCAATCCCATTTCGCTCTTAGCTCGCTTAAGAAAATTAAGCATAACCCGTGAATGATGTTAATAGTATCTTGGGCTTGGTTCTACATCGCTCTGCAGGACACAAAACACATCAACCATCACTTGACATCAATTAAGGCCAATAAACGGCAAAGGCAATCGTAAGGCGTGGCGCTAAATGCATAAAAAAAGAATTGCAAAACGCAAACTGTATGGCGAGAGACAAACTCAGAGAGGCAAAGACAGAGAGGGATAAAATGGCACAGCAGCCTCCAGGTGGCACAGAGAACCTGAACCTGTCGCCATCTATCATTAAACATTTACCAAAAAGTTGAATGCACCAGCCAACTACCAACCACCAAAACACCACCGGGGGTAGCTGTAATGACTCATGCACTTGCCACCACCGCACAGTGGATCAATTTTTACGGATTTGACGTTAGAAAATATTTAAAATTAATCATTAAAAGATCTTTCTTTCATTGTGTTAAAAGGTTTTCTTTAGATTTTGTGAAATCTTAAGTTTTTAATAAAAAAAAAGTTATGACTTATGAAAGAAAATAAAATGAACGCAAATTTTTTGATCTGCCTTTAAATAGGATCTTTAAATAACTTAAAACATAATGAAGTTCTTCACTTGTGTACCACTGTGCGGTACATATTGCCTTATGCATAATTATATAAGCAAAAATTGCTAGAATCAGCGAAAATAGTTTCAAAATAAAAAACAAAAGTAAAGCAAAAATAAAAAAAAATTACATGCCCCGGGTGAGGCTCGAACTCACGACCTTAAGATTATGAGACTTACGCGCTGCCAACTGCGCCACCGAGGCCATGATCACCCAAGCGGCAAACACACGGAATTTACCTGTTAGTGGCAAATATTCTAACCTTATCATCATTTAGATAAGCAAAATAATTAGAAACTCTCTCTCACTAAGCAATCTAATGCAGTTTTATAATGCCAATTATATATACATACATCTAAATCTGACTGATTCATTGCAAGGGCAAAATTAAGATTTGAAAGTCTCAAGATGAAAGTAGACTTGATACAAAAAAAAAACCATCACTGGCGGATTGATAAGAATTCTTAGAATTTCTCTTATCAAAATTACAAAAAAAAATTGTTGCTTGTGACGTAATAAGTTCAGATTTCCAAATACCGACAAAATTTTAATGTATATTTCATTAATATAAAAATAAAATTTGATAAGAAATCCTTAAAAAAGATATATTGGGCATGGTTCGAATTTACAAATCACAGATAGATATCTAATACATTAAATATAGGAGATCAGAACATATTATAGAGTGAGAGAAAGCCAAAATCTCTAGAGAAATTAAGGCATATCACAAATTATATATATACATATATGTATGTATGTACATACATACATACATATATAGAAATTGAATTCATTGTGGCAAACTTTGGAAAAACGAAAGAGAATCATATGGCGACTCACAGTAGAAGGGCGCATGACTTTAAGAATAAGACTAAATAAAAATATTTTACAAAAACAATGATTACCATAATTTTGGATTAACATTTGAGGTATGAAACACCTGCTCTGTGTGTGTGTGTGTGTGTGCTCATTTCGACATCATACATGCACATATGTGCACATTTTGCATGGAGGTTAAAATAAAACAACTATCATCATCATCATAATCATCATGATGAAGGCCCTCGCTTCTTGTATTAGTCTTGGTATGACCAATGTCGTCCATTAAAAGAGTAGAAGCAAAAGCAAAGTTTAATGAACTTTATGACAGTACCGGACAGTAATAGAGTTGTCAGAGCCAAGAGCGAGGGCGAGGGCGAGGGGCAGGGAGAGGGGGAAGAGTCGAGGCGAGACGAAGGAAAGGCAAAGCATTCAAGGCGGTTGATTACATTTATGTTTGCCTTGCCCCAACGTCTGACCACCACAGAATTTGTCGCAATACACAGACACACACACACACACACATACACACGCACACGCACAGATTTGGAGCACTGCATTTGCCGCCTACTTATCTCGCCTTAAGTTTGTTTTTATGCTCACTTTCCAGTGCTGTTGGACTTAATGGCTGTGGTAAAAATAGATAGACAAAGTGTGTGTGCTTCACAGTCCAACACACTGACCTGAAGTGTGATTTTAATTGCGTATACGCCGCGTGTGCGACAGACTCCGAATAACAACCGATTAACCAAAGACTAAACCAAACTGGACTGGAGTGGACTGAACAAACTGGATGATGCTTTTGCTCCTGCCATTTGGGTTGCTGGCGCTGCTTCTGCTGCTTTGCAGAAAAATCTGTATACCATCTTACAGGGGGAGGCACACAAACGGCCTTGACACCACACGGGTTGACGACAGCAAAAACCACGCTGCTGATGTTGCTGGAAGGAGCCCCAAAACACAGCGACGACAACAACTGATGCTTGTTGGAGCTGGATGGATGGATGGAGAGTGACGACGACGACGACGACTCAACTCAACTGCCTGAGGTGGCATGTGCCGGCATTTGCAGCCAAAAAAGAAAAAAAGAAAAAAAAACAAACCAAAAATAGTTCAAAATTCAAACAAAATAACCCAAAAACATTTTGCAGCTCTTCTCATACATGATGATAGGGACATGCGCACTGACTACAACTCTCCTTACGACTGCTATTTTTGTTGTTTTTTCTTATTTCGGCTGCTGCAAAGAAGTAATCAGCGTATCATTTGAATCGCTCGCTTATTGCATTTAGTCACACTCACCCACACCAGAAACACACAAGTTCAAAATTATATGAACTCATAAAATCGCAATAGATTATAATTGTTGATTCTGAGTCAGCAGAGAGATGTGAGTCTTTGTCATATACGTATACAAAGACTTCTCCTTATCTTAGTTTACACCTCTTGCAAATAATTGAGAAAGAAAAATGTGTGAAAAATTTCTCTAAATAAACTTTCTGCTGAAGACGTAAAACTATAAACAAATATTTAATCCAAATGCAATTCTATGAAAAAACACAACTAGGGCAATCAAGTTAAATAAGTCTCATTCTCAACCGTTAAGGGGTTTAGAAACATTACTTAAAAAAAAAAATACATAACAATAAATCTAGAATATAAAAAAATTGTCTATTTCAAACCAGATAAGCAGCCTGTCAGCTTTGACTCTGCGTTAACGAAATCGTAGGTGAAGATTTCCCAAAACGTTGGTTTATGATTTTTGTTCTACTGATTTGAGATCCATAACTCAACGCAATAAAAAGTTCATTTCAAAAAGGAGTTGAAATAATTCGATTATTAGGGTTTCGAGTTATTGCACCTGCTGACTTGACAAAAAAGAAAAAGGATTCGTCACGGATTACGAATTGTTTGAGTAGTCTAACTGGAATGCCGTTCTAATTGGATATGGCTTTCGTTTTGTATACTTTTGTAAAAAAAAAACTAATGACAAAAAAAAGTGAAATTATTACAAAGAAAAACAAAAAACCCAAGACAACTCCTGCCTGCGATTAGGTGAATGGGAGATCCAATGGCGGTCACATCCTTAGACGAGTTTTTACTGTAGGTCATGTACATGTGTCATATGGTTACTGATGTTTAAATGTAGTGTAGTCCTAATCCAGCAATCGTGATTAAACTATAAAATATATGTATTTGTTTTTTATCAAATCTTTGTGGTTGACAAAATCGACAAAAAGACAGCTTTAAAACTGAACAATCGTAAGAGCCTAGAATGGATAAAAAAAATGAACTTAAATCACAATTCAGGTCGCACTTAATTTAATCAGAGCCCCAAATACCAGCCATATTTAGGTACGCATTTCAAGGCAGCTTTTTTTAGTCAGTGAGACGATGCTAATCCAAGAAACTGACATTTCAAGCAAGAAATAAACATAGCGAAACAACAAAAAATAACAAAATAATACATATGTATGTATGTACATAAAAATAAACAGTAATAAATATTGCAGGAAAAACCGGTACAGCGAGACATAGCGAAGAGAAATTCGTTAAGCCACTGTGACTCACCTCACCTCTCCAAAACGGGGAAGCTAATCAAGAAAGCAAAAAACTGAATTGGCACAAAGAACTTTTGTTGAATCAAAAAAGTAAGTAACCGAACTCGAATAGCCAGAGAGACAAAGCGATAAGCTTTTCAAAATGTATCACCAAAAAACCAAGATGAGAGGAAGTACACACACACACACACACATATGTACACATGTTCACTCCGATGGTTTGAAGTGGAAGAATTGTAAGAAGTGGCGAGAGGAGAGAAAGGGAGACAGAGAGTAATGTGAAACTGGGACGATCTGAGCGGAAGAACTTCACATGGTACACACTACAGTAGCCACTGAATAATTGGATATACCATGGTTTATTTTATGATTTATTGGGAAATTGAAACTTTTTAATAAACAATTTAAACTGTTTTCGCTTTGGTAAACTGATTGTTATTACTTTGTTGTATAAATATTTAAGAATAATTTTCGCTTTAAAGAAATTCCTCTGTAACTCGAGCGAAAGGGCCCCATGCAAACGTTTCACATACATGTAAGTGTGTATGTGTGTGTGTGTCTAGCTATAAATACATACATATGTATGTACATACATATAGACACAGGCGGCCACTGGCTCGAGCTCTAACTATCTACACTCTGCTGACTACTCCATTGCCCTTGTTGTATATATCATAACTAATATGTATCTAACACAGGTCAGGGATGTGTCTATGTATGTATCTGTTTGTGTGTGTGTGTGCGTGTTTTGTCTGTGTGTACCTGCGGTGGCTGCTGCGGAAGCGCAGATTCTTCTATCCCCCTATCTCTCTGTCTCTCCATTGAACAAGTTGAAAAGGTGAGAGTATATTAGGCTAGACAAAAATTTAATTGAACTATATTTAAATTTTCTTCACAAGAAATTGTATAATTTTTATCACAGGATAACAAAAAGTCGTAGCCTCGGTTTTGATGGCAGTGGGAGAGAGCGAGAGAGCCGTGTGAATCTAAGTAATAAAAGCAGTGCGATAAATTAATTATGCTCATTGCCAGCTGTTAGACAGTTACTTTTAACGGTAAATCAAGTGGGTGAAATAATAAAAAAGTAAATCAAACACAGAGTGCAAGTAATTGAGAGAGAGTGAGAGCGAAAGAGGGATGAGGAGAGAATTAGTGATCATGCACAGCAATGTGGCCTGGCAATTGAAATAATTCCAGTAAATTGAAATAAACAAGTTTAATTTTTAGTCGCACTCCTTCTCCACCTCCCACCGCTTTGCGACACTCACTCACCCAATAGGGAAAACAATTCTCTTTTTTTTTTTTTTTTTTTTTTTTTTTTTTTTTTTGCTTTTTTGCTTAAGCCAATTAAGTTGGCTTTTGGATGATGATGATGGAGCAAGAATAAGAACAACAACAACTTCCAAATCCAATTAGCTACCCAATGCCAGAAAGAAGCTTGCTCACTACTGAGACACACACACACTTACAGAAACAGGCAAAGAAAAGGGTTAAGGGAAGGGGACCACTATGAAATGATATAGAATTCGGGGCAGTGGGCGTGCCCAGCATAACATGCACTCACTTGGTTGGGTTATATTCCAGCTGCAGCAATTATTGTTTGACTAATATATATATACATCTGTATAAATATATATATATAAACAACAAATTTTGGATATACACAGGATAATAACAGTTAATTACGTATAATGCACTTGCATATGTCTGTGTGTAAGGCTATAGATATCCAATCCGATCCGGAATTGTCGTCAAAAGATACAAATTTACCAAATATGCACGTTTTTGTGTTTGTTTTTTTTTGGGTTTTTTTTTTTTGTGTAATTCAGTAAAATTTCAACTAATTAAAAACAAACAATATAAAAACATACAATAACAGATAAATCGGAACAAAAAATTCATTTCGTACAATTTCCATAAGCAAGTGGTGGGTGGTGCGGACAAGATATGAGACAAAAAAAGAGCAAACATTGGCAATGCAGAATGTTGCGAGGCCAAGACGACCTTTCCCCCCCGATCCTCCTACTTATAACCAGCCTCCAAAGCATTCACCTCCAATACAGATTCCAGTGGCACGTCCCTGTCCTAATTGGTGTACAAACGCAATAGGAAGATGCAGAAAGAGCGGAAGAGAGCAAAGGAAAGCGAGCGAGAGAAGGGAAAGACTAGCACAAGAATTGAACGAATGCAAAAACACATTTGTTTACACACACACACACAGTCAGAAACAAACACAATACACAATACTGTTTTTCATTATATTTCTTTTGTTATTTTATTCGTTTTGTTTTATGCATTTTTTAGCCTCCGCCCTTGTTGTCGTGATGCTGATTCTACTGCTTCTTGTAAAAAAACACTTCTTTCTTTGTTTGCGTTTTTTTTTTTTCTTTGATGTCCAGGCCAGACCAGACTTAAGAACAGATACAGATACACAGTAGTTATTTTATGACACTTTATGTAAAACCCACACCCACACTGATTTTTTCATTAATTGAGATCAAGTTTAATTCAGAA
Source organism: Drosophila equinoxialis (assembly GCA_018150345.1). Lineage (NCBI taxonomy): Eukaryota > Metazoa > Arthropoda > Insecta > Diptera > Drosophilidae > Drosophila > Drosophila equinoxialis. The sequence continues at coordinate 514,912 of JAECWI010000112.1, forward strand.
TTAGTTTGTTTCCATTCACCTTTCTCAGTTTTATTGGGCCATTTTTCAATTAAGGTTTTTACAGAAAAAAAATCACACACACACGGAGAGCACGAACGACGTTCAACGACGTCCCGTCGATAGTATCGATGGAAATTAAAAAGTGCGATAGATCGATGGAAATTTTTCGATGGCGATCTATCGAAATTTACAATGGACATTCTCAGCTGATGTCAATCGATTGTTCAATATCTTTATCGATTATCGATAAATTACTATGTTTGACGGCGCCACTGCAAGCGGAGTCGCAACTCGATCCAACATCCAACAACAGAGCGCTGTTCATGCAAAAGAGAGTAAATATCGTGAGAAATACTGATAGAGATGAGTGGAATAGTCGTTTTTATTATCGATACATCGATGGCAACCCTGACTTTAAAGCTGTTTGTGCTATCGACCCATTTTATAGCTGTTATCGTGTGGAACGACTATCGACGTACTCACACAGATTTATCCGACTCCCACTATTTTATCCGGAACCCAGCATTGGCCATCGATAACTTTTTTTTCATTGATGCGTTGCAATTTGAATTTTTTATTTTGTTCTTTTTTTTTTGAGTATTTCAGTATTTTACCATAAAGTCTGTAAGATTTTTACGCTCTAAATCTGGCACAAGACAGCCGTCAGCAGCATAACCCACTGGAAGCAACACCAAGAGTTTTTCATTAATTGGTCTTTGGAGCAAGTTTCGAAGTGCTGACCCACAATTCAAGGGCGTTGTGACTAGAGAACAGAGTCCAGCCGCTTGGAGAGCACAAAGCAATATTCCCACTGCTATTGAGGTGGAAATTTCATTATAGTAATGCATTTTTCTTCGACCCTCAGGAGTTGTGCCATGAGTTTGCTTGAATACCACAATTAGGTATGGAGCATCTGTTAAATACTGCTTAATGGGCTTCGTTTGCAACGGCCGCAAGTCCGTTACCCACTGGGCATGCATCCGTGTGCTATAGTTGATCTGCTCTTCATGTTCTACGATTTCTCGGATGGCTTGCTTCATCTCGCGATCCTCGACGACACAAAATGTCCAAGGTTCGGTGTGTGCCCCACTTGGAGATGTTCCAGCGGCTCGTATGCAATCTTCGATTAGGCTAATGTCGGGCTTCTTTGTGGGATTAAAGGATCGTATGCTGCGACGTCCTCGCACTAGATCGTAGAAGCGTCGAGCACCTTGGGGATTGAGGGACTCGCCAGGATGATAAGCTACGTGTGGTTTCTCCTCCAAAGCCGGCTGTATGTCACCATTTACCGCTTGAATGAATTCAACTAGAGAATCTTTATCTTAAATTTCTGTTTACACAATTTGATTTGTAATTTTTTCATACCTGCAATGTTGTCTTGTCCATCTAGTTCTATCTGTTTCTTCTGAGCTATCCAATTTTTTGAATATATATTTAATAATAAAAACTGCGACGAAGCCAATGAAAATACTTGGCCACTCCTTAATTAGCTTAGAGCTGTACCAACAAGATTGCAATTCCATTTTCAACTGAGCCCCCCGCCCCAAAAAACAAAAAAAATAAATATAAAATAAAAACAAAGCTGATAAGCTGTCAACAGCTTTGTTATCTTCCTCTCGTCGACCAAATGTAGGTCACTAGCGATCTTCTCTCAATTGGAATGCCTACGGCAATAGGGACAATGGGTTTCGGACTTCGAGTAGGCCCCTGTATACCCACTGTGGTTGGCCAAATCTTCGTAGTGTTGAGGAAGTAATTTCATTGGCTTGTTGACATCGTTGGAGTCAGTTGGGGATTTCTGGCCGAGCTGATGTGGTGTGGAAGCCTTCATGTGAACTAACTGTCGTTTATGCACTTCACGAAGAATCTCTATAATACGCCATTTGGCATCGAAATAAATGAAATCGGGGGCACTAGTCAATTCGGTGCGAATCATTTCGCAAAGCATTTGCACCTGTTGTCCATTGTCACGGGTCTGGTCTGTCGCTGTTGTTGGTGTAGATGAGTTGGATGCAGGAGGCTCTGGATTGGCTAAGTTTTGTATTCGCTGTGACTTGGTACGTGCTGGAGGCGTTGGACGAATTGGTCGCTGGACGGAATCAGAATCAGTTTGCAGGCATTGCATTCGAGAGGGACATGTCAGATCGATTGTGTGCATTGATTTTTCATCGGAATAGAAGGATGATTCTACAGAGACTTTAGAAATTTGTGGATATGATGAATAATTCGGATGGTAGGGTTTAGAGTTTGATTGATTCATCGCATGGGGAGGACATTCCAGATGACAGTTTCTAGTACTGGATGGAAGGGAGCTTGAGTGTGCAGGAGCCATTTTGGATCGCCAGTTAGTTGAATCCATTCTTGGGTCAATAAATCCAACCTGCTCCTGTTGCATGTGCTGCTTTTTTTGAGCATTATCATTAACCTTCGATTGATCGCCCTGAAAGCATAATTTCCTTTGCTTATTTCTTTCAATACAGACAAAATCAATGGGATTTAATTCATTTCTGGTAAATTTGGTTGATTTATTGCTATCTGACGAGGCACCTGAATGCTGCAATTGTGTGAGCGAAGGCAATTTTCCAGCAGATCTACGTGATATTAAACTTAATGTAGATTTGGATCTATCTAAGAAACCTTTCGAACAATTCTTATCGCAGTGAATACTTAAATAAGGCACTAAAAATAGTAGTTCATTATAATGTTGTATAGATGGTTTCACAACTTGGCTATGGTTCCTTCGGGCATTTTCAATAATGGTATATTCCTCTTCGAATACCTTCTTCAGTTCCTCCAAATAGATTCGCAGTTCATCGGTTGTACATGCCAGGCCAGGAAAAGATTGTATCATTTGTATATAACAATCCTCATCGATTTCCTTGTTGCCAAAACAAACATTTCGTGGATTATACAGATTTTCATATTTATGGTACATTTGTATTAGTTTCCGCACATCTTCTTCTTTCATCGTGTCAATTTTGGGGTCCAAACCGTCCTCCTGTTCCCTTCTAGTATTACCATTTTGCTTCTTGTTTTTAAATAGAAATGAAAAAAGTTTAAATGATTTTTGTGTGGACTTTTTGGTTATATTTTGGTGATTTATGTTTAAACAATTATTGCTCGTATCTTTGCCTTGGTGTTGGGTCTTGTTGTTGCTGCTGATGCTGGGACTGGGTTGCGGACAGGAACTGTTGCTGCTGCTGTTGTTGTTGTTGTAGTTCTTGGAGTGGCACATCGCATGAGGAATTTCGCGGATCATGCAAATCGAACCGGAACGCTTGAAGGAGCAGCGCTTGTGTTTTCGTTCCATGTTCGGCTATTTGTCGCTTGAGCACATAGATATTCGAACTAGTTGGCAATTCGGTTTCCAATTTCTTTACGGGCAGCAGCATTACTAATTATTTTTCAACTATTCTTTTTTTTTTGGTGAAATCAATTTTGTAACATTTTACGAATAGAATAACAAACTGAACTAAAATCTACAAAAAAAGTAACGAGTTCTTAGTTTGAAAAGTTAAACGCTTGGCAACCCTGTCATTTCTGAAATCAGCTGTAATCATCTGCTTACCAACACTGAACTCGGGGCCATAAAATCAGGAAGAACGACCGTGTGGTTCGAGAGAGAGACAGAGAGAAAGAGAGGACCACACTTGGGAGAGGGAGACACTTTACATCGGTAGCGCGAGAGCGAAAACAAGAGAAACAAAACAACAAAAGATAAAAAAAGTAAAGAGTTACGTGAAATTATAAATAAAATTAAACTAGGAAATAAGTCATTAAATTTAGTTCGGGCTATGCTGCTGTGTGCTATGTGATGAGTTGTGATAACCATAACCGGAAGCAGTGCTAATTAAAATCGAATCACCTGAACTGCCTTTGTTCAATTTGTCATTTAACAAATTTGGGATTAAAAAATACTCGAGACACTTTCGAGTTAGTTCACCTCCTGCCTCTGCCTTGGCCATGTGACAGCTATTTATCTATCAATCGGATTAGAAAACTCAAATTGGAATTCGGAATTTAAAATCAATGCGGGGGTGCCGAATCGCCAATTAGTATAACCACGAAAAATTCCAGTATACTCCGGCCAATAACCGAATCAAACCAAGCCCAATTTGGCCAATAAACATAAGTTGAACTCATCATTCATCAAACCCCTCGCTACAACCAATCCCCCAATTAAAAAGTGAGAGAGAGACAGAGACAAAGAGGGCCACAGCTATTAAGATAAGAAATCTATCAATACATTTTTACATTTATTCAAAACCACAAACACAAGAAGAAACTAGGCTGTAAAAATGGATGAGGTGTTCGCCCTACACATGGATAAGCTGGACGTCTATGACGGTAAGTGTGGTCAAAGTGGACTTAAAAATATGTGAATAATATTAAGCATAATAATAGAAATTGTTCATTTGTCATTGTAATGTTGAATGTGAAGAAGGAGCGGATTCAACTTGATCAATCAATCATCATCGTCATCCGATTCCTGTCGTCCGAGAATTTCCTGTATTATGCGGTTCTGGTTCTCATCCTTTTCGCCCTTAATGATCAATTCTCGCAGTGTATTAATGTGTGTCTTCTCTTGCTGAATTTTCGCCTTAAGCTGGGTGTTCTCCTCCTTTAGTTTCTCTATGCGCATTTTACGTTCCTCGGCGGTTTTTTTCGTCTTCTCCCTTGTGCGTTGAACGGCCTACACCACGATGACGCCGAGGAGGACGACCACAAAATGAAAATCAATAAGTTTATACATATTCAGATTAGCAACATTTTGGGCTAGCAACTTTTCATTAACTTTTGCTCTCGTCCATATTTTGAATGCTCTCATTATTTACCTCATTATTCTTTTTTCGTTTCAATTTGTACGCTGGGTCATCTGTTTGTGGACTCATTGGCATATCTCCACCTGTGTCTCTGCTGGTTGATGCTCTGTTGCTGCTACCATCTCCGCCTGCTGCAGTTCTCCTTTTGGCTGGCATACTGACGGTTATAATTCTTATTTGTATTTAATTAATTAACAAGCTCTCGTAACAACAACAAATAGTAAAAACACAACAAACGAAATGTTGCAAGAAGAAGCGTGGTGAAATAACTGCTGCCACAGCAGGCACAACGAATGATGTTACCAAAGCGAAATATGTGAAACATATGTTTTTCCTCTCTATCTCTCTCACTCTCTCTATGACTGTCTCCCACTAGCTCTCATCCATGGCCGATATCAGTGTTGAACAATGCTTTGTGGACAATAAGAGATGCGGTATTATTAAGTTAACAAAATTAAATAACAAATATTATTTTCTACAATAGCCTAATAGTGAAAGAACAACAACAACAATAACAGAATTTGTATTACATTTCACTCAACCCACCACACCCACCCAAACACACACACCAAAACAACCATATATGCATATATGTACATACATACATATGTATATATGTATACTTATGTATGCATATATAAATCAGTTCGGTTGCTCACATCTTGGTATTACTCTTGCGTGTCTATTGTTATTATTATTATTATAATTTAGCAAATTTGATTTCTGAAAATGCCCGTATAATTTATTTTTGTAGTTAAAAAAAAATTTATTTGTAAAGACTGATTTCTTCTATATATTATATTCAATATGTAGTTAAGTAAGATTTAAAAAACGAAAGAAAAACAAAGTCTTATTGCAATAAAAAGAATTCTATGAAATGTATGACGTAATATTCAATAAATATTTCAAATAATATATGTATATGTATGTATGTTGAAAGATGTATTGGTTTTTCGATTTACGTGCACCAATTTAAGGGAATTTTACAACTTCAATTTTAAAGACGTTATTTAATCTGTGAAAAAATTTTAAATTAATAAATGGAGTAGAAAAAAAATACTTGAAAAATATAGTAATTATAATTGGCAACATTATTTAGTGCCAAGCGACCCACTGTGCCGTTTTACAGTGACGTTTTTCAACACTTCTTTTGGGTTGCTTTGTATTGTTATTTTTGCAAAACAAGCCGGCCTAAAAATGTCTTCACCAGCACCAAAGTCACCAGAATTATCCGATAAAAGCAAAAAAATATGATAGACAAATCAGGTAAGTTCCTATAAATATATATTCTACAGACTTGTGTTAATCAATTCTTACATATATAGACTTTGGGGCGAACATGGCCAAATGCTGCTGGAATCGGCAAACATTTGCCTAGCGAATGTGACTGCCGTTGGTTGTGAGACAGCTAAGGGTCTAGTTCTTCCTGGCATTGGAGGCTTCACTGTGGCCGATGGCAGCACTGTCAAGGAAGAGGATTTGGGTAACAAGTGAGTGGTAATTTACCATATATCTGAGCACATTCAAATGTTTCCCTTTTTTTGCTTTGCAGTTTCTTTCTTGATGCCAGTTATATTGGGAAATCTAAGGCTTTGGCCTGCATGCGATTGCTGGAGGAACTCAATCCCGATGTGAATAGCGACTATGTGGATGAGAGTGTTGACTATATATTGGCAAACCGTTCCAATTTCTTTGATAATTTTGATTTGGTCATTGCCTCGAATTTAAATGAGCAAACATTGATATCGCTATCGAATCGCTTGTGGGAATCAAATGTGCCGCTGCTCTATTGCCGTTCCTTGGGTATGCTGGGTACCATACGACTGCAGATTAAAGAGCATTGCATTGTGGAGGCTCATCCGGATAATAGACAGTTTGATTTGCGTCTGGAGCATCCGTTTGAGACATTACGTGAGCATCTAGAGAGTACAGAGGTTACTAGTAAAGTGCCTTGGCTTTTGGTTCTATACAAATATCTGAAGGTCTGGCAGAAGCAACAAGACGGTGAACAAAAGGCACCCAAAAACTACAAGGAGAAGCTAGCGTTAAAAGAGTTAATCGAAAGGGAAATGAAGCCCGATGAGGAGAATCACGAAGAGGCTATCAAAGCGGTTAATACAGCCTTTGGAGCTGGTCGAGTATCTAGCGATTTAAAAGCCATCTTTAATGATGATGCCTGCGAGCAGTTAAATAAGAAGGTTACCCATCACTCTGCGCTTTTTATCTTAGCCAATTTAAAATCTGTTGTGTTTTTCTAGAGCAATTCATTTTGGATCATGGCTAAGGCTTTAAAGCATTTTGTAACTGAAGAGAATAATGGTTATGTGCCCCTGCCTGGCGTGTTGCCCGATATGACTGCCAATACGGAATCATATATTGCCCTGCAGCAGGTTTATCGTCAGCAAGCATTGCATGATGCCGATCAGGTCTATCACAAATGCCAGGATTATCTTAAGCAACTATCCCTTCCAGTTGATAGCATCGATGAGCGTAGTGTTAGGTTGCTGTGCCGTGAGGCAGCCGGCCTAGCTGTCATCCGTGGAACACGTATTGCGGATGAATACGAAAAAGTTGTCGCCTCCAGCCACTAGGTACATGTCATGAGACATCTATGATTTAGAAAGAGAAACAACATTTCAATTGCCCATCTCTTTCTATTTGCAGTAGAGGACAATGAATTGCAGGGCACATTGACTGCCTATAATTTTGCTCTGCGCGCCTATGAACGCTTCCTCTGCGAATGTGGCAACATTCCGGGCGAATGTACAGTGGAACAGGATATCGGTCGTCTCAAGAGCATTGCCAGCAAAATGCTTAACGATCTGGGCATGCATGCGACCATCAGTAATGATGTTCTCCATGAGATTTGCCGTTTTGGTGGTGCCGAACTTCATGCCGTTTCCGCTTTTATTGGTAAGTTTTTATTTCAGCAACGTTTCCGCTATTAATAACCCTCTGGAACTCTCCAATGCTCAGGCGACCATTAGATAATTTAAAGATTTAACATTTCAAGTATAAAGATTTTAGATAAATTCTATTGTATGAGATGTAAACAAATTCTTTAATAATAATTCACATACCTTATCACTTTAAATATTTAATAAGAGGCTTATCAGAAAGTTAAAACAATGAATCTTAATCTCTGTATATACATACAACTAGTTTATTCATTTCATATACAAGCGTACCAAAAAAAAAAAAAAAAAATGTATTTACATTTTATCTCTTAATTGAATTAAAATATTCCTCTAAATATTTTCAGGTGGTTGTGCTGCCCAGGAGGTGATCAAGATAATAACCAAACAATATAAGCCAATTGATAATACTTTTATATATAATGCTGTAACCACTGAAAGTGTTACGTTGAAGTTGTAGTAAGCCAAAATTTGAATTTTTATAATAAACAATTTTTGTGAAAAGGAAAAAAAAAACACATGTGATGACTAAAAGTGGTTTACTAACTAACGAAGTTAAATTTACATTTTAAATGAAATCTGTACATATATACGTACATATATATATATATGTAGCTAATGTTATTTGTTATGTTCATTTGGTTTTCTTGTTGATGTCTGATAACTCTGTATATAGAAGCGACCAAAAAGGAAAAGGAAGGATGACATGTAGAAGCCTCCAAAATATAAGATCCATGAGGTATAACCACAATTTAGGTACAACGCATATGAGCCCCAAAAGAAACCAATGGTAAATTGCAGCAATTGCAACGCAGTCAGATAACGTTTCCACCACAAATACGGTTGAATACGTGGACCCAATGTGCTCAAAGCATAGTAGCTATACATTATGATGTGCACAAAAGAGTTTATCATGCCGGGTACATAGCCTAAAACAAACACACACGCACACACACACACATAGGGAGAGAGAAAGATAAAATGGAATAAGTGAGAAAACGAAACAAAGTTATCCACTGGAATATTCACTCACTTGATCCTGTTGGTAGCCATTTGACAACTATCCAGCACATGATAAACATTGTGCTATGATGGTAGACATGCAGGAAACTCAATTGTGACCATTTGTGGCGTAAAATGAAAAACGCTGTGTCGGCAAATTCAAAGACTTTCGTGATGTAGAACCACCAAAAGCAGCGGCAATCTATAAAAAAAAAGAAGCTTCTTTCGTTCCTTACACTGGTCCCATAGATGTATGAACATATGTATGTAGGTGTTTCCGCACTTACACGCATCTCATGTGGGTTATAGTCCTCACGACATGGCTGACAGCTGAATCTGTAGTTCAACGCATGCGATGCCGTAAAAAACTCCAAACATATGTGGGCATTTATAAGGGCCATGGTCAGATTGTACAAGAACAATGGCACACGCAACTGCAATGGCTTGTGCCTGCAGCACATATCGTGAATTGAGAGAAGAAGACGGTCAGGTCAGTCGGGTGGGGGAGTGAGAGTGAAACGAACTCACCTGGCCATACATTTGGGTGCATAGCGTACCATCAGCAAGTAAAGGGCCAACAAAGTTGCCACATTCCAAGGTGATTCAACCAGTGGCCATTCCTGTGTACGTTTATCCGCCAGTTCCGCATACGGAAAACCAATACTCGTGGTGTCATTAAACAACGATGACGACGACATATTTTCTTTCAAACTATAGTGTTGACTTTAAGATCTAACAACTAATACTAAAAACGATGGCAACGGTGGAGTCTTCTTTTATGTGAGGTGAAATTGATCAATTGGCCCTGGTTAGTGATGCATTGAACATTGGGCTATCGTTTTACTACAAACATTTCAATTTCACGTTTAATTATATACAGAGCGCACGTTTATAGTCTTGACCCCTGCAATGGAGCGTAAATCACTGCATACCTACACACGTCATATAGGTATTTGCCATATATTCATTTCTCTATATGGGGAATGGGATGAGAATTGAGTGGAGTTCGACAATCAGTCAGTGTTGGCGAAAAGAAAAACCAAAACAAAAAGGGTGTTCTAATGGTCTCAACTAAGCCAATTATAGCACCTCATCAAGGTGGGAATTTGAATAATTAAAGTCAGGATACAATGCCAAGAAAGGTTTGTTAGTGCGACTCTCAGTTATTAGATTATCTATGTAAATATAAGTTTTCGGGGTCGTAATGCAAGATCAGAACATTTATAATGTGATAAAGAGAACAGAAATGAAATTTGGTGAAAAACGATTCTTAATAGTTGGAATTCAGTATATTTTAAAATGACACAAAAGAATTCGATATTTAATCAAATGAAATCCGATCCGATTTTTGAAAAAAATCAACATGTATGAATATGATTTTTTAGTTTTTCAGGATCTAATGCGAACAATAAGATTACTTTCTAGTAAGAAACCTGGCTATTTGGGAATATTTGAGATGTAAAAAAAAAATCCAATTAAGTTTTCGACATTTAAAGCAAAAGACATTATTCTTACTTAAACTAACCAATTTTACAAATACTCCAAAAATTGAGTAAATTAGAGTCTCATGAAATTAGGGTTTTTTTAAAAAAGGGATATAATTTTCGGTTAAAACTGGACAGTTCAACTTGGAAGTAAACAAAATCAAGTAAAACTCGCACTCGTAATTAGAAATATCAGTTCTCGTTTAAAATAGTTTAAGTTCTCATTTAGGCTAACATCTATTGGAGGTCACACATAGACCAAAATATCTAGCCGTGGATTATATTTGTAGGGGCATTCGTGTGTTTGGCATAAACTAAGAGTTGGTATATTGCACGTTTGGCCGCTTTCGGAAACGGATTCCCTAGATAGGCTCGCAGGTACATCTGGAACATCTGTTATGAGGTGATAAGGGTTTTTAAGTAAGTTGGCATTCAATGTCCTTGAATTCCACCATTTTCTATTAAGGTTGGTTATAATTGTTAATCCAACGGAACAAAAGTTAACTGCAACACAGTGCATCAAGCCATAGATTAAGTAGTCGACGAATAAACTCACAGTCGAAACACATGAACAACAGCATGAATTGGCCACCCTATTGGGTAGAACTACTTCTTAATCGGAGTTTTTCTTGCGTAAAGTTTTCTTAAATCAAATCAAAATAACAAATTCTTCAGCAGAGATTTTCGTCTCGTGGTGTTTCTATATATACAAATGTATATCAAAATATAATTTACTTGATTATTTTTATTGTGCAGGTGCAAACGAGCACGTGAATTATAGGTAAATTGATATCGCGATTAAATAAATGCATTTATTTTTCCACTTGCCCCTTCAAACATATACAATTTATATATACATATGTATATATATAAGTATATATCTTTTGTGGGTGCCTTCGTATCATCAATATTAATAAGTGCAGCAGTTTGTTGCTGTTTTTTTTTTTTTTTTTTTTTTTTTTTTTCGTGAAATGCAACTGCATAACAGAGTCAAGTGCACAATGAAATGAATGGAGGAAACCTGAAAGCCAACGAAAAGGAACACCAAAAGCGAAAAACGGAAAGCATACATTTCACTAGCAAAAGATGGGAAAACCAGAAGAGTAGAAGGTGTAGCATTTGCTCTAGAAATTCCCTTTCCTCGGGTATATCCCTAATCATCAAAGAGTTTTACAAGTTACATTATGGGATTATATTTGTGGTATTCAGTAATCGAATATTAAATCTTTAGATCTAAGTGGTTTCTTATTTGTTAGGGAACTTTCTCACTATGGTTTTCCCATTCAGTATTAACCATATAGGAGCTTTTTGCAAATGAAAACAGCAATCTCAGACTTTTGACTCGATGCCTGGATTAATCAGAATTGTCTTAAAAAATATTACACATTTTGATGTTTCCACATCAATGGGGTTTTTGAAATAACTTTTTTCCTTAAATACTGTCTAGCCATAGAGGTAAAGAAAAGCATAAGCCATACCAGAGCTCTAACTAGTTAAGAATTACAACAATAATCTTAAGCCTTGTTGCATATCTCTCAGGATCGAAATATGCATTGAGCTTTAAAATATACAAATATTTTTTTCAAGGCTCTTATTAGATAGTTTTTGAACAATTTATTAGGCCTTTTAAGGGTAATTAAAATGTTCTTTTTAGTCGATTATATTATCGTAAAAGTGAATTATTCGATTCGTCTTTATGCTTGTAGTCACTTATACATACATATTGTTGTTGTAGTCGATTTCTGGCAAGAGTTGTGCAAGCCCTGGAAGGTTTTCCCCCTTTTTGTTTTGTTTTTTTGTGCTTTTCTTTAGCTTTTTGGCATTTTCATGGTACAGTTTGGTTGTTGTTTTTGCTGCTGCTGCTACTTCTGCTACCTCAGCTCCTTCTTCTCTTTTCCTCCTTCGTCGACCAGTTCTATTTTCTATTATTGTTTTCTTTATTTGTATTACTGTACGTGTTTGCACCACCTAAGGCACTTTGTACTGATGTTTACATTTTGTATGCCATTTTGGAGCCGGAACATCTGCGTCCAAAAAGCACAGAAGGAGCCACAGTGAGATGAAGAAAGGGACGAAGGCGAAGCTAAGAAGGAGTAGCACCTCCCAGAAAAGGATGGGGGAGGAAAGGTTTTATCTTACCAACAACAACAAAAAGTTAGGTTGATATTTTTATTATTTTAAGCGTCGTTTTTTTCTCCTTCATCGTCACATAAAACTCAATTGTATGGCAACTTGACCGCAACCAGTACAAGTGTAACCCGATAGCCCAATGCCTGTGTCTGTCGCCATTCAAGTATGCGTTTGGAAAAGTAGTCGCCTTACGGCACCACAATTTTATGACTTTAATCAAGGGTAATGGAAAACCAAAAAAAAAAAAAAAACTAAAGGGAGAGACATAAGCATCGAGTTGTCCTGCCCTCCAAATCAAGAGTCAATTTTCATTAAAATAATGTCACACAGTTTTGCCTTCAAAATGGGCATGTACGTACATATGTACATATGTATACACATAGATTTAACCCGAACCATATCTTCTACCATATCTCCCGTTCTGCACTGTGGTTAACCGCTGAGCTTTGCTTATCATCAGAATATGTACACTCTCCACATATGCCCATCATGTCCTGCGGCTATCCATTTCCTTCCTCAGCATCTCCCTTTCTCCCTCCCTCGGAACACCGCCCACTCGCTTTCTCTTGCCTGTGTGTGCTTATGTATGCGTATAATTGAGTTAGTGTGATTGTTATAATCAGCACATTGATACGGGGGGATATGTGGAGAAAGGGTTGATTTAAAATTGTATACAGCACCACCATCGCACCACCACGGATGGGTACGGATGGGTCTTTTCTCAACACTCGAGACTCCCTTTAATTTTACAATCTGATTACATTAATGCTGCACATTGACATTGCCAATTAAAGTTTGCGTATATAAATACATACATGGATACGGTAGAAAACTTTTTAAAATATATGTATGTAAAATCTGTTTATACCATGTAAAATAGATATAGAAAAGAAAATTTTGAAATGGCTCATTTCGTTTTCATTGCGAAAGCTATTTAACTAATGTTTCCACTCGTCTCGCCGTACTGATCAATAATATAAGGGCAACGAATTATATTTAATTTTTATCCGATTCTGATGAACAATACTTTATTCAACGGGAAATTGGCTCCAAATTTGACCCTCGAGCCAAATTGAAAACTTGTTGTATTTAGCCAGTTACAGTTTATCTTAGTTTAAATAGACCTAAAACCTTTTCTTCGGGTCGGAAGGTGTTCGATCAGTTCTATAAAATTGTAAAATGTGTCTTTTTATACCATACACCCATAGGGTGAAATGGTCTATTAAAGTCGCCAAAATGTATGTAACAGACAGAAGGAAGCTTCTCCGACCCCATAAAGTCTATATATTCTTGATCAGCATCTACAGACGAGTCGATCTAGCCTTGTCCGTCTGTCCGTATGAACACCTAGATCTCGGAGACTATAAAAGATAGAGCCACCAAATTTGGTATGTAGGCTCGTGTAGTATGTAAAGTGGACGAGTTTATTTCAAATTTTTTGCCAGGCTCTTTCCGCCCCCGCAATTTAAAAAAAAGCGTTTATCGTCAAAACTATTCTAGCTAGAGTCACCAAATTTGGTATGTATATTTGCATAGTAAATGCGCACATTTTGTATGTGTAACGATTTTGCCACGCCCCTTTCCGCCCCCGTAATTTACCTTGTGCAATCAAATTTGGCACACTTAAATTTCATACTAATATCAAGCAACATACCAAATTTGATAAAAATCGGACTAAAAATAGCCAAGTTATGCATAAAACTGTTTTCCATAAGGCCGGAGTTTGCCGTTGGCTGGTGGGGGCGCTAGGGTGATCGTATGCATGTGAACAGAATCTAAAAAAAACCAGAGGCCCGGGGCTAACTTCGACCGCGTCAAAGTTTGTATACCCTTGCAACTTATTTGGCCTACAATCTTACCATAGGAAACATCAAAGTTATTAATCAAAATCACTGTTTTATCCGATCGTTCCTATGAGAGCTATATGATATAAGTCACCCCATCTTTATCACAGTTGTTTATAGGTGCAATAAATTCACCAATATTAAATTTCATGACGATAGCTCAGAAAATAGCGAGAAAATATTGAGAAAAGTCACTGTTCGTGACTTCGCCGTTTGTATGGGAGCTATATGATATAGTGGTCCGATCCCGCTGAATCCGAGATATACAACCCCTGCAGTATATACAAGCCTACATGCAAAATGTGTGTGTATTAAACTAACATATCCCAAATATTACGCCAATTTCCTGGAAATCAAGTAATAATCTATTTTCGACCAATCGCTTCTACGGGGAATATTTGATATAGTGTTTGAGCCGGCTGAGTTAGACATACTTATAGAATGTATGCATGAATGCAGTATATAGAAGCCTGAAGGCAAATGTGTAGCTTTAAGAATGAAAACAAAGATTGCGTGTTTTCGGATGGATAAGCGGAAATAAACTCGCATCGTTGTTCTTATCATGAAAATATAGATTATATAGTCGGAGTTGCTTCTTTTCATTCGTTGCACAGTTCTCACTGAAATCACATGTACTCTTTTTGGCAAGAGTGTACATAAAATGTTTTTATGTTAGTTGAATGTCAAGATGGATTAATATATATTTTGGAAAATATTTATATTTTAAAATTAGTTGAAAGATACAGCATTTGAGTCTCATGGAAGACCTTTGAATATTAATTAGAATATGCCCTCTTAATATAATCGTTAAGAGGAAAATTTGAGATAAAATATATTGAATACAATAAATATAATTCTTCCAAACAGACGCTTATATGATTTGTCTAGATTATAAAGATTTTTGTTTTACAAATTTGACATGAAAGCAGTCTATGACATCTCACTGAATTTGTGATAAACCGATATCAATTTTTAAATGTTGATTGTAATCTTTCATTGTGTTGCTATAATCTGTAGACTTTTTCATCCTCTATCTCTGTTTTTATGTCTGTGTTAGCTGTAAGAATTAACACATTTGTGTTTTTTTGGTTTGTAAGTTTTTTTTATGGAAAAATTTTTGATCCATGTTTCCGTAACCTCCATATGATGTTATTTTTTCCATTTTCACACACTCTCTCGCTATCTCTCTCTCTCGCTATCTCTCTCTCTCTCTCTCTGTGTGTGTGTGTCTCCGCTCTCTCAATTGGTGAATGGTGATGCATTGAACCGTTCACTGGGCATTGAATAATTTATTTTTGTGGCTATCACAGGAGCAGGAGCAAGAGCAGGAGCTGAAGGAATAGCATCGAGCGTCGAGTGCGGTTAGGAGTGCTGGAAGCGGTAGAATGGTAGAACCAGTAGAACGGACTGACACACAGCCAGTTGTAGTTTATCGCGTTGCCATTGTCGAAACGTTGAAACGTTGCTGGGAAAACTGCACTGCCACGTGGGTTATTAAATAGATTACAGTTTTCGTGTTGGCTTGGCGAACTTTATGCACATCGCATTGTGTCCCGTGTCCTGTGTCTCGCGTCCTGTGTCCTGTGTACGCTGCCCAACACGACAGATGTTGAAATACTACCTATGTATGTATGTACGTTCGTTCGTTCCATAGTCTGGGATACCACGACGCTATCTCTCTATCATCATCATCATCATGCATGATGAATTCATGGAATTGAGTTACAGTTTTGTCAACTTTGGCCCCGTCGGAGTTATTTATGCGGTCAGTTGAGGGAAATAATCGACAAAAAAAGTGAAACAGAAAATACACATATATGTATATTTTTTTTATTTACTTTAAAGATAAGTCAAAATAGAAATCATTAATATTCCGACATAAAGCCACACATTTTTGTATACTTTTGCCAGATATTTAATTTAATTTTTTGTCTTTATTTCTCCAGCTAAACGAGTCGAATCCAAGACAAATATCTTGTAAATAACGCATATCAACTAGACGAAGAAGCCATTGGAAACATAGACGTAAAATGTTCCTCTAGAAGGGTATAATAAAGCCCAGATTTACATTCAATCCTAGTCAAATGGCAAACGAATATTTTCAGTTAGACCTAAGTAATCTACCTTATGTCGGTAAATAACTACGCCTCTGTCCTTGTGAGGCAAACGATGCACTTTCCAAACACTTTGCCACGCACACCTACTCCACACACACACACACACACATACAAAGACACCCTTGCATCTTCGAGTAAGTAAGAGATATAGTGGAAAAATTGTTGAGCTTAGAATACAATATACTTATATGTACTTAATATATGTATTATTAGGGCGGGTCAATTCGTTTAAGGACTTTTCTACAAAGCATGCAATTTTGAGATTGTGGTATTTTAGGGTATTTTTCAATTATTTTTCGCTCAATTCTGATTCATTTTGGTACAGCAGAACCTGATTCTTTTTCGGAAAGTTAGAGTTAAATCGAACAAAACTGATTTGCTTGAAGGCTATGAAAAACCTAAGTCAAAATAATTTGTTATGTGGACTTGGACGCCCATTATGACAATGCAAAGATCCAGTTTATTTCAAATTTTTGACATCCCATCTTTGTCAGAAACTATGCGACTTAAAGAAAAAACACCTAAAACTTCATGCTTCGCTACAGAGGCTAAGCATTTGTTTAAGATAACATGACAATAATGAAAGTTGCTTAGAATTCTTCCTAGAACTTAAATTTGGAATAAGATTTTGGCAAATAAAATATTGACCCGCCCTATTATTTGCCTATATATTTATTTTTCTTGTTCTGTGTGCAGCTGCCCATAACGCAACAACAAAAAAAAAGAAGAAAAGGAAAAATCCACAATAAAAATAATAATAATAATAGTAATAATAAATCCCCTTTCAAGTCAGTTTTTCGAAAATGGTTTCTTAATACACTTTTGCAGCATTCCCATTGAGCCGGAAAAGGAATGAAAAAAGAAACGAAAAGAAAGGAGTACTTACTGACCACTACCAGCTCATACGGGATGGTTGGCTGGCCGATGCACACACTCATACTCGAAACGAAAAGAAGCCCTGCAAACTGAATGGCAGTTTGACTTGCTTTATGATACCATGACTCAGTGACAGCAATTGGCCATCCAATTCCATGCTTCCATGTCAATGGAATGATATGGATACCCAGCAACTACCACCGAGTGCAGTAATGATGATGAAAAAATGTACATATATATTGACTAGTTCATGACGATTCGTTCTAAATGAAATATCATATTATTTTTTGATGGTTTTGTTCAAAAAAAGTTACGAAAAACAACCATATTATGTTACTCATACGGCTAGTTGGCCTTATATTTTTTAGATATTGGCACCTCAATTGCATTCAATATTATATTTTGTTTTATAGATAATTTGTTAATTTTTTTAAAAGCTAATATTGCTTGTAGTCTAGATCTTTTTTATATCTCTATAGAAGGAATTATGAAATTAGTCCGATGTCTGTAACACAGTGAAGCAAAAGCTTTCGACCACATATGGTATATATGCATATTCTTGATTAGCGTGAAAGGACTGATCCATATGGCCATGTCTATCGGCCTGCCTCTTACTGGAATGGAACTTATTGGGTACCTCATTGAGATCAAGTTTGATAACTGTTGTAAAGAAATTTCTCACAAAATAGAAAACTCTTATAAAATACATAAATATATGGAAATCGAAACCTATTTAGGGAAATATATAAAGCAATTAACGGTTTTAAAATGGCACACACTACAGGGATATATGGATTTTGGCACAGTAGCCGAAATAGCTTCTTTCTTGTTATACTAATCATTTAATTACTCATACGACATGTTGTCCAATTGATTAATGGGCTTACCATTCAAATGTAGAGCCAAAATTGCTAAGATCTATATATGTATATGATTATACTTACACAATGAGTACTTCCACTTTTATCAACACTTTCGGAAAGTTGTTCATTAACTGTTGCTTCTGTCAAAAAACCCCCTCCAGGGTAAACTAAATCGGCAAAAGTCTGGAAAACCATTTTTCTATAAAGCTAATAGTGTATACTATTTAATTGGTTGTTCATTTTTATTGTTCTACATAACAACTAATCATGACAACTTCTTCCCCTAATATCTAGATATAAGCTTTACAACAATGACAAGCTCATTACTTTAACTCAAACAACGTTGCCCGACCGTTTTGGCCCTTCTGCCCCCCTTTCTTTTCCTTCCCACAAGCGCTTTACTTTACATACCTTAGGTACGCTAAATTAATTAAATTAGGCTAAGAAAATGTATAAACACGTCTTACCAAGGCGCAAAGTCTTTTTGTCTCTCCCTTTCTCTCTCTCTGTCTATCTTTCTCTTATTCTCTCACCCATCCACATTTCAAAAATTTTTAATTGCATTTTAATGACTTAATTTTGCACATTTTGTACAAAACAAGAGAGAAAATCCATTAAACTGATTAGTTTTTCCACTCATTTAGACACCTTTAAGATTTTTAATTAAACCAACAATTCGACTGTATGCATTTACGTGTGCTTGTATTTGTGTGTGTTTGTCTATGTATTTGTGTGAGTGTATATTACTGCCAATCAATAGAATGTAATACTTACGAGCAAGTTAAACATTTGGCATAAAAACTAAGCTCCACAATTGGCAGTTTCGCAAAATAACTGGCATTTTATAAGTTGGCCAACAAAAAAAAGAAAAAAAAAATAAGAAACAAAAGTTAAACACCAGAGGGCCGTTTAAACTAATTCGGGAATCAAATGAATTTGCTATACTCTTTATAAAGTTTAACAAATAATATGAATATTCAAGTATTTCATATGGCAAACTACTCTGGTTTTCTTTTGTTTTTAAGCTTTATTAAGTTTGAATTCATCAACTTGAAATAAAACTCAAAGCCAAAACTTTTATTTCCACATGAATATTTATATACTTTTATATATTTATATGAATATTTTTATACCATTTTACTACGTACCTAGTAATATTTATAAAACTATGGCATTGGAATTGAAACTCTGTTTCACCCTTTTTTAAACACAAAACTAAACCATTATTACAAAATTAAATTTCAAATAATAATAGTTTTTAGTATTTTGTCTATATTATTGTTAAAACAATTGCTTCTTTGAAAGAAAGCACTTAGCTTTCTTATAAAAATAAAAAGGACCTTCTTTCCTCTTTTATGCTGATTAGTAATCTAGAACATATATAGAAACTTTATGCCAAGTTTGCTAACTGAATCCTTAGGCTTTATTTGCTAGAGTATAGAAAAGAGCAACATGGACAAAAAGACAAAAGAAAGAAAGAAAGAAGAGAATTGCCGACACAGCATATATAACTAATACTACCCAGTTGGCAGCTGACTGGCCGACCAACTGACCACAAGACCGACCACCGCAATGGACAATAAAACAAATCGAATAGAACTTCATTTTCTGTGAACGCCACCTAACCCCCCCGGCCACCCTCTCTAACACCGGGAAAATGTCCCAATTGCCTCGTCCTTCCCTAAAAATGGAGACGTGCCATTGTTGTCGTCTGTCGTCTACTTGACGCTATTTTGTTTTTGCCTTGTGAAAATGTCCATAAAATGTGAAAGGAAAATCAATGTTTAATTAAGTTATAAAAATGTTTTTACGCCAGGAAAGTGGATGAAGAATTTTCTTTGACTATTTTGTTTCTAACTTTGATTTTCTTTTAGTAATCTAATCTATCATAATTGTTCTGTTAAACATGTCTAGGTACTTGGTTTTAATTATGCAATCTATAGGATAATCCAATAGTAAATGAAGGACATAGCCGAAACTCAAATTAAGCTTGACCACAAATCGTAGATAACTATTGGTCTTGAAATCAAGATGACACACAAATCTAGTGTGGCTTTCATTCTCTTCATTGGCATACATTTAAGCGACTTATTGTTCGATGGTGTTGCAGCATAAAAAAATCATAAAAGAGGCATACGAGTGGGAATGAGCTACTATACACTACATTCATGGCTAAGGGAAATAAACCAAAGAAGAAGAAGACGAAAAAATAGGTTTATAAGTTCAGTTTGTTGTTGTTCTTGTTTTTTAGTACTAACAATAAGATGCATACTTGCAGGCTGCACTAAAAAATTGCTTGCCACCAGCACGCCACAGTAGAAGTAATTTCTTATTCTCTAGCCAATTGAATGGGTATTTTGCATTTTGATACTCAACTTGTAACAAGGACAGATAAAACACTATATTAGTTAAGTATGAATATAGAAAAAACATAATCACGTTTTGCCCATAACGTTGAGATTTTGTGAAATCAGGGGATTTGTTACTCTAAAATATGCACTCAAAAGTATACTAAGGAAAGTCAAAGTATTCTTTTTTAACATCTTTCACATCGATTTTAAAATGTCCTGTTTAGAAAAAATGCAATGCTTACATCTAGTAAGGAATTCCGAAAATTCTTTAAAATTAAAGCTCACATATTTTCAAAACCTACTCAAAAAGTAAGAAAGCAAGTAAGATGCATGATAGCAAAGAACTACCTGTTTGATATTTTCAATATTGCTTATTAAATTCTTTTTTAAAATACATAAAAATATTAATATATCTATATCCATATACACACATAATATATGTTTAATGTATGTTGCAAAGTGTATAAAATAAACTTAAAAAACTTGTTATGCCCTCAAAAATGTCGCCCTGTATTGTTAAAACTGATCTGTTAATGTTAAATATTAGAAAGACCAAGAAAATTAACGATTTTGGCTTCTCCGTCACATACGGCACTGAATCAGAATGTTCTAAGGATCATAATTTATTTCCGTTAAAGGAAATCACTATATTAGGGTATATAATTTTCGAGTTTGTACATTTACACTTATCTTCCGGTTTGTATTTTTTATTGTGTTCTTTTTTTTAATATTTTTTGCTGGCCAAGAATATTTATGTGTATTTTATATATCTTTGTACATACCTACATACATGCAAGAAGATATTCGCCTGGGTTGGTGCAGCTTATTTTACAACTTCTTCATCCGTTTCCTTATACGAATGTGCATGCTTAAGCTGCTTTCCACACACATACACACACACACTCACACAAATAAAGAAGCGCACATACACAGTTCTGAGCTAAGCTTAACGGCTGGCGCATAAGTTTCAAAGTCAGAGGAAAGAATGAGAAAGAGAAACGCGTCTGCTGCAACTTTTCTTTTATTTTGCAGCGTCGTCGTCTTTTGGCTTTTTCCATTGGCACAAAAATTTATCTGAGCACGTCGTCTCTGTGTATTTCAACTGTCCCCCCTCATGTCCCTCTTCCCCAGTGCGTACATTCAACCAATACGATATGTGAACATACATGTATGTTCATACGAATATGTATGTGTAACTATGCCTGTACATATGTAAGTTGGTTTATGTCCAGTCTGTTGTTTTGTGGCCAAATCCCGTCCATTCTGCGTGTGTGTCTGCATGAAAAATGCTATGCTTGGGACTCTGCGTTCGCACTTTGCCCCAATGCAGGCGACATTTAAGCAACTTTGAAATGCCTCAACTTTCGTCCCACAACCCTCTATCAATCTTCACAATCCTTACTCTCTTCATGCATCGCCTTACTTTTGTGCATGATTAAAGTATAAATGAGAGACAGAGAAGACTTTGACCATCTGATACCTTCATTCGATCATTTAAAGTTTTTAGCGGAGTCAAAAATAGTTATTACCATAAACGAAACCAAAAAAATTACACACTACATTCAATTCAGTAATCGAGCAATAAAAAGTGTTCTACAACTACGATAATAAGTGCTTGGATATTGTAGCCTACTACCTATACATTTGATTAACTCTTTATTCGGTTATAAACTCATCAATGAAGTAAGACGATACCTAAAGGAAACGATCTAAAGTTTTGAAATCGTTAAGAAGTGGAACAAAAAATGGCTAGATCAAAAGATTATTCATCTTCCTTGCCACCAAAAATATATAGATTACTTCAACGGCAGATCTTTCAACCCATTGTGCATACGTGTGTATGTGTGAAGGACTAATCTTGCTTTTCCAGATCATATGCAAATGAGGTATATGACTACTAAAGCACATATACAAGTAGCAGCTACATTTTGGGGCCAATTGAAATCAAGAAAGCGTAATTGCATCAAGCATGCGACGTGTTTGATTGAACGATTGAGCAAATCGCATTGCAATTTCAATGGAATTATGCTCAAACTCTGTATCCCTCTCTTCGCCAGGTCTTTAGGGTGGCTTTCTCTCCCTTAGGGGTGTGGGTTGATAATAAAGATTTTCATTCAAGAGCAATCCTATGACTTTGTATGGTACATGGATGGGCGCACCTGTATGTGTGTTTGTTAATCAAGGTTTTAGGCTAAGGAGGGCAATGGCGGTGCAGGCAGCTACATAATTGGTTTGCTGTTTGAAAATTAATTCAATGCTAATTATTGGCTAACATGCACACAATAAACGCAATTATAATTACGCATCAATAGCAGTAGCAGCAGCAGCAGCAGCGACGTCGACTGCTGCAGAGGCCAACAAAAGCAGCAATTAAACTTACATAATGCATGTTTGAATTTCGATTTTCATCACTGTCAGGTACATAATCTATGTACACACACGCACACATACACAAGTGTTATTTTAGTTTTTATTTTATGGTTTGTTTGCTTTTTGTTCAATTTTTTAGCCTTAATTAAATTGTCAACACACAAGCAATTGCAATTGGAAGCCCGTTTAAAGTTCATGGTGTTCTATGGCAGGAGTAATGAAGGGAAATCCTTGTTTAGTTATGCAAAACAAATAGCATTAAATTCTAATCCAAACAGCGTGAATGCGATGACGAAGGGAATTAATGTTAATTGAGCGCATAGCAAATTGTGAATATCTATTCATACCAATGGAAAATGATTGTCAACGCTTTCAGAAAGACTTCTGACATCTTCAAAGCTATGACTCGGTGACGAATTAAAGTTGATTCTAAAGTGCTACTAATAACTCATTGTCAGATGTATCTACATAAGCTAGTTTTTTATAGATGCGGATTAGATCTGTTGGAATGCATTTTAAATGTCTCCATTGTCAACTGGGGTTTATCTGAACACTAATACTAGGTGCAAACTGGACAGAGTACTGATAACTGCATCGCTGAGGAATATAACTTCTAAATGTTAATGATAGTATTGACCAGATTGACTAACTTAGTTGAGTTTATCCATTTAGTCGATTTTGCAAAAATTATTCTGCTAGTTAGGAGACTGATTTTAACAAAGAATCATTTTTCCTTCTATCCAAAAGGGCTTAAATTTGTCTTTAAGGTTTTAATCTTGGATCAGACACATAAATTAGAAGCCAGAATTATAAGTTAGTTATTAAAATGTTTCGATGTAGGTTACATGTTCATTTATTTTCGTTTGTATCATTCATATTTTCAATATTAAATATGATCCAAGTACAAGCTACAGAGTTATTTTGTTATATTTAAATTTTTGGCATCAACAGAGGGAGAGAGAAAGAGTGAGAATGGGAGAAAAAGAGAGATGTTACGCATTCATACAATATTTCAGAAACTGTCTAGGCGCAATATGTTCATTTTTATTATCTTTTGTTTACTTTTTTTTTTTTTCCTGTCGTTTTTGCATAGTTGGCTTAAAAATCAAAGTTTATATGCAATTTGCTTAACTTTTAACCCGTCAAATGCATTTGTCGGCAAACTCACACTGCAAGAGGAAGAAAGACATACACGCACATAATTTACGCATAACTTTTGGTTTTGGTTTGACATTTTGTGGCTAGATTTTAATATGTGGCAAAAGTGGATAAAAGTTACGAAGCAACAACAACAACAGAGACAACTGGCAGTAGTGGAGAAGTTGGGCAAATGCAACTGTTTCTGGTTGTTGTTGTTGCTCCTTCTGGTTACATAGAGACAAAAACTTTCCCCCACTCTCTCTATTTCTCACTCTCTCTGTTTCCCTTGGTTATCAGTGGCAGCTGCTACTGCTGTTGGTGGCATGCGTATGGAGAAAATTAGCATTCTCGTATTTTGAGTTTGAGCTGGATTTTGGGTCTCATGACTTTACCCCTCCCCCCAATTCTTGCCTTTGCTATGTTGTCCTCTTGTCTGCTGCTCGTTGTCTGGCATTGTTTTGCTGTTTGTCTTTGTAGGCGAAAGGCTTAGAACTGTCAGCGAGAGATGCAACTTAAAGCCTTAAATGAAGCCAGACCGACCAACAGCATATACCACATGGCGTATGCGTGACATAACTCACTACGAAATGGGGGTATGTTGGCCATGGGGGTAAACGACGAGTAGGTAGCTGGTTGTCTTCAGGCATTGGTGGTAAACTTTGTCTTAAGAGTTGCAAGCATCAGCAGCAGAGGCAGCAACAAGCAAATGCATTGCAACTTTATTAAAAAGTCGTAAAAGTTATAAAAACTACTAAAAGCAATGGTAATAAGTTGTTGTACACAATTTTATTGTTGTTATTGTTATTTTTGTTGTTTTTGATGTTGTTGCTGGTAAAGGTACGAAACTTTTTAGCGCTCGCTGTTGACAATGTACCCGACAAAAAGAAAGAGAAAGACAGTAGAAAGAGATGATGGTGGAGGAAACCAAAAGACGTCGAAAACTATAAATGCAAAAACTAAGGGAATGGAAAACTCCGTCTTGTAATTTGATAAGTGTGCGACGCAAATGACACAGACAAAAAAGCGAACAAAAAACAACAAAAAACTATTTTATTGCTGTTTCTGTTGGTGTTGCTGTTGTTATTGTTGTTGCTGCTGCTTTTTGTTGGCACTCATTGCCAAATGTCATCAAGCGTAAGGATGAGGCAAGAGAAAAGGTACAGTTGTGATTGCAGTTTGTTAGTTGTTGCTGCAACTTGCATTGTTTGGCTACAATTGCAATTGCCATTGCAATTGCTGTGGCATCTACGGAAACGGATGTTAGCATTGGCTTTGGTCTCCTTCCTATCCACTTCCTCCTCTTCTTTCCCTCCTCCTTTGTTTAGCACTTTGTTTATGCTGCTACTGGATTTATTTGTCATTGTTACCTGGTTTACCTGCTTAGCTAGAGAATTGTTAACTTGGCTTAGTTTTCATTCCCATTGTTGCAGCATTGGAAATGCATTTTGTATTCGTGGTTTTGTTGATTGAAATGAGCTTGGGGTAAAACTTATTAGAAATTCGTCTTCCTTTCACTCATACATATATTTAATGTGTCATTATGAAAGCTGTAATAATTTGCTTCTTCAGAAACTTGCCTCTAATATGTCTCAACAATTAGAACTGAAGTGTAATAGTCCAAGTCTTCTGATCGAAGTAACATTACCTTAGGCTGTTACCATAGTCTTTGATAACGATACTCGTTATCCCAATCTTTTTATTGTCTTTTTCATAGTTTCGTTTTCTTAGTCCCGTTATCCTCGTTACTATAGACTCGTTATCGTAATCTCCTTATTGTAGTCTCCTAGTTTTAGTCTTGTTTTTGTAATTTCGTTATCGTAATCTTGTTATTGTCAAGAGTCTTTCTCATGGTCTAATTGTAGTCTTAATCTACGCAATCTTATTATTGAAGACACGTTTTTAACTTATCATTAGTTTTTGTAAGACTATCTTGGCTATCCTTCTCGTTGCTTGTTCCTTTAGTAAACTCTACTACTACACTCACACTTAAGTGTTCTTTAAAAGGCCGAAAAAGGTCATGAATCAATCTGTTTAAAAAGATAAAAGCGAAACAGAAACTGTCATAATATCATAACACTTGCTGGATTTTGATGTGTGTTTAAAAGACTTTTGGCAACAGCCAAAGTTTTTGCCCATTTGTTGTAAGTAATAATTGCACTCACTATACACACACACACACACTCTATGCGTGTATGGAGTCTGTGTGTGTGTGTGCATGTGCATGCAGATGAGTTGCGGCTTCAGCAGGCACTTAAAAACCTCGCTGCTTTAGCAGCTGCCACAACGTTTAATGTTAAAGGCCGAAGGCGTGCCGCCAAGAACCACAGCAGAATCATGGAAGGTCTGCAGCTAAAGGACCATCACAGTACCATCAGCAACAACAGAAGCAGAGAAATGCCGAAACGGAGGCGGAAGCAGCTGTAATAAGACAGCTCGTTTACTTGCCTGTCTTGTTAACTTTTGCTCATTTGGCTGTCCCCTCTTCCTCTCGCTTGCTCCTACCATCCATTTATTCCATTTCACGACACAAAAGGTGCACTGCAAAAGTTTCTATCCCGAAAACAACGCGTCGTCCGCACAAAAGCTCCCTGCAAGGATGTCGGAGGCATTTTAATGAGCTGACTGCATTGCTTTAGAAAATGTATCAAACAAATTTCTACAACTAAATATTAAGTAAATATTTAAATTGCAACTCTAGTCTGTTGCTGGCCGGCTCACTGACTCACCGACCGTCCGACTGAACGACATGGCAAAACTTTAGTAATTAAAAAACTTCTTTTTTTATTTTTTTGGTTCGAATTCTTGGGTGCTTGGCAAATGGCGGAACCGAAAAACCTCGATACTTGCAATTAAGTGTCAACTTAATGCAAAAAAGCGCTCTTAATGAGCATTGCGATAAGGTTGCTCTCCTTATGTGCAAATCAATATGTATGTATGTGTGTATAACCACATTAACCCATATGCACAGGATTCACGGGATACGTACAAGTGGCTAGGTGGGGGAAAAAATTGACTTGTTAACTGTCAACGATTATCGTGGGCAATTTATTTTTATATATATAAGTATATTTTTGTTGTGGTAATCATTAAAAAATGCTGCGATATATTCTGTGCTAAAAGACTTAAATTTTAATGAGTTTTATGTCATGGCAAAAAAAATTACCGAATTTTTGGTCATTTACTTTTAATTTGCAAAATATTAATCTAGAGAACGGGATAGACCTTAAGATTGATAAGTATTTAAATATTAAGAGGTAGGCAGACGTAGAAAATTTTCAGTTTTCATAAAGAAATTAGCATAAAAATATGAAATATTTTAACAAAAGGGAATTGTTAAAACGTCTGACTAAAACGAATCACAAAAGTTGACAACCTCCGATTGCTCTATGTTAGCTATCTTTTATAGTGATCCGATTTAGTGAATACATAAATCTACTTTTCTGCATCGCAAATGCTTAAAATTTTTCGCCGGGTAACAGATTAAGTAAGACCTAAAACGGTTTTTGTGATGCATGAATTTCCACCAATTAACTGTAATTATCTTAATATTAATTTTTCATTTCCTAAATGTTTATAATCTTTAATCAGTTTTGCTAAAATTAATTAAATTAAAATTCTATAAACAATTTGTTGCTGTAATTAATTCTCTTGATTTATGGTTGATTTGTTACAAAGCAATAATTCAATAGGACAAAAAAATCGGAAAAGTTTATGGGACTGTTTTTTGTTTGCTAGCAGTTGTTGAGTTGAGTTCATTTTATGCTTATTTAAAAGGGAAATTCTTTTTTTGCATATCATATTGCTAAACAAATATGTATATGTACATGCTTGTGTCATTATCGAAGGCAAAGTGGCAAAATGGCACTCAATGGCTGTGTAAGTGCATGTCAATCGTGTTTGCCGTCATGCTGCATCAATGAAAATGCAATTCCATTAAAATCCTTCGACTCATCATCATCATTAACAAAGTATTATCGATACCCAGCACCTCTCACTCTTCCCCTCTCTGCGAGCTTTCTCTCACTGCACACTGGTCCAGATGTCGATGATTTTGGAATAAACTACAATTTTAGTGCTAGCGAATTGAAATTTTGCAGGCATGTTTGTAAGACTAAAAATAATTTTGATTTTTTTTGCAATTGGACGATCAATATCTTGTAATTTGTAGAAAAGCGTAAAATTAAACCAAATTGCAGAAGTGTGCAACGCATAGAAGGAAGCATCTCCGATATAAAGTATATATATTCTTGATCAGCACGACGAGACGAGTTCGAATAGCCATGTCCGTCCGTCTGTCCGTCCGTCTGGATCAACGCAAACTCCTCCTAGACCGTAAGAGCTACAGAGCTAAAATTTTGCATGTGGGCTTGTATATACTGCAGGGGTTGTATATCTCGGATTCAGCCGGATCGGACCACTATATATAGCTCCCATACAAACGGCAAAGTCACGAACAGTGACTTTTCTCAATAACTTGGGTTTTTTTTGAGCTATTGTCAAGATTTTTAATATTGGTGAGCTTATTACATCTATAAACAACTGTGCCCTATATCATATAGCTCCCATAGGAACGATCGGTCGAAAACAGTGACTTTTGTCAATAACTTGGTTACTTTTCACGCGATTGCTTTCAAAATAAACATTTGTTAGTTTAATATATCTGTTAATGACTGTGCCGAATAAGATAAAGATCGAGTAACTACATCATATAGCTCCTATAGGAACGATCGGTGGATAACACTGACTTTAATCAAAAAGTTCGTTATTTCCTATGCTAAGATTAAAAGCCGTTCTTTCGCAAACATTACCCTTTTTGGATAAAATAGTTAGTTTAGATAAAACAGTTACTAAAAAATTTGCAAGGGTATACAAACTTTAACGCGGTCGAAGTTAGCCTCGGCCCTCTGGTTTTTTTTTAAATTCCGTTCACACGATTATATCTTAGTATCTCGCTCACTCAAGCAAAAGAGCACCCTAGCGCCCCCCACCGGCCAACGTCCAACTCTGGCCTTATGGAAAAACGTTTATATCCATAACTTGGCTATTTTTAGTCCGATTAGATAAAATTTGGTATTTTGCTGGATATTAGTATCAAATTTAAATGTGCCAAATTTTATTGCACAAGGTAGAAAATTACGTGAGATAATCCAGTTTGTTCAAAATGTGGCAAAATCTTTACACATACAAAATATGCGCATTTACTAAGCAAATGTACATACCAAATTTGGTGTCTCTAGCTAAAATAGTGATTAAGATAAACGCTTTTTTTTTAAATTGCGGGGGTGAAAAGGGGGGTGGCAACAATTTGAAATAAACTCGACCACCGTAGGTAAAACACTAGTCTACGGCTGTTGATCCTGATCAAGAATATATATACTTTATGTGGTCGGAAAAGCTTCCTTCTGCCTGTTACATACATTTTGTCTTTTTTAATATAGCATTTCACCCTATGGGTGTATGGTATCATTAACACAATCGCGTAATATGTATATATATTGACATATAAGACTGTGCAATTTTGTACAAAAATCCCTAACAAATCTTACTCCATACTTTGCTATTGCTATTGCTATTTAAAGTCTGTCTTTTGGGTTAGGGAATAGAGTAAAAGCTCACGTGAACAAACAGGTGACTTTAAAAGCCTCGTAAATTTTAAGGTTTACGAAATAAATTTACGATTTCCAGATACCCCTAACAATGCTTTACAAGAAGAAAACATTGTTTTTGGTAAACTCTTACAAAAATGTGTTTCTGCCAAAATTTTCGATATCTGTACCAGTGTGCACCGGTTATATGTATATAAGTTCTTGAAGCATTCTTAATTATAACATTTTCGAAAAGTTGTCAACTTGGAAAATTGATTTCCAACAAATTGTCAATATCAAATGAACAGCAATATGCAAATATGTATACAGTTTCCGTGTAGAGACGACAATTGGTCAATGTCAGTTTAATTGAAGTGGTTGCCAGTTTGAACATGCCTTTATATTCGCATAACACCTGAGGTCACTTGCAATGGCAGAAAACAGGGGTGGATTACAGGGGCATAGGGGTTCAATGGTATACGTATTGAATGCAAAAATATGTCCAAGTTTTAAAAAATACTTTCTACCTTTTGAGATGGCTATATAAAAAATACATAGCATTGATTTTTTAGGTTTCGTTTTACATCCTGGAAAAGGGCTTACCGCTGTTGGTCCTGCATTCAATTAAACAATGAATGGCAATAGCCATTGGGCTGCTGGTTTAGCATACATACATAGATGAACTTCCAAATGCCCTGGAAGCAAAAACTAAATGACAATGACAATTAAAAGCAAAAGGCTCGCGAATGAAACTAGGACACTCAATTGTTAAATTGACACATACGATTGATTGAATATTCCACTTTGGCTTCTCTTCTCTTCTTTTTTTTGTCTGATTTGATTTGATTCATTTGTGGGGGGCAAAAAAAAAACGAATTTAAGGATCCTTCCATTGACATTGCTGATGTTCGTATGTGTTGGAGGTACTTTTTGGACACGCACACACACAAAAAGCATTTCCTTTATCAATTGTTAATTAAATGCTTCTCTGCCTATTTCTAAAATTTGCCTCTGGCCTTATCCTTCTTTGGGTTCTATGCCCTTTCTTTATGTAATTCTAGTCAATTGTTGACATATTGACAATTTGATCCTTCAGTTTGAGAAAATATGGCAAGTAATTTCATTAAGGAATTCGGAAGATTGAGTAGTATAATCGTTTTTTAATTTGCAATGGAGATCTATAATGGAAAACTTCTACATGGAGCAGTTGTTCTGAGTACCAATAGCGGCATGATAGATATTTAAATAGAAATCAAGTAGATGACCTTCTAGACCAGCAAAAAGGAGAGAAATAAACTTGCTGTAGAGTATATAAAATTCGTGGCATTCGTGTTAACTTCACTCACTTTTAATATGTGAGCAAAGTTTGACTTAAGGTTGTAGATTCCCTCTTCCGATTCCTTATGCTAAAAATGTGAGGCATCAAAGCCATTTCGTTTGTTCCTTATCCACATCCTCTTGGTCGCTCTCTAACTTACTGTCTCCCATCTTTGAGTGTGTGTGTTTGTATGTGTGTCTCTTTGCCTCAATCAATTTCAATTTATCAATTTCTACAATCAACTGATTTTATCAATTTTATGGCGCATTTTAAGACCAACAACACAGACAGATAGACACCCGGCAGGCAAAAATGTACCCAAGGACAGATAAAAAAAGAAACGAAGCAAAACACAACATGCCTCAAAGCAAAAGGACAAGGCCGAATTGTTAGATATCCTTCAGCATGTGAACAAATCATCTGCAAAACTTCATTTCCACAAGTCTAGCATGCTCATCCAACTTTCATTACGTTAAAGGGTATCTACGGGAAAAGAAGGACGAATGAAGAAGGAAATTTGACTGCCAGAGACACACGGTGGTCTTAGACAAAGTCGAAGAGCCAAAACGAAACATGTCAATAAAATCAACAAATGTCGTTGCCGGTTTATTGGTACTTGGCCCCCATTTCATCCCACTCAACCTCTTCGTCCTACCTACTTATTTTCTTCGATTCGGTGGCATGCAAATAAGCATCTTTACCCTCCCACATCTTTCTCTCTTATTGTTATTACTATGTGCAATGTTTCTTGCGGTTTTTGCTGGGCCATTTGTTTGTTCAATGTCTTTTCAAATAAATAAATAAATAAAAAATTCTTACGAAACTAGACTACATGCAAAAGAGCGGGGGGAGAGAGAGCGAGAGAGAGAGAGAGAGAGAGAGCGAGAGAGAGAGAGAGAGAGAGAGACAGAGATAGAAGATGAGTTTATTGACTTTTGCTTATTAAATAAGCATGCCAGTGAATTACGAATTAATCATACGCCACGTTGCTCGTTGAAATATGTAATAAGCTTAAGGAGCCTGGCAACGGTTTTATTCCTTAATTTGTCTGCCTCTCTATCATTCGTTGTCTTTCTTTGTAAATTTTTGTTAATCTCCATAAAATATAACAAAAACGAAAGATGTTGAGTTCAAATTCAAACTAATGAAGAATTATTCTTTCGAAAATAAATTAATAAAAGCTGCTTATTTAGAATTGAGAACGATGCAGATTACAATTAACGTATCCATAAGTTGGCAGAAAGAGCACAATTAAGTTGTATTAAGGTTAAAATAAGAACGGCAAGGAATAAGTAAAAAACCGAAAAATGAGTTTGAAATATACAGGTAAAGTTTGCATTTTTTTCAATTTGCTTTTAGGCCGTAATTAACGAACAATTTGTGGTAGTTCAACAGATGGCCTATATGACCTTCATTTAGAGGTAGACACTCAGATAGAATGATACACAATACATATACATACTTGTTGGGGCACTAATTAAAGTCAACACTCGTTACTATGACCTCATTACACGCAAATCTGCCGGAAAGAGACCTCTTCCAGAGCACTATACAATTAAAGTTAAAGTGAGCCGCCACCACCTGGCGATTGTCTTCAACTTTTGTTCCTGTTACTGTTCCTGCCTGTTTTGGACTCACTTTGACTTTTGTGTGTACACCCGATACTTTTTTCAAGTTCATTAGGGTAATGAAGCAGCCACAAGACCTAGCTTTGCCACTACCTTTCTGCCCGGATCGGGGTCGACCTCTGGGTGGTAACACTAGGAATAAGCACCATAAAACTGGAGCAAGCAAAATGTCGAAGGGTGGGTTGAGCGTATGCCGCCATAACTATGCTCCTCTCTCGTTCTCTCTTCTTCTCTCTCCCTCTCTCTCTCTATGGGTTTCCTCTTATTGCTGTTGTTTTTATTGTTGGCTTTTGCATAATGAATGGACATAAAACATAGTATAAACAACGGGGCAAAAGTTTTTCACAGGCACATATAAGTTTTTCAGCACCCACTTCGTTTATGCGCCTCCATCTTGCCATCCTGTCATCCTGCTACCCTCCCGCCTTCCTCGGTACTTTTTCTTGGTTCTTTAACATTCACATTCTCTCGATTATTACTTCAATGTACAATTATTTTCAACGCAATTTACTTAATTAATAATAAACTTTTGGTTTCCCTCCAAAAAGGATCATGGAGCTCATTTTGTCTTTCCTGTTTTTGAGAAAAAACTTTAGCCAAAACTTTCATTTCATTTTGAATTTGAACGAAAATTATGTTATTGAACTTGCGCACACAAATATGCGAAAATGGTAGGTAAAAGTCATTGAACCGAATAATGTACGACGAAAACTATCAAATGATTCAGTTCTAGTGCAAAAATATCTCAATCAGTTTGTTTAAATTTGTAAGGTACCTAATAAAAAATGTGGGTAAATCAGAAGACTTCGATTAAAATCAAATGTGAAAACTCAAAAAAATTCGAACGAGCGGCTTACAACTGTAGAAACTGTCAATTCTAAAAGAATATAAATGGCTTCCAATTTTAGATCTACTTAAGTGACATTAATTTATTTTTTAACTGGAAAATTTTATTTGAAGTTCAAAATTTGATTTGACATTTTCAAAAAAATTCATCTGATTAGCTAATTTTTCTACCCTTGCAAAAAGGGTATATTAATTTTGGTCAGAAGTGTGCAACGTATAGAAGGAAGCATCTCCGGCCATGTAAAGTATATATATTCTTGATCAGCACGACAAGACGAGTTCAAATAGCCATCCGTCTTGTCCGTCCGTCTGTCCGTCCGTCTGGATCGACGCGAACTCCTCATAGACCGTTAGAGCTACAGAGCTGAATGTAGGCTTATATATACCGCGCAGTTTGTATATCTCGGATAAAGCCGGATCGGACCACTATATCGTATAGCTCCCATACAAACGGCAAAGTCACGAACAGTGACTTTTCTCAATAACTTCGTTATTTTCCCAGCTATTGTCGTGAATATTGGTCAGCCTATTACACATATAAACCATTGTGCCAAATTTGATAAAGATCGGTTGACTATATCATATAGCTCCCACAGCAACAATCGGTGGTAAACAGTGACTTTGATCAAAAGCTTCGTTATTTCCTATGCTAAGATTGTGGGCCGTTCTTTCGCAAACATTAGCCTTTTTAGATAAAACGTTTTTTCTTTTGATGGCTATAAGTAAGGAAAGAGTTACCTAAAAATTTGCAAGGTTATACAAACTTTGACGCGGTTGAAGTTAACCCCGGCCCTCTGGTTTTTCAATTCACTTCAATGAAATTGAATAATATTTAAAAGTCGTTTGTATAAATTCATACTTCGCTTGCATTTCTCTTTATTTCAATTACAAAAACTGCAAATAAAATGGCATAGTCTATAGAGAGACACATATTTTGGCCTTTAATATAAAAAAACTGTTTAAGAAAAAGATCTGATATAGGAATATTGCCTATTTTATGTACAATTTGCTGCCTTTCCTCCCCCTTCTCTGTCCAATCTAGCATATGCCCTTCATAGCTGTCTGTTAGCCATTTTGCTTGCTTCTCATAAATATGTGTGGCACTTTGTATGGCAAATTTGAAAATAAAATGCAGCCATCAATCAATAACTATAAGTCTCAAGCCAACAAGTGGCCTGCAACTGCAACTGCAGCTGCAGCTGCACATGTATATTGCATGACAATTTCAAAAATCATTTAAGACTATAAATTATGTGCATTCCAATTGAAAATGTAGTTCAACAATCCCATTTTCCACATATGTACATACCTACACTGCTTTACATTTTGAGGATATAAATAACAAAATAGCTAGCCGTAGGCATAAGAGGGAGCAAGACGTAGATGTAGCTGAGTGTTGTGCTTTATATGTCCATCTGTTTATATAAGGGTCAATGTAAGGGTTAACTTTCGAATTGTTGACGACATTGAGTGACCTAGCGACTGGCTGAACAAACGACCAACTCGTCGCTGTTATGTGAATTCGTACAACTGAGTGTGTGTCATAAAGGGTCAACTAAATCAAAATAGAATTTGGCAAAAATGTAATTTTTGATTTCGTCTTTTGTAGGCCACAGACGTTTTGAATTGAAAGTTATACAAATCGTGCCTTTGGTGGCACCAAAGGGACTTACTTGTCCGTCGGCTAATTTGAATGATTTTGCGTTTACTCTTGGAAATGAATTTTCCGAACTATGGAAATGAAAATAAATCGATATCTATGTCGATGCTAGTTTATTTTGTAAGTGCTGATAACTGGTTGCCATATTGATATTAATACATATTGATTACTCTTTTACCTCAGAAATTGTTGAGCAGTAAAAATATGGATATTTAACATTGCCAATAAACGAAAAGAAAATCCAATATTTTAAGGTGACTTAAAGGTAAAACTCAATGTCTTTAGAATAGAAGGCTTCCATATGCCCTTTATTTCCAATTCAAAGAGAGTAAAAAAAGAGCCGTCTGTCACCTTGGCAGACAGTCTTAGATTCAGTCACAGTCTGGGTTCTGAATTCCGATTTAAGACTATTCCTGGCACCAGAAAGTTTCTGCCTTTAGCTGCGGCATTAAATATAAATTAAGACAAACAAAGGTCAAATGCAAACACATACAACAAGCAGCTCAAAGCCAAGTACAAGTCCTTGCATGCAAATGCCTTTTTGTTTTGTGCTTTTCAAAAGCCAAAGGATAACAATATTGATTGCCAAGCTAACTACCTACACATACACATACATACATTCAGACAGTGTATGTAAGTGTGGGTGTGCCTGTGTGTTTGTGTCAGTTGTGTGTTTGGCAGTTCGGTTGTCGCCCAGGACAACGACATTGAAACGTCTAATGGCTTTTTAATTGAAGCACAAAAATTCAATGAATAAATAAAAGATAGTTCATTCGTTTACACAAAAAAACAAAAGAACATGGCGGCTGCGAAATGGAAACACACACAGACACAAAACAATAAAAACAAACTTTAAAAACTTGCCAGAGATGGAGAATGAAGAAAGGAAATTCTCTAATTGACTTAAAACTTTCGACATTTATGTATTATGAAAAGTGTAAAAGTTTCTCTTAAATGAATTCGCAAAAGATTCTGATTTCACTCGTTCGTTCATCACCAATTTGATGTGATGATAAACTAACTTTCAGTTAAACCGCAAATTAAATTCATGTGCATGTGGACACTTAAACCTATAATTTCTTTTGTCAATTTTCCCAAATTCGACCACACTAACTCTCTGTCGTAATTTCTGTAAGTTTAATTTACTTTTCACTTATTAACGGTCTGTTAAATTACACAGCACACACACACAAATACCAAATGGTCAGTGTTGTGCGTACATAAAGTGCAATTAGGTGGCAGCACTTTTAGTGCCGAGTTTTGTCCTTTTTTCAGCTTTTATCTTTACGTTTTATGGCTGTAGTCGGTTCATTAACCGTAATCGTAAAGGCAACGGAAATAACCGGAACGTAAAATGCAAAAATTGAAACTGAGTTATCTTGTAACATTATTTGCCCATATGAACAAGTCTTAATCAACGGATCTAAATCAAGATATCCATAAATCTTGAGGTTAATTTTCGGGCAGCTCAATATGTTCATCAAGATCCATCATCAACAGACTTTGTAAAAGTAATCTAAAATTGTCAAGGCCATGCCATATCTTTAAAGCTAAACCCAGTTGAGAATTACAACTAATTGCTCAGGGATCATAATAATTTATGACTTTGATACGACTTTTTCATCAGCAGGATTTTGCCTTATAAGGTATGCAATAAGCAGTACAAGAATTCCCCTTCAATACATATTAAGAAATTTCGAAATGCCATGTGGATAAGCAAATAAATACTTCACGCTAACATTTTATACAGAAAATTACTAAAAATGCAAGTCAATTCATACTTTTCACACACACTCTTATTTTATAAATAGATAAAAATTTAGAGTGCGGAGAAGTCTCCTTACAAACAATTTATGGTTCAGTAAAATAAGTATGGAGTAGAATGTCTTTAACTTATTATTACATGAAAATGTATACAAAAAAAATTTCTATTTGCTATTGCTATTTATAAATTTTTTTGTTTTAGCTAAATATATTTTGTTCGTTTACTCGACACCCACACACCCATACGCGCCCCTCACCCTGTTTCATAGCATGCCTAATTAAAACAAGTCACGTACATTTAAAATTAAAAGCAGGCCAACACAAAGCGAACAGTTGAACATTGTCAGTGACCACAAAACTTTAGGAAACTTTATGGCCGAGCCCCTATCTACAGCAGCAGCACCACCACCACCCTCCATTTACCACACTCTCCGCATCAGTGCCTTTACTTGGACTTCACTTGAAGCTTTGAAGGACTCATTTCACGCAGCTGTGCCTGTTGTCCGTACACCTACTGATACATATATACATATATATGTATGTATATAGTAATGTCTGCTAATCGAAAGCAGAAATGTCATACACAATTTTAATTACAAAACAAATGCCACAATAATTGAACTGTAAAACGTGGCCAGGATTCTATGATGTACCCATTTCCCACACCATTCACTTGTCCATTCAAAAACGACGACAAAAGGCAAACCCCGAAACTCATTTAATTTGTAGCCCAAAACACATAGGAGAAACAGCAGCAGCTTGGAGACGGAAACTGAGGTTGAAACTGCTGAGGTGTGGTTACTCCATTAAGTGGTATCACACAGAGAAGAAGCAAAACCCAGTAGGAGCAGTGGTGAAGGGAGCATCGTCAGCCACATCCTTGGCGGTTGGCCGCACCCACCATCACTCCATCTCCATCTTCATTCATAATGAGCAAACCTATGAACGCCTCAAAATGTTTGAGCCAAAACTATTTGAGAGGCAAACGGCTCTTCTGCATGTGATGTAATTACAGGACCAGGGTTACGAATTCAAATTTAATTTCTGTTTGCCAAATAATAATGAGTTGTTCATGTGGCAACCAAAACACATCTATTCCTGACTGTTTCTATCAGTCTGTCCATCTCTCCCTCTTTCTCTGCTTCGGCCTCGCCCTCTCTATTCTGCGGTTGTGTTTTAAGTGTGTGTGAGTGTGGGTGTGTTTGCTTACCACAAAATGCCAGTTTCGTCAGTCAACCGCACAAACACGTGCTTTTAAGGGTTACTATATTCTGAGAGGCAAACACTATACTCTAGTATGTGCCCCCTTTCATTTTTTGCTTTCAAATAAAATTGGGAGAACGCTTGGCAAATTTTTCGCAACGATCAGTCCTTATAATTTTGCAATGACATTTCATGGAAACAGCATTTTTAAAAATGCAAGTTCAAATTAGTTTAAATGTCAGGATGTGCTCAATGGAATGCTATAAGTTTTGCTTAAGATTCATGTTTGCCCACTGGTTTGAATCAAAGGCGATTTCTCTTTTCGAAAAGGTTAATCAAATTATTTGGAATCACAAAGTATTTCGTTATTTTTATACCCTTGCAAAAAGGGTATATTAATTATGGTCAGAAGTGTGCAACGCATAGAACGAAGCATCTCAGACCATATA
Source organism: Drosophila equinoxialis (assembly GCA_018150345.1). NCBI lineage: Eukaryota > Metazoa > Arthropoda > Insecta > Diptera > Drosophilidae > Drosophila > Drosophila equinoxialis. The sequence continues at coordinate 553,280 of JAECWI010000112.1, forward strand.
AAGTATATATATTCTTGATCAGCACGACGAGACGGGTTCAAATAGCCATGTCCGTCCGTCCGCCCGTCCGTCTGGATCAACGCAAACTCCTTCGAGACCGTAAGAGCTACAGAGCTGAAATTTTGGACGTAGGCGTGTATATACTGTAGGCGTTGTATATCTCGGATTCAGCCGGATCGGACCACTATATCATATAGCTCCCATACAAACGTCAAAGTCACGAACAGTGACTTTTCTCAATAACTTCTTTATTTTATCAGCAATTGTCATAAAAGTTGGTATTGGTCAGTTTTGTGTTGTTATTATTAATTGTGCCAAATTTGATCAAGATCGGGTGACTATATCATATAGCTCTCATACAAACGGCAAAGTCACGAACAGTGACTTCTCAATAACTTCATTACTTTTTAAGCTATTGTCGTGAAATTTAATAAACGTTAGTTTATTGAAGCTATAAATGTGCCAAATTTGGTCAAGATCGGGTGACTGTATCATATACCTCCCATAGGAACGATCGGTGGAATACAGTGACTTTTGTCAACGGAGTTTTGTTACTTTTAATGCGATTGCTTTCAAATTAAACATTTGATAGTTAAATATGCCTGTTAGTGACTGTGCCGGATTTGGTAAAGATCGGGTAACTATATCATATAGCTCCCATACAAACGATCGGTGCAAAACAGTGACTTTCATCAAAAAGTTCGTTATATCCTATGCTAAGATTGAAAGCCGTTCTTTCGCAAACATTAGACTTTTTGGATAAAACGTTTTTACACTTTGATGGCTATGGGTAAGGAAAGAGTAACCCAAAAAGTGGCAAGGGTATACAAACTTCGACGCGGTGGAAGTTAACCCCGCCCTCTGGTTTTGATTACATATTGCTTACCTTAGAAGTAAAAATTCCATTTCACAGAATCCACTGATCTCAATTGGTTTGATTTGTAATATAGAATGTAAAAAGTCAAGAGCGCGTTTATAAATGACCTTTCGACCGCTGGGTCATGAGCTTTCAATAATCTTATCTAGCACTAAAATGAGCTAAATATGTGATGCCATGATCGTAAGGATATAAACTCATTCATTTTGCTGTTTCAATTATCTAAACTAAGTCTTTAAATTCTTGTTGTGCCATTCAGAATTACTATTTAGATTGTAAGAATTTATACTATTATTGTAAAATGTTTATCTCTGATGTTGCATTCGACTTACTTTCAATAAAAGATATACAAAATTGCAGTTAAGACCCTCCCGATGAATTGCCTTGGCAATGGTTTATCTTGCGAATGCTATAAAAGTATGTAATATTTGCTAAAATCTTATTAAACTAATGTTGATGAAGCAAGTAGCAGGAGCTGGAGTAGGAACTGGTTCAGGACACTTTTCTTTTTGATTTTCTGGAACAACTTCTATACTTACATATATTTTTCGTTTATTAATTTAGTTTTTAAGCAGCGTAAATTCAGTTTACAAAAATTACCCAACTAAACTCAAACACAGAAACGAAAGCAAGTAAGTGGCTCTCAAACATGGACTTAAAGTCTTTGGCTAAAAAGAAGAAAACTTCAGCTCCAACTACAAGTACAAGTAGGTATAACTACAACAACTGAACGCTTAGTTGCTTGTCTAAGTATGCATAGCCCAAACGACTTATTATGCTCACAAATTTTCAACTGCTTTAGCACAAGTTTTTCTATAAAAAAAAAACAACAACAACAATAACGACAACACTGTTGGGCCCCACAACATGGCCGCAACAAGCAAAAAGCCAAAGAACAAAAAAAAAAATGGAGGACCTAGCTATCTTTGGCTGTGAAGAAGTTTGTATACCCTTGCAAGTTTTTCTATTATTCCCACCTTTCCCACCTTTTCAAAAGAATTGTCTACAACATCAAGCCGGAGTTCTCTGATTGTGATCAAATTTTACAGAAATTCTTCAAATTTTCGATAATTATGTACATAAGAATAAAAAAAGTTTTCTTTGACCACATTTATTTTTCGACCGGTGATAATGTTTGAAAAAGAAGTTATGGATAAAAATGACTGCTTACGACCGATCGTTCCAATAAGGGTCAAACGATATAGTTATCCAATATATCTGAGATATATGTACAATGCTTTAAGCATATATGTATATAGCAGCCCACAAGCCTAAAATCTCAGCGCTCTGTCGGCCACAGCTATGGGAACTCATCTTACCGTACTAATCAAAAATATGGATACTTTATTTGATCGAAGATGCTGCTATGTATTTTGTGTGGCACTGCTTAGACCAGAATTAATATACCCTTTTTGTTAGGATATACTGATGTAAAAAGAGAAAATGGGAAGAAACTGCATACAGCAACTTTCACTTGGCAAGCTGTCGATAAAAAGGAAAAATAAAGCCGAAACTTGTTAAATAAGACTTCTAAATTCATTTGCCCGAAACGCAACTTAACACCAAGAAAAACCTAAACCAAAGAACAAAAAAAAAGAAAAAAGAACTAAAGTTGTATGAAGACACAAAAAAAAAAAAAAAATGTTATAAGGGAAAAGGATGAAGACGCCAATGAAGAACTTCGTCAAATGGTTGTGGCTACCATTTCTCCCTCTCATTGTAGTTCTTGTTATGGTTGTTGTTGTTCTTGTTGTTGTTGGAAAATATTTTTGGCAATCCTTAGAGCGTAAAGAAAATAGAAAAGTCTACTTGCAGTTTAAATAACCAGACAATGGCCGACGCAGCCGTCGACTCTAGTGCCTTCGCATGGCCACCTAAAAATATGCAACACTTTCTCAAGTTCTGCCTTTGCCCTGCTCACAAAACTTTTCATTATACCCTTGCGTGAAAAATTTGCGCTTTCACTTTCTCATTCAGTTGGCATAAAAGAGAATCTTTTATCTCTTTAATACACACTTTTAAGCTTGCTATATTCGAAAAAATATGTACGCGCTGAGTCTGAGCACTTCGTTTAAAAAACAACCTAGGCAGCTTCGATCCAAAACGTTTTCGGAAATAGTTTCAATAAACGTGAAATTACAACTTTGCCTTGTTGGGCGACGACTGGGTAAACATTTATCTCTTTCTCTAAAAGCAAACTTGGAAAGTGCATATAATTTTCGCTAGGGCTTAAATTTTGGTTGGCTCTTTACATTTTGTTTTCATCTCTTCGTACATTTTCATTAAATAGTGTGTGTGTGTGTGTATTTTTGTTGTTGTTCTTGTTTTAGCCATTGATGTTGTTGTTGTTGTTCATGCTGTTAGGGCTATTGTACTTTGCATATTTTAAATGCTTATAATGCGTTGTTGTGCTTGTGCTCAGAAGAACATTGCAATAAAAAACACAAGTTTTTTTGTTGCCCGCGTTTATACACGCACACACTAACACTGCATAGAGAAGAGCAAATAGTGAGAGTTGAGGAAAGGACGTGGAGAATAAAAACTATTTCTGTGTTTCTTATTATCATTTTCATTGTGCGCTTGTCATTTGTTTTGCAAGTTCCTTAGGGTATCAAGATGCGGTATTCAGTGGACTTGTTGTTGGGTTTTCTTTGGGTTTTTCGTTTTCTTCTAACCTTTAAGTAGTAGCTAAAATGTAATAAAATTTGTTCTTAGGTTCGTCTCAAAGTGCCTTGTTTTTTTTTTAAATATCTAGACTTTGTAATATAGATTGAGGATTTTTATTATACCCTTGCAAAATGGTATATTAATTTTGGTCAGAAGTGTGCAACGCATAGAAGGAAGCATCTCCGACCAAATAAAGTATATATATTCTTGATCAGCATGACGAGACGAGTTCAAATAGCCATGTCCGTCCATCCGTCCGTCCGTCTGTCCGTCTGGATCAACGCGAACTCCTCCTAGACCGTAAAAGCTACAGAGCTGAAATTGCATGTAGGCTTGTATATACTGCAGGGGTTGTATATTTCGGATGCAGCCGTATCGGACCACTATATCATATAGCCTCCATACAAACGGCAAAGTCACGAACAGTGACTTTTCTCAATAACTGCGTTATTTTCTTTACTATTGTCGTGAAATTTAATATTAGGGAGTTTATTGTGGCTATAAACGACTGTGTCAAATTTGGTCAAGATCGGGTGTCAAGTTTGTGGGCTGTTCTTTTCGCAAACATTACTCTTTTTAGATAAGAGTAAGAGAAGACGACCAAACAACTTGCAAGGGTATACAAACTTCGGCGCGGTCGGAGTTAGCCCCGGCCCTCTGGTTTATAATTATAATTAGTTTCAATTAAAAGTTTCTATTCTTTTGAAAATATTATAGGGTATAGTTTGAATCGAAACACTTCAAATTAATTGCAGTTGTTGTTGTTTGTGTAATTGTTACTGCTGCTTGTAACAATGAAAATGATTGCTCACAGGCGTTGCTCATGGCGACGGCGAATCCAAAACGGACTGGAATCTCTCTTTCTCCCCTTCTCTCTAGTCTATAGAGAAAAAGCAACAGCCGTAAAAAACAAAAACAACAGGAGAAAAAAAAACAAAAAACAAGAAAATGTCCGATTTAATTGGCTTAAGGAACCGACAATTGTAGGATTTGTAGCTATTGAAAAAAAGTGGGAAAAAACGTGGCTTGGAACAAATAACTGTAACAAGTAATTGTTGCAACACCAAGGGAAGAGGGAATGAGCGGGAGAGATATACATAGACATAGAGAGGAAGGTAGAGGGTGGTAGAAAGAAAAAATCTGTAGCCTTGAACTTTTCCCGTCTCAAATCGAACTTCACGATTCATTTTTTATACATCACTCCGCAATACGCCACCCCGTAGTTCTTGGTCCTTGACTAAACTGCAACTGCATTGTTGTTGCCTGTAATTTGTTTCATTGCCAATTGTCTTGTCGTGTCTCTTGACTTGGTTTTTATGACTTTGGCAACAGCAATTTTATAGCCCAGACGGGACCACGCCTTACACAACACACACATACACACACACACACACACACACAACAGAACAATTTTATTGTTGAGTGTTGGCTCCTCTGTTTTTGTACTTGTTGTGTTTTTTGTTTTTATTGTATTTTTTTGTATTTTTGTGTGTAACTTAATTTGCAGTTTGGTGTAGCATGCTTTTAGGTGTGGCTATTGCTGTTGTTGCCTTTGCTTTCAGCTTGCTTAATTGGTTTTATGGCGTCCAAGCCCAAGCTCTCTCCTGACTGAATTAATTTGTGCATATTATAATAATTATAACAAATAACTGTGTTCATTGCCCGCAAACTCTGGCCCCTGCTCGTTCCTTGCTCACTCTTCTCTCAAGTGTTGCACAATTAAGTGCCATTAGTGAAAAATGCACACACACACACATACACACATATGCGGCTACATACGCTTAGACACTGAAAGCAAAAGAAAAAAAGAGTGTGGGCAATTCCAATTCTCCAATGGCAGCCATTCTGTCTTTGTGTGTTAGGAGTATTCGCTATAAGCTTTTAATTAGCATTAAATTACTTTTATTCACACGCCAATGCGCCTGGGCATATGCTGCACCTTTTTCTAGTGTCTCTATTAATCCAGCAAGCTAAGTAAGTCGCTCGCTCTCTTTGCCTTTGGGAGATCCCTTTGGCACATGGCCCAAAGCCGATTTGGCATTCATTATAATCATTTCAACATAAATAAGTAACTATAATTATTGCCTTACTAATTAGTCCCAAGAATTTGATTTGATGATGAGAAATAGGTAGCTGCTATAGACATTTTATCTAAATCCAGAAAGTAAAGCGCATTTTCAAAAATTTATTTTATATGTTACATGAAAGTATTTTTACTATTTCATAAATTGGGAAAGTTTAATTCGAATGATGCTCGCCGTTTCAATTATTTCTCTTTTACCAGCATTAATCAGTATTAATGCATTTCTTTCACAAGAAATTAATAATATCGGAATACAATTTGTATAAGAAAGCTTTCGAAGCTTTTCCATTCTAAGTCATTTCATTTTTTGTGTACAACATGGCGTATGTGTAATAAACATTGAATTACATATTTTGTCATAAGAATAGATTAAAATGTTTTTTTTTTATCTTCCTAATATAAACTTTAACTTGTCTAATTTCCTCTCGCAATTTATTTTAGTTTTCGTACAACATGTCGTATGAGTGATTTTATTATTATTATGAAAAACTTAAAGAACTTTTGCCCTTAACTTCCAGACCTGACGTAGATAAATGTAAAAGTTTTTTGAGCTGCCATTAAAAAATTAACACCTAATTAAAAACAACAAATCAAGTTTGTAAAGGGGTTAAGAGTATGGTTGAGGGGGGGTATGGGGAACCAGTTGAGAGAGAGAGAGCAAGAGAGCGAATGAGATATGCATAACATTTAAAAAGTTGATGGCAAAAATTAAATTAAATGCTTTCTCCAACTTGACGCTTGACAAGCGGCTTGAAAAGTCAAACTAACAAACTAATACACACACACACACACACACACACACAGCTAGAGCAGTCACATGCGCAGTTTTAATTAACGACGCACAAAACTAAATTGAAAAATTTGATTAAAAACTTTTTTTATTTTCATTTTTATTTCTTTGCGTTTCGTTTCGTATTGCCGTTTTTGTGCACTACAGGAATAGGATTTTTAAGTGCAAATGTGTGAGTGACTGAGTGTGTGTGGGTGTGTATGCCAGTGTCGCTTGGTAACGAAGTTCTAGTTAGTTTGGCTTTACAAATGTTTTAACATCATTTTATTTGTGAAAAAAAAATCTGAAAGGGAGGGAAACAGAAACCGCTGGCTGGATACTTGTGTTAGGCTCCTAACTTGATATGGGGGCACCTGGGCGTGGTCGGCATTAACACTTGTCGTGTCAGTGTCGCATGTTGTCGTCGCATGCGAGAAGCTGTTAAACTAAATACACGGTGTCTGGTCTTCTGCATGAACCCGTACATGAATGTTCCCTAAAAACCAGCTTCCCCCTCACCAGACCATCAAACGCGCTTTCGCTTCGTTGTATCCCTCAGCAAACACACACACACTGACATACATACTACTACACTCTTGCACGCTTGCCTGCTTTACATATGAGTATTATAAGTATGTCAGCTATGGTAAATGGGGAGATGTCAGTGGGTGTGGCTTGAACCCAATTAGACGTTGCTCAGTTTGTGCTACCTTTCAACCCCTTCCCAACCCTCTTAAAAACTATCTTTACCATAGGTTAATCTTGACTGAAGTTTTTATCTATTGTGCCCCTAGTATTATTTATTTTTTTAAAAATTTATTTTGCCTTTATCAAGTAAAATTGGCAATTCGATTTTCTCGACAGGATTAATTGAAAGGTTTTGCATTGACATTTTGTTTTCAAACAGCATATTAATTTCTCAAATCAAACAATTTTGAAGTATCCGACCTCTTCTCGTTTCGTGCTTCCATTCACTTTGCAATAGGTTTTGTGACGAATGACAAATCAATGTGATATTGATGGATGTTCTATCGGTCGTGCTCCCTGAGCCCGGGGCTGCGGTTATATTCACAGCAGACCCCACGTTCGCTTTAGCCCCAGTTGTGCTTGATGTTTTGGCGGCAGGTGCAATTGTTTAGCATACTTATTGGCGCATTTTGCGGATCTACCAGCCATTTGCATTTGTGGTATATTAAACGCGAATGCAAATGAAAAGCGGAAGTCGAACGACCGAACAACCGAACGAGTGAACGAATGTGTGGTTCACCAAAAAGGTCCCCTGCCATTTTAGCCATTGCATATACTGCATTACGCATGCAAAGAATGCGCGAAGAAGCCGCAGATTGGTGGATTGTCGAGGTTGGGTGGATTCTGTTTGAAATTCATGACTTGTTTAGCGCACATGCCGCATAATGTACCATACATTTTTGACAGGGAAAACGGCTGCTGCCAGCAGTGGGTGGGTGCCTGGTGGTAAGTTGGCCGTTGCGGTTAATGTTGCGGCTGCTGTTGTTGTTAGTATTGTCTCATGCTTGCTCTCTAAATAAGAAGCGTTGCACAAATATGCAAACACATGCATACATATAAGTATTTATGCATTTTCGCATAACTGCCATATACTCATATGACTTTGTATGTGTGTTTGTGTGTGTGTAAGTTGTGCATTCATTGTCATGACTTGTTTTGCATGCTAATTGCCTTTTGGCCTAATGTGAGACAGTGTTTATGTGTCAGTGTGTTTGTGAATGTGTCTGTGTGGGTTTTTGGGTATAAAAATCGTTTAGTGTATTCATTTTCATTTTCATTTCTCGTTTTGCCCAATACTAAAAATGAAATTTGCAAATAAAATTCATTACGTTTATTACGCAATCATTAAAACATACCATACATACGAAATATAAACGCATAATGCAAAATATTTCAACTAATAATACAAATTATTTGTAATTTAAAGTTATAACATTTTACATTTTCCGTTTATTTTGTAGATATTGATATTGAAGAATTGCAAAGAGAATACAAATAAAGTTGCAATACAGAGACAAATGTATTGTATGAAAAACTCTTCATTATATGTTGAAGACTAAAATTTAAAGCTTAAATTTATAAATTTAAATTCAATAAACATTTTCGATAAAATTGTACAAAAATCAACAAATATTAAATCCTAGTTTCAGCATAGCAGAAGGTAAGGTCGTAGGCCATTTGAATGCATAAACTAATGAATCTCCAATTTCAAATATTAAACTTTTCAGGCTGTTTTGCTTTCAATTTCAATTTGCTTTCAAACAAATACATAAATGGAATGATTTTGGCTCGGAAGTATGCAAAATAATGCAAATGTTTTTTTTCCCCAAAGTCGAATATTTAGGCATAAATTACATAATTCAAGTGCTAGAGAATTTGAATTTGTTAGTCAGGCTTAATCGGATTAAATTGTTTGTCGCAATTGGAGCGATTTTTCACCACAATCCGCATTAAACTAACGAAATTTGATCAGTTTGCATACTTTTAGGCATTAAGCTTAATAGTTTAAGCATATTGTAATAAAAATCAAACATTATCATAAGACTTTCAATAGATAAAAGAGGATCGAGAATTAAATTGGATTCATTTTTAGCTCACAGTATATTTTTAACATAAGCCAGAAGACATTTTCTTGCATAAGTTGAGTAACAACCAGAGGCCCGGGGTTAACTTCGACCGCGTCGAATTTTGTATACCCTTGCAACTGTTTTGGTAATTCCTTCCTTACCCATAGCCATCAAAGTGTAAAAACGTTTTATCCAAAAAGTCTAATGTTTGCGAAAGAACGGCCTTCAATCTTAGCATAGGAAATAGAGAACTTTTTGATGAAAGTCACTGTTATCCACCTATCGTTTCTATGGGAGCTGTATGATATAGTCACCCGATCTTGACCAAATTTGGCACATTTATAGCTTCAATAAACTAACAATAGCTTAAAAAGTAACGAAGTTATTGAGAAAAGTCACTGTTCGTGACTTTGACGTTTGTATGGGAGCTATATGATATAGTCACCCGATCTTGATCAAATTTGGCACAATCATTAATAAGAACATAAAACTGACAAATACCAACTTTTATGACAATGGCTATAAAATTAATGAAGGTTTTGAGAAAGTCACTGTTTCGTGACTTTGACGTTTGTATGGGAGCTATATGATATAGTGGTCCGATCCGGCTGAATCCGAGATATACAATGCCTGCAGTATATAAAAGCCTACGTGCAAAATTTCAGCTCTCAAGGAAGCATCTCCGACCACATAAAGTAAATATATTCTTAATCAGCATGACGAGACGAGCTCAAATAGCCATGCCCGTCCGTCTGTTCGTCCGGATCAGCGCAAACTCCTCCTAGACCGTAAGAGCTACAAAGCTGAATTTTGCGTGGCATTAGGCATGTACATATATAGAGTACAGGTTGTATATCTCGGACTCAGCTGGATCGGAGCACTATATCATATAGCTTCCACACAAACGGCAAAGTCAGAAACAGTGACTTTTCTCAATAACTTCGTTATTTTCTTAGCTATTGTCGTGAAATTCAATATTGGTGAGTTTCGTACACCTATAAACGACTCTACTAAATTTGATCAGGTGACTATATCATATAGATCCCATAGCAACAATCGGTGGTAAACAGTGACTTTGATCAAAAGCTTCGTTATTTCCTAGGCTAAGATTGTGGGCCGTTCTTTCGCAAACATTATCCCTTTTGGAAAAAAATGTTTTTAGAATTTGATGGTTATGGGTAAGGAAAGAGTGACCAAAAAAGTTGCAAGGGTATACAAACTTTAAAGCGGTCGAAGTTGACCCCGGCCCGCTGGTTTAATTTTACAAAACCAAAATGTGTTAACAATTTATTCAAGTTTATACAAGGACAGGACTGCAGCAAAAATTTTAAATATATTTTGTACAGTTAATTGTAGATTGTAAGATCTTGTAGTAGAATTGTATTTTGAAATTGTAGGATACTTTTGGGAGCAAAAATAATGGCAGTTGCATAATTTACGGCGCACAACACATGATAATGTCTTTGACAATGATGTGGCGTTAAGAGAATGCGTGTGGCAATCAATGTTGGTTGATTGTGCTCCATGTGCATCCAGAAATATTCCCACCGAAAACCATTTCCACTGCTCCTCGTCCTCTACTGGCGCCACCGCCTGGTGTCCTAATAGCATTGTGCATATTTCATCATATTAAGTGCCAAAAACAACGCATAATCAACTTGTGCCCTACTGTGCCGCCTGTTTGACAATACCACATTTGTATTTTGTTGGTGTGGGTCGATGGGTGGGTCGTCATGGAATGGAACTATGCCTATTAAGGAAACATGCAATGCCCCCCAGATCCAGTCCTGGCAGCCACAACCACATCTATAGAAATGCACGAGAGCGTGCCTGAAGTGGAAAATTGAGAGTAGACAGCGGGAAACTGGCAGGGATCACAGATTTATCACAAGAGAGAGTGAGAGAGAGAGTTCACTTACTGTAAAATTTTCGCAAATTGAAATTTTGCCTCACATCAATTGCAACAACAACAACAACAAGGCTGCTTAACATCAGCATCAATTCTTCATTAACCCCAAAATCCCACCCGAACCGCACCATCCCCCATATCCACCATACACATTTGCAACCATGCTGCTTCTCATACAATTACTACCCGCTGCGTGCACTAATTATAACAGCCAAACAATTTTGTATTTTGGGGCTGGATTGGATGGATGGATGCTGTTGCTGCTGCTTTTGTTTATATGAGCGAACGAACTTTGTTTCTCTAGCGAATTTGAGCGATGAACGCTTAAAATTAGTTGCGTAAATATTTGCCAAAAATTTTGTTATTCAAGTATGTTAGGGTATACATAATCGGTAAGGGTGTTCTTTAAATTTCAAATATGGGTGAATCGCAAACAATTTGATAGTTATCAATGATATTATAAATACTTCATCACTTTTTTTGACATAAAATGACTAATATCCGCCTATGTATATATAGCACTCATCCAGGTGAAAATCAACATTTTAGGTTAAAAACTTAAGTCTAGCGCAATGCACTAATATACATTCTGTTCTCTATATTTTGTGATTCAAAACTGAATTCTCCAAAAAACTGTTGTAACAAAAAATTTTGTAAATGAAAGGACTGTATTGGCCCAATAGGCCATAGTAGGAGCCGCATTTTGAGCAAACCGTCAAAACACTAAGGGAGATAACTGAAGTTTTCCATGAAAAATTCAAAAAAAGCAACAAATATTCTTTAGTCATTTGTTTGTATTTGAATTATTTCAATATGGGTATGTATAGAGTATGTATTGGGTAGGCTATATAATTTGAAAACGTTTGCGGATATAACTGCTGTATTTACTCGAATAAGGTTATTTCATGCTCATTTGAGAAAAAAATATATATCATTATAAAGTGTTGGGTTAATTTCAAAACACATGAGTTTCAGTTTCAGAAAGAGTCCATATGAGATAGGCTTGGGTAGCTCATGAGTGAGTGAGCCAAAATGAATGGCTCACTGAACTGAGCCACTGAGCTGGTTCCTTCAATATGGCTCTTTTTGGCTCACTAGCTCATTTCGACTCAGTAGATCAGTTTTGCTCACTCACTCTAATGGCTTTCTTCTCAATTCTCGTTTAACTTATTATGCAATGTCGTTAATTAGCGAAATTTGGAATCATTTTGAGGACTTGGGAACGCAACAGACTAAATGCAAGATTTGCAAGTGTATTAAGGACAAGGCAATTTAAATGGCAATAAAAAACCAACAACTATTGAGACCGTTATTCGAGTGTAACGTATTTTACTTCACTATAGGATCATGAGCTATCAGCAAGTGAGCCAGTGAGCCAAATAAGTGAGTTGGCTCACTTCGGAAAAAAAGAATGAGTGAGCCAGTTCACATCGGTGAGCTGCTTTTACCCAAGTCTAATACGAGAGGATAAGTAAGCCTCTGCTTAATTTCCGAATAAAGGACTTTCAAGCGACTAAAAGATAAATTCTGCAAGTGCCATGGGAATCATATTCCTGGGCAAGTTCCTCAATCCTATGTCGATAATCATTTGTAGCATCCTGCGAATTTCGTGCACTCAATTTTCTTGAGAATGTAGCAAGGAAATTAATTTTTCTTTCTTCCCATCCAGTATACCCCGTATGCACATATGTATGTATGTAAATTTTAATTCTAAATAGTCTTATAATAGTTTTCATACCTCATAGATAATTTCTTCTCTTTTATACACTCAGAAAGCACATGCTACACAAGAAATTGATGGCTTGTAAAACTATACAGATTTCTATGTTAATAAAATGATTACTTTAATTTTTAACTAATGACGCTTATTTGCCAAAAATGGAGTAATGAAGTTTATTAGCCATACGAAGCCTTGGCTGTAAGCCATAGATTTTATACCCTTTCTTAAGAGGTACCATCATATCGAGCATTTATTAATATCACTTATTATTTTATTTTTTCACACATTTCGTTCGTAAACAAAAATCTATTTTCATTTTGATTGCATTTGGCATTGTGTGCATCTTAAAAGGTATGTGAATTTGTGATTTATTGCCCCAACAACTGAATGGACATAAAAATTAGCCTAGTCATAACTCGGGGGTACAGGGGCTGCTGGAGGTATGTAACTTGTGTTGGGTTTTACAATAAATTTCAACACGTGCCTCCAGTGCATTGGTCCAGGTGTTTACAATTACGTTTCTGCACATTGGTCAGGTGGTTGGCTATGGGTTCCTTGTACAGTAATTGAGAATGAAAAATAAAAGTTATGCCCAAGATAAACTATGGGCCAAAAATATCATAAACAAACAAATATGGGCAACATTTCTTTTTGTTTTGTATCCAAAAACAGAAATCTCAAATAAATGAAAATAAATTGACTGCGAAAAGATATTTGGTGAAAAAAATGATATACATACACATACATATGTACACCCTCATACGTACATATGTACTTAAATACAAAATAAACTTAAATGAAAGTGCACAACAAAATCAAGTGATCACTTTACATATATAATATACTATTAAGGAATTGCTTTTCATCTAACAAATGATAAGTTATGACAAATTATGATGAATATTTAATGCCCTGACTATCTGCAGCTTTGATTGATGAATAAAATTTTTCAATTACATATCAAACACCTAGAGAATAAACAAAAATGCAAAACACCAAAATGCATTGCTTCACAAACTGTAACTATTATTTATCTATGACTTATATATGTATTTCAAAATCAAGATATAAATTGCTTCGAATTTCAATGATTCTAATACCCTTAATTAAAAAATCAAAGAAAAGGTAATAAAATGATTTCCCAATTTAAGGCAATTTCGATCTTTGCGATTTCGATTTTTTATATGCAAGTGCCCTACGACTTGAATATTTTTGTTAAAATTAGTTTATTATATTGCTGTTTTTCAACAATCTCTAAACTACAGAAAATAATTTGTAGTTAGTTGTAGTTGTCTGCTCTGTCATTAACTAAAAATTATGCCATCAATCAGTGACCTAGGTCATTAAAAATGTTTATTAAACATTAATCAAATGAATTTTGATGATTAGTTTGTTTTTGCTTTTTTGTTATTCCGAGAATTATTATTCTTGTTTTTTGTAACCACATCCTAAATGATTTTCTATTCATTCTATAAAAAACAAAAATGATGTTACTCATTCTTATTATTGCACTCATTTTCCGGTGGCTGACATCATAGTACAATAAACCAGAAATGAAACAAAAGCGGGCAAACCCATATGCATAGTTATTGCCTTTATGGTTTGGAAAACCCCTTTTAGATTAGCACATGCCATAAATTCATTTTAGTCCGTCTAATCCTGCACACACACACACACACACACAATACATGCACACACTCATCTATAAGGACATTCGCATATTAGTTTAGACATTTGCTTATAACCTTCTGTGTGTTACCTTTTTGCATATTACATACGTACATACATATGTATGTATGGATGTGCAGACCGAGCTAAGGTAGATAGAGAATACAAGTATTTGCCTTTAAAATTTGCATGAAATGCAGTTATGAATTTATTTATGACTTTGTCTGCACACTCGGCATGTTTGTCTCTATCTTTATCCCTATCTTTCTCTCTGTCGCTCTGTATAATGTGTCTGGCCCTGGCATTGTTTATCTTGGCAGTTTTGCACAATGTCCTTAGAAATTTTGACTTCCTACTTTAACTCTCCTTTGTATAAATGTTTCAACACTTTTATTCTACGCATAGCATATACTGAAATTAACTAAAAACAAAAACAAAAAAGAGGAACTACAAATTTTCATTGTTTCAAATGACATTTTTGTAAGTGTGAAAGAATGAAATAGGTAAATTATTATTATAATATTCCTTGCTATTCTTTTAATTTCGATTCAAGATCAATTTTAATGTTTTTATTGAATTAAGGAAAATATAAATGTCAATGTCATTTATGTATCCATCTCTTAAGTAGTTTACAATTAGTTCGAAATTTTTCCTATAATTGTGGGTGGAAAGTTTATACTTTCAGTATTCTACAATATATTGGGCAATTGCTTTTCATTAATACTTATTATGAAATTTTTGAAATTCTCAATTTATTTGATTTAGTATTAGCATTAAATTTTAATGATAATTTTTTTAATAGCATGTTTCAAAGAAATTCTGTTTTTAATTTGGCGTCTATGACAAAATATCACTAAAATTTTACGATTTATACGTAGAGGCAAAATACAAAAATGTTTTCTGTTTGCTTTTTGCCTTTAGCTGTTGCGTTGGCTTCTCTTGTTGGGTGGTCCCAACACATATTCCATACGAATTCAACCAGCTTTCACCTCATTCCTTTCACCCCTTATACTAATATAAATTTAGCTTCAATTTTGGCGAATTGCTAAATCAAATGCCTTTTTGTTTACAAGAGAAAAGCACAGAGATAAATTGTCTAGAACCCCATCATTATCGTATTAAACAATTTGCTATTTTTTGGCTAGAAAATATTATTGTTGCAAAAAGAGATCAAGAATGCAAAAAAGAAAAACACACACAACATCCAAAGATTTTCCAAGGAAATTGATAGAGAATAATATCATTAAATAAAATGATTATGGAGATTGGAATAAATGGAATTATAATATTATTCATACATACTCAAACCTCGCTATTTCCCTTCTACCGTTTAGGTTTTTAATCCAACAAAAATTTAATGAATACGTCTGCAGTTTATGACAGGGGCAACGGTAGCTCATTAACATATTAAAAGATAAACTGAAAAATTATTCGTCAAGTAATCAGACAAAGAGAGTCGTAATACACAGTGAGATATACTTAGTGTCCAAGAGATAACAATAATATCAATTCACAGTCAAAATACAATATTTTTTAGTTAATTCTATGAAAAAGGAAGCATCTCTGATCATACAAAGTATACAAAGTATATATTCTAGGAAAAAGGAAGCATCTCTGATCATACAATGTATACAAAGTATATATTGTTGATCATCACGACGAATCGAGTTTATATAGCCATGTCCGTGCTTCCATCCACTTCACCCCAAGATTAATGGCTATTTTTCCGCGTTGGAATCTAACATTAACGTTTGTCCACATTGACGGCTGTGAGTAAGAGAGGGTAACTAAAAACATTCATTCAAATTCGGCACTAGTTTAAGCGTCGAACAATTTCGAATGAATTTTTGACTTATAGGCTTGTTTTTCAGCGTTGAAAACGTGGTATGGCATTACAGTTTTAAAATGATTAGCAATGCTTGATAATGCCCCAATGAATGACCTTAAACCTGCTCAATCAAAGGATTTAGATTATCATAATTACTTTCGATCAGACTCTTTTTGATCAATAGCCATTGAAACCTAGATAAATGATATACCTTCATATCTGTTTGGAAAATAGCTTCATTATTTCTCTCTGTGTAAAATTTTGTGTTATTATTTATTGTAGATAAAAACTAAAAGTGACGACGACAACAACAATCATTTTCGCTTTCTCTCTCCCTCTCTGATGAGATCGACAGCAAGTGCATTTGCCAAAGGAACTAGATAAAGAAAGAGCCGAAGCATTATCAAAACTTTGGGACTGATAAAAAACTGAAAAAGTGTATGACACAGACAGGAAAGGGGTTGTTCGAATGAGGGTGGGGGTTTGTCTTCTATGTATGTACATGTAGATATGTTGTTTATTTGGAAAAAAGTATTGCTTTAGCTCTACCTTCAAAAAGTATTCAACAGCGTCGACGAAGACGACGTCGTTTCTTCGCGCTGCCTTTGCTGCTCTGCTGGTCCGCTGCACTCTGTTCTGCTCCCAAGGGAAGGTTCTCGGATTCGAGTTCGGGTTCTCTGGGATCAGTCTTGGAACGGGCGTTTGACAGGCAACAGGCTGATCGCGGCAACAATATTTGTTGATATCGAAAGTTTGCATGAAAATTTTTTGCACGCAACTTTAACTTTTTGTTTTGGTGGTAAAGTGGAAAAAATTTAAAAATTCATGAATTATTTGTACAAAAAGCAAAGCACAACAAAAAGAAAACAAATACGATATAAATATATGTATCTCTATTTTGTAGGTGGTTGTAGTTGTTGCACAGTTTTATAATTTATGCCGCATTTAAATAATGCTAATTAAGAACAACTTAAAACAAATTAATTTTACGCATTAATAACAAATAAACAACTGCTGTAAAGTAAAGAGGTCAGACTAAAAGTCGTATAATTAATGCGCAAATCATAAAAAAATAACCGAAAAAAAGAAAACCAAAAGAAAAAATAAAAACTAGCAACATTTATTTAACCATTTAAATAACCATTATGAGAGATACAACAAAAAGAAGAAAACTGCGCATTCAAATTGAGAGCCAATTTAAATTTCACACAAATAAATATACATACATATGTACATATATATGTATGTTGTATACACGTACATATGTATATTTAGTTTACTATTTATAAATTGCTTTTGTTGTTGTTCCTATAAATACGTGTGCACAAATTTTGCATGGTGTTTTTGGTGTAAAAGCGATTACAGTCGGACAAGTGATGAATGAATAGCACCATATCAATTATGTATATGTATATGATTGTATATATGTATATATATGGATATATATATATATATAGAAAGAGGGGACCAACATCCACGCAGAAAGTGAGCGTGAACAGCTGATTATGGTTTTGGTACAGAGAGCAAAGGAAGAGTCAATAAGATACTACAAGATTTAATCAGCTGATTTCTATCTTATACTTACTCTTTCATTTCAATTCAAATTCAATCAGTTTTACTTTCTACGGAATGGGAGAGAGACAGCCTAAGGTTGAGAGTGTGAACAGCTGTGATTTGTATATTTTAGTTTTGCTTTTATATTTTATATTGCACACAATAGGATAAAAATTTCAATTGTATCTTCTCTTATGTGTGTAAATACATATCTCCAGTATACATTTACATATATAAGCCGATTGCTTTTACTATATAGAATGGTAGAGCTACTCAGAACACAAAATGATAAATAGAAGAATTGTATCTTTTCGATTTCATTAGTTTAAATTTAAATTGTATCCTATTGTTCTATTAATTCGATTGGTTTCGCTTGATAGACGTAAGTGATGTTTTGTTTTAACGTTTGTTTTTGTAACTAATCGAAGTTTTACCCAGAAGTTTTATATCTTTCATACATTTTATTATTTTCACTTTCTGTTACCTACTGCAGATTCAGATATGTATATTCTATTGTATCTCATTTAGTTTTACTATACTTTCCATAGACAGATACTCAGAGAGTGCCAATAGCTAATTTGCATTTTGTCGCTTGCTTAAACTTTTTGTAGTATCTTGCCAGCGTGAAAATCGTAAGAGAAAAACTGCTGGGACCCTGCTTGTTAGTTCTCTGATTGTTGGTTTCTTCTTTAAGTTATATTCTGTTTCGTTTAGTTCTCGCACTCTTATACAATAAGAAATGTGTACGAGTCAGTAAGTGGTGTGTGTGTGTGTGAGGGCGAAAAATTTGAAGATTGTTCATTTATCATTTTACATTTTATGCTTAGTTGAGGATTTTGTTCTTTTCACTTTTACCCTTAAACAGAGTCCATTGATTTGCCGCATAAAATACATCGATGGTATAGTTACTTAATTTATTTCATAAAATATCTTGAAATAGGCGAAAGATGTCTATACGTTAGTATTTAGTATATACTAGAACGATCCCCCGCCAGGTAAAACGTTTAATCGAATAGCGTATGCATTTCATTTTTATACCCTTGCAAAAAGGGTGTATTACTTTTGGTCAGAACTCTGCAACGCATAGAAGGAAGCAACTCCGACCATATAAAGGATATATATTCTTCATCAGCACGACGAGACGAATTCAAATAGTCATGTCCGTCCGTCCGTCTGGAGCGACGCGAACTTCTCCTAGACCGTTAGAGCTACATAGCTGAAATTTTGCACTAGGCTTGTATATACTGCAGGGGTTGTACATATATCTCGGATTCAGCCGGATCGGACCACTATATCATATAACTCCCATACAAACGGCAAAGTCAGTCTGTTAATGACTGTGCCGAATTTGATAAAGATCGGGTGACTATATCATATAGCTCCCATAGGAACGATCGGTAGAAAACAGTGACTTTGATTAATATCTTTGTTATTTTCTATGCCAAGATTGTAGGCCGTTCTTTCGCAAACATTAGCCCTTTTAGATAAAACGTTTTTACCTTTGATGGCAAGGAAAGAGTTACCAAAAAAGTTGTAAGGGTATATGTACAAACTTTGACGAGGTTGAAGTTAGCCCCGGCCCTCTGGTTTGATAATAGAATTTACTATACGAAATAAATTATTAAACAAAAACAATTTTAAATTAAATTTCATTTTGAAATTAGCTTCTGTAGTTAATATCAAAGAAAATGTAATAAAGCAAAAGGAAATTTAAATTGTGGGTACTTTTTGGAATTTTATGAGTTTCCATTGTTAGCTTATTATGTCATAAGTCCATAAATAAGCGGGTAATAAAGATATACATATATACATATTAAAAGTATTTGTGTTGGTAGGGGGCGTGTGCGTGTGACGCCCGAAATCGGATTATAGCTACTACTTGTATAATCGTATATAGGTGCAAACACATTGAACGAGTCATTCGTCATCCATGCAATGCTTAATCAGCCAATCATAAATTCTTAAAGCGCTCCATCAGTGTGAGAACTTGATGATTTTCGGCAATAATAGTAAGGGTACTGCCTACATTTTTCAAAATTTATCACATGACAAGGTTTTTTTTAACTGGTTCGTCCAGAGGGGAGAAAAAGTTTGCTGAAATGATATTTTAGCCCAAAAGACAGAAAATGAATGAAATGAATTTAATAGATAAATATCTTTCGAAACTAGCAAAAACAGAATTGCCATTCTTTTGAAAAAAATGACAATATAAAAAACTTGCCTAGTAAAAAGTAAATATATTCAAGTCAATTAAGTCTATCTACATACGTACATGTATAAGCAATTTTAGATGTATAAACCAACCATCATTGCAGCTTCTAATTTTTAAGGGGAAAGTCAATTTTTTGAACTTACCACATATTCGTTTTCTTTCGGTCTAAGTAATCCAGTTCTTAATGCTTGACCTTCACAATTTAAAATTTCAAGTTTATTCCCACCGTAAGAAATAGATAGACCAAATATTAAGAATTGTTTTTCTAACATTATACCGATTTATATTTGTTACCAAAGAATACTAAGCAGTTCCAAAAGAAAAAAGATCTCATAAAATACACATTTCAATCAATCAATGGGCTTCGTGGTCGCTGTATAGGTATTTGTTTTTATATCCTTTCCCATTAAATTTGGCTCAAATGCATTGACATCGGCCTCAAAGTCCTTGCGCTGAATAGAAGTTGACCAATATTCGGGTTTTAAATCAAAACGAAAAATAAAAACAATACTCACCCCTTCCACATTGGTACTGCGATATTCCGCTTCGGCTTGCAGGAAGGCGCTCACAGAATCGTTTACTTCAGATTTATTTTTACTAGCAAAATGGTTAACAATATCTTCCGTTACGCCAGAGCGACGCCTTCGTCCTTTGCCCTCTGATGGTGCACGTCGACTTCGATCCCTGCTCGGTTGACTGTGAGTACGTGACAATTTGCGATCTTTTGACTGATCTTTAGATGGTTTCTCCAAATCACTACGATTGGCACTCGTATTTGCAGAATGATTCTTACGTATCTCTGAGCGTTCATAATCGATGCGTAGCTTTATAGCTTCTAAAATCGATATGGGATCAATGGGCTCGGGTTTGCTGGGTAAATTACTGCAGAAAGCTATCTCAAAGGCGTATGCATTAAAGTCCTCTTTACCATCAAGAGTTCCCTGTATGACGCCGGGACAAGTGTGATCTTTGACCAGAATGTCAAAAAACAGAGATTCGGTTCGTTGAACGAAACGTTCTTCGGCTAAGAATTGGACAATTATAGTGCGAATAGATAATTTAACTCATAGATACTTACGTGTCATATCGTTTAAATTTATCTGGGATTTAGAACGTTCCTCCTATAAAAATCGATTAACTTTAAAGGCAAAACTCGCTGGCAATTTTTTTTTGTTTTCACTCACAATAAATTTCGACATTTCGAATGTTCGTGGGGAACGTGATCCTCTTGGTGATGAAGTTGCTGACGGACACATAGAGCTTTGTGCTGGGAGACTTTTGATTCATCGCCATCGGCGATTGAAACTGTGGCCCCTGCGACTGAACTGGTTGTGTGCAACATCGCGATCCTGTTGACGTCTTTGGGCGTGGCGTCGATGTTGCACAACTCCGAAAAAGTTACCTGGGGCTGACACTGGGACCGGGGCATTTGGCATTGTTTTTGTTGTTTCGACGGCATCGGTAACTGCATGTAGCTCGTCTCATCAAACGACTTATTATCAGACTGAGCAAGGAATGGAAAACCTTAATTCGGCAAAAGAGAAAAAAAGGGGATTTAAGGAGTAGGAGTAGCTGCACTTACCCGCAAGCTTTGTTGAGTCATCTTTGGCGTACCCATGATCCTTTGACTACAACTGTTCGATGGTGTTGGCGGTTGCATCATCTACATATACATATATATACAGAAGAGGCAAAATTACGCCCCAAATATACTGTAATTGAAGAAATAGAATTGAGCTAACAGCACTTACCCTTTTCGATGGCGGCTTGTGTGTTGCATTGCATCGTTGATTGTTTGTTGCTGTTGGTCCTGGTGTTGGTATTGCTGTTGCGTCTCCCAGCGATGGTGGTCGATAGGGGTGTGCTTGTGGCATGCAACTTCTGTTCGCGAGCGGACGTTGAATGCAATTTGTATCTGGTAGCCATGGCGACTCTTGACCTATCATTGTGCTATTGAGATGTGGTTCCTAGTGCAAAAGAAATTTGAAATGGCATGCAAATAGATTGAATTGATTACATTGATGATGGGGCGGTTGAGCTTACAAATCGATTAAAACTCTCATTATTGTTTGAACAGTGTTGCTGCTGCTGTTGCTGTTGTTGCTGCTGCTGATGATGAATATGATGATGTTGTTGCTGCTGAAAATGATAATATTGCGGTTGTTGTTGCTGATATTGTTGCAGTTGTTTCGCTTGTTGCTGACAACAAAGATGTTGCGGCTGCTGTTGGTAATATTGTTGTTGTAGTTGTTGCTGCTGCTGCTGCCAGTTGCCATAGTTGATACCCAAATTGGTACTTTCGTTGTTTCCACTGCAGCAAGTTGTATTGTTTAAACTGGTCTGCTGATCGTGGCCTTGGCTCATCTGGAATGGAGACCCACCAGGAGCATTGCCCAAACGCTATAGATAAAATGGTATTGTAAAAATATATATTAATTTCAATGGAATAAGAACTGGATTTCAGCTAACTGAAATTGAGCCAATTGATTTGTGAACATGAAATTGCAGTTAAATAGATTATATTAACTAACTACATAGTTATAGTCCCAGAATTTAATTGGCCACAAATTATCTTGTTTAACATTTTATACTGCGACTTCCCCTACTAAAGTTTTTTATAGACTACATTTCTTTAAACGATTACTCACAGGCATTCGATTAACGGGCATTTTGGATTGCCTTTGTTGTTTTTGCTGTTGTTGTGACACTACTTCGTTTAAGGGTGTTGCTCTTGCTTGTTCTCCTTCTATGACCGATTGCTATTTTTATGGTAATTCGAATTATACACCGTAAAATCAAAAAAAATTTTGCACACTCGCAATCTTCTCAATACTCACATTGACGCTCGGACTCTCAGGTGAGCACTGCAAAATGCATATATAGGATAGATTATAGCTTATTTGGGGATGGTAT
Organism: Drosophila equinoxialis; assembly: GCA_018150345.1. Taxonomy (NCBI): domain Eukaryota; kingdom Metazoa; phylum Arthropoda; class Insecta; order Diptera; family Drosophilidae; genus Drosophila; species Drosophila equinoxialis. The sequence goes on from JAECWI010000112.1 coordinate 576,074, forward strand.
CGAGGGGAAGACTTACGAAATTGAACATGCCATGTTGACATTCGCGTGTTGTGGACGCAGGTGGAGCACTCCGTGAACGTGTAACATGACGATCATGTGATGGCTGTGTGAAACATGATTGATTAAATGCTTTAGCCTCTTGTGAGAGGGGGTTCTGCTGTTGTTGCATGGTTAGCTTTTGCATGTTGTCGCATATTGGTAATTGAGTGGGAATTGATTGTGAATGTATCATCTGCAGCGTTTCTTGCATTGGCATCTGTTGGCTGTTATTGCTTCGATACTGGTGTAAACTGTAAGGCTATTACAACAACATGAATGAATTAATTATAATTAATAACTATGGGTATAAGAAATCACAAAACATAATTCAAGTAAGCAAGGTGTGTGTTAACAGGGAGTAAAACGAAATATTAACATACATTCCAGACCTAGCGAACTTATTAAAGTTGAATGATAGACGGAATAACCACTTAAAATGACATTTCAACAAAACAAAAAAATTTTGTTTTGTATATTTTAAAGTAAATTTATTATAAAAACGAAGGCATTTATTTTCATTCCCTTGGAAGATAAAATATAAATGACAATCTTTAAAGTAAAAAATAAGAAGGCGCATAGCAATTTTTTTTTTTTCAATAAATATTTCAATAAATGTTTAGTCGCTCCAAACTTATTTTTCAGGACTTCGCGCCTATGACATCCCCCGGAATCAAATAACTGGACGCAAATAGCTGGTTTTATAGAATAACATTTAACCTAGATATTTTCTCTATATTCTTGCATATTTTCTGGTTTATATCCAGCAGTTATATTCTTTAATATTCCCTAAAGATGTTCTATTAAGTTTAAGTACGGGGACTGAGATAGCGCCTCCAAAACATTAACTTTGCTTTCTACAGGTTATTGATGTTTTGACCTTATTTTTGAGCTTTTACGATGAAAAGAATGGGTTTTTTCCGCTTCCATTATGATGATCTGTTCGAATTTTGACGTTGTGACGCGTTTTGGACCTCTATTTTCTTGCTTGTATTCACAATGAATAGCGGAAAGCTCTTTTTACTTTTGAGCAATTCATTGATTTGGCAATTGAACGAACAGAATTTCTTAGTTTTTTTATAATTTCCCTTTCTTTCTCTTGGGAGTGCGTGCCACACACTGAAAATATACGGAGCGTTTCTTTTTTTTTTTCAACCGAAAAACGAGTTAGTTTTTCTATGAAGCATGTAGAAGAAAAAATTTCGCGAAAATATGTGTCGAAATGTTTGAAAGTAATAGTTGAACTATCCCACATTCTTAAACACTGATTTTCAGGTCGGATAATTTGTCCGACGTTGAAACCAGAGATTTCAAAATCAAATGAAGTAAGTAAGTCGTCTCGCCGACTTAGGTATACCATACACCAGTAAAGCAAATATTTTAAATTTATTAAACAAATGCATTTTCACATGCTTTTTATTACAAGCATATCTTAGAATCTCCCTCACTCAAGTATACGAGCACCCTAGCGCCCCCACCAGCCAACGGCCAACTACGGCCTTATGGAAAAACGTTTATATGCATAACTTGGTTGTTTTTTGTCCGATTTTGATCAAATTTGGTGTTTTGCTGGGTATTAGTATCGTGAGATAATCGAGTTTTCCCAAATTACGGGGGCGAAAAGGGGCGTGGCAAAATCGTTGCATATACAATATATGCGCATTTATTAAACAAATACACATACAATATTTGGTGTCTCTAGCTATTATAGTCTTTAAGAAAATCAAATTTGTTTAAATTTCGTGGGCGGAGGGGGGCGTGGCAAAAATTTGAAATAAACTTGACCACCGTAGGTAATACACGAGTCTACGTACCAAATTTGGTGACTCTAGCTCTTATAGTCTCTGAGATCTACGTGTTCATACGGACAGACGGACGGACGGACGGACGGACGGACGGACGGCCGGACGGACATGTCTATATCGACTCGGCTGTTAATACTGATCAAGAATATATATACTTTATGGGGTCGGAAAAGCTTCCTTCTGACTGTTACATACATTTTGGCGACTTTAATATACCATTTCACCCTAGGGGTGTATGGTATAAAAAGGTGGCCGTTTCTATAATTTCTTCCAACACTTTATGTTGCAGAGCAAGTTTTGAAACTTTGAAACTTTTAGCGAAAGAAAATTTTTTTTTCAGCCATCGAAAAAAAAACCAAAGGGCCGGGCCTAACTTACCTAACTCTTAACATAGAAAAAATACAAAGTTATTGACAAAAGTCACTGTTTTCGACCGATCGTTTCTATGGGAGATATATGATAAAGTCACCCGATCTTTATTAAATTTGGCAGTTGCTTATATAAATTTCACGACAAATTTCTATGGGAGCTATATGATATAGTGGTCCGATCCGACTGAATCCGAAATATACCGCCCCTGCAGTATACATATACAAGCCTACATGCGAAATTTTAATTCTGTAGCTCCAACGGTCTAGGAGGAGTATGCGTTGATCCAGACGGACGGACAGACGGACGGACGGACATGGCTATTTGAACTCGTCTTGTCGTGCTGATCAAGAATATATATACTTTACATATATAGTCGGAGATGCTTCCACTTGCACACTTCTGACCAAAATTAATATAGCCTTTTTTGCAAGGGTATAAAAATTGTTAAAAAAAAATGATCAAGTTATTCTTCGACTTTAAATAGAAATTACGTACATGATAATATATCAGAGCGTTCTAAGGAAATTTTAATATACAGTTTAGATTGTTGATCGTAACCTTAATATTCTTCCTATTGAAAGATACATTATTTAGTCATCGATTCATCGAAATCGATGATGATATATGATATATGATCATACATTGGTTGCATTCGCCGTTTAGCTTACCGTTTCTTGTATGAATACTGAAGATGATGGTGCATTCTGTGCCCTGTCCCGTGTGATACAACGATTGCTTGCTCGGTGTTGCAACGATCTCCCTGATTGTTCCAGGGATAATTGTCGATTGTTATATGCTTCATTTACACATGTACAATGTGTAACAGGATGGACATCAACCACCTGTAAACTCTCGGAATCCGCTAGAAATTCAGTACAGCGATTGCGCTGTGCAGCCGCTCTCTGGTCTTGCTGATATCCTAACAGTCGGCCAAGTAAAGTAAGCAGCTCATCGGACAGGAGCACAGAATTTCTAATAACGAAATGGGATTCTAATATTTGAAACAATTTCTTAGATAGTTTTTTTTTTACTTACATACACTCTAAGCCGTTTGCTGGCAGTTTTGTGTGCGAAACTTAGCGAAAATGATATTTGGATAAAGATATATAAGATTTTACAAAACACACACACAAAGTTTTCTTTAGTTCTTTGGACAAGAGGCCAAAGGGGTCTTGTAAAGGTTAAATGCAAAATATTAAAATTATTGCACTAACCCTGACAAATTCGTATTAACATTTTATCGAAAAACTGTGCAAAAATTTGTAATTAAATGTGTTTTTGGTTTCTTATTTTTTGTTCTTTAAATAAGGAATCTTTTGCCGAATCTTATAAAACAGAATGTTATGTTGAATATATACATATATGTATATAGAACAAATAAACCAAAACACCAATGACAAGGCTTACTTGAAGTGTTATGAAATACAAATACGCAAAATGTTACAGATAAGGTGTTTGAGTGTTCGATATGAAACATTAAGTGGATGAGATTGAATCTAAGACACTAAACTACATGGATATGGGGACAAGTCAAGAAACTTTCAGAAACTAACATATTCAAGGAATTAAATCTTAAATTGCAAATGAATTGTATGATATTTCATTTTATTTTCTGATCCTCGATTTTGTCCGTCCGACCTTGCAATAATGAAATAAAATTTTAAAAGAGAGATAATTCCTATCTATAGTTGATTCTTCGAAATCGATTTTTAAGAGTGATAAGAAACCACAGAAGTGCATTAGAATTCCTTGATAAAAAAAAAAATAAATAAGTTACTGAAAAAAGCGGTCGATTTATACATTTTTGAAGTCATAGTGAACTTAGATTTGGTTTTCAAGTTGATAATGCATTAATTCTTGTACATTTTATTGGACACACAAAATAAATATCAATTTTAAGTTGATTTAGTTTTTTACTGTTTATTTTATTTAGTTGCTAATCATGATTATAAAAGAGGTACTTTAATTGCATTGCTTTTGTTCTTAGAATCTAATCAGACTAATCATATTGAGCTTTAAACAGTTTGCGAGTCTACTTATTAGCCATCAAACTTTCAAATGCTACCTGTTCAAATCGAAATGAATCGATTTGAATCGAATCGTATAGAATCGAATGGAATTCTCTTTATGTATCTTGGCAATGTTCATTAAGCAAACGCTGCAATTCCAAATCCACAAAGGCCAAATCGTTTGTCTCTGTTGCATCCGTAGCAGTAGATACCCTTGAGCAATTGTCATGCCAAATGGAAATGGGGGTTAAGGGTGAAGAGGGTGAGAGAGTAGAAGCATCATCATCGCCATCATCCAACGCCGGGCTTCGATATCTAGGCAATAGCTTGGCAAGCTTTGTGAGAAATGTGGGTGTGGCATGGATATTGCGCGTGAAATCCAATTCATGCAAACTTGTCGCCTGGCTGGCAATGAATGGTAGCAAAGCATGCGCCACTTGCGGCTGCTGTGGCAGCCACTTGATGCTGCCATCCATGGCATCATAGTGCACCGTCAGCTGTGAATGCCAGGCAAGCCGATGCAGGCGCACCGCTCCTGTCTGTGCCCCCGAAAGTAAGAGACGGGGCAGGCTAGCATCGAGTTGACATTGCAAATGTAGTCCCACAATTTGACAGCCATGCAATGCCTGCAGGCAGGCAGAGATGATGTTGGTGGCTGCTTCGTTTCCAGCTGCATTTGCTTTGTCATCGGCAGGCAGAGTAGCAGACGGAGTAGCAGATTCTGTGGAAGCTGAACAACAACACAGAAAGCCTGTCAATTGCCGCAGCTGTGGCAATTGGTGAATCTCCATGGCTGTGGCACGCACAATGCACGCTGGCAATTTTAGCGTTTGCAATGTTTGTCCATATTTGATGTTAGTCCACGAGTAGTCGTCGTCGTTGTCGTCAACGAAGTTGTATCTGTAGTCACAGCGATTTCCATGCCCATTATGATTTCGACTACCTTTCGTGTGTAATTCAAACACAGTCAGTTGCTTTAGTTGGTCAAAAAGAATGCCGAGATCCGCAGGCTTGAGTCCCACACCCCAACCCAATTGCAGGTGGACAATGTTGATGCAAATTTCGGGCAATTGCCGCAATAGCAACGAATCGCACTCCCTAAAGCTCATCTTCAACATGCGAGGCAAACATTGTCTGTTGCCTCGTATCCGGCTTAACCAGTCCAGGCACACCTCACTACAGCTGCCATGGAGATTGAGCAGAGCCTGCGTCCGGTTTGCCATATGATCCAACAGTTGACTCTGTTCTCTGCCGCTTAGTAACTTTAATTGCTCCTCTTCGTGATAGTGATGCCAATCGAATTGTTTGCCATATTTCCGTTTCCAAATATCTAGTACCAAATGTCCAAGTCTCGCATCCCCCAGTTGAAGTAGAACAAATTGGTCTCGAATCGAGAGTTCGCCGCATATTAGTAGCAGGCAATCATCATTTAGCATTGTCAGTCTCATGACTGTGGATTCGTGGTTTATTTTTCTGCTCTACTCTCTATCGCTATCTCTTCTGTATGATTAGTTATCTGTTTTTAGCTGTATCCAAAAAAGACTCTCAGTATCGTCCTCGATGAGTGAACTGCATCAACCTACTGCAAAACCGACGCGAGTTGAACGCAATTCGAACCCCCGGCTTGGAATCACTGTTTCTCTTGCAGTTCATGCGTACATAAGCGTCACTGCGACACTGCCACCACTACCACCTACCATACCACCACACCGCCACCACCACCACGACTACCACCACCACTGGCAACAGACTAATAATACTTACAGATCGCATTACAAACTGACTGATACAGTGATTACAGCAAATTTTTATCCAAATTAAATGATTTCACTATTATTATTGAAGCAAACTTAGTAGATTGAAATCTCTCTAAGCAAATGTTCTTTCGAATTTCTAGAATATTTACATCTGCTTGTAAATTACTTAATTTTCTGCTACCCTTGCACCACTGTGAATTGACTTTGGTGGTAGTCGCTGTGAAGAATACAAATGCCATGTCAACCCCTACCTACTGCCCGGTCTAAGAACATCAGCTCAAAGTCCGCTCAGAGAAGAGAGGGAAGACAATGAAGAGAGCGAAAGCAAGAGAACGTTAGCATATGTGTGGGGGGTAACCAGCAGGGTGACGGTTTCAACTGAGTTGAGTTTTCCCATTTCCCTTCTCTATTGGAAATGTATAGTTGGTGAACCGCTTGGCGATTGTCTTTCAGTTATCGCCGACTGAGCGGCATTGGTTATTTTTAAACAAAAATATCAAAGAAGCTAACTTCGGCAATGTCGAAGTTTTTATACCCTTGCAGTCCTTGGCAATCATTTTTTTAGTTTTTGAAATTTCTTTCCTTGCAACTCAATTCATCAATACACAAACAAAACATTCAAATTATTTCTCTTTTTACTACAAATTTTTCTTCCATCATTCCGTAAGCAAAGCACAACACGCATACACATACATACAGTTCGTGTAGCGCTACGTCTGTGTGTGTGTATGCATGTGCTCTGTTTGATTTGCTGATGACGTAGAACCGATTTGTATTGACTGTAACTTGTGTTCTATTTATCCGATCACATTCAAATTTTGGGATCTGAGATTTTATATCAAATTCTATTATATTGGTAAATTTCATGGGGATACTCCAAATTTTGCAAAAATTTTTGCTCTAGAGCTATATGATATAGTGGTCCGATCCTTACGATTTTCATACTTTATTATCTCCCGGCTAAAAGTAGCCCAAATATGAAATTTCATTCCGATAGCTCTTAAGATGCCAGCGTGAAGTTGATTTGCACAGACGGACGGACGGACGGACGGACGGACGGACGGACGGACGGACGGACGGACGGACGGACGGACGGACGGACGGACAGACGGACATGGCTATATCGACTCAGCTTCTCATGCTGATCAAGAATATATATACTTTATGGGGTCGGAAACGTCTCCTTCTGTGCGTTACAAACATCTGACCAATTTTATAATACCCTCTGCAAGGGTATAAAAATGAAAAGAACAACATACAATAATTGATAACATGTGGTACAAAGACACAAAGAGTATGTAGTTGAAGTTCAGTAGTATGCTTGCTACTGGATAGGAATGCCAAGATGGATGATAAAGTAAGTGAGTGGGATCATAAACAAATCATATGTCCGTTGGACATTGATATTCGAAAGGGTGATCGAAAAACTACCAAGCATGATGTAGTGGCTTTCAGAGTTATTTTTCTTCTAAATGCATGTATGATTCACAACTAGTTAAAGTTTGACAGTCTACAACATTTCCATTATGGCTTAATCCTCAAATGAGAGACGTAGGATTTATGTTTCGGATCTACTTTAAGCTTGAATTACAATTGTGATTAATAACTGGAATAAACATATCAAACGAAGGGAACTTTGTTATTAAGGTCGCACAATAAATGTAATCATTGGGGATCCTGACACCCCCGAAATGTCATTAATTTGAATTTTTATACCCTTGCAAAAAGGGTATATTAATTCTGGTCAGAAGTGTGCAACGCATAGAAGGAAGCATCTCCGACCATATAAAGTATATATATTCTTGATCAGGACGACAGAGCTGAAATTTTGCACATAGGCTTGTATATACTGCAGGGGTTGTATATCTCGGATTCAGCAGGATCGGACCACTATATCATATAGCTCCCATACAAACGACAAAGTCACGAACAGTGACTTTTCTCAATAACTTCGTTATTTTCTCAGGTATTGTCGTGAACTTTAATATAAGTGAGTTCATTATAGCTATAAGCGACTGTGCCAAATTTGGTCACGATTGGGTAACTATATCATATAGCTCCCATAGGAATGATCGGTGGAAAACAGTGACTTTGATCAATATCTTCTTTATTTCCTATGTTAAGATTGTGGGCAGTTCTTTCGCAAAAAATAAGACTTTTTAGATAAAACGTTTATCCACTTTGACGGCTATAAGTGAGGAATTTTTTGATTTTTTGATTGGACTCTTCCTAGAATTGTATTCTAGATCCGTTCATGCCAGGAGCAATGCTTGTTAATATGGGAACACACTTGCGTAGATCACGAATCTCTTATTTGGCTGTGGGTTTTGCCAGAGTTGTCGTGTGTGTAGGATAGGGTCTGGCACAAAAAAAAAACCAAAAAAGTTATCGATGATAGAAAGAGGATTCAAGTTTCCTGCATTATCAATTGAAGCAGTCGCCGCTCACCCGCAGCGAGAATAAGGAGGCCAATTGTCTCTTATCTTGTAATTCGTGTCGGCATGAATTCAGATGTCATCTGAAGAAATTGCCGAACTATGTTGTCCACTTAGCGTAAATCAACACCTGCATCTAGAATCTAGTAACTAGATTCAACTGTCATTGATTCAGTTCTCTCAATCTGGTTATCAGATAAGTAATTACTATAATTTTTCTGGTTTTTAAAGGCAAAATTTTCAGTAATGGCTACCAGAAGCAATAAATGTCCATTTGGTGAGCGTATTATCCGCTTGAATCTAACAGCAACATCGAACATATCGATGGCAAGGCACGATCAGAGCCATAATGATAATGACGCAGAGCGGGCTCGCGGTGAAATTAATAACAACACTTGTAGCCACTGTTTTCTTCACTTTGGAATTGTTTCATTATTTTGCCTTTTGTTTGCATTGGTCTGGCTTATTTTTATGAGTTTGGATTTCTATGACTGTACGCCCGAGGAGCGTTTCGCTCGTCGCCATCTAGCGTATGTCTCAAGGGAAGAGCGTCAGCGTTTAGGTGGTCGGCTAAGGCTATCGCCGCTGGAGGAGAAGGCTAATTTCCGTTTGATGAATGGCCTAAAATTGGACAATCAATCGCATCAAATTTGGCGTAACTATGAGCCATATTCGCATTTACTTAATACTTACAATATCAGCGAAACGAAACTATATAGTCTACTGCGGACTATGCCCAAGGGTGGTCTACTCCATGTTCACGATTCGGGAATGCTGAATACCAAATTGCTAGTGGAGCTAATCGAACGCGATGATCTTTGGACATGTGTAGGCATGGATAGTAGGTTCGAAGATTTCCGTTTCTCGTTAAAACTTCCGCCCCAAATTGAGTCTCAAAACGATTACAAGTGCACTTGGATGCTTATGAGTCAATTTAAGCAGCGTGAAAATCAAACTGGGATTGAGGAAAGACTAAAGTCGAGTCTGTCAATGAATCATCATAGTTTCATGAACTCGACACATTTGGCTAGACATTTAAGGCGGGCACATCGTTTAGTTTATGGTCTAATAACATTTCGTCCAGTGTGGCGAAATTTTTTGTTTAACATGTTGGAGGATTTCTATACAGATGGCGTGACCTATGTGGAATTACGCTCATCTCTGCCAGTTGTGAGTAGAACTCTAAATTTGACAAGAACTTAATGTTAAGCTCCTTTAATTCTAACAGCTATATGATCTGGAGGGCAATAATTATTCACTATTAGATACGGCCCATTCGTTGGCTACAGCAGCAAAAATTTTCAAATCGACTTACCCCAATTTTATAGACCTCAAATTAATCTATGCTCCACTGAGAGAGTCCAATGATAATCGCTTGGATGAATATATAGAAAATGTTCGGATATTGAAGGTCTGTTTTTATTCGCTTGTAATAATCCATTTTCTTTTGTATATTATTACGCAATGTGTTTTTTCTTTTGTAGAAACAATTCCCCAATTTAATCATCGGCTTTGACCTACTCTCACTGGGTAATGAATGTGATTTACCGCAATTGTCACAATTGAGACAACTTTTACATATTAGTAAGGAAATTGATTTCTATTTTCATGCCGGTGAATCACGTTGTAAGGATATGGCCAAAACAAATGAGAATCTACTCGATGCTCTATTGATGGGTAGCAAACGCATTGGCAATGCCCTCAATTTGCCACTGCATCCGGAAATCTTAAAAACAATGAGACAATCGAATGTGGCCATTGAGATAAATCCACTCTCAAATCATTATCTACAGTATGTCAATGATTTTCGTCAACATCCGGCAGCGTATTTAATTGCCGCTGGTTTTCCCATTGTCGTGGGTTCTGATTATCCATATTTTTGGAATGCCTCGCCACTGACATCGGATTTCTATGTGACATTCGTTGGCATTGCCAGTGGCCAGGACAATTTGCGTCTACTGAAACAGTTGGCCATGAATTCCTTTATCTACAGCTCACTGAGCGGTGAGGAGAAGATAACTGCAATGGCCAAATGGCAGTGTCATTGGGATAATTGGCTCAAGCGATTTGTCAACCAATGATTCAAAAAGAGACAGAGAAAGAGAGAGAGAGAGAGAGATGTTAAAAAAGATGTTTGTAAGGAAAATATAAAAAGAAATTGAATGGAAAATTTTTGAGAAATTAGTAGAAAATTCGATCAGCATCAATAGGAGAGTCAATTAAAGATTTTTAGGTCTGTCCATCGATCCTTAAGATTCACTAGATAACTTTCATTAAGTAATCATGGATTAGGTTTGATTGTTGATAAATGGTTTTTTGGTTTTCCGGTTTTGTTTCATTGAAATGGTCTCAGTAGCAAATATGTAGATTGTGCCAGGCGACAAAAAAAAAAAAAAAAGAAATTAAAAAACGCCACTCGAATGTCATGGCTATGGTTACGGTTATAGTTATGTAATCTAATCTTTTGACGCTCATAAATCAAGATGCCTGATTGCCTGGCCATGATTAACGCTCAAAACGATGATAGTGATAATGATGGTGATGATGATGGGTTAGCAACGCTTTGTGCTTCTTATTATTATTATTATTATTACTGATATTTTACGCGCACAAAGAAAACACTGATAGAATCAAATGCAGGGCCTATCAACAAATCCAGTTCAAACGCGTGTTAAATCAAAGATAATAAATACAAATTCAATGACCACCCAACCATTAACCATCCAATCATCGTTTCAGATAAGTGACCAACACAAAAACAAAAAAAAAAAAAAACGAATTGAAGTGGAAGTGGAAGCGTCGACAACTTTAGTTGTGCCACGGACATTGACACGATCAGTCGAAAAAAAATAAATAAAAAAGAGACAGAAAAAAGTGTTGAAATGTTACTGCCCACCTCCTCTTTTAGTAATCTAATCGTTCTACTGAGCGTGTTGGGTCTTTTTGCGGCTGGACGGAATCTCGCATACATCCCAAAGATGTACACGATCGTAAGCTATTGACACTATATGGTCATTCAATGGATGTGGAGCCACTACTTGGGCGTAGTCGTCCCACACCCGAAACCTATCAACATGTGCGCAATGCCTTCTTTCGCTATGAGGAGTCACGTTCGTTAGGTCACGATCTAAGGCTAACGGAGCAAGAGGAAATGGCAAATGAGACCATTATGACGGCCAAACTCTCCGAGTATTCCGAGGGTCTGATAACTCCTCATCTTTTCAAGCCTTCGCAACATATTTTCGATGTTTTGGATGCCATTAAGAATACCGAACTCTTTCAGCTGCTTAAGCTGATGCCCAAAGGTGCTGTCTTGCATGCTCATGACACGGCCTTATGCAGCACAGAGTGCATCATCAAATTGACCTACAAGGACGATTTATGGATTTGCCATCAAACGAATGAATTGACGGCAAGTGCCTTGCGTTTTGCCAAAGAAAAACCTGCGGCACTTGATGAATCCGGTTGCGATTGGACTCTATTGTCTGCTGTGCGTGAGGAGTTCGGTGAAACTAAGGTCGATGAGTATCTGAAAGAGCGTCTCACCATCTATCCCAACAAAAAGTTTGAAGACAACAATGCGGCCTGGGCATATTTTATGAATATCTTTGCCCTACTCGATGGTCTGGTTATGTATGCCCCCGTCTGGGCGGACTACTATTACAATTCATTGCAGGAATTTTTGGAAGATGGTGTACAGTATTTGGAATTCCGTACAGTTCTGCCAACGGTAGGTCTTTGATTGTTTGCAAAATGCAAAGCTGTTAAATTTGCAAAATTTTTTACACCTTTTCAAGTTGTATGATCTGGAGGGTACACAGTTTACACAATTGGATACTGTACGCATCTATGTCGAAACCCTGGAAAAATTCAAGGCTGATCATCCCGATTTCATAGACTCACGCATGATATATGCTCCACTACGTAATACCGATGCAGCAGGTGTTTCTGGCTATATCGAAACTCTCAAGGAAATCAGAGTAAGTTAGATGCTCTCTTTTAATCCCCCTCCCATATTAAATTGTTTTCTTTTGTTGCAGGAGAAATATCCCGATTTTGTGGCCGGTTTCGATTTGGTGGGCCAAGAGGAATTGGGACGTCCTCTAAGAGATTTCATTGATCAATTACTGGAGATACCCGAAGATATTGACTTCTATTTCCATGCTGGCGAAACAAATTGGTTCGGCTCTTCAGTCGATGAAAATCTAATCGATGCCATTCTTTTGGGCACTAAACGTATTGGACATGGCTTTGGGCTTACCAAACATCCCGTTGTTCTCGATATGGTTAAGAAACTAAATGTGGGCATTGAGGTCAATCCGGTTTCGAATCAAGTGCTACAATTGATATCCGATTTTCGTAATCATCCATGTGCCCATTACATTGCCGATGGCTATCCCGTTGTAATCTCATCCGATGATCCATCCTTTTGGAAGGCAACACCACTGACGCATGACTACTACATCACATTCCTGGGTATTGCGTCACAGCATGCCGATCTGCGTTTACTCAAGAAATTGGCTCTGAATTCTATCCAATATAGCTCACTTTCAGCAGATCAACAATTTGATGCCCTGGCCAAATGGCAAACCAAATGGGATGATTTCATTGCCACAGTTAATAATAATACGAAAAACTCTGCATCGCCCAGTCAGCACCTCGATTGACTAGCACGGGTGGTGACAGTCTTGTTGATTGCCTTCTTCTCCCTGAGTTTTGGCCAGCAGCTCTAGTCTGTACACTACTCCAATACAAATTCCATCTCCACCAAAAACCAAATACACACATACACAAAAACTCATTATAAAACACTTTAAAAAACCTATCTAATCCGTATATGCCAAATGTATTTTTTTTTGCTTTTCTACCTTTTTGTAAGATAATTTCATATTTGTTAGTATTTAGTTAGCCTTAAGCTTCTTTTTTGTCTATTTATCTCTGTCTCTCTAATTCAGGACCATTACTCTTATACATACACCTCTTAAAGAACACAACAGCAGCTACTGCAGCAATTGTATACTAAATGGAGCAACTATCGTAATAAACGGAAACTTGTGTTAGTCGTAGCCATACAAAACCATCAAGTGCATGCAAATTATGGGTTGCCAACTCAAAAGAAGGCTAAGCATAATCGTAATGAGTAAATGCATTCAAGTGGTAAGCATAAATGACATTAGAGATGAACCTGATTTAAGAACTATTGAAAGCATGAGCTACTAGGATCCATAGATTAAGGACCAACGACTGAAGCGGTCTTTTTTTTTTTTTATTGGAAACGTATTTCTTTTCTCTTGAGATACAATTTAGTGGGTTTTACTAGTTCTATAACTAAGAAAAACCTTCGTAATTACGGGAAAGTATCCTAAGATCTCTGTCAAATCGACTCACTGAGCATTACCATCAGTAGTTCTCCGATTTGGTTATAATTGCAAAGGCAAAGGTAAGATTAGATTTAGACAACTATCGTTGGTTTTGTAAACTTGAAGATAGGTATCACGTTACCATCCCTTAAGCGAGTGTATACAGTCATAAATTGCAAGAGGTGGTTCAAGAAAACCCGCATAAATCCCATCGCCTTCCGCCGATGATGTATGCGGTGTGGTGTGTTATATTGCTGAGTGCAGGGAAAACTGTATATACCGGATGATGTTTAATGAATGTGCGTTAGGCTTCTAACTCGGCTCTAGACTCCGACTACTGCTGCTGCTGCTGCTCCTGCTCCTATCTGGCCATCAGATGGGTGACTGGCTGCCTTTTGAGCTAGAGCCAAAGAGTGAGAGTGAAAGCACTTTGAGCCATAGCCATATGAGTGCGCCAAATGTTTCAATTTTACGTGCCCCTGTTTAGTGGTCGTTGTGCCGCCATCGCCTCTATTGCATGCCTTTGGCCATATCCGGCCCCTTTGCCTGGCATTCCGCTGTTCAGTTCGTTTCAGTTCAGTTCAGTTTAGGTCAGGATGGGGTTCGATTTTGATTCGGTTCGCGCTCGTAATGAGCTGCTGGGGTTGGAGGTTGGTTCTGAGCATTTTATGATCCAAAAGGCAGCAAAATGCATGCCCGGCTAGCAGCACCAGGTTAGAGTCGGCTGCAAATATGTATGAGGCCATAAAATTGATGGCCGTATGTGTGCGTGTATGTGTGCGGATTTGTGTGTAAAAGAGCGCAAAAATGGACGCCACAGCCAGTGGCAGGCTCATCAATTTGATGTCGTGCACATTTAATGTGGTGTTGAGGGCGCGCGGATGCATAAAAAACAAGTGAGAGCCCAAGTCCCCATAAATTACTAATAAAAGCCGCGTGAACGATGTATGTATGTAGTTGACGCGGTCGGTCGCCATTTTGTTGTGCTGTGCGTGCGCTAACAAATGTTGCGGCCCATTGACACATTCTCCTTTGACAGGTTAAAGCTGTCAAACAACAAAAATTTTGTTGTTTTTTCTGTCTTTCTCTTAATACTTTTCTTTTTTTTTTTGTTTTGGAATTTTTTTCTTCTAAATTCTGCGTAAGTTTTCCAGAACTATGCGTAGGATTCTACGTGGCACGCCCGGAAAGATAGTGCAACGACATGCATCCTCGATTAGTCGCAGTCTAAGGAATACTACACCAACGGCCTATAAAATCCTACGCAATGCGGTGGCCAGAGTGGAGCAAATTGGTAGTTTGGGCTACAAATTGCATTTGAATGAGCGCGAGAGGACAGCCAATGAAGTGATTATGGATCTAAAGACGGCTGAGATACAGCGGGGATTACTTGATCCAGCTAAATTCTCACCAGGTCATCATATTTTTACGATGTTGACAAAAATCAAAGAGTCACCATTGTTTAACATATTAAAATCAATGCCCAAGGGCGGAGTACTTCATGCTCATGATACTGCATTATGTAGCACAGAGTTCCTCATAGAGTTAACGTATCGTAAGAATTTGTGGATTTGCATCACGGACGAAGGATGCAAGGCGATTGGCTTTCGTTTCTCTGTAGAGAAACCCACCATGAAGGCCATGGAGGGTTGTACTTGGGAGTCCATGGAGGCATTTCGAGAACGTCGTGGCGAAGAGAATGTACGTCAATATCTAATGCAACGTTTCAGCATGTATCCGTTTTCAAATTTTCGTTCTAATAATCAAGCATGGATTCATTTCATGAGCATATTCATTTTGCTCGATGGCCTGCTTTTATATGCACCAGTCTGGGGTGATTACTATTATAATGCTCTTAAGGAATTTCATGAAGATGGAGTGCAATATTTAGAATTGAGATCCCTGTTGCCTGAATTATATTGTCTAAATGGTGAGAAATTAAAAATTTCCGATACTGTAGCCCTATACAAATCGGAAGTGGAACGTTTTGTGTCTGAAAATCCAGATTTTATTGGTTCAAAATTAATTTATGCTCCCCTAAGGGGAGTCGAACCAAAAGATAGTCGATGATTATGTCAAGACTTGTGTCGCCTTGAATGTAAGTTATTAACTAACCAATTTAAGATGGCATGACTTACCTGTGATGGTATTTTAGAAAAAGTTTCCTGATTTTCTTGTTGGCTTCGATTTGGTGGGACAAGAGGAATTGGGACGTCCATTAATTGACTTTGTTGAGCCATTGTTAAAGATGCCCGAGCATATTAATTTCTATTTCCATGCCGGTGAAACAAATTGGTTTGGCTCCTCCATCGATGAGAATCTCTTTGATGCCATTCTAATGGGTACAAAGCGTATTGGTCATGGTTATGCCATTACTAAGCATCCATTTGCCATGAATCTGTGTAAATATCTCGATATTGCCATTGAAGTGTGTCCGGTGTCGAATCAGGTTTTGCAACTTGGTCAAGATTATCGCAGTCATCCAGCTGCATTATTGATTGCTGAGAATGTACCTATTGTTATATCCTCAGATGATCCTTCATTTTGGAGAGCAACACCCTTGTCACATGATTTCTACTTTGCCTTTCTGGGTATTGGTCCATGGAGTGCTGATTTGCGCTTTCTAAAAAGTCTTGCCATCAATTCCATCAAATATAGTGCCATGCAGGATAAAGAAAAGCCAGCGGCCTTTAAAAAATGGCAACATAAATGGGATGTGTGGGTAGAAAAGGTTGCAAAATTAAACAACAAATAATAATGAACGATAAACAACCGATAAATAAAAAAACCTCGGAGGCGTTTTGTATTTTTTGTATATTGAAATTTGCATTTATTTCTGTATATTGGTTTCTGCAAGGATTAACTCCACATTTAGCTAAGAGTTTGTTTTGTTTGTTTTTAGTGTTGAAACTTACATCGATACAATTGATATGGGTTTATAGATAAGCTTCGATTTTAATGGTGTTTTTTTTTTTTTTTTTGCTTTTGTTGTGTTTTGGTTTCGCGACATTCTCATGTTTTGTTTTCTTTGTTTAAATTATAGCATACTTTGGGATATTTTATGAGTTTTGCTGGGATATGTTTCGGGTGGTTTTTTTTTTCTTGGGAAGTTTCGATTACAAACGAAACTATGGGGCTTACTTTGCGTTACTTTTTTTTTTTAGTCGTGGTTTTTTGTTTTATATTAATGCTATTCAATTTAACCTTATAAATTTTGTTGTTTGGTAATTTTAATTGTTTTTTTTTTGGTTTCAAGCAAAGTCTTATGTATACTTATACACATACATGAATATATATAGCACAGATATAACTTCAATACACACAAATTTTAACATTTGTTTTTAAAAGTTTTTTTTTTCTGGTTTTCTGATTTCTTTGCAATTTTTTTAGATCAAATTACGCCTTGATGCTGCTGAAGCCGTCTATATAGCAAGCTTTTATTTTTTTCCTTTTTTAATTGGTACATCTAAATTGTTGTTGTTTTTTTTTAAATTATTAAATTGGGCAGCATTTTAATTTACATGACAATTATTATTTTTGAAAATCTTTTCTTTTTGTATATTTATGTATATATGTATATATATTTTTTTTAATTTTGATAGGATTTTTTTAATTTTTCCTTATTTTTTTGCTGTATATATATGATCGCAAAAATATCATTTCGGTTTTGAATTGCCATGTCTTTTTCTATATATGTATGTATATTTATGTATACTCTTGCCAAATCGGTAGATTGTTCCCTCGATAATCAAAGAAACAAGGAGAAATAAGAAGAAGAAAAAAAGACAAATACTTTTGAGAAGAAAAAAAAAATCGTTTTTTAAGTCTAAATTTCGTAAGTCAGAATGTCCTTGGGCAGTTACTAATACTTATCACCTTTCTTAACGGTAAAATAAATGGAGCAATTGATTAAAACAAAATAGTTTTAGATCTTTAAGTTAATGAAAACATATAAAACGGATATTAGGAGCTTTTCTAAAATTAGAATGTCCCGGTCGTTACTGACATTCAATGGATCTCTACGGTAATTATGTTTAGAGCGTTTAAGCAAGAATATAGAAACTTCGGCACGGCCGTAGTATAAATTTTGCCCTTTCCAGCATTCAATGTTGTTAATCTCTTTTCGTGTTGTTGGTTTTGTTGTTGCTGTTGAATGTATTAGCGTGTTCCTCACATACATACACACTTAATGTCCGTATATATACTTATGCCTCGATATGTTCAAATCCTAACCAATTTCCATTAAATTTTGTTGCCCCTTATTATTTTTTCTTTTTTGCTTGTTTTTAGTTTAGTTTTTAGTGTGTGTGTGTGAGTTTGTGGTGTATTTTTTTTTTTTTTTTTTTTTTTTTACAAACTTAGTTAGTTTCCAACTCTGGCCTTATGTATCGCTATGCTGTACAAATCTTAAACTGACCTTATGTATGTGTATTATAGCTTCATATTCCTTCCATCCATTTCTTTATTTTTCATTTACCAAATTTTTCAGTTTTTGGTTTTGTGTTTTATGTTTTCCTCCTTTTTCTTTTAGTATGTGTGTGTGTGTAAATATATGTTTTTATCGCATGCGAGAGAAATAATTACGCCTCATTTTACGCTATGTTAGCTGTTGCCATTGTTTTAACGGTTTTCTATTGGCCTTGTCCTCCAGATGCTGTTGCTGCTGGTGCTCTTCCTCCTCCTCATTGTCATTTTCGTCATGCTGTTGCTGTTGCCATTGCTGTTGCTGTAGTTTTGCGGGTTTCCAGCTTGTTTCACCCACACTAAGTGGATATGGTATAATATCGGGCTGTTGTTCCGACGACGAGTTGTTGTCATCCATATTGTTGTTTTGGTTGTTGTCCCCATCGCCATCATCATCATCATTATTATCATTCTCGTAATTGTCATTGGTAGCAACAGCAACAGCAGCAGCAGCAATATCAGGCACATCATCATCATCAACAGCAGAAGCTCCAATAACAACAACATCATTCCCATTGGTTAGCTCATTTACCAGGTCATTATTTTCGTGAAAATGTTGATTTTCTTGTTGCGCGAAATTATTTTGGCCAGACAGTTCATTGTTATTGTTTTTGTTGTTGCTGTTGGCATTTGGGTTGCTGTTTTTTGTAATTGTAACTGGCGTTAGTTATGTTCCCGCCAACATTGTCATTGTCATTGTCATCCTCATTGCAATGCTGCAGCATCAAGACGGGGAAAGATATATAGAATGAAGAGAATTTATTAATTAAATCAGTTAGTTCGACTATTAAATACCCTTTGCTTATTGCAGTATTTGAATACATATTTGTATTATATGGCATATTTGTTCTGTATAAACGGAAGAGGGTCAGGGTTCTATTGTAAGTATCGAAAACATCTGGGATTAAATAATTTCCACCTTTGAAAATTAAAAAATATTATTAAAAAATATAATTCCGTAAATAAACGAAATTCTTTTCCAGAATTTTAAGCAAACAGTGTGCAATTGGCTAAAAGGTGAATTGTTCAGATGTTAGCCCAATGAATTTGCCTTTCAATTGGCTATATATCGAATTGGTTAAAACTTCTTTTAAAGCTATCAGAAATCGTTGTAGAATCATTGACTAGATTAGTCATTGACTCCTGCATATAGGGTATTCCACACGGAAAATTTTAGTGCAAATTCAATGGAAATTCACGCATAATTAATATGCCCATTTATAAGCAAAATTTAATTAAATTTTTTTCCGCAACATTTTAATTAAATTCATTTAAACAGTGCTTCCCAAAACACCCCCCGCTCTGGTCGTAATGTGAAAACAAAAAATAATTCAAAAATTAATTTAAATAGCTGTATAGTAGTTAAAAATTTAATTTATAATACTAAGCCAAGAGCAAAATCAATTAAACAAATTTTATAGCGAGTAGCTGAAAGAGAGCGAAATAGAAAGCCTCAGGAGAGAGAGAGAGGGCTCGTCTAGTGTAATTTCGACGTATCGCGATAATATTTATTGTTTTAGAGTTTCGCTGAGTTGATAAGTTTCAACCCGATAAGGTATTCCAGATGTTGAAACAATTTATTTCAACTTAAGGCGAAATAATGCGAACCCATTTTAGAAAAAGTGTATTGAATTCAATTCTTGGATATAGTCTATGTAAATAGTTCAAGGTTAGATGCATTGAAACCACAGTAATTGAGTTTTTCTTATCTATGCGGTCAGCTGAGACATATAAACAAAATGCTTGTATATAAGGGCAAACAAAACTTGTTGCAAAGTATTCAGTTTTAGTTAGTTCTTTTTGTGCCATTATGAGTGACAGTTGTTCGATATCAACTCCTTCAATTGGTTCTTCCAAAAAGACCAATAAAGAAACTGCTCGCATTGTAATCGTAGGAGCTGGTCCCTCGGGCATTGCTGCTGCCACAAGACTTTTGGAGCAGGGATTCAAGCATGTACAGTTGCTAGAGGCAGAGGATCGTATTGGCGGACGTATTCATACCATACCATTTGCCGATAATGTCATCGACTTGGGCGCTCAATGGTGTCATGGTGAGACGGGCAATGTTGTCTATGAAATGGTCAAGGATCTAAATCTTGTCGAACGCACTGGAGACGATCTAAATGGCCTAAGAGGTCGATTTATACGCTCAAATCGACAAATTCTGCCACAAGAAACCGCAAATATACTCCTAGATATTATGGAGAAATTTACCATAAATGAACATGACAATTATGAAGGCTCGCATGGGGATTACGTGACGCAAATCTACTGGAAGGAAGTTGCAAAGAAATTGCCATCACTAGAACCAGAATTGTCAAAGGAAGCTTTGAAAGTTATAAAACTTATGCTGTGTGGTTGGGAAGGCTGCGATCATTTGTTTGAAATGTCCTCAACCGATTATTTCGTTGAATGCGAAGGGGATAATCTGGTGAATTGGCGTGATAAGGGTTACAAAAGTATACTCCGAGTTCTAATGAAATCCCAAGAAGGTCAACCCGATGACCTTGGCGTGCTCACTGGTCGTGTCTTGCTTAATAGACGCGTTTCGCAAATCAATTGGAGAAATGATGATAAGTTGACTCTGCGCTTGTGGAATGGTGAGATTCTGCAAGCAGATCATGTCATTTGCACAGTCTCTTTGGGTGTCCTTAAAGAACAGCATGCGGAACTGTTTGTGCCTCGACTGCCAGAGGCAAAATTACGTGCCATCAAGGGTCTTAATCTAGGCACTGTGGACAAATTTCTCTTGGAGTTTACATCTCCACCGATGCCAGAGGATATTAAAGGATTTCAATGTTTGTGGCTGGAAAAGGACTTAGCCGAGCTACGTGGCACTGAAATGTTTTGGCTCGAAAGTGTGAGTGGTTTCGATTGCGTGTCTTATCAGCCGCGTATGCTAGAGGGTTGGATAATTGGTGCCCATGCCCGGCATATGGAGACGCTTACAGAGGCAAAAGTTTTGGAGGGCATTCAATGGCTTTTTGGCAAGTTTCTTAACTTCGAAATTCCGCAGCCAAAACGTTTTGTTCGCACCCAATGGCATTCGAATCCCAATTTTCGTGGCAGTTATAGCTATCGCACAACCTATGCTGATGAACTGGATGTGGGGCCGTGGGACTTAGCTACTCCACTTTTGGATATTAATGGACGACCCAAATTGCAATTTGCTGGCGAAGCTTCAAGCAAAACCCACAGTTCTACGGTTCACGGAGCCATCGAAACGGGCTGGCGTGAAGCAGATCGTCTTAATAATTATTACAGTGAACGAGGTGCCAACTAGGAATAGCTTAGTTCGAAAACATCTAACATGTAAAACTTATGGTCGAATAAATGTGAACAATTTGAAATCGATTAAAGAAACTTTCAAGTTAACAAGTAATTGTTTTCAGTAGTATGCCAACTCAATATATGGGATTGTTTTCATTTAATGCTTACCAAAAAAAAATTGCTGTTAACTAACTGCTCAAAGTATTTGATTAGCTAACTTCACTTTTGATTTAAGTCCAATAAAACTAAAATATCCCAAAATTACGATGTTGAACTCAACTCAAAATGCGGTACTCAAGTAGTAATGTTTAATATAGGACAGCAATATACTTGAAAACAAAATGTCATACATGTACATCCATATGTATTATCAATCTCTTTATTCCAAAAATTGTGTGTAACACTTGAAAACAATTTTTTCAAAGTGTACTCTAACCCATGGACATTTCTAAATTCATTTCTGGTGCCATTTCCATTTCCATTCCCATTTCGCTTTATGCATTCACATGATGACTTCTCCAAGTCAACTTAACCACTCACAATTGTAGAACAAAATACACATAGACAGACAGAGAATGAAATTCTTTGGCTGTCCAAAAGTACCAAGGCATAACCATTACCTGGACTCAAAAAAAAAAAAGAAAAGAAAAAACATAAGCTCCATCTGCCACCCCATGCATGGCAAATAGATGTACGTATATGTATGTATGTTTGTATCTGCTCGGCTCTGCTCTCGTCTGGTCAAAACAGAGACTTGTTTAACATTGTCACTCCAAGTCAGTGAAGGACAAAAAGCACGTATCCGCTTGGCTAGACACCGGCCATCATTGTTAGGCATTAACTCAGCAGCAACAGCAGGTCCAACTTCAACAGATGTGGCCGACCAACTTGTAGTTGAAAATGGTGTGGTAGATGGGACCACAGATTTGCTTTACTTTGCCTTGCCTCGTGTCGTGCCTTTTCTTCCGTTCTATCCATCCTTCTATTTTTGTTTGTTCCAAGAATGGCGTCAAAGTCGCATATGTAATTGGGCTAACGGGGTAATCTGCGATATACAAGACACATACACACCGAAAAACAAACAAACAAATACCGGAGAGCAAAGGAAACAAACAGACATAAAGTCCAAACAGAGCAGAGCTAAAATAAAGCCGAGTTGGGAACTGCTGAGTAGTAGTCGGTCGTCTGGTTTCTAGCATAAATTTGAATTTTCAGCATGGCAGCAATTGTTGAAGCATTTCGCAGGACAATCCCTAGGCCAATCCTCTGGCATTTGCCGCTGGTGCCCTCTGTGTTCTGTGGTCCATCTTTTTGCCCAAAAAGGCTTGGGAGGGCGGAACATGGAATGCATTGCGTTGGGCGTCCAGTCTCTACGTTTTTGCTGCATCCCAGATAAGTGCTAAACTGATTTTTGCTTTTGCATTTGGCTTTCCAAACCTCAATTCCCCTCTCCACCCCTAAGTTGGATGTTTGCATGTGTTAGACCCAAAAAAAAAAAAAAAACCAAAAAAGTTTCAGGGGTCGTGGATTGTTAGAATAGTGAATTGTTGTTTGTAAATGCCCTGGAAAACAGGCGCAATTACAATGTTGTTTGCCAAAATGTTGGCTGCAAATGAGTTGGTCAACATGTTTTTTGGTCAAAACGGTCAAAATGCCTTGGATACCAAATATTGCGTAGAATGGAATGCAAAAACAGTTCAACAGTTTTAAATACGCCAAAAACTCAAAATTGAAACACATATCCGAATGTTGAGAGTCAGCCAGCTTGGGGATTCAATCAAACTGGACTAGAGTGTTGCAAAATTGGAATTGTTTGGAAACTAATATAAGCTAGGGTTAGGGCTAAACTGGTTTAAGGAAGGCTTTCAATGTGAAATAATGCACACCAATTGGTTAAACTGTGGGTATATGAGTTTTTATAAAACTTTTACATTCTAAAATCAAGTTCCAGATTAAGCCAGGGCGGGACGTGTAGTCATTTAAAAATCTTAATATAAGTTTTCAGGGTCATAATACAAACTAAAACATCATTTTCAAATGTGAGGGTTAGAACATTCATGAAAATCGGTCCAAAACAATTCGCAAAGATACTCGTTTTTATTTTAGAATTTTTAAACATCTTCTGCTTTTTTTTAGAATACAATTTAACCAGCTTCTAACCGATTTCAAAAAGTTATATCTCAACCAAATCGGAATTTATTGAATTTTAAAAATGGCTTCAACGACAATTTTTTTGTTCTCGCTTTAAACGATAACTAATAATAAGCGTAATTTATATAATTTTTTAAATAGTTGTCAATTTACCTACATTGCTCAGAACTATGACTATACATATGTATAAACTTGCGCTGCTCTGGAATGATCCAATCTGTTAAATACTGAACTGAAACCGCATGAACTAACGATTCCAATGTAAAACATGTCAACATGTGGTTATCTAAACTAAAATAAATTGTGGATAACGAGGGCAAATACACCATGTACATAGAATAATCTTACATAAACAGACTTTTATATTGTAATTGGTACGGTGTTATTGTATGAAATCAACATCTAACCTAAAATGGTTTCAAAAACTATATTTTAGAGAACTGCTAAGACCTTACATCTCTCAATAAAAATTATCTGCTACAGGAAATATAACATAAAATGAATAAAAATAATGAAAACACGTAAAGCAGTTTTGACTTGGCAACTGAAAGGAATTCCATAAAACAATTTATAAACACATTTGTATGTATATGTAAACTTGGTGCTCTTTTATCCAGCTCTTATCAGTTTATTAGCCGACAACTTTCTTTGTTTATGCAAACTGATCTGTAAATAAACAACTTGCCAAAGTCTCGACAATTGAAGACAAATTACTTCGCATTGTCTGGTTTGTTTTTTGTTTGTGTAAACATTATCATTATTTATTTAACTAATGCCGAACGCAAGTATAAAAATATATAGGTATGTTTAAAAAAAAAAATTGATTTAATTTTATTTGAATATTTTTGAATGCATTTTCGTTCCTACAGTTGAGAATTGCGGGAACGATAATAGGTATTTAGACGTTCCGCTTCGCGCCAGCCTGTTTCGATGGCTCCATGGACGGTTGAGAAGTAATGTTTGTGCGATGCCTCGCCGGCAAATTGTAAACGTGGTCGTCCACCCACATCGAGGAGCGGAGATTCCAGATCCCAGCCACCAGTTCTCAGCTCATCCGTGTAAGTTGAACGGAAGGTATAGCTGCCACGGAAATTGGGATTCGCATGCCATTGAGTGCGCAGGAAACGTTGCGGATGTGGCACACTAAAAAGGCAGAAATTTACGAAACAACCAGAGAAGACCCTCAAGCACTTTCTCTTCGGTCAACGTTTCCATGTGACGGGCATGCTCACCGATAATCCAACCCTGAAGAATACGCGGCTGATATGAAACGGGATAGAATCCAAAAACGCTCTCTAACCAAAACATTTCAGTACTGCGCAATTCCTCTAGATCTTTTGCTAGCCAAAGGCATTTGAAGGCTGGCCAATCTGTTGGTAATGGAGGTTCAGGGAATTCCAAAAAGAATTTATCCACAGTTCCCAGCTTGAGACCTTTGATAGCACGTACTTTAGCCTCCGGCAAGGCTGGCACAAAGAGTTGCGAATGCTGCTCTTTGAGGACACCCAACGAGACAGTGCAAATCACATGATCTGCGGTTAGAATCTCACCGTTCCATAAGCGAATAATCAGTTCATTTGAGCCTTCCCAATTTATTTGAGAAATACGTTTGTTCAGCAAAACTCGACCGTTTAGCATACCAAAATCTTCAGATTGATCTTCCTTAGCATTCATTAACAATTGAAGAAATCTCCTATAGCCTTTATCACGCCAATTGAGAAGCAGTTCACCCTCACATAGCCAATAATCAAGATGTCCACGGCCAGAGACTTCGAAAAGATGATCAGCTGCCTCCACAGAACTTTCAAATTTATGAAATACAGCCAAAAACTCTTCGGCTATAGGACGTTCAATTTGTGGTAATCTGGACAATTCTTGCCAATATTTTGTTGTCAAATAGTCACCAAGTGATCCCTCATAATTGATCAATTCCGTTTGTCTTTCGGGTATTGAATTAATGGCAATTGATCTCAATTGTTCGGCTATTTCTTCGTCAACAACTTCCCTATTGGAACGCACACATTTGAATGTCTCATAATGATCTTCAGTTACTTTAAGAAGACCTAAGTCCTTTACTCGCTCATATACCACATTGCCCTTCTCGCCGTGACACCACTGGGCACCCAAATCGACAACATTGTCTGCAAATGGTATGGTATTAATACGTCCACCAATACGATCCTCTGCCTCAATCACGAGCACATTACGAAATCCCTGTTCGAGTAGGCGTGTGGCAGTTGCTATACCCGCAGCACCAGCACCAATGATGACAATCCGTGCGGTTCGTTTAGTCTTGCTGAGCAAGCGTATGGAAGAGGAACTCATGTTTTTAATGCTGAGTCTCTCTCTCTCTCTCTCTCTCCGGCAGACTGGTTTTATAGTGATACTTCGATGGCACGTTCGTTTGGCTCTACGCTTGACAAACGACTGAAGCGAATTCTCGAAATGTAAAACACACTTTCACCCCAAACAGCACATCGGCAGCTACAGTCTGCAAATATGTAAAAACTATGCCTTCATTCGTGTTATCGCCTACTCTTATACTTTGAGTTTTATAATGTTTATTTTTTGCACATACGATAAGGTAAGAGGTTTTATCAACATTTAGTTTTATATTTGTTAATTGGCTAGTTGTATGTATCTAAATTGAATGTGGCAATCATCATGAAGTTCTAAACAATTTATCGCTATCAGTGATTGTGATAAGGTGTGAAAAAAAGCAATCATCAGGTTTAACAACACGCTCTTTTTCTCTTATTCTCTCTCTCTCCCTCTGTTAATCTATTGCTAGCTCTCTTATATTCATTCTTTTAACTAACTCTCAGTAGGCAATAATATAAAATAGGTCAATTTATAATATAACTTATTAACTAATGGTTAGAAAGAGGAAAATTTATTTATTTACTTAAAAGTTTATGTTTTATGCTTAAATCCAGAAAATATTTTCTGGAAGGTACGTTAAAAAAATCCACATTTTCAGTTCAGTAGTTTTGGTAAGTTTCGCTTTTTGGGATTATGAAGCGAGTCAAAAATTATTCAGACCCCTCGATCTCGCCCCCGAATTCGTCCATGGTTTTGGGACTTTAAGACTAGACTTATATTTAATATGAAATTGTTGCTGGGTTAAAATGAAAAAGTTTTCAAAAGTGAATAATATTTCTAAAAAATGTTCTTTTTTAAACACATACAAATAGGAAATTAATATGTTCGAGTTAGTTTAGGGATATATTTTAAACTGTCTCATTTGTTACCCATCAATTTATAGAGTTTTATAGTCCATTTTTACAAAATTTCCCATTTTGGCCGCGATGTTTTTTTGCAATATGATATTTAAATTTGATTATTCCAAAAAGTAATACAAATAAATAAATTAATTAATACAAATTAATATTCCTTAATGACACTGTTCGTTATACAAAAATTTGTATAAATTAAACGCCTTAGTTGATCAAATTTAACCGTTAACTTCCTCATGATGGTTAGCTGGTTATATAGTCTTTAATCCTTTTGAAATTCATTGTTAGTATTGAATCAATTGAAATTTTTTGTGAAAAAGTTATAGACGAAATTGGCTTTTCCTGTTGCGTTTGTTAGGAGAGATTGGGAGCCAAGTGTGACTAAGCCAGCGAATGGAAGTTGAATGAATTGTTTGATAGGTAATATTTGTTTTGGGATAAATTGTTTTTTAGAGGATTATTTTGAAATTGGCACAAACGGAACGAAAGAAAATTTTTTTAATCTTTAGAGTTTTTTTTCCCCTCGTGGTTAGGTTTTTGTGTGTGTGAAACATTTTGCCCCCCACATTTCTATGCTTTCATTGAACCATTCACATCGATGCGAAACAAAAGCCTCACTTTAGCCGCAAAACTAACACACACACACACAGGCAAACTTATACAAACACATGTTGAACGTATTGCCCGGAAGTATGCAACAAAATGTTGGTTAGCTTTCATGCATGATTTTCTCTCTCTTTTGGCCACCGCACTGCAGCGACATTACCGCCGTCGCTGCTGCTGCTGGTGCCGCCTCTTTGATGAATGTATTCATAAAAATCCAATCATTGCAATTGCATAGCACTCGCCAAAGTAGAAAATACAAATACAGAAAAGGCAAAAAATGAAAAAAACTCACACACACAAAACAAAAGCGAAGCATTCAAGATGAATACGCCAAAATAATGGGAAAACACAACAGACAGATGGGTGCGGCGGCGCGCACTCCACAAACAACAACTGACTCTGAATACTACAACCCAAAGCACTCCATTCCCACCATTCTTTCCCTCCATACCCTTTCCACAGTCGACAGAAAAATTGCAGTAATATTTTCATTTTTTTATTTTTTTTTTTGGTTTGTGTCGTCGTTCTTTTAGAAAACAAAAACACATTTGTGCCGGGAATGGAAAATAACAAGCAGGCCTTCTATATAGATATGTACTTATGTAATGACATCGAATAACTATTGACCATTGCACTCTGGTCAAAAATTTGATTTTTGATATTAAAGGTCTAAAATTTCATACATTAGTAGAAGTAACGAAATATTTAGTTGTATTATTGCAATTTTAACTTGCTTAAAATTATAAAATGTAGCCTTTTTTCATTTTTGTTGTTTTTAAATATTAAGATGAAAGTTTTATATTTTTTTCAGTTAATAAATCAACTCAATGCATATTATCAACAATGTAAACAAAATATCATTTTTGTAAACTAAAGTCAACATTTAACATTCATATGTTTATAAATTAAATTCGTCCACGGCTTCATTCACGCGAAGAAAACAGAAACCTTTGTTAATAAGTTATGAATTACATGTTTAATCTTCCTTGTTCGCTTTAAAATTTGTAGGATCTCAATAAAACAACACTAAACAGTGTTGACCTACCCACAATAGCGAGATATAGATCCGACCACCATCCAAAGTTCAATATATTTTTTGGCATTGCAAATGAAAACTCAACTTAAATTGGAATGTTCTCCTTTATTTCGTTTACCTGAATAAACCAAGAATAAACCTGAATAAACCAGATCCGTAGTGTCTCATTTGAATGTTACGGGCTCAAGCACACTCAGCCTAAGTAAACGTCTTCTTTGACAATGGATATATTTTTAACATCTAACTAACTTTGGGATTTTTGGACCATAGTGCATGGATTGGAAAAGTATTCAATTAACATTGCTATAGAATTTCTGTATCAATGTTGTTAAGTCAGAATTTGCTTTTCATGCAATCCATCATACCCCATGCATCAATGCAAAGGATATCAAAAGAAAAGTCTTTCAAGAGCCATCGGCAGCGTCGGCGGCAGCGGCAACAACAAATGCGATTAAAATGACAAGTGAAAGCAATTTTCATGCAGCTGCTGCGAAGAGGTAAAAGCCCGCCCCCAACCCTGCTATCCTCCAATGATGGTTGAATGACTCGCTGGCATGGAATGCTGGCAAATATGACCGAAGGCAAAGAAATATGACTACGTTTATGGCTCTCTGTCTCTAAAAAAAATAAAAATGAACACTGAGCCAAAAGGTACTATATTCTCCCATTACGGATCCTCCATTCCCACCCAATCGTTACCCCGCCAGACCTTTCAATTCATTCGATTCATTCAATCTGCTTGGGTACTTACATTCTTGTTGCATTCACATTTCAGTATCCATTCGACGGCAATGAATTTATTCTCAATTTGTATCTGATGTGATTGCAGAAATTCCTGATCGATTGGTTCCAAGGCGACGGTATCCCATAACTGTGCATTTGGTTGCTCCTTCAGCTCCACCGACGATGATGAGGATGAGGATGGGGATGACGATGATTGCTCCTCTGAATGGTGTTCCCTTTGACGTTGTTGTTGTGTTCGCTGTTGTACATAGTTAATTGGATCTACGGCATTTAAAGGACACAACAGCTCAACCTGGCCATCGCATGAGAATGTACAGAAGAAAAAAACAACGAGAAACAGACAAAAAAGAGAGAAAAGGAAAATTGTAAAAGATTGCAGTTGTAACAAGTTGGAAATCTGAGGCCTTTCGTTTTAATAAATTGGAAATGTGCAATGGGGAACAGGTGCTAAATTGATTTTGACAGCATTTGACTTTTAATTTTGCTACCATCTGCCAGTTGCCATTTGCCAATTGCCAGCTACCGATTGCCATTTGGCCCCGACTGCAAATTGACATTTTAATGCAATTTGCTTTTTAATTAAAACTAAAAGGCGGCAAAATAAAAAAAGGAAATAAACGCGCAACGACATACCGGCAAAAGCCAATAAAGCAAATAAACAAATGGGCAAGCGTAATTGCTATACAGAAGAGAAACAAAAAGGGTAAAGGCAATTCGATTACCTGTTAAATCAAAATTGCAACGTTTTCTAATTAAACATGAATTTAATTCCAAATTTAATGAATCGCAATATTTGACTGTAATAATATTTCCCTAATATGTTCACTTTAAGAGCAGAAACAAAAATTTAGAACTTTAAAAAAGATTTCAGGTAGTTTTAATAAATCTTTTTTGTTTTAAGTATGGCCAGATTATTTTTTCGAGGAATGGGGTTAGCTTTCGGTTATCGATAAGTATTGATCAATTGATTTTCATGGCATGCGGTTAGCTGCGGTTATCGATAAACCAAGATCAATTAAGATTTTAAGGTCTCAAATCGTAGGATCTATTTGGTCTCTCTGTTGCCAACTCCCTAATATGATATGTTAATAGTAGCTTATTAACCAAATTGATATTCCAATTGGTTGTGTCTTACGATGTGGCAAGCACTTTAAAAGTTCTTTGCTGGCTATATTAAAGTAAACAGCTTACAAGGAGACAAATGCCTTCTAGCTTTTATCAAGATGGTGGATTTTCTTCAATTAATAATGAGTTTGCATTCAAATTAAAGCTAATTTAATTGAAATAGACAAATAACAACTAAAGACAACAAAAGACAGCAGATGGCGAATGCATAATAAGAGAGCAAAAAAACTATATTTATTTTTTTTTTTGTTGTCGCTGAAAGTTTTTTGCCTCAGCTGAGCTGTCAAGTGCAGCTGGTGCTGATGCAACCGCCAGTGAGTCCAGCTTAGCCTAGAATTGAGGGGGAATCTCTGAATCTCAAATTGATTCTCACCTGTATAGTTGTCGTCGCTGCTGGGATACAGCACTTAATGCCACGATGGCAACGTCCACAAAGTTTGGGTCGATAAAGTTTCCGCGAGACGCACTCGCCCAATCGTATCCTGGCCGGACCCAGACGCTGTATGCTGCGACATTCGTGCCCCTTCTGCAATAAGGAAGATTCCATGGAATACGATGGATGGATGAATGGTTGGGATGAAGTTGATGTTTCAGTTCAGGCTCATGGGCTAATGTCTGTTTGTTTTCACTCAACAACACTTACGCGTATTCTGTGAGCTGGCTCCTCTGGTAAAAGCATATGTTGCTCTTGTTGTTGTTGTTGTTGATGCTGCTCCTGCTGCTGCTGCTGCTGTTGCTGTTGTTTGTCATGGTAATGATGATGATGATGGTGATGATGTTGATAATGGTGATGATGGTGATGATGATAATGAGTACGGGAATGCAAATGGGAATGGGCCGGAGGCTGATTTTCAATCATGTTATGTTGTCGCCTTTGCGTTAATGACCGGCTGTTGCTCCTCAGATGCGACTCTTGCTGTTGTTGCTGCTTATTGTCCTCAGCACATTTGCGATTCTCGCATAACCGCAAATTGCTCAATTGATGGCAACCCGCATGAGTGCTGGTTTGCCTAGTGGCAATCCCTAGGCCACATGACTGACTGCAGGCGGTCCAATTGCCACTGATGCTGCTATTGTGGCAGGTGGCATAGACTGCAATGGCAAGTTAAGAAATGAAAGCGAATTTATTTTTTTTATTCCCAGCTAATGTTTATTGATTACGCTTGTTTATCATGGTCATTGGGACAGATGCCATAAATCAGTTGCGTCTAACGAATAGTATACATATTATTACACTTGCACAGCAATTAAAATCTAGAACCAATTTATATCTGTAGATCAGTTACTTCATTAAGTAAAATTTAATAAGACAATATGCAATTCATCCAACAAATAAGACATCAAATTAAGTAGTTCCATCTTACAAAGTGTCAAATGGAGTACTTATTTTTCAAACTTATCTTATTCTAACATTCTATTCAGATTCCGTTCAGAATGCTGTTTATTCAAATAATTCCTATACGTAACAAACTTTTTCTGAGCTATTGTTAGTTTTGTACATATATTAATGGCTGTACCAAATTTTATTAATATCGGGGAACTATATTATATAGCTCTCATAGGAACAATCGGTGGAACACAGTGACTTTTATCAATTACTTCGCTACTTTTAAATCAATTGTCATAAAAATGTATATTTCTCAGTTTAACAAAACTATTAATGGCTGTCGTAAATTTGATCAAGACCGGGTGACTGTATCATGTAGCTCCTATACAAACCATCCGTCTAAAAAAGTGACTTGTATGAATAACTTCCTTTTGATTGCTTTCAAATTCAACATTGGTCAGTTTAATATATCTGTTATTGACTGTTCCAAATTCGATCAAGATTAAGTAACTATATCATATGGCTTCTGTAGGAACAATCGACGGTAAACAGTGACTTTGATTAACAACTTCGTTATTTCCTATGCTAAGATTGTAGGCTGTTCTTTCGCAAACATTCGACTTTTTAAATAAAACAAAAAAACTTGAAAGAGTATACAAACTTAGACGCGGTCGAAGTTAGCCCCAGCCCTCTGGTTTTGTTTTTTAATATACATATGTATGTAGAATTAAATAGCTAGATATTCTTCAGTATTATGCTTGAAGTAAAGCATTTATTAACTGTGCGTACAAAAAAACGGAAGAGTACTTAAATTTCACTCGAATGTAATTTCAAATCGATCTGAGTCTCTGAACATCGCTAACGATTCATAATGAAAGCCTTATACCCGATGGAGCTTTCTAGGGATGTCCGACAACGCTTAATAATCTTGTTTATTTATTGCATTCTGCGCGTTTAATTAACACTTAATCCTTGTGTAAGTAATTATGCTGCTCTTGTGCTACTCCAGTGGCAGTGGTAGTGTTGGCCCTTGGTATAATGTGGTTGTGGGTAAGTGTGAGTGTGGGCGGGTGGTGGGAGCCATATGACCTCCAGTCAGAGACCGAACCAAACATTGAACCGTCCACTGTTGGTTGTCATGGAATAATTCATCTTTATAAATATGCGCTGCGCTTTTCGTTGAGCGCTTAAAAAGCATTAAGTTGAGAGAAAGAGAAGAACCGGATGCGGACAAAATGTCTGGCCCCAGAGCGCCATTAACTTGGCCACTGGAATGATGCTGGCGGAATAGCGAGATGGAGAAATGGAGGTGTACAGCGACTCGACCATAAACACACTTATAAAACAATATAGTAAGAGGGTTGGAGCTGGATGCCACAACTTACCATCAGCTGTTGGATTCTCACAGAGCCACATTTTGCAACAGTGGCCGGGCACCTCGACGAGGCGCGGTGATCTGCACGAAATTGTGTCCTCTGGTGCCGGCAGCTGTTCGTTTGGACACAGCGTGGAGCAGGCATGGCGACCGTTCTGCAATTGGGGACATTAAAATACATTAAATGTGGCACAAAGTGCTTGTCTTCCCTATTTTTGTTGTTGTTCTTGTTGTTATTTCTGTGGCGTTTATTTAGCTTTAGACGAGAGGGTAGGTACGGGACAAACCAAAAATAAAGTCATAATGTAAAGAAAATATTGACCCAAAACGAAAACAAACGAAAAACCCAGGGAGCCAACCACCAACTCGTCTCAGAACACAAATTGAAGGTCCCCCTCCATGCACAGTCCCGTCTGGGACAAAACCACTAGGCGTATGACCATGAAATGACTAAATGTGTGTGCCCGTCTGTGTGTGTGTGTGTGTGGTTAATTTTGTTGTGGACTTCAACTGGAAATTAACATTATTTTTTGTTTGTTTTTTTTCCTTCCATAGTTTTTACCCGCTCAGTGTTTTATTTATAACATAGTTTTTGTTCTCCTTTCTAGAAGGTTTTACACGTTTAAGATTTGGTCTTTGCTTCTTTTTTTTTTTTGCTTTCTGTTGTCGTCGCAAAATTGCATTGCATAAATTGTGTGTGTGTGTGAGAGAGGTGTTTTATTTTTTTGGTCAGTGATAAACTACCTTGGCCACAGACAAAAAAAAAGGCCAAATACTCTCCCCATATATATGTATTATAAGCAAAAATGCACAACCATAAAGCATTGTCAAGGGTTTGCCGTTTGTTTTGTGGCTTTTTTTTGTTTGTTTGATTTTCTTCTTGGTCCTCTTTCTTGCTTTAGATATGGCTAATAAGAGAGCGTTTTCAAGTTGAACCTAAAGAACCCTAAAGCGGCGAATTTATGTCCCATTTAATACAATGTTTCAACACGTGCTCTTATTTCGTTTATGCCGTAGTGCTTGTTAAGTACCTTGTACTTTGTGTTGCCATTGATTTAGTTATCAAGTAGAACAGCACAACTTCGGTATACCAAGTAAAACAACTGTTTCAAATTTATAAGAAATTCTTCTTTGGCCAACTCTCGCCCTGCATAGTGGGGATCGTCAATTTTATTCAGATTCAGTGTACTAAAAGATATTACATTATGAAATTGATATCTCAAGATTGATTGGGGAAAAGATGTTTTTTTTCTTTTTAGGCATGACTCAAATTTGAAATAAACTTAGTTGGTATGTACAAATACAGGGATCTACATACCAAATTTGTTGGCCTTAATAGTCTCAGAGATTTCATTGTTCATACGGACGGACATGGCTAAATCGACTGGAATATGAATACTGATTAAGAATAATATACATATACATATGTATATATTCTTATGATTCTTAACAGCTTTCTTCTGCCTGTTACACTTGTGTATATTTTGGCGACTTTAATATTTATCTAACTATTTACCGTCTGTTATTAAAATTAAATGCTATATAAAATAGATATTTGAATTTTAAAATTTGTAGATTTTAATTAAATGAGTATGAAACTATTTAATGCGAACGTTTTGCTTCAATTATTTGCAAGTAAATTCCCTTTTTACACTTTAATTTTCATTAGAATGGAGTTCAGTATGCCCAAAATTTTGGTGTAAAATGTGGCCAAAAACTAAATACAGGCTAAAGACAAAAAAAAAAGCAAATAAAAATAAAAAAGAAAAGAGTATAAAACGAGAAAACGTCGTTTAATAAAACTGCAGTTGACTTTGACTGTGTCTGTGGTTTGTGGCAAACGAATTCGCCCCACCCTTAGCTTCTTCTACCCACCCACATTCCACTTACCTCACATACGCATTGGGTTTTACAATCCAATTTAAATGTGACTCCATGTGCGAATGTTGTGTTGCCAACACTGCAATTGGCTGCAGGCGGACCCAAGACCCAGGGCATAAAACCAAGACCAGAACCACGACCAGCATCAGAATCAAGCCCATGTGACAGTCCAAGAGATGCACATTCACATTCAGATTCACATCCAGGAGGAGCAGCAGCAGCAGTCGTTCGAACCATTG
Organism: Drosophila equinoxialis; assembly: GCA_018150345.1. Classification (NCBI taxonomy): domain Eukaryota; kingdom Metazoa; phylum Arthropoda; class Insecta; order Diptera; family Drosophilidae; genus Drosophila; species Drosophila equinoxialis. Next base: position 611,302 of record JAECWI010000112.1, read on the forward strand.
TTGTCGCGTAGCCAAAAAAAGAAGGGAAAAGAGAAAAAAATCAAATGAGCATAAAAAACAGGACAGAACAGACACGAGGACGTTGAGTTTGGCCAGATGTGAGTCTAGGGAAAATTGCCAAAATGGAAATAGAAATAGAAATTGAATTGTATGCACTAGTAAAATGGTAATCTTTAACAACAGGCCACTGTACCTACATATCTATGTAGGTATGGACAGAGCAAATTTCAGTTTGTATTTAAATATAGGTCTTTAAATTTTTGTTAAATGGTTTAAGAACTCATAAAGAAATGTTAAAAGGGAGCTTCAAAATGGTCAAGATGGTCTTTTATTCACTATCATCGACAAGTTTCCAAATAGCAGCTTATACCCATAGCCTTTCTACTTTAGACGAGACAATACTTTCAATTTTCTCTATTTTAAACTGAGGCTCTATTGGGTTGCTATATTAAATAGATAAAAGATATAGATTTTATTATTGCTTAATTCAACCTGCTTTAACTTTAAAGTTTAAACACAAATGAAATTGTGTTAGTCAATGGCAAAGAAATAAAAGAAATTTTATCATATGTAAAGAATTGAAAGGAGATTTATTGCATATGTATGCAAGCATACTAATAATTGAAATATAATGATTCGGATTTTTATACCCTTGCAAAAAGTATTATAAAATAGGTGAGATATTTGTAACACAGGAATAGAGACGTTTCCGTCCGTCGGCTTGTAAAACTCTATAACACCTCCAGTTTGAAAGCTACCTTCATATCATTATGAAGTAGGTTTAAGTAACTTTATGAGATGTAGTATTACGATAGCAATTAATGCGTAACATCATATCCCTAAATTTTAATAGGGGCGAAGAAAAGAATATAATATAATTTGAACATTACATACATACACTTTGTATCTAAGCATTGAGTCACAAAAATAGAGTTTGTAAAATTGGTAAACGTTGGTGTTTGAAATGCAAGAGTATGGAAACTTCGGCATACCCGGGGTTACCTTCCTTGATAATTTTCTTTTTCTTTTATATACACATAGATTTGTCTTCCGCAATCAGATACACCCGCTTTTCCTGTGTGAGTTTTCCTCTATTTCGTTTCTTTTTTTCTCGTTGTTAATTTATTTTCCTCAAATGCGTAATACAGGCCACATGTGCAATACCAAAAGAATGAAACCCAATTAATGTCAGCGGCTGTTTGTTATAAATTTTCTTTGCTTTTTCTTTTCATTTTTGTAATATATATATGTGTGTATGTGTGTGTATGGGTGTTTGTGCGGTTTTTTTTTTTCTTTTTGCTTGAAACGCATATTTGCCAAACAAACAATAGACTTTATGTGTATTCGTGTCTCATCAAAATTGATATTGACAAATGTTGTTGCTTTATGGCATGCCATTAGGCCGCAAAAGTTTGCTTTTTGCAACATAGAGATACATACGTCTATCTATGTATATGTTTGTATATGTTGTAGCCGCCAATCACAATTACTTTGGTTTCGGTTTCGTCTTCGGTAGCATTTGCAATGCTGTAAAAACTAATAGCCCTAAGAGTCTGAGAAGAAAGGAGAACGAAGCGAACCCACCCATTTATCTACGTGCTCTGTACTTTTCTACTTTGAATTGATTCCGCCTTGACGACGTGACTTTGTAAGCGAAACGTGTCCTTCTTTGATACAAGGTGGAGGGGGGAAAAACCAACATTAGACATCATCATTCATTTGGCATCAATGGTTAATGTGAAAATTGGCATTGCGAGCTGATTGTAATGAATATATGTACGTGTGTGTGTGTTCGAGTATTTATGATACTTAGCAATTTGCTTGTACTTATGGCATATCTCTTTTGTTCTCGCTTTCTCTATCTGTCTCATTTTCTCTCTTTCTCTTTCTCTTTCTCTCTCTCTCTCTCTCTCTCTCTCTCTCTCTCTCTCCCTCTCTCTCTCTCTCACTCTCTCTCTCTCCCTCTATCCAAATACATAGTCGTACAGTAGTGAACTTGTTTGTGGCAAAAGAGGACTTGAATCCTTTCATCAACCCACTAGCTCAAAGAGCTCACACCATTTCACTTTGTGGCGAATTGTGTCATTTTCGAAAGTGCAATCTTCTTAATGTACTTTGCCATAAGATGACGACAACAACAGCAACAATAACAACGACGACGACACACTCACTCGACAACAACAGGAAAAAGCTGTCTGCATTGAACACATACTGGCTAAGACCCTTGTCACACCCACCTAAACACATACGTATATCCAACATTGAACAGTTTTTTTTCTTTATTTTTTCTTGCTTTTTTTGGTGAAAGCATTGGGAGCAAGGTTAAGGGCTAACGCGGAGCTGGTGGCGTGGGGATGACTAGGGGAGTTTTGTTACAAGCAACTGCTAACGCTTAACAAAAACGAATTTGCTAAAGTAAAAACAAGTAAATGAAATCATATTCAACTGACAACGAATTTTTGGCACTCTTTCTAGAAGTAATCTTCTATCACTCTTCTATCTATCTTCTATCTATCTTCCGTCTATCTTGAATTTATCTTCTATCTAAAAATATGAAACTGTCAGGTGAAACTGTTTTTTTCAGTTTCCTTGTCATCACTTCATTCAAATTCTATTTTCTTTTCACGTTTGCTTGAATTTAACTTAATTAAACTACAGCGAAAAATACAATGAAATTGTTTATTTATGTATATTTTCCCTGCTGGTTCCCTCGATGTTTGACTTTTCATTTTTTGTAGTTCTTTTGGTGTTTGGCAATGGCATTTTCTGAACTGCTTAAGCTAACAAACCTTATTAAAAATTTATTATACTTTCTATACAGGTAATTCAAGTTAAGGTAAAATCAACACACAGACATATAGAGATAGAGAGATAAAGACGAAGAGAGGTATACACATTTGGCAAAACATTCAGACGGGGTACCCTTAAGGCGGAAGTGAATGCCGAAATTGCAATGTGAGCACTTTTATCTGTTATCTGCTATCTGCGCGCTTGTCCCAACCTGCTCATGCCCCAGCCCCTCAGCATTATAGTCAAAGTACTTAAGCAGTCATGTGAGTGTGTGTGTGTCCTCTCCGGCATTTTGGTTACCGAAATAAGAGTAGATCCGCTTCAACTACATGTCATTTTTTATTTTGTTAAAAAGTCCTTGTACATAGTTTTAGCCTAGCATCCCACCCCCCCCCAACCCAAAAAAAGAGAAAAATAAAGCCAAAAAAGTACGAAGTGAAAGCTGACAAGAGAAGTGTAGCATAATTTTGTTCGCCCCGTGTCTTGTCCCTTTTGTTGGGTCATCAACACACCCCGCACCTCTCATTGCCCCCGCATTGTCGTCATGTTTGGGGTCACGTGTGCACAGTTTATTTGTTTTATGCGGCCTGTGTGCCGTGTCCTCACCAGAGAGGGAGGGGACTCCTTCACTTTGTGTGTGTGTGTGCGTTTGTTTTACTTAGAGTTTTAGATTTACTTAAGTCGTTGATGACCATGACCAAATAAAGTTTCATTTTGTGCAAAGATTTACAACACTCGAGCGTGTGCGACAAGTTTTGAGTGCCCAAAGGCAAAAATATACAAGAAACAGCAGTCCAAACAAAGGCCCCACACACTCACACATATACCCACACACAAGAAAGTTTCGAAAAAGGCTTTGGTCAAACGCTGCGTATGCGCAATTTTGTTGCAAATTATCTATTTGAAGTGTTTACTTGGGCCATCATGATGATAATGATGATGATGATGAGCATCTTTGCTTTGAATCATAGGCCAATCGATTTGATTTCTTGGAAAAAGAAAACAGAAATTCTTTAAAAAATGAAATCAACAAAATATATATTTTAACCGTTTTTCATTCCTTTTCCTTTTTTAAAGAATAAAAGAAACAAACTTTCAGTTAATGCCAAGTCAGTCTTGTTCCGTGTTTTGTTTGCTCGACATTTCTACACGTATTCCTAAATATGTTGTATAAGTTCTAACAGCGTTCCACATTTTTCGTGTTTCGATAACTTTTCCAACCAAAAATAAAAAACAAGAAAAAATACAAAAAACACAAAAAAATGAAAAAAAATTGAAAAAACACAATGTTAAAAAAAGGCAAAAAGTTGAACGAACAAGCTCTACAGTTTAAATAAACTTGTTCCGTTTCGCTCTGGACAATGCATCAACAGCGGATGGAGGTGAATTTGGGGCGGGGCAAGGCAACTTAAGGCGGATTCCATACAACATTCAACAAACAACGTGTAGAGCATTGATATGCGCCCAGGGCACTGGAAAAGAGAGAGAACTACGTGCAAGGCCCCCGAAGCTCCTAACCCTAACAAAAAAACCAAAACAGGCTGCCAACTCATGTGCTGCTACACCCAATACATACATACACAAACACACACATATACACGCAAACTGTATTGGCATTTGACTCAAAACTTTTGACTGGAATCAAGTGATGTGGTGATGATGTGTTCCCTACTGTTGGGTTACTCTGTGTTTTTTTTCTTTTTGTATGTATAAAATTGGTTGTATATATATCATCTATATAGATATATTTGCTCGTAGCTTAATATTTGTTGTAACGCCCTCAAATCGAAAAGTTTTTAGCACAGCTCTCGGACTCTAGTTTAATTTCGAAAAGCTTTGTGCAACAGAAAATGTGTGTGAGTAAAACCTGATATGGGGGGAAAGCACACACACACACTCACACACCAAATAACGACCATGTCCCCAAGTATTGAACAATAGTTAAACAGAAAAAAAAAAAAAGAAGAGAAAATCAACCGGAAATCAACCAGTCTTATCGAAGCCGACTTAGAGTATACTCTAGAAAAATTGAATTTGGATTAGGAAAAAATCATCTGCTTGAATAGAAGTTTTGTGGAAAATTTAACAACAAAGTAATTAAATCGGCTTAAATTTAATTGAAATTGTTTGGATACCACTGAAAAGCCAAGTCGTGGTGCATGAAGATGAAATATCACAATGTGCTTATCTAGTCATTAAATACATATATACCTACATATGTATATATTTTCCATAATTCTACGGGATTTTATTTAGCGTAATTGTTTGTGATTTACTAAAGAATAGTTATTTATGTAGAAGCCACATAAATTTGAAGTGGATTATTTTTATTCGAGGTCCTCCTGACATGTTTTTCTACATATGAAATAACCAATGTAAGTATTGTTTTATTATAAAAACTTTGACTGCCTTGAAACTATGAACATTTGGAAACTTTATATCCTATTCATCTGAAGATTTTCATTTTTTGATAGGGTATAAAAGCCAAGAGAAAAAAATCACAAAACCTGAAAAATAAAAGCCATTAAAATCACTTTACTCTTTAGTTAGGCTTTTGAGACTTGGTTCTTTCGGCTTTGCCTGATATAGAGAAGGTGAGACAGTTGACCACATCTGAGTCCAGTAAGCTAGGTAGCACAGGTAAAATGTATGACCAAAGAATTGCCAAAGAAAAAAGCGCAGACAGAAAAATTACATTTACTTTTGCTCAAGTTTTAATGAAATTTTCGTTTTTTTTTTCTCAAATGTTTCTCATGACCTGATTTTTGTTTGCTTTTGGCATAACCTGAAAAGCGCAAAGTGAAAAGCATAAAGTGACTTTGATTGGCAAAAAAAATGTCATATAGACATTTATTTGTTGCATGGAATTTATACCCAAGCAAATTTTGAAATTGTTTAGTTCTGTATAATGAATAATTAAAATAATTAAGCTATTTGTAAAAGTTTTCAAAAATCCTGAAAACCCTTCTTCTTCATTTCTTCATTTTTTATTTTTGTGTTTGTTTTTTTTTTTTTTTTTGACATTCACTCATTTTAACCTTTTGCAGATTTCAAAACGCATAATTATGATGTATGCAGATTGCTTTGAAAAGAGGAATAAGTTAATTTGTTATTAATAAATTAATTTCAAAGAGCATAAGTTTTGTATGTTCGATTCCTAACGCTCATGTGTTTTTATATAGTACAATTTACTTAAAGTTTATATTTTTCGTTCGAACTTTTGCCCCATAGACCAAAACAAACGAAAAATTGGTTTGACATGAATATTTATTTGCTCAGCAATACGAAAAATATAATTTAAATTAATCAACCTGACCAAAATAAAAAAGTCTGCCATCTGTCTAAACTCTGATGTGTAGACAGAGAGAGACAGGGGGAGGAGAGGAAGACTCTTTCTTCATTTTGCTGCACTTCAAAAACATTATTCCCGCAAGCACACACAAATCTGCCCTGTAAAATATATACTTTGGGTCTTTGATTAATGAACCACAAAGCGAAATGTAATTTGACAATTTTCAATTTCTTTGCCAAATTGATTTTTCAAATACTTTTGCCCAAAAGTTGTGTAGGCAACAACACACACACACACATAAACAAACTGAAGAAAAAAGCCGATAAAAGCAAAGTAGTTAAGAAAAAAATTAAATTGAACTTACCCGGATTTGCATGTCTTGGCAACTGATTGAATGGGCAAAAAGAAAAGAGCAATAATATAATATTTATAATATTCATAGGGAAATTCATCAATCGTTTTTACTACACTCACTTTAATGACTTTAAAGCCCAGACTTAGATTTGCTCCAACTTCAGCAATGAGACTATGACCAAAGATCCCCAACAACGGCAGCAATAGTATCAGCATTTTCTGTAAACGAAAAGAAAATAACATGGATTGTTAGCAAGAGGGCAGAGAGAGGGGGGTACGTCTATAGAAATTTGGCAATCTGTATGAAAAATTGAAGGTTCACCCGCAAACAAAAAAGGTCGACTTTATTAAGGTCGATTCCAAATGTCTGGCTTGGCTTTTCCTCTTCCACTTCCACTTCCCACTCTCAGTCTATTTCTCTTCGTTTTTCTCCTGATTCTCCCTTCTGGTTCTTGCTGGTAACTGCGGCTAATGGTTACGCCTCCGACCTTAACATCGTCTGTTTGTATTTTGCATTTCAGTTTCGAGTTTTCACGCCTTCGCCTTTAATATTTACGAGTATGATTGTAAAAAAAAAAAAAGTTTCCCCTTTATTTCATTCTTTTTTTGCTTTGCTTTTAATAATTCTTCATTTTTATATTCTTACCAAAAAAAGAGTACATAAATTTTACTCAAATATATGAAACGCAGTGAGTAACTTTATTATATAGCTCTCATAGGATTAGGTTGGGAAAGAGTAACCCAAAAACTTGCAAGAGTATACAAAATTTCGGCTAGAACGAAGTTTTTTGGCTGTTTGCTTGTAGCCAAGTTCCAAAAAACAAAATAAGTCGGAATATTTTGTTGAAGTTGTATGTTATTTTCATTAGGTGGTTAGCTTTAAATAAACGAGAAAAGTTTTTATTGACCCTAAGCTTAGATACCCTTACAACACCCTTACAAGCTCTCTTTTGACCTAAAATCTAGGAACCTTTTAGAAAATTTGCTTATCTTTTTAGCAGCGCATTTCAAACCGAATTCCTATTATGGCCGACCTTGGGAAAAGCGATTCAAATATATATATGTATGTACATATAAATAAGTTGCTTAAAATTTTATGCCAAAAGCTACAAAGTTTGCTTTTATGTTTGCAGACAATTCAAAAGTTAATTAGACGAGGCAAATAATTTGATGAAAACATATTTTTTTTCTTTTCATGCTTCCTTTTTTTGTTGTTTGTTTGGTGAAAATATTTAGAAATTCATGGTTTATTTAAACATAAGCAACTGATGATTCTGCTTAAGGATACATTTATTAAAAATAGAAATTTGATATGGCGCTATTTGCTTTGTATATTTTCAAATAAACCATCTCAAAATTTATGAAAAGTGCTTCAATTCGTTTAAGCTCAAGACTTGTAAATGGTAATACAAACATAAAAGGAATCAATAAATATTGGTAAATCTGTAAAAAAAAAAAACAAAACTTTAAATATAACCCTTGAGCTGTAATAGGTTGCTTTCACGCCAACTCTGAAGATTGTTAGGAACACGAGAATATATAAATACCAAAGAAAAATGGTTGCAAAAAAGGAAAGAGCAGCTGATTTATGATTATTAAAAGAGAAGACTTGAGCAGGACACGGAAGTGTACGGCTAAAGTGTATAAATTGCAAAGAAAATTGGCTAGACAATTACTACGCGTAAATGCAGTTTAATTTGAACAAGAGTTCCGGGCTAACTTTGGTCATGCCGTAATTTATATACTCTTCCGAGTTTTCTGTAGATCATTCCTTACCTACAGGCATGTATTTAATAAAGTAACAAAAGGGTGTTGTAAACCCGAAATTACTTTTCAAGATATAAAGATATATAATATAGGCACCCAATTTCGATGATATATTTAGTAGTCGACTTTAATGACTTTACTATCTATATTAAACTGACAATTTCGCTAAGAAAATAAAACATAGAAGGAGTTTGCCTTGATCCAGACGAACATACGGACTAACTGGGCTATATGAACTCGTCTCGACGTGTTGATCAAGAATATATATATGTTTATATGGTCGAAGATGATGTCTTCTATGATTTGCACGCTACTGACCAAATTTAATATACCCCTTTTAATACACTGTGCGGAAAATGAAAAAATGGCCAATTCTCAAGAGTATCCACTGCGAGTTGATTTCTTCTTGTAATTTTTTATTTATTTTTTCTCACAGCTACTGGAATGCATCTCTTGAGTTTTATATATCAGAAGCACAATCAGCAGAATTTTCTTTTTGCTTCAACCACACACTCTTTTTGGAGTTCAATGGAATTTATTCCTGTATTCACTCTGATTGAGCATTTGCTGATAATGTATTCTGATATTCAGATATACACATTTACACATCCTTTAGCCCTGGGACTGGGACTGGTAATTATTCCAGCAGAGTGGATATGTCTGTATGTGGAGGTGTGTGTGTATATGTGAATATACAATCAATTTACGCGCTTTTTAATGGTTAAGAGAACGCGCATACGACGTGTTGGCTGGCTTGTTACTCATATATTTTACACAAAAGGCGCAAAAAGCTCATTAAAAAATATTTTTCACTCATGTGTAAGAATTTTTAAAAACGTATTTAATTAAACATTTAATAAAAAAAATGAAAAATACAACAATAAAATGAAAAAAAAAATTAATAACAAGAAATAAAAAAACAAAGTAAAAACTGTGTGGGGGCATGAGTGTGCGTGTGTGTGGTGGGCGATTGGTTGTAGCAATATTGAGGCCGAGGCTGAGAGTGTTGAAGGAAACTTGGGCTTAATGCAAAAGATTTCAATTAACGACATGGAATTCATGTGCTGGCTAAATGAATAAAAAGAATAAGTGGGAATGAGGACAATCGCATCAATGAATGCTGCTTCATTAAGGTGCAAGGTCCAAAAGATGCAACAGCAGCAGCAGCAGCTACCCTTCAAGTCCTTGTCGTAATTATTGTAATTACAATGAACGATGAGAATGAAAGTGGTCGCAGAGTGAGCGTAGGCAAATGGACAGAAGGCAGAGTCAACGATAATAAAAGCCAACGAGCCTTCCATCGTAGCAGAATCAAACGAGAAGGGGACTATCAATGATACCCTCTGTCAATGATGGTAAGTACATTAGACTTGAAAGGAATTACACAAGCCATTTAACTAACCGACTAACTAACTAAATGGAATGAAGCTCATTTTCTAAAAACCTAAAGTCTATAAGCATGTTCATTTTGTGTTTAATGAGTAACAAATGAACGATTCTTTGTGTATGTGCAACATTCTTATCTTTTAATTGCTAGAAGAGAGACGACCAAAGTGGGGCAACATATTTTCCCACATGTTGCACACAAACATTCACACATACACATAACCCGTACAGAATGAATGGAAAGAGGATGTGTGAAAACTAACGACCCGACTAGAACGAGAACCAGGACCAAAACCGAGCAGATTTTATACTGCTTTATCCTACTGCCAGGTCTTTGCTCATAATTATGATGAAGAGAGAAATTCATCAACGCTAGAAAGCATCTTTCCATCCCATCCATCTATCCATCTGAGTGCCCAAAAGGCAAACAAGTCAACAAAATTTGTGTGTCACTTCGGAAATGAGCAAAACAAAACAAAAAATAACAAAACCAAAGACAAAAAAACAAAGATAGATATACTTGGGATAATGCAAAGAAGATTTGAAAAGGGGTGAAAGTGAAAGCCAGCAATGATGCAAAGAATGTGAAAACTTCAACTCATAGAGAAGTTTGCAAAATATTCATTAAAATTAATGAATAAATAAAACCAAAGCCAACCAAACAGGTGTCGGGCATAAAACGACAAAAAAAGAGGAAATGTGTTAATTTAAAGGATTTATTATACATATACATAATATGCAGAAGAATTTCACACTTTTTAAGCCCAAAATCATTCCCATTCATGACTTATAAAGTTATTAAAAAACCAAAAACAGAAAAGTTGATGACCTTTATGCAAAGGCCATAAAATTGATTAATGATTCCGACAATTTGGCAGTTTTAAAACATTTTGACCAAGGCCTATTGAAGACTTTTGCTGACCACAGAAAATCAAAAAACCCAAAAGGCCTATAAAATTAATGGATATTGTTTAATCATTGGCTCTGAAATTGGCCAAACAAATTAATCTTGTTGAACAGTTATACATATTTATATATTTTGTTTTTTTTTTATTTTGGATGCTGTTATCTTTTTCTGCTCATTACATTGTGACATTATGATGTCACAGAGACATTAACAACTAATAAAGCAAAGCTTGAGGTTTAATATAGCAAATTAAGTGACATTAAATGAGCTTTAATTATTCAGGAAAACACAAAAAAAAAAGAGAGAAAGAAGAATATGAAAAGCATGAAATCGCATACCATCTGCAAAATCATAGCATACTTTTTGGGGCTGATTGTTTGACTGCTCATCATTCATACGTGAATATTTAAGCCTCTTACTCGACCTCTGGATGGGTGTGACGATGGGCGTGTGTATGCGTGTGGGTGCGTATTTGTTTAATGCAACGTAGACGCTTATTATTCAAAACACATACGACAAGACAACGAACCAAGGCAATGGCCGCTGTTAGGCAATGACAAGTCACAGCAGAAGCCGAACGATGACAATAATAATGATGATAATCATAATGATGATAGGGATAATGATTATGATGTTGTTTGTTGATGTTGATGCTGTTTTCTGGCGCTTTCATCGTTGATAACAACTCACACGAAACAACATGATGACAACAATGCTGACACATCGAAAGATTGTCATTCCATCAATTATTCATCCAACACGCAAATCATCAGAAAAACGTTCAAAAAAAAAAAAACAAAAAGAAGAGAAAGAACGCAAAAACACATTCCAAAGAGTCATTCCTGCCCGAATGCGTCGTTTGCCTTGCCTTGCCTTGGCAGTGTGCAAATGGATTAAAATGGCAGCGTAACCAACAACGTCAACATGCAACACAATGCTAGCCTGAGATGAATGTGTTCTACAGACAAAGAGAGAGAAAGAGCGACAGTGAAAGAAAGAGTGGGAGATAGGGAGAGAGGGTGATACAAATATTAAGTGATACAATTTGTATTTGGCAACGTTTGCCGCAGGCTCTCAATGAACAACAGAGGCCGAAAAACAAGCACACAAAAAAAAAAAAACAAGAACAAAATATAGTCCAACGCCATGAATATCTGAGTGTTTTTATTTATGACTGTGCGTCAATATTCTGGCATAGCAGGAGGGTGTGGTAGACTGGGAATGGGGTTGGGATGAGGTTGAGTATCTGCTCTATGACACAACTACAACAGAAATCAATCAATTCTATGCCAAACAAAATGAAAGAAAAACGGAAAAAACGGAAAACCGGGAAAAACTAACAGACAACAAGCCTCACCAACATGCTGAGTAACAATTTGAGTATGTGCAGAATATGTGTGTGAGTGTGCAGTATACATAGGTATGCGTGTGGGTGTGCGTGTGTATGAAGAGTGGGAGAAGTGTTCATGGAGCAATAAATCGGAGCTTGACATGGTTAAGTGCTTGTGCTTAACAAAAGGCTTAGGCTTAGAAGAGCTAGACAGAGAGATAGAGAGAGGGAGACAAATGAGAGTTAACGCCAAGCCCTAGGGTGAGAAGTAATCAACGTGGTTCTATCGGAATCTTCAAGGAATCAGGAATATTCTGTCATAAATTTGGATTTGTGGTAGAACAAATATGCAAGCCTGTTGGCCATACGATACACAATATTAAATTTCCGTATGAAATCAACTGAATAGTGTGTTGCTTTCAGTATTATTGAAAATACGAATTTATTTATCTACAAAATCGCTTAAAAACTGATTCATTACCTTAATAAATATTTCTACAAATAATTTATCTAAGCCCAAAACAAAAAAGCATAAAAACAACAAAACAAAAATATCTTTACGTTTGAAGCTTTAATATTTGTATATTTGAATAATGCAATGGCTTCCAAATGCTTATAAATGCTAGTTTATGAGACTTTTTCCTGCATATATACCTATATTTGGCTATGCGAAAACTATCTTTGGGTCTAATTAGCTACCAAAATTTTCTATAAATCAAATTAATCAGCTAATCAACAATCCTAATCAATCCTTAGCGAAGTCTGCTGATGATAGAATTGGGTGGTTCTTGAAATAGCTATACAGACAACCTGCTCACCTTATGTGCCTATCTAAAATCTTATAAATTAGTAAGATCTATTGACTAAGCCGGCTAAACCCAGTTTCGATTTTCCATTTTATATATCTGTTAAGAACTGTGCCAAAATTGATCAATATCGCGTGACTATATCATATAGCTTTCATAGGAACAATCGGTGGTAAACAGGGACTTTGATCAATAACTTCATTATTTGCTGTGCTGAGATTGTAGGCCGTTTCTTCGATAAAACGTTTTTCTACTTTGCGGGCTATAGGTAAGGAAAGAGTAATGAGCAACTTGCAAAATGCATTCAAACTTTGACGCGGTCAAAGTTAGCCCAGGCCCTCTGATTTTAAAATAAACTAACTTATTGCCGAATCCTTTTTGAAATAGAAACTTTCTATTGCATTCACTGGTATCCAAAAATTAGTAGAATTAGATGCTATAGGCAAGATGCTTAGATAACATACGTTCCCACTACTCCTATCTATACATATAGCTCTATCTCGTCCTCTCTCCTTGTGTCTATCTTCAAAAATCTTTGACTTAATTAACTTGCTGCCCATTTTAGCCACACTCCGAGGGAAATTGGAAGATTTTGGGTGGTGGGGTTCGGGTAAAACTCTTTTATCGCAACGCGAATCACTTTACTGGTATAAATTTCATTTTCAAGTTAATTGAAATTCATTTGAGCAAATCAAATTAAGTCAAAAGTGTATCCTGTCGCCAGGGTACATGACTTTCTCTCTTCGAACAAAGACCTGACTGCCTGCCAGGCACAAAGTGATTCATTCATAACGATAAATTAAGACAAAAAAAACCTAGAGGAGAGAAGATTGGGATGTCTGAGGTGGAGGTTGAGAGTTAAAAGGAGAAGGAGCACGCCCTGGGGACATACTTTTATTCAAACTTTATGCCAAGCTATTGTCACGGCAATATCCTTTCTGGCATCACGTACCCCCCTACACACTGGCTCACACACTCGCACACACATGCACGCATAAATCTCCTTGATTCACATTTGCCAACGTCCTCCTTCTGGCCACGAGGCCACCATGGACGTGTCATGCTCAACAGCAACAGTTTGCTTTCCTATTCTCTCCGTATTGTGTGTTTTTGCCTTTTTATCAGCGTTAAGTTTAAGACAAAACTGAATTGGAATATATCTCGCAAATCGCAAATAAATAAATTAAGGTTACAAATCTCTAGAAATGAGAGTCAGAGACGAGAAGAGACGTAGAGAAGCTGGTGCCAGGAGCAGGACCACAGTCAGACCAAAGTTTGTTTAAATCGAAATGAAATAGTGACACAGGCGCTGCCATAAAACCAAAAGCAAATAATACAAAGAACAGAGCCGAACAGAGGTAAGAAAACAGCGCCAGCTCAGCTCAGCACAGGCCAGGCCAGCCCAGCTCAGCCCAGTTTAGTTCACTTCAATTCAGGCACAAAAGGAAAAAAAGGTTAAGACAAATATTTAACCAGACGCCCTAGGATGCGAATGTGAATGCAGAATGGAGGATGTTGGAGCAACAGAAGTTCTGGCAGTTAGTCTGTATGTAATTACCAGGCGAACTTCACAAGTACAGCTGCTCCTAAGTACATACATATCTATGTATATAATCATATGTGTGTCTCTCCCTCTCTCTCTGTTTACGTGTGTGTGTGTGTGTATGTGTGTTACGTGGCTTTATGCTTAAATAAACATTTGTCCCCATGCTCAGTCTTCACTTCCTTCTTCTCCTTCATGTCCTTGTTGTCCTCATCGTCCTCGTGGTCGTCGTCTTTTCTATTTAGTTTACATAGCACCCGACGGCAGTCAGTTTGCCTGGTCAAAGCCAAATCGTTGATTGCATAAGTTGATGGCCAACACATGTCCAAGATATATAGTGTCGATATAGTTGAGTCTACCCTCTAGACTTTTTCTATGTCTCTGTGTGTGTGTTTCTTACTTACGTGTTGTTCTTGTTGTTGGTGTAGGTGGTATTCGACTCTAATGATGTCTGCCCAGGTTGCATTGGCTGCCTTCTCCAAGGCTCACTGAATCTGCTTTAGCACCGTTTCTAAAACGAAAGAGAAAAAGAAAATTAAATTTATACACTCCAGACATTTTTACTTTGATGGCATTGATTGCTTTATTGAGATACATGGAGGCTATAAGTGCAAAACCAAGGTAAGTAGCATTTTATCTACAAGATATTTCACAGTTTATACTTGATTGTCTCATAGGCAAACGCCAATTGGCCCTGTTTTTTTTGTTTTTTATATGATTTTATATCAGCAATTCATTGAACTTTGCCACTTTGAAGTCGCCATTCGCAGCACCCACAACTGGAATTCACATTCTTTAAACTAAGAATAAGCATTGAAGGCATACATATCTATATTGTAAATCAACATATCTTTATGAATCTGGCTTTAAATTAAGTTTGTTTAAATATTCAGTGAATATTGTACAGCAGTAGAAGTCGAACCAGCTGGAGTGTCTGAAATTTGAAAGAGGGGCTCTTCATTTGGTGAATTTTCACAGCAAGTCTTAAGCTATTAGAGATGCCAAGATACTGCCATTAAACGTAGGAATTACGAAACGGCTAATCAAGATTTTTGTAAACTTTCATCGCAATTCGAAGATGGTGAAGAAACTAAGGACACAGTTTTTTGTTTTACGTTGGCTACAGATACTTCAATAGATAATAAAAACTAGTGCTTGGATCTATCATAGAGTAGTGAGAAACTTATTTCCAATCAAGCTCTTGAGTAATGGCTTGAAATTTAAGTACTGCACATTTTCGTTTCCCCTTTTTTTTGTCCAATCTTTAAGTAAAACAATGTTAACTTTAATATAATTGCCAATATTTAAATTTCAATTGATCATTTCGTTCGACCCAATCAATCAAATGGAAGATTTGCCAAGACATTGTTTTTCTTCAGTTTTTACCTTTTATTTTCATGCTCAAAACCCGAAACATTAATCAAAATGATTGCATAAAAACTACAATTGTCAATTAAAAGTCGTACTCAATGTATAGTACGTGTCGCAACGATAGAGACAGATTGAGAGAGAAATTGGAAAACCGAAAAATGTCATGGCAAACATCTGACAGGTTTTAGTTCTGTGTGTGTTTGTGTGTGAGTGTGTTTATATATATAAATCCTTGGCCATCATTAACAATGCCATAAGCAAATGACAGGACATAAAACAGAGACGAAATCGAAGATGAGGCTTGAGAAACATTTTTATTAAATTGTTTTTCCTCTACGAGTTTCGTTTTAGCTGCTCCTGATGTTGAGGCTGATGCTGCTTGTTGTTTGGCAAGGTGTTTGTTATCGTTTGTTATATTGCTTGTTATGTAATGTAATTTATACACACGCATATACACACACACCCAAACACATATACGCACACATAGACGAACCAAATACAAATACAATGTCATAAACGCCAAGGACACAAAGGCAATTCCGCATGACATTACACGCAGACAAAACAAACGTCGCAACAATGCGAATAAGCAGAGAAAAAGAGAAGCAGTGGAAGCGGAAATCAGGAGGCGGGAAGCGACTAAAAGCCAAAAAGTACGCGTTTGGCATAAATGATAAGCTGGGTAACGCACACCCACACCCACACATATACACTTACAATGGAACAGGGGGCATGGTCATGGGCCAGACATGCGACCAGCTCGAGGACCAGGACAACGACCAGGCACAGGCTCCCACAATGCGTTGCTTGGTTGACTTTTGAATACTTAACAGGATAATGAAATGTCAAAAGTGCGCAGGCGGCACAGGAAAGCGTGTTGTCCTGCCCTTGTCCCTCATGTTGTCCTGCTCATAATGTTGTTGCTGTTGTATTTTATTTGTGCCATGCCTAAGTGAACGTCATGGCGTGCCGCGCGCATTAAATCATAAAAAAAGAAAAGCAGCAGATATGGATGAAAGGGAGAAAAAAATCCACAAAGTATGACAAAATATATCCACATGGTATAAGCAAAATGCCAAATACCCTACAATCAATCAGAAACAACACTTAAGTCAACATACTTTAAGGTAAGATTCTTATTTATAGAAATCAAGTTCAAAGAAAACGTAGAATCTCAATCACCCAAACATCTTATAATCTAAATAATTAGTTTTGTAGATTTAAAGTTATTAGAATTTAAATATTTTATGTTTACGTTAATTTTTTATAACATTTTTATACTTGACTCATTTCAGTACAATTAAATTTTCATTTCATTCAACAAATCAAATCACATGTTTTTACGAGTAAGCCCGTTTTAAAGAATCATGAGAGAGCCATAGCCAAGTCAATGATTATCCGCATATACCCTTTCATGGGATACGAAAACCTCACAAATATGAATGGAAAATGTGATATACCAAAAAATGGTGGGACCGCACCTCGCTCAGGATGTGCCAGGATGGTTTTTTTTGTGTTGGTAGGCAGGACATTTATGTTTACATAAATTTAAATTGACACAAATGCGTTTTGTCGTCAGACTATAACTTCTCCTCTTCTGTCTTTGTCTCTAGCATTGAATTTCCAAAATATGTGTGTGTATACATACATATTTATGTTTTTTTTTACAGTAAAATATATAGAAAAACAAAAAGATAAACTTCATAAATTATGACAGTTTTATGCTGCTCTGCTTTCACTTTATTTATTTGTCCTGATTGCCCGGTCCCATGCAAGAGGGAGAATTAAAAATTTATTTATGCAATTTGGCAGCTATTATAACACTCTCTATATAGTCGTTCTCTTTCTCTCTCTCTCCCTCTCCATTACTCGTTCGCTTGTCTCTATATTTGGCAAGACAATAGAAAATTTTAATCAGTAGGTAACTGAAAGTTACTAACGAAACTTTTGTCTAACAAAATGGTTCAGTTTCTGAATAGATTGTAGCATTTTTTGTTGTTGTTAGCCAAAAGTTGGTAGTCGATTCGTTTCGTTTTGGTTTTGTTCTTGGTCGATGAATAAAAGTTAACCTAGCCAATCAATGTGAAAGAGAATGAAACACTGTAATCAATAAAACAAATGACCAAAACAATTCGCCAACATGCAATGGGCCAGAGATAAAGGGGGAGAAAAGGGATTTACCGCTGGGGGCTTGAAAAATTGTGTGTAAATATGTTTTTAGCCATTGGATGTGTTTGAAATAGATAAAGAAACTTAGCAAATAGTTGCTTATGGCCTGGCCTAGCGCCCTGTGGGGAATTTTAAGGGCATAATTCAGATATATGGAAAGTATTCATTTCAAAGTAATCTTTCAATTATAAACTCCAAAACTTGAACTCTAAAAGGATTAGTTATTAAGTATATAATCATTATTAAGGATCATTCCAGTATGTCAAGTGTATAATCCATTGCGACATAAGCTACAGAAAAATGTGTTGCTCAGATTAAATATAAAAATTAAAAAAACCTTTTCAATAAAAAAGAATTAAGCTAGCAACTACAATCCAATTTATTATGTATTAAAATTTTTCATTAGATTCCAACTGTAAATATGTATTAGAGCTTGAATTTAGATCAGTTGTTAAAGGTTTCTTTTGATATTTTGAATATTAGAAATTTGTTATTGTTAAATAACAAATATAAATATAAAAAATAGACAACGATGATTTTTATTTTTTCATTAAATGAAAAGACAAAATTTAAAAGTTAATCATGGCTTTGCAATTGTCTATTTATTAGTTATCGATAATGTGAGTATATGAATTGACTTTATTTCACTTGATTCACTCTGCCTACTATTCTTCCGGTCCGTCGCTCCTAGCATCTTCATTTTCATTTGTCCAAACACAACCAACACACTAAGCCAAAATAATTATAACAGCCTTCATTCAATTGAGAACAAAAGGCACCCACACACGCATATACACACACACAAACACACACCGAAACGAAAAAAGTTGGTCTCTATTCCTATTTCTATTATCCAAGCTCTCTTTTCTTATATGTATTGTGGCATTTTTATTAATTAAGTAAATTGACCAAGTAATACTACAACACTTCAAGCAAATATACACACCCACGTATATATATACACACAAACACAAACACACACACACAGAGCAAACACTTGGTTAATTTAAAGTGCGCAGCATTTGGTTATTTCATTGCCTGAAGTATGGCCTGGTTTTCCTATATTCTGCCTGTGTGTGTGTGTGTGAACGAGGAGTGGCGAGGGCAAGTAAAATTTTGCTTAATAAAGTTGGAAAAGCTTTCTCCCTATTGCCTTTCTACCATTCTACTTTCATTTGCTATATTACAAACCTTACTCGAGCATTTGTGTTTTGTAATTGAAATGAAATTAAGCAAATTAGAATATTACAATCAAAAAACAAAATTATGATTTACTTTTGACCCTTTCCTCTTCCCACAACAGGCCTCTCCTTTTTGCTCTTCGTTTTTCCGCTTATTTGTTAAACAAATTGCTAAACTTTTCATTGTTTTTCCATTAGTGGTTTATCGTCGGTTTTTGGTTTTGTGTGTGATTTGTTTATTGACTTTTCATGTTGCCGCCAATTATGTCGATAATTTTACACCATGGCCAAAAAGTAACATAACTTATGTATATATATATATATGAATGTATATGTGTATGTGTATGTGCGATAGTCGAAAATACAAAACTTTTGCCACAAAATCTCAATAGGAAAATCTGTGTGAATTATACACACCATCGCTGCCGGCTTCGCCGATGCCGCTCTTTTATTGGAGAGGTCCACACAAATTTTCCAAATATTTATACACCTAAATAGATTTGATGGCATAATTGAAATTTGTTGTTATTGCCAAGGCCACTTTTGCCGATTCGCTCTACGTTCTTCAATAGTCTCTGGCTCTGTTCTTGTTGTGTATACAATTTGCATAAACTCATTGCTTGAATGGTGGCGCAATGGCAAAAGTTTATTAAAAGGCAACGTCGTCATCGTTGAAGTCATCGTTGTTGGCCTCGTTGAAAGTTTCCCGCCTGCTAATAACAATCAGGACAACACAGAGTAGAGTAATAATGATGAAGGTCCTTTTCAAATTCTGACACATAGCTGCAGGGAAGCTTGGCATTTGTCCCTCTGCTACTCCGACTCTTATTCACATCTCCGCATCCCTCATCTATCTACATCTTTCTATGTATATGTTTGGGAGAACAAGCCAACTTTTGTCATGCTACAATTTTTGATAATTTAACTTTATATTTTTTTAGGCGTCTCATACCCATCAATTGTCCAAAAAAAGGGGGTATAGGCACACAGCGAATTAGTTAAGTCTATGAAGTTATCCAAATTTATAAGTATAATTGTAGTAAACTTTCTGCAAGACTCTGAAGATTTTTTATTGAGAAATTGAATTCAGAACTTGTAAAACAAACATATTTTAAGGGGGCAAACCTCAATGAACTTAATCTCAATTTAGACCACATATCAATAGGATAAACAAGAGTCGACTCTCTAACTTGAGGGCACAAAATGTTTTCTCTCATGTTTTTCGCTTTATTTGGCTTTTGTGTCAGTGGAAATTTGATTTGTAACAGCAACTTTTGGCTGACTTTTAGCATGTTGCAAATGTTGAATATTGGCCAGAAAGAAATGAATGAAACGAAATGGCTTATTTCTGTTAAAGTTAACAATTCGACGAGACTAAAATGTAATCGAGATATTATTCTTTGTGAGCAAGTAATGGGTAAATTTAAACTAAGATATTCAAAGTTCATATTGCATGGAAATGTTGTTTTTATTTTTAAAGCCTTTTTCCTTTGGGATTAATTTTCTTTGTCTTGAAAATGAGTTGTTAAAGTTTTGCTTGAGATTAAGTTCAGCCGAGGAAGCAAACAGCTTATTTGGTGTTTAATTTTTT
Source organism: Drosophila equinoxialis (assembly GCA_018150345.1). Lineage (NCBI taxonomy): Eukaryota > Metazoa > Arthropoda > Insecta > Diptera > Drosophilidae > Drosophila > Drosophila equinoxialis. The sequence continues at coordinate 631,789 of JAECWI010000112.1, forward strand.
TAAAGCGAAATTTTTATATTATATGCACAAGCTCGATGATAAGCAAAAGTTATGCAAAATACTCATTATATACAAAAATATACTACACAAACATGCATTTTTGAATTGATAAAGTAAGAAACCGCAACTACAAAAATGACCTTGGTTGGTTAAAAATAGACTATTTCATTGTTATCAAAAGATGTAACGAAAAACTGCATAATGAATGCACTGAACTAGGTCAACCGCAGTGCCATGTCGATAATGTTGAAAACTTTGCTTTGAAGCCAAAAACCATTTAAAAAGGCAATTTCTACATTCTTTGCCAAAGCATTTTGTCAGACAAAACTATGAGTAAAACAAAGGAAACGGCTCGCGTTGTAATCATTGGAGCAGGAGCTTCTGGCATTGCCACAGGCACACGACTCCTAGAACAAGGATTTCGCAATGTTTTACTACTCGAGGCAGAGGACCGTATTGGTGGTCGCATTTGTAGCATACCATTTGCTGATAGTCTTATGGATTTGGGTGCTCAGTGGTGTCACGGTGAAAAAGGCAATGTGGTCTATGAATTGGTCAAGGATCTTAATTTGCTAGAAAGAACAGGTGATTATTACAAAAATGTTCTATTTGTGCGTTCCAATAAGGACAAAATTTTTGCTGAGCAGAGCAAAATATTCATTAGGATTGCTGATAACTCCATACCCAACAAAAATGTTGAATTCCATGGCTCGGAGGGTGATTATGTTAGACAAAAATATTGGCAGGAAATTGATAAGCAAAAACCATCAATTGATACTGTGCTGGCTACAGAGTTTTTAGAATCCTTTCTAAAATATGAATGCTCTGTCGATGGCTGTGATCATTTGTTTGAGGTCTCGAATCGTAATCATAAAGAATTCGTAGAAAGTGATGGTGATAATTTGCTCCATTGGCGTGACAAGGGCTATAAAACATTTCTTAGGCTTCTTATGGATGGCAAGGAATATGAACCAAGTGATCTGGGCAAGCTAAATGGAAGAGTTTTATTTAATAGACGCATAGCTGAAATAAAGTGGTCTCAATGTGATGAGATAATTTTACGCTGTTGGAATGGTGAGATAATTCAAGCAGATCATGTCATTTGCACAGTCTCACTGGGTGTCCTTAAGGAACAGCATTTGAAGCTTTTTGTACCTCCATTGCCAAGAAGCAAAGTACGCGCCATTGAAGGTCTCAAATTGGGGACTGTGGATAAATTTGTTATGGAATTTCAAGTTCAACCCTTACCCGCAGATTGTGTGGGTTTCAATTTTCTATGGTTAGAGAAAGACTTGCAAGAAATACGTTCAACCGAATGGTTTTGGTTGGAAAGTGTTGGCTCATTTCATCGTGTCTCCTATCAGCCGCGCTTACTAGAAGGATGGATAACCGGACAACATGCTCGACATATGGAAACACTTACAGAGGAGAAGGTTTTAGAGGGTCTACTTTGGTTATTTGGAAAATTCCTTAGCTTCAATATACCGGAACCAAAACGTTTCATACGCACTCAATGGCATGCCAATCCCAATTTCCGTGGCAGCTATAGCTTCCGAACAACCTTGGCTGATGATCTAAATATTGGGCCATGGAATCTGGAGGCACCCATAATGGATTCATTAAACAAATTTCCAAAATTGCAGTTTGCCGGCGAGGCCACAAGTAAAACACATTTCGGCACTGTCAATGGAGCCACTGAGACTGGTTGGCGTGAAGCCGATCGCTTAAGCCAATTCTACACAACTAGTTGATGACTGGCTACTAATTTCATACTCAAATCCAAGTTAAACGAAGCGAGTACTGAGGCAAGAATATTCGTAAGGTGTGCTTTATTACAAGAAAGCGAGCTGTTATCTAAAGGCAATTTAATAAATGAATTCACCCTTATGATTTGAAGTTGTTTTTCTGTGTGAAACTTTTGTGTCCGCAAATAAAACTGTTTCTTTGCTACAAATCGTTCTAGAATTAACTCTTTTTATCGTTGTTCTTGTTAACTTAATTTATATCTTTTTATTTTTTTAGTTTGCATTTAAAACTTTTTCATTACCCTTCTCCCCACCTCCACCGAAGGGTGTCTAATTCTACAGGCACAGGACCATTTCACCACCACCACCACCACCTTCAGTTGAGCCCTTAAACAACACCAAGTCCAAGTCATTTAATGTGCTTACATTCATTTCGTTTTAAAATCTCTGATAAAGTGGCAAACGCTTTAAGCCAGGTCCTTTGGCCCCTCATCTCTGTCTCACCAGGCAGCACCTATTCTTTTTTTTTTTTTTACTTCTTGTTCTAATGGCAACACGCAAAGTTGTCGCCGTGTCGCGACGACAAAACGCAATTCTGTACACACCGAGCTCTCGTCTCGTTTTACTTCTGGTTTTCACTTCTTTGGTTTTCCTTATTTTGCTCCCTTTTTCACTTTCCTGCCGCGGCCTTTTTGTGTGCTTCCTGTGTTTTGTACGCGTTTTCTAGATTACTTTTATAAGTGAATTTGTTGCGGTTTTCCGCAAAATTTACAAGTACGTGAGAAAATTAGAGCTTAGCTTGTTGCGCTGCCGCATTTGGCTTTTCTTTATTTTTTTATTCTTCTTGGGTGTTCCCTTTTTCTTCTGTCTTTCTTTTACTCAGTCTCTCCATCGCTCCTACTATATTTTTTTACTTCTGTTTTTTAAGATTATTATTATTTTGGCTGAAATTCCTGTTGCTTGTATTTGTGTTTGTGTGTGGGTATGTGCTTGTGATTATTATGCGGCCACTTCCGGCTTGTGGCTTAAGCAAGCAGAAGCCAATACTGCGTATGCGCAATTTGACAGCGAAATGTATTTTATTACTAATTCGCCGCGTTGCAAGCAATTGGCGTGCAAAATGCGAATGGCAAAGAAAATTAGCAAGTTCATTATTTGCTTAGCCATCGCCTTTTGCCAATTTAACGCCAATCCTAAATGCGACTAGCTTAGTACACACAGTCAGACAGACAGACACACAGACAGGCATGCTGACATACAGACTCAGAAACAGTACGAGTGAAAGAAATAGAGATAGAGAGAGTTTTCCCTCGCGATGCTTAGCTGACAAGAAAATAAATTCGATGGCTGACTTGAAAATAAAGTTTCATTTTTTGCAAGCGAACAAGACAAAGTTTTTGCCAGCTGCCCTCCCCCCCAAAAGTCCTGCTTCTTGTTTTAGCCCTCATAGCTAGCATTATTACCTCTCCCTGTCTTTATCCCTCTCTGTCTTTCGGTTTCACTCTGTGTTTATTTGGAGGGCGGCCTGGCTGTGGTTTTGTCTGTATTTGCAGAATTGTTAGTTTCACGCTTTGTTTGTTGAGATTAGCTGGCAGTGCTCAGAACATATAGACACACACACACACCTACATACACGCACTCTATCTAAATTTCTCCCCTGTATCTCTCTGTGATGGATAAGGTGGCGATGGTGGTGGCGGAGGGCCTAACGCAGACAGACCTCCTTGCCATGCTGTGCTCTTTTCGCAAACGCACAATATGAAATTGTGCAGCTTGCTTTACTTTATTTGTGGCAACTTGTGGTAACTATTACACCTTGCTCCATGAATGCTCTCTATATGATATGAGTTCACATCAGATCAGAAAGGGCATAGACTTGAAATAGTTTCAAATTCCCTATTGAGCAATATTAAAGTCTTAAATCAAAATTCATTTGAATTTTGATTCGTGTTTGTATCAAATAAATGAAATAAATGAAATATGTAGAATTTGTTTTTTCTACGAGTTTAATTCGAACTTTTTTTATTTCGGTTTTAACTCAACTTCAAAATGATGGAGAAAGATTTTTAAAAATAGACTACATCATAGCTAAGAAAGTTATTTATTTAAGAGTTAATTCTTTATTCCATTACCGAATTACCGTCCCACATGCCACAAATTTTAATTTTGATTTGATTGCAGTTTAATTGACTCTCCTATTGGCCATTATAAAACACATAAAACTTATCGCTAAGTAAGTGCATAAGCTAAGAGTATTTAAGCTTCGTATTAAGTACTTTTCTACGCCAAATTTTATTTGCTTTATTTGCTGTGTTTGTTTGTACTTTTCCCATTTCTTTTTTTCCATCCATTTTTCTGTGTGTGTGTGATTATTTTTTTTTTTTTTTTTTTTTGTGGCAAAGAAAAGTTTGCACGTGAAAATTCCGTTCACATGTCTTCCTCAATTGTGGGTTGAATGGGTGCGGAATGTGTGGAGAGACGTAGGGAGGATAGTGTGGGGTATGGGCAAAAATTCGCTGGCGTGTGAAAAATTGATGCTGTTGCTGAAGTTTTTGGCTTTTTGAACTGACAGCTGCGATTTTTATGCGACGCAGCCGTTGGCATTATCGTCCTCATCCGCGTCCACAGGACGATGGTATGAAACTAGAAAAATAATTGTAATTGTGAATTGTGTGAGTGTAGCGAGACATCCCCAGAAATCGCCCAATCCCCTTCATCATCTATCTTCTCCAGTTATTACCACTAGTTTCCCACCTCCCTCCCCATTCTTGGACCATTAATAAGCATAATTTCGCACAGTTTTTGTGATTCTGTTTCCGTTTCTGCTTGCTGTGTTTGAGTTTTGGATTTTAGGGTTTTGTTCGGGGCTGGTCTCCGTGTTTGTTTTTGCGGCGTGTTGGGTAAAATTATTTTGCTTTGCCACCCGCCTGAGCGATGGATGGCTTTCAAAATGCGGGATGAGCGTTGTTTAGTTGAGCTCCTTAGCAATTCTCGATGTTATATGTACATACAGCTGTTCTTGATGGGGGCTAAAAGCAAGTTGTATTCTTGGTGTTGAGATTTTTCTTCAAATTGCTGGCGCTGTTACTTGTAAGTTAATGAGAATTTATTGTTAATTGATGTTGTTATTGCCGCTTTGGACTTATGCGCTGTTAATTAATGAGTGGCAGTGGTCGTCGGTGTGCAAACAAATGTTTCAAGTACATTAAATGTAATGAAAATATGCTGGAAGTAGAGGATTATCATTACGCCCTCTTGCCACAAAAAAAAAAAAAAAAACCACAAATGAGAAAATACCGCAATATATTTTTTGAAAAATGGTAAGAAGCATGCGACAAGTTAAATGGATCTTTTTAGAAGCTTTTAGGTAATGTGGAATTTCGATTGCTAAACTCTAAAGACATACTTCTTCTGTCATAGTGATTTCCATGTATACAGAAATAGTGGAGTTTACTGTCTACTCAGTGGCGCAGTGCAAAAAAAAGCTTCTCTTAAATAGAGTACTTATAGGTAGTTTATTTACTTAAGATTCTATTAATCTTATGAATACTCTTGAATTCACTTACTTCTCAGGTCTGTACCTGAGATATTTCAGTTTAAAAGCATAAATAAATAATATCGTAGCATACATTTTTGGGCCATAGCAAGCAGTATGTGCGGCAATTAAAATTCACAATGCTGCATTCGTTTAGTTATGAATTTGCATAAATTATTCTTTGATTTTGACCATGCCCATTCCCATGTCGAATGCAATGCAGTGAAATATATTTGCCGCATTTACATATGCATTTAATTAACTAAAACTATAATTTATATTTTATAATTTTGGTTCGTTGTGTCGACTTGTATGTGTATATATGTGTGTGTGTGAAAGTTCAAACCGAACAGCTGGTTGCCTGGTCATGGTTAATTCACATGGTTGCTCCTTTCACACATACACACACAAAGATATCGATTGCCCTTCCAAACGAATGAACTTGCAACGTGTGGTGGCAGGCATCATTCTCACAGCCAGGAGGGCATGGGAGGCAGAAGGCAGGAGAAGCACGTGTGCCATGTAAATTACAAAAGTATAATGCAAATGGCTGGGAGAGTATTTCATATACAGAGGTAAGGGAAGTGGGTTGGGCTTGGGCTTGGGGGTTGGGTTGATGGTTGGCGAATACCTTACTTAATTAGCCAGCGGGTTTATTTATTATTCACTGACACCGCCTGGCAGCCTAATGAATCACAGTTTTTGTAGTGGAAATTTTAATTTTTCATTAGCATGCAAAGCAACAGCAGCTACAGTAACTGAAAGCCAGACGAAAATATATGACCTTGTACCAAGTAGTTTCAGTATACGATTTTTGTTGTCGTTGTTATTGTTGTTGTTGCCAGTTGGCAGCGTTGCCTTGTTGTTTCCTTTACATGCCTAGAACATTTGTCACAGGTGCTGAGGGCCTTCCAGCACAAAAAAATGATTGGAGCAAGGGCCCAAGGCACTAGCAACAAAAAAAAAGAATGCGAAAAGCATGTTGAAAGGATTAATGCACACATCATTTAACTAGTAGAGAGAGAAAAAGAGAGGAAGGGAAAAAGGGTGGAAACAAAGGTGAAAGCCCTTTCACTTATGTACATTCTCCATCCACTCACTCACTCACTTAATTTCTCCACTCCATCGTCTCTGGTCCCAAAATGACAATTTCCAAATGTCTGGCCATCAAGTGCTCTAGACCAAAGTTAGTTCATCAAAGCTAATGATTATGAAGACCAAACCTTTTGGGATTTTCATCTGTAAGTTTTCTCCTTTTTTCTCGTTTACCCTGTAATCCATGTATACCCATCTAAACGATGTACTTGGCAACTATGAAAAAAACACAATGTATTTTTTTCTTTAAAAATGAATAAAAAATGTTGTTCGAAATTTTGTTTTAAAATGGCATTTACTGCATAAAAACTGTAACAACTTTTATGAAATGATTTTAGATACTTGAAAAATATATGGAATTCTGCAATTTTGCAGGCTTTATACGATTTGGTAGTTTGTTGCAAATATATTACATAAAGTATAACAAATGTTCTGTCCTGACGACGTTCTTCTAAATGTGCAACAGGGTATTCTAAGGTCGTGAACCTAATCCAATCTATAATGCGGATTATTTTTCGTTTTTTTTTTTTTTTTTTTGTGGCTGCTTTTGGGATACTTTGTGGGTTCTTTTTTTTTTAGTGTTTCCCCAACATTTTTTTTTTTTTTTTTTTTTTGTTAATGTATGCTAGTAACTCTCTAAAAACACAAACTTTTGTCATGCCGAAAATTGCATACCCTTGCAAGCTCTTCTGTTACTCTTTTATTACCTAAAGGCTTTAAAAAGTCGAATCGTGATGAAATTTGGTATAGTCTACTAAGCTGACAAATATATGATTGCCTAGAAAATAAAGTAGTTATTCCTATTTGATATAGATGTCTGATCTGAAATATAAATAGACTGTAGTATATAGAAGCTTTCGGCAAAAATTATATAAATATAAAAATATAGCTTTGCAGGTCTAGGAGGAGTTTGGGTTGATCCAGGTGGAAGGACAGACAAACGGGTGGACGAACTGATCAAGAATTATACACTTTATATGGCCAAAGATACTTTCTTCCATGCGGTGCTCACTTCTGACAAAAATTAATACACCCTTTTTACAAGGGCATAAAAATGGGGTTCGACTTGGTTGCGCTTTAGTTATTTTTCTGCACGATTTAATTTTTTTTTTTTTTTTTTATTTAAATTTTCTATTCAGACTGCGTGTGTGCGAGTGTCCGTGTGTTTCTCAGTTATGTTAACGTGTTCAAAAGTTCTCTTTGAGGGTTAAAGAATTGAATAAGATAAGAAGTTTTTATATCTTCTTTCATCTATACATACATTCATACATGCATATATGAACATAGTCTCGTATTTGGATGCAGTTGATTCTATAACCAGAAAAGGCAGAAAAACATGACACGAACAACACGAAACCACAAAAAAAACCCCAAAATCCGAAAGATGTGGAATGTTAAAAAAAAGAGAGAAAACCGCAAGAACCACAGCCATTTCATTGGGTAACCAAATGAACCAAATGGCACCGCTCGACATTCGCGTTTGAATATACCAGGCCCAGAAACAGAAACAGAACCAGAACAGAATCAAAACCAATGCACGCTTGTTCCATTTGATGTTCATAAATCAGTTGATATGTTAGCTGGCTGCTCTACGTAAATTGCATTACCAAAATAATAAATCAATATCAATTTGATGGAACTAAATGCCATTATTGGCATCAGCGACTGTGTACTTCTGTCTGTCCTGTCAGCCAGTCTGCGCATTTATGACATAATTTAATTCATTTCTTTACATTTTTTTTTTTTGCTCCTCCCTCCACCGCAAAAAAAAAACGAACAAACGAAACAACAACAGACGCGAAATGAAAGAAGAAAAATAAAAATAAATAAAAACGTTAACGTATTTGTGCCTAAATTGATTTTTATTAAGCGCTGTTGAAAAATTCAAGCGATTTTAACATCAATGGCAACAAAAGAAGACCAAGAAATGAGATAAACTCTGTGAAGAGTATGTCTGTGGGTGTGTTTGTGTCTGTGTGCAACAAATGGCGGCACATACATACATACGTATGTTTTTAAGTGATTCTTAAATTCAACAAGAGAAAACAACCACCAAACGAAATTAAAGCACGAAGATAAGCATTTTAAAGGCGAAGATAATAAAAATAAATATAAAACAATAATTCAAGTTTTCTATATATGCAATTGATTTGTATAATGAAGTTTCAAATGGAATACAAGTTTCAAGAATAATCATCCAGTACACATGTTAAACAAATTTATTTAGAAATATGCTGAAATAAGTTTGAACCGTGCGAATAAATCTCGATCTTATTGCATGCACTTGATACGAAACCTCTATTCTTATACATACATACTTTTCGGCCTTAAAGTAAATGAAACATTGATTACACTGTGTGACATTGTTTTTTACATGGGTCATGGGATTCTTGTAAATATTTACTAAGTATACAATAGTCGAAACTGTCGGGACATACGAAAATATCTTTCTGGAGGTAGAACTCTCTTTTTCTCTCAAATTCTTGTAAATATTTACTAAATAGTCAATAGAAAAAAAGGAAATAAATATATTGGGCACTTTTTTAGCTTCTGCTCTGATATTGAAAATTCGGTATAGCATGCACCAGGTGAAAAAATATTTTAAATTTCGATCAACAAATATATGTCTATTAAATTCACCTCATAACATATGCTTTCTCGCTCACCCTCACAGAAACACACGAGCACTCTTGCGCAGCCACGGCCAACTCCGCCAACTTTTTTTGCCTTTGACACCATTTTACAAGACTAAATCATATCGACAGTTCATGGCAATGTATTCATTTTCTTTAATCCTTAAAACATGTACCATTTTATGACAATACAAATTTGTGATTTCTTGATCGTTTATGTCTTGCAGAACAACTCTCAAGTCTTGAGTTAGAGGAACGAGAAAACACCAATATAAGTTGCAAGATACAAAAAGAAAGACGGGGAAAACATATCTCCCACTTTATTTTTGTTAATTTTATTTGCATGTTTTTATGCCTTTTCATTTATTTCTTTATATGCATGTGTGTGTGTGTGCGCGCGTTAGAAGAAGATGGTAGCTGGTTGTGGCACTCCTTCCATTCTCAGCCAGTGGCGGATCCCGCCGGGGTATATAAGAGAAATTTTCCCTCCAAAATGCCTGATTTACCAAGCTAAGAATTTACCTCTGAAACTGCCAAATGTTCCCTCCGCCACTCTTCAAATTCGGTTCATGCTATAAATTTTTGACAACATTGAAAAGAAAAAAAACAGTAAGGCAGAGAGACAGTCAGACAGACAGTGACGTTCTGGCAACACGTGATTGAAACGAGCCCAGCGACTGAAGGGCATTTATAAACATATGTGTGTTAGCTGGTTCTGATGATGGGTGGGTAACAGACACCAGCCAGAAGCAATTCAACAAAGCACACACATACACGCGCATATATGTTCGGATATATGTATCTTTATAAATATTCTCGATATATGCTCTCCCAAAAATTCCAACTCTATTTACATGTGGGGAAAGGGAATAACAAAGAAACGTAGGCAAAATGCGGAAATTTTGATTTTTCGCCTCAGATGAAGCAAGTAAGAGTAGCTTAGTTTTTCTATACGCTGACTTACAGCAAAATCAAATTAACTTGTGCACACTCTTAGGGGTCGGAGGGAGCGGGACTATGAGACAGATGAGAAGGACAACTCTACGAAAATGCTACTACGTGACGGCAAATGGCAACCGGAAATAAAGTCGTGACTGCCTCTGTAAGTGTGTGTATGTATGTATGTATGTGTGTGTGTGTTTGTAAGTAAACGTGCCTTTTATATAAAGGGGACAATTTTTACATTTCGTCATTAAGTGAACTCAACAAATTTTTGGCAGATTGCCACATTTTGCCTCAGGTAATTACAAAATGAAGTGCACACTGCAAAAAGACAAAAATTGGAAAAAAGAGAGAGAGGAAAAGATAGAGAGAGAGGCAAGGGGAGAGAGAAAGCGAATGGAGGAACACAAGAACAAAGAAATTTTACAAAAGCGACAAACAAAACGACAGACAGCTCGAAAGTTATGTAAATAAAACGGTCATAAAAAGTCAAATGAATTTGTCTTTTACATCATTCGCCAAAGCATCGGAATGTAAAATATGTTTTATTTTTTTTAATTGCTTGATATTATTTTTAAATGTGTCACGGTTTGATAGCGTTCCTCCCTTTCCCCCCAATATGCCATGCTTTATTTAAGATAATATTGCTTTAGACGATCCGCCTCACGCCAACCGGTTTCAACGGCTCCATTAACCGAAGAATTGTGAGTTTTACTGGATGCCTCACCAGCAAACTGCAGGCGCGGACGACCATTTGTCGAAGTTAGTGGTGCCTCCAGATCCCAGGGACCAGTTTGCAATTTATCAGCCAATATGGAACGATAGCTAACACTGCCACGGAAATACGGGCTCATATAGAATTGAGTGCGCTTAATACCCTTCAATTGGGGTAATTTGTAATTGAGGAATTTGCTAAACAGCCACAACAGACCCTCTTGCACTTTCTCTTCCGTTAGAGTTTCCATATGCTGAGCATGCTCACCAATTATCCAACCTTCAAGCAATCTTGGCTGATGGGTCACACGATGAAAGCCTCGAATACTCTCCAGCCAAAAGTATTCTGTCTTACGCAAATCCTCCAAATCTTTGTCCAGCCAAAGGAAATCAAAGCCCACATATTCATTGGGTGTTGGTGGGGCAGCGAATTCCAAATAAAACTTATCGAGAGTGCCCAATTTAAGACCATCGATGGCACGTACTTTGGCCTCTGGTAAACCAGGCACAAAGAGGGTACGATGATGTTCTTTCAGATAGCCAAGGGAACCGGTATATATCACATGATCGGCTTTTATAATCTCACCATTCTCACATCGTATGGAAACATCATCCGATCCTGACAGATTGATCTCGGCAATGCATTTATTTAGTGTCACATGGCCATTGAGAACACCAAAATCATCGGGTTTATTGGGATCAGCCTTCATCAGAATGGTAAAGAAACTGGCAAAACCCTTGTCACGCCAATTGAGCAAGTTATCACCCTCCGGGGGGTACAGCATAGCTAATCGGGGAGACATCGGCGAGATTATTACATGTCTTCCAGCTGCACAGCATTAGTTTGATAGTTCGCAAAGCTTCTTTGGCCACCGCAGAATCCAACGAGGGTAATTGCTTAGCCACTTCCGACCAATATTTGGGTGTCACATAGTCATCTAGGGATCCTTTGAGCCCCTCTGTTCCCTCTGGTGCATATTTGGCAGCAATGCCACGCAAAATATTACTAGTTTGCTGTGGCAAAATCTCCTTATTGGAACGGACATAAATCGTTGAGCTATAAAAATCTCCTGTCCGATCTAGAACATTGAGATCTTTCACAAGTTCATAGATAACATTACCCTTCTCGCCGTGACACCATTGACCTCCTAGATCGACAACATTATCACCAAATTCCACAGTATGTATACGTCCGCCAATGCGATCCTTTGCATCGATTATTTGAACATCTTTGAAGCCCAATTCCAAAAGTCTAGTACCTGCAGCCAAACCAGAGGCACCTGCCCCAACAATCACAATCCGTGCCGTTTCTTTTGTTTTACCCATTATGTTTGGTTCTGAAATTAGTCAAGATTTTGGTTTGGCTTTTATATACATTTATTATCTCCCACTCACTCACCCGACAGAGATAACGTTAAACTCGATTTTTTAATAGTATTTTTCTCTAATGGTATTTTATGAAATGAATTTGCAGGTTTTTTGTTTTGCTTTTTTAGAAATTTTAAAATAATAGTCTTATCAGAAGAAAAAAAACTCGCGACCGCTGGGGTTCACCTTCAAGGGTGACCTAGAGATGGTTGAGCACTCTGTGCTATGCGTCCGAACGAGACTAACCGACTGAGAGTGTTCCCACATACATATGTTATCTGCTGATAAGGCTAGAAAATAGAGAGAGCGTTTCCGCAATGTTCCACAGACTGTACAGCGTGACCAGAGGCAAACAATTTTAAGTAACCAGTATTTTGAATAATCTACCGCGAAATGACTAATAGACTTACCCATATTAACTATCAATGGAAACGAGAGGTTCGACATATTTTATGGGCACGAGTAAGCCAATATTTTAATTCACATCGAGTATTTCCCCCATTTCATTTGACTTGGATTCCTTTTATCTAGACGCTAAAAATTGCTGAACTAGACCCGTCTAGCCTGCTTGATCCTTTGTGATCTATATTCTTCAATATGTTTCAATTTGTTAGAGTTGACTAACACCGTAGGGTCTAACAAGTTGGCTTATCCAAAATGTCAGAAAATATGATACGTCAGTTTTGTATTTTTTTTGTTTGTGGAACTTCAATTATATTTAAATTCCAAAACAAAAAAAAAGAAAACAAAATATGGCTGATATAGTTCCAGCTCCAGACCAACGTCTACCCGAATCTCCAGCACATCCCATAGATAATGAGCGCTTAAGAGTTTTGAAATTGTATCGCGCCAAAATGCTGGAACACCGTGAAATCGAGGCACGCCTGAAAGCACTGCGATTCAGGCATAAGGTAAGCCAGAGGAATGTGATAATTAAGAGTATTCTAAATTCCGTTTATAGATTGTCAGTGTCGAATATGAAAAGTCCGAGGAAGATATGAAAGCACTGCAAAGTGTGGGTCAAATGATAGGTGAGGTACTCAAGCAATTGGAACCAAATAAATTCATTGTTAAAGCATCGAGTGGTCCACGTTATATTGTCGGTTGTCGGCAACAAATTGACAAGTCGCGCATGAAACCTGGCACTAGAGTGGCCTTGGATATCACTACTTTGACCATAATGAAAGTTTTGCCCCGCGAAGTGGATCCACTGGTCTACACGATGAGTCATGAGGATCCCGGTAATATCAATTATGCAGAGATTGGCGGACTTAGTGAACAGATACGAGAATTGCGAGAGGTGATCAAACTGCCGCTGATTAATCCAGAACTTTTTGTACGTGTCGGCATCAGCCCACCCAAGGGATGTCTGCTCTACGGTTCACCAGGTACGGGCAAAACCCATCTGGCCCGGGCGATCGCCTCACAGTTAAATGTTAACTTCCTCAAGATTGTCTCCTCGGCGATTGTGGATAAGTATATTGGGGAAAGTGCACGTCAGATCCGTGAAATGTTCGCCTATGCCCGTGACCATCAGCCGTGCATCATTTTTATGGACGAGATCGACGCGATTGGCGGTCGTCGTTTCTCAGAGGGCACTTCAGCTGATCGGGAGATTCAGCGCACTCTCGTGGAGTTACTAAATCAAATGGATGGGTTCGATGCTCTGGGTCAGGTCAAAATAATCATGGCCACTAATCGTCCAGATACTCTGGACCCAGCTCTCCTTCGTCCGGGTCGCTTGGATCGCAAACTGGAAATTCCTCTTCCCAATGAGATGGCTCGCATGGACATTCAAAAAATGTGAAATTGATTACGAGGCGATTGTCAAACTCTCAGACCAATTCAATGGGGCGGATCTTCGCAACACATGCACTGAGGCAGGACTCTTTGCCATACGTTCCGATCGCGAATACGTCGTACAGGAGGACTTTATGAAAGCGGTATGCAAAATGGCAGACAATTAGAAATTAGAGACAAAACATGAATACAAGCGCATTTAATGGAAACATCGAACAATTTGCTTTGTCTAATCTCACTCAGTCCAATCATTAGCTAATGCAAAATATTATTGTATTCTGATGATTCGTTTGACTCCATTTACTTAGTTTTATTTTGTAACCTTTTTCTTAGTCAGTGGGGAGCGGCAGACGTAACGAAGATGAGATCCCATTTGGACTTATCTCACCTCAAAGTCTCGTTACCTAGGCTATCATTATCGAAATCGGGCATCGATTTTAATATACAACTACAAGCAATTTCCTTTCCACGCAACAACATAAAAAAAGGCAAATTACTAAACCTTAGACACTAGGCCCAACGCATGTGCGTTTCAGTGGACATCTGTGTTAGATCTACTGCCCGACACTTGAATGGGACACCCTGTTTGCTCGCTTTACAAATGCTCATAACTCGAAAACGAAATGGTACAATAACTGCATTTTTTTATATTTTCTCATTTCAAGTATTCTTTGCCCTTTCTAGTGGCGCACTCATATTTTGGTTCAGTGAAACTTTTTGCTTAATTTAAAGTGTCAAAGTTTGTATACCGTTGCAAGTTTTTTAGTAACTCTTTAATCTAAACTAACTGTTTAATCTAAAAAGGGTAATGTTTGTGAAAGAACGGCCTTCAATCTTAGCGTAGGATATAACGAACATTTTCATGAAATTCACTGTTTTCCACCGATCGTTCCTATGGGAGCTTTATGACATAGTTACCCGATCTTTACCAAATTCGGCACAGTCATTAACAGATATATTTAACTAACAAATGTTTATTTTAAAAGCAATCGCTTCAAAAGTAACGAAGTTATTGACAAAAGTCACTGTTTTTGACCGATCGTTCCTATGGGAGGTATATGATATAGTCACCCGATCTTGATCAAAATTGTCACAGTTGTTTATAGATGCAATATTGAATTTCATGACGATAGCTCAGAAAATAGCAAAGTTATTCAGAAAAGTCACTGTTCGTGACTGACGTTTGTATGGGAGCTATATGATATAGTCCGATTCGATAGTCCGATCCGGCTGAATCCGAGATATACAACGCCTGCAGTATATACAAGCCTACGAGCAAAATTTTAGCTCTGTAGCTCTTACGATCTAGGAGGAGTTTGCGTTGATCCAGACGGACGGACGGACGGACATGGCTATTTGAAATCGTCTCGTCGTGCTGATCAAGAATATATATACTTTATATGGTCGGAGATGCTTCCTTCAATGCGTTGCACACCTCTGACAAAATTAATATACCCTTTTTGCAAGGGTATAAAAATAAAACTGGGGCGTGGCACTTCATTATCTGAGTCGGAAAAGGGAAAAATCCAAGCTTACAAGGATTCTGGACTTTCTATTGCCATAATAGCAAAAAAAATTGACAGGAGCCGTCACGTCATAACAAATTTTTTAAATAATGAGGCTAATTATGGTAAAAACATGAAGGGCCGCACCCACAATATGTTTACTATCGTGGACATGCGACTTATATTAAGAGAAGCTTCCGATTCACACGACTCCTTGTCCAAGATAAGGGAAAAATGCAACGTTTAAGCAAGTTTGACAACCGTGCGACGTGTAATTAATAATGCTCAACACATTGGACACATTACAAAGAAAATGAAGCTATGCGCACCCATTTACCCATTCAGCAGACGGAAGTCTTTCTCACATTCAATTAAACATAACAATATTAAACAATATCATATTAAAATACAATAACGCAATATTCAAAAAGTTTTTTTTTTTTGATAAATAAACTTGTGAACTAATTACATTCTGAAATTGATCAAATCGCGTTTAATTCATCTTGAAACAATAAGGCGGAAATAGATGGCAATGTATCAAGGGGATGCTCTGGCGGTCTGGAGCTCCGTCACTGTAAATTTCATTTGGAAATGAAGTAAGTAAGTCGTCTCGCCGACTTGGGTATACCATACACCAGTAAAACAAATATTTCAAATTTGTAATAACTAATGCATTTGCCTATTTTCCACAATTCTGTTCACATGCTTTTTACAAGCATATCTCAGTATCTCGCGCACTTATGCATATAAGCACCCTAGCGCCCCCACCCGCCAACGGCCATCAAAGGCCTTATGCAAAAACGTTTATATGCATAACTCAGCTATTTTTTGTCCGATTTTCATCAAATTTGGTATTTTGCTCGGTATTAGTATCAAATTTAAGTGTGCCAAATTTGATTGCACAAGGTAAAAAATTACGTGAGATAATCGAGTTTTTCAAATTTCGGGGGCGGAAAGGGGCGTGGCAAAAACTTTATACATTCAAAATGTGCGCATTTACTATGCAAATATACATACCAAATTTGGTGTCTCTAGCTGCAATAGTTTTTGAGATAAACGTTTTTTTTGAATTGCGTGGGCGGAAAGGGGCGTGGCAAAAATTTGAAACAAACTTGATCACTCTACATACTACACGAGCCTACATTCCAAATTTGGTGGCTCTAGCTTTTATAGTCTCCGAGATCTAGGTGTTCATACGGACAGACGGACAGACGGACAGACGGACATGGCTAGATCGACTCGGCTGTTGATACTGATCAAGAATATATATACTTTATGGGGTCGGAGAAGCTTCCTTCTGCCTGTTACATACATTTTGGCGACTTTAATATACCATTTCACCCTATGGGTGTATGGTATAAAAACATAATTGACTTAATATTTAATTGCTTCAAAGAAACTTACAAACTTCATTGCAATTGTTTACATTGTTTCGTTAAATAAAACCTTATTTCACAAAATGAATACCACCAAGTAACCACATTATATTATAAATCTGTAAGATTTGATCGATTTGATGTCTAAAATTCCGAAGCCAGAGAGAGATAGCAACCCTAACTAACATCTTGTTTTACCTAATAATATGTTTGATTATGCCGCCCATAATAAGAGGGAAATCTGAGTAATCAAGTAACTATGTATTTCAATACAATAGAAATCCAACTAATTTTCTGTTTATTAAAGACAAACTTGAATTTATGCGTAGATAATATCTACGAGATATCGATAACAAATTGGTCTTGGCATTTGCGAAAACTGTTTACTTATGTATCAAGTTGGCAGCGCTGTTATATGTCAATAAGCATGAGAAAGCACAATAATTAGTTCAGAGATTTCATTTCAGTCCATCAATTAAACATACGCAGAAGGAAAAAAAAATAAAATGAAAAAACTTATGGTTATTGGTGAAGAAGAAGAATTAACTTATGTGGACATGGATCGTCTAAACGCTATAAGAAATTATAAAACCCGTTTAAGGCAACATCGTTACATCGCAAGCCGCTTGAAGAGTCTTCAATTAACACTTGATGTAAGCCAAAGCAAAAGTTTTTAAGTAAAATACCCAATGCTCTACTTTATCTTCTAGAGTTTTAGCATCAATTATGAAAAGTCCGAGCAGGATATGAAAGCACTGGAGAGTGTGGCTCAATTGGTAGGCGAGGTGGTCAAGCAATTGTCCCCCAACAATTACATTGTGAAGGTATCCGATGGACCAAGTTATGTCGTCGGTTGTCGGCAGCAAATTAACAAGTCGCGCATAAAACCTGGCACCAGAGTGGCCTTGGATATTACCTCATTGACCATAATGCGGTGCTTGCCCCGTCAAGTGGATCCACTGGTCTACACGATGAGTCATGAGGATCCCGGTAAGATCAATTATGCAGAGATTGGCGGACTTAGTGAACAGATACGAGAATTGCGAGAGGTGATCGAACTGCCTCTGATTAATCCAGAAGTTTTTGTACGTATCGGCATCAGCCCACCCAAGGGATGTCTGCTCTACGGTCCACCAGGTACGGGCAAAACCCTTCTGGCCCGGGCGATCGCCTCACAGTTAAATGTTAACTTCCTCAAGATTGTCTCCTCGGCGATTGTGGATAAGTATATTGGGGAAAGTGCACGTCAGATCCGTGAAATGTTCGCCTATGCCCGTGACCATCAGCCGTGCATCATTTTCATGGACGAGATCGACGCGATTGGCGGTCGACGTTTCTCAAATAGCAGTTCAGCTGATCGTGAGATTCAGCGCACTCTCATGGAGTTGCTCAATCAAATGGATGGCTTCGATGCTCTGGGTCAGGTCAAAATAATCATGGCCACTAATCGTCCAGATACTCTGGACCCAGCTCTCCTTCGTTCCGGTCGCTTGGATCGTAAACTGGAAATTCCTCTTCCCAATGAGATGGCTCGCATGGACATCCTTAAGATTCATGCTGCTCCATTGTCCAAAAAAAGGTGAAATTGATTACGAGGCGATTGTCAAACTCTCAGACCAATTCAATGGAGCGGATCTTCGCAACACATGCACTGAGGCAGGACTCTTTGCCATTCGTTCCGATCGCGAATACGTCGTACAGGAGGACTTTATGAAAGCGGTACGCAAAATGGCAGACAATAAGAAATTGGAGACCAAATTTGATTATAAGCCAATCTAAAAGAATATTCAAATCAAGAACATTTCTTAGGTTAAATTATTTATTCAATAGCCCATTTAAATTGTTGCCCATCAAGAAGCTATTATTTTTTATTTTGTTTCTTTTGAGCCAAAACAGTCAATAAATTCACGAAGCATTCGCTCAAAAATTGTCTTTCATTATCAAATCCCATTGAAAGGAAAGATATTCAATGGCCTTTTTGGTTCTTACAAATATTGCCAGATCTATAATAGGATCTTCTAATCGAAATCCGTTGCCTTCCTTTCCAATTAGTTTTAGTTATCTTCAAACTGTTATTAGTGAAATGTTTTTATTATTTTCCACATTTGACGCGTATTAACTTTTAATTCCGATTGCGCTTATATCTAATTAAAGATGCAACTTGCGACCGCTGGGGTTCACCTTCAAGGGTGACATAGAGATGGTTGAGCACTCTGTGCTATGCGTCCGAGCGAGACTAACCGACTGAGAGTGTTCCCACATACATATGTTATCTTCTGATAAGGCTACAAAATAGAGAGAGCGTTTCCGCAATGTTCCACAGACTGTACAGCGTGACCAGAGGCAAACAATTTTAAGTAACCAGTATTTTGAATAATCTACCGCGAAATGACTAATAGACTTACCCATATTAACTATCAATGGAAACGAGAGGTTCGACATATTTTATGGGCACGAGTAAGCCAATATTTTAATTCACATCGAGTATTTCCCCCATTTCATTTGACTTGGCTTCCTTTTATCTAGACGCTAAAAATTGCTGAACTAGACCCGTCTAGCCTGCTTGATCCTTTGTGATCTATATTCTTCAATATGTTTCAATTTGTTAGAGTTGACTAACACCGTAGGGTCTAACAAGTTGGCTTATCCAAAATGTCAGAAAATATGATACGTCAGTTTTGTATTTTTTTTTGTTTGTGGAACTTCAATTATATTTAAATTCCAAAACAAAAAAAAAGAAAACAAATATGGCTGATATAGTTCCAGCTCCAGACCAACGTCTACCCGAATCTCCAGCACATCCCATAGATAATGAGCGCTTAAGAGTTTTGAAATTGTATCGCGCCAAAATGCTGGAACACCGTGAAATCGAGGCACGCCTGAAAGCACTGCGATTCAGGCATAAGGTAAGCCAGAGGAATGTGATAATTAAGAGTATTCTAAATTCCGTTTATAGATTGTCAGTGTCGAATATGAAAAGTCCGAGGAAGATATGAAAGCACTGCAAAGTGTGGGTCAAATGATAGGTGAGGTACTCAAGCAATTGGAACCAAATAAATTCATTGTTAAAGCATCGAGTGGTCCACGTTATATTGTCGGTTGTCGGCAACAAATTGACAAGTCGCGCATGAAACCTGGCACTAGAGTGGCCTTGGATATCACTACTTTGACCATAATGAAAGTTTTGCCCCGCGAAGTGGATCCACTGGTCTACACGATGAGTCATGAGGATCCCGGTAATATCAATTATGCAGAGATTGGCGGACTTAGTGAACAGATACGAGAATTGCGAGAGGTGATCGAACTGCCTCTGATTAATCCAGAACTTTTTGTACGTGTCGGCATCAGCCCACCCAAGGGATGTCTGCTCTACGGTCCACCAGGTACGGGCAAAACCCTTCTGGCCCGGGCGATCGCCTCACAGTTAAATGTTAACTTCCTCAAGATTGTCTCCTCGGCGATTGTGGATAAGTATATTGGGGAAAGTGCACGTCAGATCCGTGAAATGTTCGCCTATGCCCGTGACCATCAGCCGTGCATCATTTTTATGGACGAGATCGACGCGATTGGCGGTCGTCGTTTCTCAGAGGGCACTTCAGCTGATCGGGAGATTCAGCGCACTCTCATGGAGTTACTCAATCAAATGGATGGGTTCGATGCTCTGGGTCAGGTCAAAATAATCATGGCCACTAATCGTCCAGATACTCTGGACCCAGCTCTCCTTCGTCCGGGTCGCTTGGATCGCAAACTGGAAATTCCTCTTCCCAATGAGATGGCTCGCATGGACATCCTTAAGATTCATGCTGCTCCATTGTCCAAAAAAGGTGAAATTGATTACGAGGCGATTGTCAAACTCTCAGACCAATTCAATGGAGCGGATCTTCGCAACACATGCACTGAGGCAGGACTCTTTGCCATTCGTTCCGATCGCGAATACGTCGTACAGGAGGACTTTATGAAAGCGGTACGCAAAATGGCAGACAATAAGAAATTGGAGACCAAATTTGATTATAAGCCAATCTAAAAGAATATTCAAATCAAGAACATTTCTTAGGTTAAATTATTTATTCAATAGCCCATTAAAATTGTTGCCCATTAAGAAGCTATTATTTTTTATTTTGTTTCTTTTGAGCCAAAACAGTCAATAAATTCACGAAGCATTCGCTCAAAAATTGTCTTTCATTATCAAATCCCATTGAAAGGAAAGATATTCAATGGCCTTTTTGGTTCTTACAAATATTGCCAGATCTATAATAGGATCGTCTAATCGAAATCCGTTGCCTTCCTTTCCAATTAGTTTTAGTTATCTTCAAACTGTTATTAGTGAAATGTTTTTATTATTTTCCACATTTGACGCGTATTAACTTTTAATTCCGATTGCGCTTATATCTAATTAAAAATGCAATTATTTTCGCCTAAAAAAACAAAAATTCCCATGATAGCTTCTCCTCTATGATTTATTTGAATTTAATTTCTGGCCACATTTTCGAGGCGGCATTAAAAATGGGTAAATAAACTGGCCAAAACATTAAGTCAGGCGCACGCAACTATTAACACCAAACTGCCAAACCTGCAAATAAATACATACATATGTAAACATATACATACATATATACCTACATACAAATCAAGCAAAAACAAAGACCAACAACAAAAAAAAAAATGCCTTCATAAAATATTTATGTCTCACACATGGCACAGCAGAAGCAGTAGCAGCAGCAACAGCAAGAACAACAGCAAAACAACAACAATAGCAATAACAATGCATGGTGTTAAATATAAAAATGTTCGGTCATTTGTATCCTACAGCAAACGGAAATGTTTCACATTCTGCTCAAGGCACAAAAAAACATCGACGCACAGTGGTTCCATATATTATGTAAACAACTCAAATGAAGTAAGTAAGTCGTCTCGCCGACTTGGGTATACCATACACCAGTAAAACAAATATTTCAAATTTGTAATAACTAATGCATTTGCCTATTTTCCACAATTCTGTTCACATGCTTGTTACAAGCATATCTCAGTATCTCGCGCACTTATGCATATAAGCACCCTAGCGCCCCCACCCGCCAACGGCCATCAAAGGCCTTATGCAAAAACGTTTATATGCATAACTCAGCTATTTTTTGTCCGATTTTCATCAAATTTGGTATTTTGCTCGGTATTAGTATCAAATTTAAGTGTGCCAAATTTGATTGCACAAGGTAAAAAATTACGGGAGATAATCGAGTTTTTCAAATTTCGGGGGGCGGAAAGGGGCGTGGCAAAAACTTTATACATACAAAATGTGCGCATTTACTATGCAAATATACATACCAAATTTGGTGTCTCTAGCTGCAATAGTTTTTGAGATAAACGTTTTTTTTTAATTGCGTGGGCGGAAAGGGGCGTGGCAAAAATTTGAAACAAACTTGATCACTCTACATACTACACGAGCCTACATTCCAAATTTGGTGGCTCTAGCTTTTATAGTCTCCGAGATCTAGGTGTTCATACGGACAGACGGACAGACGGACGGACGGACAGACGGACAGACGGACGGACAGACGGACATGGCTAGATCGACTCGGCTGTTGATACTGATCAAGAATATATATACTTTATGGGGTCGGAGAAGCTTCCTTCTGCCTGTTACATACATTTTGGCGACTTTAATATACCATTTCACCCTATGGGTGTATGGTATAAAAAGGACTTATTGCCATAATTCTACTTAAGTTGCTTAACAGGTTTCATATTATATCGATAATAACATTACATTACATTAATATTATACAATTCTTTTATTTTTATTTTCATAACGACAGATTCAAAATGAAAAGGGCTGCATTACGTCTTGAATTAAGTCGACTACTCGTTTATTGGATAGAGATCTTTCATCTGACGGCAAAAAATATATGAGTCTGATTTCTATATCTAACAATTTAAGGAATTGAAGGAGGGTGTTTTACACTGTGCAAAATGTTTCTAACACAAATATTTCAAATTCTAATTTTCTCAGACAAGTTTTAACAAAGGAATCACGGTGCGTCAAGGCAAGTCGACGGTTGTCAGTTTATGTAGGTTTTCGATGAAATTGGAGGATTTCATGAATTGATTCAAAGGACCAAAGAACGGACTGCACCATGCCAGTATTGAAATAGTAGCGGAGAGACTTGAACGTCTCCACAAATGTAGTAATAGATGTTTCCACCTAGCATAATAAATAGTTCTAGCTGTAAGAATATTCAACGAGGTTTTTAATCAAATTTTCTTATTTGTATTTATTAAAAATCTTATTGCATATTTAAGTGAAAAATTCTTATGTAACATAAATTCTTAACATTTAGAATATCACTCTCACAAATTAATTGAACATATCAAACATACTTAAGTAAGGACCACAGGATCAAAAGATTCGTTCAGGTTTGACCATTACTCGTCGGAATGAGTTTTTATAACAAATTGTATTTGAGAAAGAAGAGCAAAGGCAGTGGCGTAGTAACGGGGGGGTTTTGGGGATAAAAAGTTAGCAAATGTCAAGTTTATAGCATTTTTTGTCAAGTATCAAAAGTACACAACTTTAAAATTCATGGAGTTATTTACTTCATGAATGAATACATATTCATGCAATACTCTAATAGAAATGTAGGTACATGCATACATACATATATCTACTTTCACATACATATGTTCAGATACATACATGTACATACATACATATGTATGTTGGGTTATTTTTGTTTCTCTTTTTTTAAGGATTCGAGAAAATAAATGCGCGTGCTGACAAGCGGGCGATAAAAGCATAGAAGAAAAAAACGATTGGGAATGGTTAACCAAAGGGTCTAGGTTTTTGCTTCTTCCTGCCGCCAAACACATGTGCAAACAAATTAAAAATTAGCCATAAAAAAATAATCATATTGCAGAAGTGAGCAAACAACAAACAAGCGACATTAAATTGATAAAAAAAAAAAAACCCCCAAGAAAGAAACAACATCTTTAGAAGTACGGGGAAAAAGGTTACGAAAAATAACAGACGATAAAGCTGGTGATCCAAGAGGCTTAAGAACCAACCGACACTTGAGTGGCAAGACCAACGAGACACAAGACACAAGAGACAACAGCAACAACAACAAAAACACGACAGCAACAAATGCTCAACATTTTTTTACGCATTAAAAGCAACTTCCAAGTCATTAACCCGTTTATGACGCTTAACTTGGCTAAGTCGTCTTGGCCGAACCCACAATAAAGCGGCAATAAAATGCTTCAACCACACACACACACCAATACACACATATGGACCACACACACAAACATAAACCCGGACACATACATATCTATATAGAGAGACACATGTAGGCGCTTTTGCTGGCCAACTTTAAGCGTTTAACGGCTCATTTATTACCAAAATGAAAGCTCGGCCAAAATGGCATAAAATGTTATTAAAAACGCGGCTCATCTACAGTATACTATATACTACATGAATATATTTCTTTGTATGGGTGTATACGTATATAAAAGAATTCCTCACCACATCCTGGCATGCGGGCACGCGCCCATTATGTCTTTAATCTTTGACCGGTCAGGCCTCCGGCAACAACAACAGCAACATCACCAACAATAAATTCAACCGACAAAAAAAAAAAATGAAAGAGGAAAGAAATTACATTGACAATTACATTGTTAGAACATTGAACAAGGAGTTGTTCAAAATGGAAAATGTCATGCAACAATCTCTTTTTTTACCAGCGATAGACAAAAGCCATAGAGTCAGGGCTAACTTAGGCATAACAAAAGACAAGACCTTATTAAAATGTTGATAGCTTTATTTTCCTGATTAATCAACTCTCCTACAGTCTCTGCGATCTGCGTGTTCATAGAGACGCACGGACATACATGGCTAGATCGTCTCGGCTGTTGATGCTGATCAAGAATATATATACTTTATGGGGTTGAAAAAGCCTCCTTCTGCCTGTTACCTACATTTTGGCGACTTTAATATACCGTTTAACCTATGGGTCCATGGTATAAAAACCTGCTAGCCATCTGTATTTGTGTCTATGCACTTGGAAAATGACATAGCAGTTGTATTCTAAATACTAAATTTTTTAAATCATTTTGTGTAATTTTTGGCTGTTAACCCTGAAAAAGTGGAAAATCGTTTCTATGGAACACTATTTCAAACGTATTGAACCGAATCAAGTCATTATGATTATTTCATTTCACAAAATGCCGATTCATTTCACAAATGTCTTCAAATTGTTTATTAAGATTGCTTTAAAAACGTATTTTACTACTTCAATTTTGTATATTTTCGAAACCAATACTTTTTGTGATATTTGCCATAGATATTCAAATTAAAAGGTGATACAGGGATCTGTAGATTGTAGTCAAATATGCCTAAGGTTTTAGTCTATATAGAGAGAATTGCTTTTACGGTTGATGTGGCTTGTCAGTTTACGGCAATGTTAGCTTCTCTTAGGCTCGGGTGTCTGGCTCAAACGTTGCCTAACCCAAAATCCAAATCCAGTCCCAACCCAAAAGCAAACTGTAGGCCCAATGCGGCTTTGGCTTTTGTTAGACACACGCACACACATGGATATTATGCTAATATTATCCCCTATGCTAGGGTTTGTGGGTTAAGGACACTTTTATGTATGCACACGCATACACACACACACATAGACATCAAACACATCACACGCATGTGCGTTTCAGTGGACATCTGTGTTAGATCTATGTGTATGTGCGTGCATGTTAAATAAGCGTAATGCCACTATTATTGGACACATTACAAACAAAATGAAACTACATATGCACGCCCATTCACCCCCACACTGCCTCACCAACACACCCATACACACATTTACCCATTTAGCAGACGGAAGTGGCTTCCACTTTTCTGCAACTATTTAAAGTTTATCCCGTTATTAAACTTAAGAAGTCTCTCTTGACCAATTGGCTTAGCGCAAGATGTTTGCCATAATCGGAAAATTCATTTGTCTTTAACTTTGTTTTCTTACATTCAATTAAACATATAACAATATTAAACAATATCATATTAAAATACAATAACGCAATATTCAAAAAGTTTTTTTTTGATAAATAAACTGGTGAACTAATTACATTCTGAAATTGATCAACTCGCGTTGAATTCATCTTGAAACAATAAGGCGGAAATAGATGGCAATGTATCAAGGGGATGCTCTGGCGGTCTGGAGCTCCGTCACTGTAAATTTCATTTGGAAATGAAGTAAGTAAGTCGTCTCGCCGACTTGGGTATACCATACACCAGTAAAACAAATATTTCAAATTTGTAATAACTAATGCATTTGCCTATTTTCCACAATTCTGTTCACATGCTTTTTACAAGCATATCTCAGTATCTCGCGCACTTATGCATATAAGCACCCTAGCGCCCCCACCCGCCAACGGCCATCAAAGGCCTTATGCAAAAACGTTTATATGCATAACTCAGCTATTTTTTGTCCGATTTTCATCAAATTTGGTATTTTGCTCGGTATTAGTATCAAATTTAAGTGTGCCAAATTTGATTGCACAAGGTAAAAAATTACGTGAGATAATCGAGTTTTTCAAATTTCGGGGGCGGAAAGGGGCGTGGCAAAAACTTTATACATTCAAAATGTGCGCATTTACTATGCAAATATACATACCAAATTTGGTGTCTCTAGCTGCAATAGTTTTTGAGATAAACGTTTTTTTTGAATTGCGTGGGCGGAAAGGGGCGTGGCAAAAATTTGAAACAAACTTGATCACTCTACATACTACACGAGCCTACATTCCAAATTTGGTGGCTCTAGCTTTTATAGTCTCCGAGATCTAGGTGTTCATACGGACAGACGGACAGACGGACAGACGGACATGGCTAGATCGACTCGGCTGTTGATACTGATCAAGAATATATATACTTTATGGGGTCGGAGAAGCTTCCTTCTGCCTGTTACATACATTTTGGCGACTTTAATATACCATTTCACCCTATGGGTGTATGGTATAAAAACATAATTGACTTAATATTTAATTGCTTCAAAGAAACTTACAAACTTCATTGCAATTGTTTACATTGTTTCGTTAAATAAAACCTTATTTCACAAAATGAATACCACCAAGTAACCACATTATATTATAAATCTGTAAGATTTGATCGATTTGATGTCTAAAATTCCGAAGCCAGAGAGAGATAGCAACCCTAACTAACATCTTGTTTTACCTAATAATATGTTTGATTATGCCGCCCATAATAAGAGGGAAATCTGAGTAATCAAGTAACTATGTATTTCAATACAATAGAAATCCAACTAATTTTCTGTTTATTAAAGACAAACTTGAATTTATGCGTAGATAATATCTACGAGATATCGATAACAAATTGGTCTTGGCATTTGCGAAAACTGTTTACTTATGTATCAAGTTGGCAGCGCTGTTATATGTCAATAAGCATGAGAAAGCACAATAATTAGTTCAGAGATTTCATTTCAGTCCATCAATTAAACATACGCAGAAGGAAAAAAAAATAAAATGAAAAAACTTATGGTTATTGGTGAAGAAGAAGAATTAACTTATGTGGACATGGATCGTCTAAACGCTATAAGAAATTATAAAACCCGTTTAAGGCAACATCGTTACATCGCAAGCCGCTTGAAGAGTCTTCAATTAACACTTGATGTAAGCCAAAGCAAAAGTTTTTAAGTAAAATACCCAATGCTCTACTTTATCTTCTAGAGTTTTAGCATCAATTATGAAAAGTCCGAGCAGGATATGAAAGCACTGGAGAGTGTGGCTCAATTGGTAGGCGAGGTGGTCAAGCAATTGTCCCCCAACAATTACATTGTGAAGGTATCCGATGGACCAAGTTATGTCGTCGGTTGTCGGCAGCAAATTAACAAGTCGCGCATAAAACCTGGCACCAGAGTGGCCTTGGATATTACCTCATTGACCATAATGCGGTGCTTGCCCCGTCAAGTGGATCCACTGGTCTACACGATGAGTCATGAGGATCCCGGTAAGATCAATTATGCAGAGATTGGCGGACTTAGTGAACAGATACGAGAATTGCGAGAGGTGATCGAACTGCCTCTGATTAATCCAGAAGTTTTTGTACGTATCGGCATCAGCCCACCCAAGGGATGTCTGCTCTACGGTCCACCAGGTACGGGCAAAACCCTTCTGGCCCGGGCGATCGCCTCACAGTTAAATGTTAACTTCCTAAAGATTGTCTCCTCGGCGATTGTGGATAAGTATATTGGGCAAAGTGCACGTCAGATCCGTGAAATGTTTGCCTATGCCCGTGACCATCAGCCGTGCATCATTTTCATGGACGAGATCGACGCGATTGGCGGTCGACGTTTCTCAAATAGCAGTTCAGCTGATCGTGAGATTCAGCGCACTCTCATGGAGTTGCTCAATCAAATGGATGGCTTCGATGCTTTGGGTCAGGTCAAAATAATCATGGCCACTAATCGTCCAGATGCTCTGGACCCAGCTCTCCTTCGTTCCGGTCGCTTGGATCGTAAACTGGAAATTCCTCTTCCCAATGAGATGGCTCGCATGGACATCCTTAAGATTCATGCTGCTCCATTGTCCAAAAAAAGGTGAAATTGATTACGAGGCGATTGTCAAACTCTCAGACCAATTCAATGGAGCGGATCTTCGCAACACATGCACTGAGGCAGGACTCTTTGCCATTCGTTCCGATCGCGAATACGTCGTACAGGAGGACTTTATGAAAGCGGTACGCAAAATGGCAGACAATAAGAAATTGGAGACCAAATTTGATTATAAGCCAATCTAAAAGAATATTCAAATCAAGAACATTTCTTAGGTTAAATTATTTATTCAATAGCCCATTTAAATTGTTGCCCATCAAGAAGCTATTATTTTTTATTTTGTTTCTTTTGAGCCAAAACAGTCAATAAATTCACGAAGCATTCGCTCAAAAATTGTCTTTCATTATCAAATTGATTTGTCCCATCCCATTCAAAGGAAAGATATTCAATGGCCTTTTTGGTTCTTACAAATATTGCCAGATCTATAATAGGATCTTCTAATCGAAATCCGTTGCCTTCCTTTCCAATTAGTTTTAGTTATCTTCAAACTGTTATTAGTGAAATGTTTTTATTATTTTCCACATTTGACGCGTATTAACTTTTAATTCCGATTGCGCTTATATCTAATTAAAGATGCAACTTGCGACCGCTGGGGTTCACCTTCAAGGGTGACATAGAGATGGTTGAGCACTCTGTGCTATGCGTCCGAGCGAGACTAACCGACTGAGAGTGTTCCCACATACATATGTTATCTTCTGATAAGGCTACAAAATAGAGAGAGCGTTTCCGCAATGTTCCACAGACTGTACAGCGTGACCAGAGGCAAACAATTTTAAGTAACCAGTATTTTGAATAATCTACCGCGAAATGACTAATAGACTTACCCATATTAACTATCAATGGAAACGAGAGGTTCGACATATTTTATGGGCACGAGTAAGCCAATATTTTAATTCACATCGAGTATTTCCCCCATTTCATTTGACTTGGCTTCCTTTTATCTAGACGCTAAAAATTGCTGAACTAGACCCGTCTAGCCTGCTTGATCCTTTGTGATCTATATTCTTCAATATGTTTCAATTTGTTAGAGTTGACTAACACCGTAGGGTCTAACAAGTTGGCTTATCCAAAATGTCAGAAAATATGATACGTCAGTTTTGTATTTTTTTTGTTTGTGGAACTTCAATTATATTTAAATTCCAAAACAAAAAAAAAAAGAAAACAAAATATGGCTGATATAGTTCCAGCTCCAGACCAACGTCTACCCGAATCTCCAGCACATCCCATAGATAATGAGCGCTTAAGAGTTTTGAAATTGTATCGCGCCAAAATGCTGGAACACCGTGAAATCGAGGCACGCCTGAAAG
Source organism: Drosophila equinoxialis (assembly GCA_018150345.1). Classification (NCBI taxonomy): domain Eukaryota; kingdom Metazoa; phylum Arthropoda; class Insecta; order Diptera; family Drosophilidae; genus Drosophila; species Drosophila equinoxialis. The sequence goes on from JAECWI010000112.1 coordinate 661,421, forward strand.
CACTGCGATTCAGGCATAAGGTAAGCCAGAGGAATGTGATAATTAAGAGTATTCTAAATTCCGTTTATAGATTGTCAGTGTCGAATATGAAAAGTCCGAGGAAGATATGAAAGCACTGCAAAGTGTGGGTCAAATGATAGGTGAGGTACTCAAGCAATTGGAACCAAATAAATTCATTGTTAAAGCATCGAGTGGTCCACGTTATATTGTCGGTTGTCGGCAACAAATTGACAAGTCGCGCATGAAACCTGGCACTAGAGTGGCCTTGGATATCACTACTTTGACCATAATGAAAGTTTTGCCCCGCGAAGTGGATCCACTGGTCTACACGATGAGTCATGAGGATCCCGGTAATATCAATTATGCAGAGATTGGCGGACTTAGTGAACAGATACGAGAATTGCGAGAGGTGATCGAACTGCCTCTGATTAATCCAGAACTTTTTGTACGTGTCGGCATCAGCCCACCCAAGGGATGTCTGCTCTACGGTCCACCAGGTACGGGCAAAACCCTTCTGGCCCGGGCGATCGCCTCACAGTTAAATGTTAACTTCCTCAAGATTGTCTCCTCGGCGATTGTGGATAAGTATATTGGGGAAAGTGCACGTCAGATCCGTGAAATGTTCGCCTATGCCCGTGACCATCAGCCGTGCATCATTTTTATGGACGAGATCGACGCGATTGGCGGTCGTCGTTTCTCAGAGGGCACTTCAGCTGATCGGGAGATTCAGCGCACTCTCATGGAGTTACTCAATCAAATGGATGGGTTCGATGCTCTGGGTCAGGTCAAAATAATCATGGCCACAAATCGCCCAGATACTCTGGACCCAGCTCTCCTTCGTCCGGGTCGCTTGGATCGCAAACTGGAAATTCCTCTTCCCAATGAGATGGCTCGCATGGACATTCTTACGATTCATGCTGCTCCATTGCCCAAAAAAGGTGAAATTGATTACGAGGCGATTGTCAAACTCTCAGACCAATTCAATGGAGCGGATCTTCGCAACACATGCACTGAGGCAGGACTCTTTGCCATTCGTTCCGATCGCGAATACGTCGTACAGGAGGACTTTATGAAAGCGGTACGCAAAATGGCAGACAATAAGAAATTGGAGACCAAATTTGATTACAAGCCAATCTAAAAGAATATTCAAATCAAGAACATTTCTTAGGTTAAATTATTTATTCAATAGCCCATTTAAATTGTTGCCCATCAAGAAGCTATTATTTTTTATTTTGTTTCTTTTGAGCCAAAACAGTCAATAAATTCACTAAGCATTCGCTCAAAAACTGTCTTTCATTATCAAATTGATTTGTCCCATCCCATTCAAAGGAAAGATATTCAGGCTTCATATTATTTATACAATGGCCTTTTTGGTTCTTACAAATATTGCTAGATCTATAATAGGATCGTCTAATCGAAATCCGTTGCCTTCCTTTCCAATCAGTTTTAGTTACCTTCAAACTGTTATTAGTAATATGTTTTTATTATTTTCCACATTTGACGCGTATTCACTTTTAATTCCGATTGGCAATTGGCCCCAAATAAATTCATTGTTGAAGCATCGATTGGTCAAGGTTATGTTGTCGGTCCTCGGCAACAAATTAACAAGTCGCGCATGAACCCTGGCACTAGAGTGGCCTTGGATATCACAACTTTGATCCACTGGTCTACACGATGAGTCATGAGGATCCCGGTAATATCAATTATGCAGAGATTGGCGGACTTAGTGAACAGATACGAGAATTGCGAGAGGTGATCGAACTGCCTCTGATTAATCCAGAACTTTTTGTACGTGTCGGCATCAGCCCACCCAAGGGATGTCTGCTCTACGGTCCACCAGGTACGGGCAAAACCCTTCTGGCCCGGGCGATCGCCTCACAGTTAAATGTTAACTTCCTCAAGATTGTCTCCTCGGCGATTGTGGATAAGTATATTGGGGAAAGTGCACGTCAGATCCGTGAAATGTTCGCCTATGCCCGTGACCATCAGCCGTGCATCATTTTTATGGACGAGATCGACGCGATTGGCGGTCGTCGTTTCTCAGAGGGCACTTCAGCTGATCGGGAGATTCAGCGCACTCTCATGGAGTTACTAAATCAAATGGATGGGTTCGATGCTCTGGGTCAGGTCAAAATAATCATGGCCACTAATCGTCCAGATACTCTGGACCCAGCTCTCCTTCGTCCGGGTCGCTTGGATCGCAAACTGGAAATTCCTCTTCCCAATGAGATGGCTCGCATGGACATTCTTACGATTCATGCTGCTCCATTGCCCAAAAAAGGTGAAATTGATTACGAGGCGATTGTCAAACTCTCAGACCAATTCAATGGAGCGGATCTTCGCAACACATGCACTGAGGCAGGACTCTTTGCCATTCGTTCCGATCGCGAATACGTCGTACAGGAGGACTTTATGAAAGCGGTACGCAAAATGCAGACAATTAGAAATTAGAGACAAAACATGAATACAAGCGCATTTAATGGAAACATCGAACAAGTTGCTTTGTCTAATCTCACTCAGTCCAATCATTCGTTTGACTCCATTTACTTAGTTTTATTTTGCAACCTTTTTCTTAGTCAGTGGGGAGCGGCAGACGTAACGAAGATGAGATCCCATTTGGACTTATCTAACCTCAAAGTCTCGTTACCTAGGCTATCATTATCGAAATCGGGCATCGATTTTATTATACAACTACAAAGCAATTTCCTTTCCACGCAACAACATAAAAAAAGGCAAATTCCTAAACCTTAGGACACCAAGGCCAAAGCCTTCGACATCCTTGTCGTCCTCGTCGACGTCGTTGTTGTCATCATCAACACATTTGCCACGAACAAAAAACTTAAAATTCTTTTTTCTGCATACAACAACCGGCAAAATCATCAACACAACAGGAACAAAAAAAACAGCAACAACAACGTAAAGAAAAAAACTAGTATCAGAAATACTTTAGATATACATATATATTTTTTTTTTTTTTTCTCCTTTTTTTAGGGCTTGGGCTTTAGGTTTCCGTCCTGGCAACAACAACACCAACAAATTCTCGATTTGCGTTACAAAAATTTATTACACATATTTCCATGAAGGAGTGGAAAAGGGGTCACTCAGGGGTTTTGAGGGGGAATTTGGATGTGTATTATCGATTTGCAAAACTCAAACACACTCGCACACACTCACACCGACACCAGCATGTGGTGGATTAGACTGAGATGTCGTAGGATCGGCAGCCAACGAGAATGAATGTGCCCATTGGAGCAGTGTTGACTCTGATGTGAGTGACATTATGTAGACATCAAGCACACAATCGGGACTCCCACAATGGCCGATTAAAAAACTGCCAGGTTTTTTTTTTTGTTTTGTTTTTGGGGCGTGGCTATTTAACGATTATATCTATCTAAAGCACAAATTTCAATAACGTAACGACAAACAACCAAAAGAAAAGGTCCCCCTTCTTCGTGAAAAAAGTGCCATGTCAGTATAACTACAAAGTAGACAAGCTAAAAAGGAAACAAGAAAAGATCTATATATGTATAATATTATAATAAAGGTATAAATCATAATTTAGGCAGAAATCTCTAGAGATGAGCTTTCAACGTCGTCGTGGAGAGACAACAGTGAGTGGGAGAGAAAAAGATGTGGGTCTGGGTTTTGGTTCTATCATATCCTAACTTCTTCTTTTCCGGCAGGTATAATCCCTCAAAGCGAAAACACAGCACAAGCATTTTCCTTGGTTGCCACCTTCTTTTGTCTGTCTGTGTGTGTGCCACAATTTATCCGCTTCGTCGCTTTTCGTCTACTCCAAATGATTTGCCTGTTGGCCTGCTCCACTCTACCTCATCCCTTGCCCCTGCCTCTGCTTCGCTTCGATTCGCCTAGACGGCGCACATCAACTCATCCCATTTCACCTCAAGTTCAATTTATTTTGCGCATAAAAAATATCTAAGCATTTTTTTCTTCCCCCCGCTCCCACCTCTCCTTTCATCTATTGGCAATGTATGGGTGTTTAGTGGTGTGCGAGTGTGTGTAATGTCTGAGGAAAGTCAAGAAATTTGCCTATTTGACTGGAGCAAGACAACAACAACTAGAGATGAGCATTTCTAATGGGAATTATCAATTTAATGCCATTTAAAATATTCAATTTCAAGTAAATTGAATCAAGCCAGAAATAATGATATGCAAACTATTACCTTATTTTGGATATATTAAACATTTTACTAGCAAAATTAAGGAGTTTGCAAAATGTTGTTTAGGATGGCTTAACGAATTACCACAATATCGTAATATTTTGTGGTTAAAGATTAAGATTTTTGTACTTCAAAATACCCTTAATAGACTTTCAAGTGTTTAGCGAAATGTATTGAAGATGTCGTAATTCTTTTTGTTGACAGATTACTATGTACATGTTAAATTATTTTCATCAAGCATTTATTTACGTATCAAATATCCAATCAAAATAACTAGACTCTAGAGCCAATGATCATTCTCAAAATTATCAAACATTAAAGATCGAAGAAGCTAAACATCGAATTGGAGATTCATTTTAAAGACAAATTTGACGAACTTAACAGTTTCTTGTTAAAATGAATGTAATTTTCAATGCACCACAACGAGTATTATTTGCTCCATCTGGTACATCTCTATCTAAAATGAAAAGTTTGCGGCAAAGTCTTTGAAAATATTCGTTAGCACCATTGTTGGAGTTTTGCTTGCATGCAACATGAGAAATTGCTTATAAATCATGGACTCGTGGCTTCGTTTCAGCCATGAATCGCCTACTTCTTAGCCCCTAACCTTGCTACCTCACCCCTATACGCAATGCATATATGTATATGTTGATTTACCGCTTTGGTTTTTAGTTCTTAGCAACAAAATAAAACGATACAAGTAAAACCAAATCTGCATAATATTGTATTTATGTATATGGCAAAATTTCTTCTGCACACACACACACACAACATAAACACACCCACCCTCACACGCATCAGAAAACGTTGAATCGCCTGCTGGGCAAAAACTATTTTCCTTTTTGGTAGTCAAAATTTTTGGTTTTGTCGACTTCAATTGCCGTGGCCAAATAAGTAATTTGTTTTGCTGCTAAGCAACCTGCTAAGACACGCCTACCAGTAGACCAATTTTTGTTTTATTTTGGTGTTGGATTTTTTTTTTTTTTTTTTTTTGGTTCTTTAGGCCAAAATTTACACACGCACACACACCGCTGTGTGAGGGAGAAAGGGGGAGAGAGAGGTAGGGAGTTGTTGTTGCAGTGCCTTGGGCAGAGTTTGTTGGTTTTTATTTGCCTGGATTTCATTTTATTTTTAGTTCAACTTTTTCGTTGAACACATGTCAGGGCATTTAAGATTTATATGGTAAACAAGAGCGAGAAAAAGAAAGGAAAGAAAAAACGCAACCAAACTAAAACGAAGAAATCGTTAAGCGGTTTATTAAGCCGATTTAGCTACACCCTTTAAGTGACAACTATTTTTACTGTCAGCTATGTTCAACTAAAAATAAGACAACCTTCCATGGAAATCTCTTTGATCGATGGATCTATCTATGGATCTATAGAGCTGAAAGGACAATGTTCCAAACTAATTAAACTTACATTCATCTAACATTATTCAAGTTTTCAGCATATTTTAAATCAAAATTTCTACATATGTTAATATATGCACTTTAAGACTTCGGTATTTAAAGACGTAGATCTTTACTGAAGGCACAGAGAGCTGAGGACTTAAAGCCGTTACATATAAAATGTCTTAGATGAGAAATTAAAACGTTTTATCAATTTTTTTTTTTTTTGCATCATTTCAATCTCGTAGAAATTTTTCAGAACCAATTGTCTCATAGGAAGGTTACGAGTTTTTCATTTTGTCAACCCAAACGAAAGGATTGTAGCTCTATAACGTCCAATTTGAGACATCAATGAAATGAAACATATATAAGCTAGTATAAATCCCATTAAGATGAAAGAAACAGAGCTCTTTCCTTTTCTAATAGACTAAATATACCTTTCAGTGACTTAAGCTAGCCACTTAATCTGTTCGGTATGTAAGGGTATAAAAAAATATCAAAAATTGTTAAGCGCCCGCTGTGCGGCATTTTACATGCATATTTGATGGTTGTCGCTACAAAGCGCCTCTCTCTGTGTGTGTATGAAGGTATGTGTGTGTGTGTGTGTGTGTGTGTGTGTGTGTGTGTGTGTGTGTGTGTGTGTGTGTGTATTTGTGTGGCTGCCATGCAGATCGCTTTTTTAACGCGCTTTTATGGTTAGCTGCATTCGTGTGGTGCGGTTCTTCATCATTTTTTAGGGGTTTTAATTGTTGGGCTTATTGTTGGCCGTGGATTCAACAACAGCCAACCCATACTAACCACTTGGGGAATTGAACGCAATTTGAAAGAGCTTTCCAGATACGTTGACAGTGAATGGAAATATTTCAAGAATTTAAAAAAAGGAATTAGCCAGCTATAGCTACGCCTGAATGAAATAGTAAAACTTAATGGAGATTGCCTTGCTCTTACGGGATAGACCCAAAAACAGAAGGAAAGTTGTAAAAAAGTCAAATATTTTGCGACTCAGAAAGGTCCTCTAAGCTGAATTTTTTATTATAATTAATATCGGTATATATATACTGACATTTTGCTAGATAGTTACATACTTGCCCATATAAATCTAAATTTAATTTACTATTCTTTTGCTTTGCTACTTATTATTTAAAATTAAAATTTATATTTTCTCTCGTTACGAACTTTCGATACATGATATGCATTTTGATTGTTTGCTTTTTTATTAGTTTATAAATACAAGTATATAAATTTTGGAACCCTATTCCTAAGTGAGACTTCGAGAATTTCCGAATCTCTCCAATAATTCTTGTCAACTCAAGGTCGACGAATACCTATGCATATCGGTTCAAAAAGGATTCATTTTTAAAAGATTAACCTTTAGCGTGATTAAGAGTAGCAAAGGTTTACAATTAGTACAAATTATTTTATGAATAAGGTTGAAACTTTTTCGCATTATCATTAATTAATATTTTATTAATTATTTGTGGTATCTTTTATAAAATAACTATTCTTATATGAATTTAAAACTTATATAATGTGAATAATCCAACTGTTATTACGATTAATTCCAAGGAAAAATGATTAAATTTGAGCCAATTATATTAACTTGGTCATATTGAAGTAACCGGCGCAAACATTGTTGTGATTGTTGTTTTTTTCTTTAAAACAAACAATGGCTAAAATAAGAAAAACCAAGATATTTTGCCATTGTTAGTTAACTGTGCCTGTTTGCCGGCACACGTACCACGTGGCGTATGAATTATGCGGGCGTATAAAGAGAATTTATACCATGCACTCAAAAGGGTGAATGATACGGAAGAGTCGCCAAAATGTATGTAAAGCAAGCTTTTACAATCCCATATAGGGTATACATTCTTGATCTGCCGAGTCGATTTGGATTGTCGCAAAAAAAATGAGTTCTAATGAAAGTGGAATATTAATTTTCTATATTATAATCTATCAACTCCTCAAATTAAACTAAAATCGGACTGAAAATAGCCAAGTAATGCGCTGAGTATGAGCAGGTTGGCATATAAAAAAAATTTGATGCATATACATGGTATACCAAAATCAGCGACTTCTTCATTTTAATTTCTTTTTCTTTATTCTGTGTGTGTAAATTATGCAAGAAGTATTTCAACTTGTGTTTGGCAGGCGGCAGGTGGCAGCAGGTAGGCAACACAAAATTTTCCGCACAATAAAATTTCCACTAGTATCAACTAAGAAAAAATATACTCCAGCACGAATATATGTATGTACTTACTATAGTTTGATTAATTAATACCTAATTGGAAAGACTTTAATGTGAAGGCGTACATACATATGTATGTGTGAGGGGCTTAATCTGCAATTCTGTCAGCTTTCCACTTAGATGTTTCCATGTGGGTGTGTGTGTCTGAGTGTGGGAAAATGCAGCTAACGAGGCATATGGAGCCTTGACATTTGACAACATGTTGGCCATGTCGAGTTGGCTTCGTTGTGTGTGTGTGCCTGTCAGTGGCAGGTTGATAAGCAGAATATGCCAGCACATCATCAACTTACAACGACATCAAAAACTCTTCCTTTTTTTTGATGAATGCATTCAAAAAAAATACGAAAATAATATGTATATGAAATGAATGCCACTCATGTGTGGCTAAAGTTTCGTATGTGGCAAGTAAAAGAAGGTGATTCTGAAACTATTTCTAAAAAGGAACATTCAAGTTTGATTTTACTCACTCTCCGTCTCAGTCTTTTAAGTTTTGGAATGAAAAGAAATGATATGTAGGTAAAGCTAATGTATGAAATGCTCTACGGGAAATGTCACCAAGACGGCATTAGAATGCCATACCATGGGGCATGCCACTCGAGGCATTTTGTCTGCTTCGGCTGCTGATGCTCATGCCATAAATGTCTGCACATTGTTGCAGGTATACGTAGAGGCGTCTGTGTGTGTATAGAAGGAGTCGTCTTTATTCCTGCCTGCTGCATACCCTCAGGCGCTAGCTTGAGCTTGACATTTGCCTGCGTGACAATCGAGGGGTTTTTTTTAGGTTAAAGAGATTTTTCAGACATTCACATTTGCCGGCAAGCCTTAGTCTACCTTTCTCTCCATCTCTCTCCCTCTCTCTCCCTCTCTCTCTCTCTCTCTCTCTCTCTCTCTCTCTATTCCTCTTTCACTATCGCACGTTGTTCCAGTGCCTGTCTGTTTCTTTGTAGATTTTTCTGCTGCTTTGATTTTGAATGGCGCTCACTTACTTAATAAATGTCGCTCTTGCTTTTTGGCACTGACTCTAGTGTATATCCTGGTTAGCTATTTGTGTATGTGTGGGGGAGTGTGAGTGTGTGTGCTTACCCTCGGCTAATGCTGTGCAAATTTCAATTGACATTTAAACGCAGCTTAAAGAAACAAGAAATGAAAAAAGAGAAAATTAAACCCAAGAATGGAAAGAGACAGAACACATCTTGGCAATTTGATGTTATGCCTGTAGCCTAGATTATATCCCCATTACACATGGCATATAATAATTCACACAAAGCTGAACACATTCAAAAAAAGGAAAAAAAATTATATAAAGTAGCAAATCTTCTGATGAAAGTGTAATAAAAAATGCCTAAAGCATTAATAATATCCGACTGGTCTATGGGCTGTAAAATGTCTTGGATATTGTACACTTACAAACTATGCTGACTTAATTGTCTCAAAACCATTTGATCAACAATTTTCAAATGTTGTTGATCAGCACTATATAAGATTAGAATGAAGTGAATGGAAACGTCTCACAACAGTAATCTCTATTAGAATCCAAATCCTCCTTAGTCCTTTGAGAATATACATAGAACCATAGGTAAAACAAAATATCAAAAATCAGATTTTTTTTCCATACATGATGGGTTTGTTTTGAATCGTGACTGAGAATTTGAAAATCTATTTTTCGAAAAAATCGATTACACACACTGTTCAAAATGTGTAAACATATAATTTCATCTGGGACTTGGATAACAATTTAATGGGACTTCTTAGGTAATCGGGAGCTCTACCTTACACTTATCACTTGTTTTTATCTTAAAACAGTAAATATACCTTATGATGAAACGAACAAACTGACAGAGAGTGAGACAGACCAAGAGAGAGAGAGAGAGAGATAGACGGAGATGTGGAGGGACAGAGAAAAGAAAAATAACGTAAAAGAAACTCTCAAGGCTATAAACAGAAGAAGTAAATTTATTTATTAAGTCACTTGCTTATATCAGAGAAAGACTTTCTTCGAGCTGTGTATAAGTGTGTATGTGTGCTGGCAATTTATGTGAGGCTCATGACTTTCACTTAGCTTTTCACACACACTCAGAATGTGAGTAATAGGGAGAGAGAAAGATTGAGCTAGGTGTTTGGTAATTGTATTAAATTTCAATTAATGTAAGTATAAACATTATGAAATATGAGCTGATAATGACAGTTTAACTTTAACATTTCCTTCAAATTAACTTTCGGTAAACTCGCTAACAGCCCAAGCCTTTTTTCACCTCCTGACGACTATCGAAAGCAAATTCTTTATGTGTGTGTGGGTGCGAGTGTTTATCTTTATTCACATGCTCTACACTTATGTAAATGGTTTAGACTGAAATATTTACACTACTTTCTAGAAGTTTAAACTGCAAGGAGGAAGGGGAAAGAATCGAAGAGTCAGGTTAACCTTTATACTGATAGTTTCTTGGTTTCTCTAATAATTTAAGTAGTTATCAATCAAACCTAATAGCTAGATCATAAATCCCATTACATCTATACAACGTATCAGTTAGATTTAAGCATCTAGAATCTGGAAGTGCATCTATAGGTGGCCTAAGGCATTTCTGACGTTCAAGCTATAGTCCCCTAAGTTCTCTATATATATTCGAATTTCTCAGGATTTTGATTTAGGACCTTCATGAGCTTCAAAGAGTATTCGTAATGTCGACCAGCCAAACCATAAACTGGGCATTGATTTTTATTGTTTTTATTGTTGGCTGATCATAAATTTCAGCAAGACGAAGGAAAATGAAAAGCAAAGCATAAAGAAAAATATTTAAATTTCGGTTTTTCCGCTACCCTACCTTCCTGTCTTCTTTTCAACTCCTCCCGGCAACATGTTCCTGTTCCTCTGTTATGCACAGCCCTTTTTCTTTATATATATATTTTTTTTTTGTCTTTTGGGAGGGAAAAAAAAGAGCAGAAGAAAAATCTGCTTAAATGTACTTCCGTCATAAAATAACGGTAACGCAGAGCAATGTGCGTCTTGTATGTGTATGTGTGTGTGTGTGTGTGTATGTGTGTGTATTGCTGCTTTTTCTGTTGGTGTCTCACGTAGACGGGCAAGCAAGAAAAACCTTTTTATAAATGTTGGAACGCAGCTTCCGCAAAATAATAAAACAAAACACACACAACAAACAAAAAAGACAGCAAAGCCAACTGCCAGGACATTGCCCGAGAATGCTTTTAAATTTGACACAAACACACACACACACACACAGGGTGAAAAAAATTAATAAATGTGTGCACCCAACGAGCCTTTAAGGCACAGACATAGCCACTTGCATGATGCTCACTTTATTTATTTTGGGTTTATTTTGTTTTCCCCACCAAAAAAAAAAAAAAAAAACTAAACAAAATAAATAAAAACCAAACAAAAAGCACAAAAAAACTCTAAGCGGCGACATTTGTTTGAAGTTTTTGCATATGTATTTTGTTTTTTTGTGTCTAACACAAAGAAATGAATTTAAATTTTATTGTGAGTGGCACTGCGACAGAGTTGGGTAATTAGAAAATTTGCATAGAAAGACACCACAAAACACACACACACAAAACACACACACACAAACACGCACAAAGCAGAGAAAAAATAGTATAAAAAATGGTACAAAAACACCAACAAAATATTAAAGGAAAAAATAAGAAAAACGAATGAATGCAGAGTAAACCTTAAATATTTTTCAACCATTAAATTTAAATGCAACTTATCATATAAAAGTTGGTGAAATATTTTTATTGGAAAACTTGGTGAGATTCTTTATTGGCCAGAAAGTTGGTGGTTAATGTGTGTCATCTGGTTGAAAGTTCTTAAATTAAGCATGAATTAGATACTCAAAACTAAAACATATTACTGCAAACAGTTATCGCAGATAGCTATCTCTTCTTTATCTAGCAACAACTTGCCAAAACTTTTGTGTAGAAAAATTTCCAATCTCAATATACAATATGAGGACAAAAGCCATAAAGTTAATGACTTCTTTTTGCCAAACAATCGCAAGAAACTTACGAAAACGTTTGTTAACAACATTAGCTGATTTCAGTAGTTGTTTCAGCATTATATTCAGAGAGTATATAAGCATTTTCCATTGCTCAGTATTCATTTACACACGCATTTTCCCGAGTAAACCAATTTTGAAGATAGATATATTTGATGAAAGTAATTTTATAAATTTAAGTCAATTTGGTGAATATTGCGGCTGATTAAAGAAACAAATCAAGTCAGTTTCAGAATAAAACAAAATAAATATGTAGGACCAAAAATGCTTTGCAATTACATAACTTACTTATATACTCTACTTGCCTGATATTGATTTTCTTTTGCCATAAATTACGATGCAAATGTTAGAGTATTAAAAATTTCTCTGGCACGTTAATAGGACTAAAAAGAAATAAATATTTTTCTGCTCTTGCGATCGGACCATTTTTTACCACGATCCGCGTATAACTCACAAAACATTTATCGAAAAGGTCACTAAATTAAAACTCAAACTTGCCTAAACATTATTAAATTAATGGAAATCAAGAAAGAATGGATGCACGATCAAAGAGGATATTCGTAAACACAAACTGAAGTAGTTCGTTTTTATTAGCAGTTGTCAGCTAGATAATTCTATCCAGGAGACATAATTTAACTTGCATGTTTTCAATAGACCAACGCTTAAATGCTGAAACTACACATAAAATAACTATTTATTTTATAAACTACAAGCTGTAGCACAAAATGAATCACTCTTGACGTTTGGGGATCATCTACACAACTATTTTTAAATTGCAATCGCTTCTAAGATAATTTTATAACAAAACACAGAAAAACAAGGCTTAAATCATTTTCCACTTTGATTTACTTAAAAAATTGAGGAAAGTCTCAAGAAACAACAAGTATAAAACTGTTTTTATTTGCCAAGAGAACAGAGTGAACAATCAAAGCACACAAACATCATAAGTCTCAAAACGTAGGCAACTAAATTTGTCTTTTGCTATTAATAGGCGACCATATTTGTTAGCCCGAATAAGTAGGCAATATAATTTCGAAAGCATTGTGAAAACCTCTGCTAAAATTTACATTTGTGGCTTCTAAAGCCATAAAATCAAATGAATTAAAAAAATATTAAGAACAATCTATTGATTTGTAAAAATAAATAACTAATTGTTTCAAAGTGTAACTTCAAATAAATTTAAATGTAACACTTTTAAACGAGTAAATCAATTTGAAGACAATTAAATGAAATTGGTTTACCTGTGTTAAGGATTTCATTGGTTTCAATTTTTTGTTAAACTTTAATAACATTTTATTTTTTATTTTCTAGGACTTTTGTGGCCATGTTATTTTCTCAACAAACAAAGAGCTCTTAAGATTTAATTATTAAATTTCATTTGAAATGCATTTTTACCACAAAATAATTGTAAACTAAATTGGAGACCAAATTGATATCCAATTTATGACTCTCCCTCTCTCTCTCTCTCACTCACACACACAGAGACACACACACAATGAGAATATACATAATTGAGAAAGTAATTGAAAAGCCAGTTAAAAATTGATAAATTACCACAATTTCCTGTGTGTGTAGATAATTAGTTTTACTTGAATATATTTTGTATTTGATCTTAGTGTGCTCCAAATGTTGGGTGTTAATTCTCCTCGTTTATGTCAACATAGCTGCTCAACAATTTCGTTGCGTGTCCCCGTGCCAACGCTAGTAACTGTGTGTTGCAACCAAACACATTCATTAGGTCGCTTCGTGGTCACTATATTATACTCTGTCTCCACCACCTTCTTCTCCTCCTCTTTTTTTCTACTATTTTTTTCTATTTATTTATTTTTTTTCCTTTCTTTTTATTGTAGATAAGTACACCCACAACACACGTCAATTAACCTACTTTTCAGTTTGCACACACACACAACAAAAAAAATGTAACAAAAAAAAACACCAAATAGAAAAAGTGGCAAAAGAACTAGAGAATTTAACGAATGGGCCAAGTTAATTTTCTTAGAAATTTTGTGTTCTCCAAGATTGGTGGCAAGTATGTAAGTATTTCCGCACCGAGAATGAGTCAGAGTTACACTGGAAAACACTTTAACCGGCTTTTTTTGTCGCTTCTTTCGCTTGTTGTTTCTGTTTGTTTGTTTTCTTACGTCAAATCCAATAAACGCCGAAAAAAAGAAACAAAAGCCGTACACGACAAGCAGCAACGGCGGCGGCGGCGACGGCGTTGACGGTGGCGAAAAAACTCGACTCTTTTGGAGTTGAAGCGTGTGTGTGTTTGGGTTTTCTAGACGATTTTGCTTAGCCCCGTGTTAGTGCGTTGCAACACGTCCAGCTAGCACGAGTGGCAAACAGGAACTGACAGACAATTCGTGGCGTTCAACATGCTACATGGACTACACTTGGCTTGGATTTGGTTCTTAGACCAGACCAAAAAACACTGTATGACACAGCGCATGCGTCACATTTACTCAATGAATGAAACACCATACTGGAGTCCGAAAAATCATTTTTAGCCATCGTTTTCTCGTTTTCGGATTGCTCTGTTGCTGTTTGCTATTGTTGTTGTTGTTGTTGTTGTCAGCGGCAACATAATCATCGGCGCGTGTTGCTCACTTGTAGGCAGACAGCAAAATAAAAAAAACAACAATCCGAAACGACAACAGAAAGACAAAACCAAAAAAGGGGGAAAACAGAAGTAAAAATAACAATAACAAAAAAAAACATACACACAATCCATGTACAATTCGCGCAACGTCATGTCAACGAGACAGTCAGACAAATGCCTCAGATTCTGTAATGTCCTGCCTCAAGTCTCATCCTTTGGCTTTGCCTTTGCCCCCCGCCTGCCAATTGTCTTGCGGGCTTAACGTTTCTTTCTTTCTTCATCCTTTTTGTCTTTTTTTGTTGTTGTTCCCTCTGTGTTTAATTTCTTTTATCAACACGGAGATGTCCGTGTGTGTGTGTGTGTCCGGGTGTATGCTGTCTTCTCTACCCGTTATCCTTTCAATTGTCATTTGCTTGTTGCGCCTTCTTCACTCGATTGGCTATCGTGTATAAGTAATGCGTATTTATGCATACATGTATATATGTTTGTAACCTATGTAGGTAAATCCTTTTGGGTAATAGCAAGTTAATTTTAAGATATGCGACTATGTTCTGGTTCATACAAATGGTTAGCTAATTCTCCAATCCTATTATTCGGTATTTTTAAAAGTGATTACATTCACAACACATTTACATTTATCGAATGATAACCCTATACATATATTAGAATATAGGCAAATGGCTTTAATTTTCTTTCAAAATACGGGATCTTTATGTCTTTGAGGTTTGTTAATTTTCCTTTTCTCTTATTAAATTTATTTACCTAAATTTAATCAAAAAATTGGGCCAAAAAAAATGTATAAAATAATATTGCGAATTTCTGTAATAAGCCATCTTTGTCTATATAAATTGTAGCCTTAGTTTGAGCTATTGTAAAAAGGTATGTATGTTTTATTAACTTAGCTTAAAATTGAAATGTAAAGTGGCAATATTACAGATTTTCTCAAATAAATGTGTAAAGTGTAAGGAAATGGATCTAGGGAAATGCGATGCAAATGGTTTCTGAGAACACAATAACCACTCATCGTGGTCTTTACCCATAGCTGGTCAGGTAAAGCCTCTGTAATCTGCCTGTTAACTTGACATCACAATGCCAAACTGATTTATATGTGTCTCATGCTCTAAGCCCCAGCAATTGATTGAACATGGCGAGAAATGGAAATGGACGGAGGATAGTCGGTTGGTGGAAGGGGGCCCATGCTCAATTGGGATTGGAAAATGGCGCAACGGCAAGACTTAACTTCTAACATTAGTTGATGGGCAAAAGGAGCTTTCCATTTTATCATTTTAGATATGCATTTGTATTTTTTTGTGTTTGCGTTGGCTTAGTTTGCGAAATTAAATTGCTTAGTCGTACATATTTAAATTTAATTTATACAAACTCAACCAAGCGTCATGTACTGGTTAACCACAAACTGTTTGACCCCATGTTGGTCAATGTACTAAGCATTTACTCAATCTTTTCACACTTTTTTCTTCTTTTGCCCAAACCACATGAAAAAATACAACTTCCCTTGCCCAATTGGGTAAATTAGTTGTTGCAATGCAATGTAAAGTCTTTATTGGCGTGTTTAGTTAAATCATTTAGACCATGATGTTGTTGTTCCCGAATTGATATTTATTAAAAATTATGAAAATTCATTTGATTTATTTTAATCTTCTTTATGCACAATTGCATAGCTCCAATAAGAGTCTTAACAAATATTTTGGCGTTGCTGCAATAATGATAATTTGGAATAAAAATAGTGTAAGTTAACCGAAAATAAGCTTCACAAAAACTTTTATAATTCCACAATGACTTGAAAAAAAGTTTCCAACACAGGACTTAAACTTTCGAAAGAGAGCACCACCAGAAGCATGAGCACTATCTCTAAATAAGCAATTCAGAATGACTTTATAAGGGCATATAAACTTCGACTATATCTAATTGAAAACAAGACTATTTACACTTCATAGGACTGCACTCATCTGCAACTTTACTTAACAAAATTACTTCAGGCTGCTAAAAAAAAAAAACATAAGACGAAAAAAACTTACAGAGAGATAAAGTAAAGAAAAACCAGAGAGCCGGGACTAACTTCGAACGCGTCAAAGTTTGTATACCCTTGCAACTGTTTTGGTAACCCTTTTCTTACCCAAAGCCATCAAAGTTCAAAGGAAAAACGTTTTATCTCAAAAAGGCTAATGTTTCGAAAGAGCGGCCTACAATCTTACAATCCAGAATCTATTGATCAAAGTCACTGGTTTCGACAGATCGTTCCTATGGGAGCTATATGATATAGTCACGCGGTCTTGATCAAATTTGCCACAGTCGTTTATAGGTGTAATAAACTCACCAATATTTAACGAAGTTATTGAGAAAAGTCAATGTTGGTGACTTTGCCGTTTGTATGGGAGCAAGGTGATATAGTGGTCTGATCCGGCTGAATCCGAGATATACAGCCCGTGCAGTGTATACAAGCCTACATGCAAAATTTCAGCTCTGTAGCTCTTACGGTCTAGGAGGAGTTTGCGCTAATCCAGACTTACGGACGGACAGACCGACGGACGGACGGATGGACATGGCTATTTGAACTCGTCTCGTCGTGCTGATCAAGAATATGTGTATATACTTTATATACCCTTCTTGCAAGGGTATAAAAAGGAGAAAATAGTAAGAGCGACTACTCTGCCCAGCTGTGGAGCAGTTCGCCAAGTGGGCCACAATATTTTTTTGGCCAAACGTTTGAAAAATAGGGCCAAAAGCAATAGGTTTCCTCTTGACAACAATTTTTTTTAGTGATCAGTGAATCATTTAATCATTCAATCAAACGATTAAAGATTAATCAGGACAGGACAGGGTCAAAGTTTGTATACCCTTGCGTTTTATCTAAAAAGTCGAATGTTTGAGAAAGAACTGGCAAATAACGACGTTATTATTAGGACAGTCATTAAAATATATACAAAATTATCAAGTATTTATTTTAATGACAATAGCTCAGAGTCATTTATGGGAGCTGTGTGATATAGTAGTCCGATCCATTATATCACGTTCTTTAAGGCTGAAAGTGAAATAGTAAAGTGTTGTAAATGTAATTTTTTAAAAACTTTATTTTTCGTTCCATTAACTGTATATGTCCAATGAGTTAAAATCAAAAACAAATGTTTATATACACGTGATCTTTGGCAATACTATTTTTAAATGTTTTAAACTCGTTTTGTGTTCCAAAGTTACGCTCTCACTCTATCCCTTTCAATTCTGCTATACGCCCTTTCCCATATCCTTTGGAAGTTCATTGTATGTTTACACAATGGGATCACACGCAAAACTATCTGTTTAGTAAAGATGCTCGCACTTCTTCACCGATTTTTCGTATAGGACTCAATGATAAAGTTTTCAGATCCGGAGGATTTCATACTTCATCTCACACAGGTTATCAATTGCTTAAATACCAAGTTTCATCTTAATAGCTTTTACATTGGCGAAGTAAAACTCATGGCATCGAACGGACGAACGGACATGGCTATATCGACTCAGCTAATCAAGAATAAATATCCTTTATGGGGTCGGAAATGTCTCCTCCTCTGCGTTACAATCATCTGACCAATTTCATAATAACCTCTGCAGGGGATTTCTCTGATTTCTCATTTTTATACCCTTGCAAAAAGATTATATTAATTTTGGTCAGAAGTGTGCAACGCATAGAAGGAAGCATCTCCGACCATATTAAGTATACATATTCTTGATCAGAACGACGAGACGAGTTCAAATAGCTATGTCCGTCCGTCTTTCCGTCCGTCTGGATCAACGCAAACTCCTCCTAGACCGTAGGAGCTACAGAGCTGAAATTTTGCACGTAGGCTTGTATATACTGCAGGGGTTGTACATACATCTCGGATTCAGCCGGATCGGACCACTATATCATATAGCTCCCATACAAACGTCAAAGTCACGAACAGTGACTTTTCTGAATAACTTCGTTATTTTCTATTGTTGTGAAATTCAATATTGATGAGTTTATTACACATATGAACAACTATGAGAAATTTGATCAACATCGGATGACAATATCATATACCGCCTATAGGAACGAGCGGTCGAAAACAGTGTCTTTTGTCAATAACTTCGTTAGTTTTGACGCGATTGCTTTCAAAATAAACATTTTTTAGTTTAAAATATCTGTTAATGACTGTGCCGAATTTGGTAAAGATCGGGTAACTATATCATATAGCTCCCACAGGAACGATCGGTGGAAAACAGTGACTTTCATCAAAATGCTCGTTATATCCTACGCTAAGATTGAAGGCCGTTCTTTCGCAAACATTACCCTTTTTAGATTAAACAGTTAGTTTAGATAAAAGAGTTACTAAAAACTTGCAAGGGTATACAAACTTTGACGTGGTCGAAGTTAGCCCCGGCCCTCTGGTTTCAATTAAAATTTGTTGTTCAAAAAATGTTTGTAAAATTTAGTGAAGTGCTCTGAAAAAAAGTGTGTTGTTTATATTTTTGGAATTCTGCAAACAAAAAACTTTGCGTAAAAGAGATTTTGTTAACTTCAATGTAATTCTTTAGTGGCCAAGCTGTTAAATACCATACGGGCCTGGTCCTAGACCAATTTATGCGAACTGTTATCAAACTTTTACTTTTAGCAACCGTCAAAATGTCAACATAATACCGAGGAAGACCAACGATAATTTAAATGAAATAGGAACTTTGAAAAAATCAAAGATACAAAACAAATTTTTTTGTGTGTCTAATTCGTAGTTAGTTTCTCATTGTTTAACAAATTTTGCAGAAAAGGCTTGCAAATTATAGCCCACAAGGGTGGTCTTCTTTTCTATTTTCAATAAAAAAGTGTATACTCAGATCAATTGGCTTTAGCGAAAAAAGTTGCGTAATGAATCTAACTTTCCATTTAGATATTCCGTTTCACATTTGGCCATGCCGTCTATCTTTTACAGATCAGAAATAAGCCCCGACCCACAAACGGGCACTCTTTTTTAATACAAATCCCAGGACTTGTGAATGAAAATACGCTCGGGCGAATACATTGCGGTCTTTTGTATACAAAATTGTGGTTATCAGCATGTTGACGATGTTGGCAAATAAGATAAATTATGCAAAAATACACACCCATACCCACACACATACACACACAGAGACCGAAAAAGGAGTGTGTAAGAGGGAGAGAGAGAGCCACTTGTTGAAAATTCATTCCGTGTTTACACAATACAATATATTTGGATATTGCACAATAGCATTATGGTTTATTATGCCCCTTGTAATACTCTGAGAAAGTACGTTATTTATTATGAAAATCTGCTAGCTCAGAATTTCATTTAAACTTTTCATGGGCTAAGGCAAACGTTGATGAAGAGTGTAACAACAGGGAGAAGGGAAGAATAGGAATCAGAAGGAGTGAAGAATGATGGAGAGCGGGCAAATACAATTTGCAATTTGCAATTTACATTTACGTGTTAGTTTAGTTGTTGGTTTGCACTCAACCACCCACACAGAATGGACAAATCTTAAATATTATGGCAAACAGCCGCAAAGTAGGCTATAGTTATGTAGTCTTTCGGGTTAAGCCCAAGGCCATGCTTTTTAATCCCTTTTAAATTGATATTGTAATTGGTTTTTGTATGTAGTTATGAATTTCAATATGTCGGCTGGATTTAGGTATCTTCTTGCCTGACGCTATTTTCTCACTCTCTGTCTCCCTCCGTCCATTTATTTCTAACTCTGTTCTCTTTCAATGTGTTGTTTTAAACTATTGTCTTTTTCAATGTACAACGGAGTGGAAAAATTTATCTACAGGCATTTTATATGTCTGTAAATATTTCCTTTACATTTTCTTGAGCATAATAAACAAGTTAATTAAGACAATTCTGAATTGAAGATTATTCATTTGGAAAGGTGCATCTATATTAACCTTATGGTATGGTATACAATGAAAATAGCGTTAGAAGTGTTAATACCTTTTTTGCCAGTTAATGACCAACTGTTTTCCACGATAGTTTTGGGTTTCGATGCACTGATAACAGCTCTAGTACATTCTGAACAAAACTATTGATAGTAAGAAATCAGCATATTTACCATTATTGGTAACTTTTTTTCAACAGAGAACTTTGAATGTTATAGTTAGAGAATTTAACGCATTATTATAAGTAAAAAGCCCAAGAAATAATAATTTTTCCTATATCGGCCGAGCTTCAACTTGTTCAATAATCTCCAGTGAATTACAAAACTGAACCTAAAGCCATTAAAACTTTATCGCCCAGACATCATCAATTATATAAAAATTCTATAGACTCTAAATCAAATGTCGACTTTGAGACACCCTGTACCCTGTGTTTTTCCATCTCATTTCATAGTTAAGTGGTTATCAAGCTTACTTATCTATTCATTTGCACATTCGACATTCGCCGTCTGCCTTCAAATTCTGGGCTCATCGTTTAATAAATATTTCAGTAGCACTAAAGATGCTGACACTTCATTTCGAGACGATGGCACAAAACAAAATGTAATGCGTCGCTTAACTAATTACAAGAGGCCGACCGCATTTCACAGTTAATGAGTCCATATGCTATAGAAACTACTACGAAAGGTCGGTATAACCAGACATAAACGTATAGAGGAAACGAGAGAAAGAGTGACTAACAAAGTGACTGACAAAAATCTTTTGATTGCACTTTGGGGACACATTTTAAGGTGTAAATTTTACAATCGCCTCAAACTATGAGCACCGGGCAACGGGCAACGGGCACTGCCTTTTACTTGGTCTACATATTACGCACAGGTTGCCCATTATGCCGCATTTGTCCTTATTTAACGTTTTGTAAGACCAAAGGACCAATGGACGCGCTGCCTTCGTTTCTCCTTCCCTTATCCTGATGGCTCTCTCTCTTTCTCTCTCTGTGTGTGCGTGCGTTGTCTCGAGTTGCTGCTTGGTTTATAAAGCACCTGCTTAACCCTTAATGCCGAACCCACAGCAAAAGAAAAGCTAAAAGGAGCACAGAAAGGAGAAAGATGAGCCAAATACGAAGCGAAACGAAAAAAAAAGGCAACAAAAATCGAGACCTGTGGCAATAAAAATAAATCCGTATTCAAGGTGTGCGCAAGGTGGCAAATCTTTTGGGAGTCCAACTAGAGCCTTAGCCTGAGGAGCCTGAGCCTGAGACTGAGCCTTAACCAAACTGCAGTGCAAAAAGGCGAACGGGGGGGAAGGGTCATTGGCTAGTTGCTTGCTTGAGAGGAGGGAGATTATGTATTTACAGGCAGATAACTTCCGTTATGGCAAAGTTTTCTTCATTGTTGTTGTAATAAGGTAACTGCCTAGATGATTGCTGGCAATTGTTGACCAAAAGGCCCAAAGGTTGTGGCCCACGTCGTGTGTGTGTGTATGTATGTGTGTGTTGAGTGGGGGCAAAACTTTCTGCTGTGTCAGCTTAGTTTACTCTCTCTCTCGGTTTAGATGAGGCAGCCATTTTGTTTATCTGCATAATAAACTCACCTCAAATTATTGAGGCCCGCATTTTGGACACGTTCAACGTCAACAGCAGCAGACCAAGCCATATTGGCCATTGTTCACACATATCTAAAGGCTTGTGTCAAGCCTCAGGCTAAGTTTGATTTTCAAATTCAATGTATACAAAAAAAAAAAAGCTTTCAAAATTTATTTTCACCTAATTTTCACAATTGGAATTCCCAAAAGAAAAAATCATCAAAAAAGAGATCATCATCAAGCTATAAATAGCTTGCGGAAGAATCGATTCACTTCAGCTAAAATCTTATCACATGAAAAATATAATAGGGATATGACAAATTTTATTACTGGCTCTTAGATTTACTATTTGATTCTAGAGTCAGCCCCGATGTAATTTACAGGGGAGAAGGCAGTCTATGCAATCTGTGATGTGGAATACGTCCTTAACTCTATGCTTCTTACCTTTGTCTCCTTGAAAAGCACAGACGATAAGGACTAATATTTGGTCAATTTCGTTGACCAAAGACAGAACGGTAAAAGAATCCTTTATTTTATCTTGGAAATCGACTAGCTTAATGGGTTGTGTGACAAATTGTGTATCAGACACTGACACCAAATCCAAACAAATTTATTTCTGCCGCAGTGTCTTTCTTAAAATTATATTTCGTAAAAAATTCAACTTTCATAAAGTCTTAGAAAATAATTGACGCAAAGCTGCAGACCCAATCCGTCGTGCCCGGTACCGTCGGCATTTAAAAAGTTAAACAGTGTACAAAAAGTTGTCCCGACTCATTGAACAAGTAAACCACAAATATCACACCACCAATCCTCCGTAGTCCTCCTACTGAAAGGACATATACCTCACATTATAGCAATTTACCATTCTCGAACTCTGGTCAAAGTATATTCTTACCAATGACCTTGGCCATCCTCCATGTATCGCTATCCTCCTTTAAAACTTGGTGTCTGGATAAGAAAATAATTAATTTTTCCGGATTATGCTTGTGTGAATTATCTAAATATGTTAATTCACACAAGCATAATCCGAAAAAATTAATATTTACTTTGGTGTTGAACAGATTTTTCACTTCTAATTTTAACAAATTCAAGTCCGAGAGTTGTTGACTGCTTTACATTTGGCAGACGAATGATTCGAATTGGGAATCTGCCGAGTATTTATAGGAAAAGCAGTTAAAAATTGTCAAGGCCTTCTTTGATTATGGTAAACTTAAAAAAGTCGTTTATTTTGACGGTTAGTGGTGGACTTGAGATTCTCGACTTCGATTTTTTTAATGTTGGTAAATAGTATGTATATTTTTAACGCAGTGTTGGTAAATGTTCAACAGAATAGTTACAAGCGCTGTCAAAAGTTTCGTTTTTTCTCAAAATAAAAACAAAACATGGAGTGCGAAATATTAAAATTGAGCCAAATCCACAACAGGAGCATGGGCAGCGATTTTACTACAATCTGTCAAAAAATACCGTCGCTGAATTGACATTTTTAAACAAGATGTTTCAATACGGATCATTAATTGCAGTAACAAGGATTAAAACCATTTGTGTTTCATTTCTTAAAGTTTTATTGAAAGTGTACTAAGTTGATTTCATGTACTCATTTGATTTCAGTGTTTTCACTTCGTCTTCTGTTTATTGAATGAATTCTTAAATCTTAACAATTGTTCAGTATAGCTAATGTCCGCGTGACTACGCTGCCAGTGAAGCTAGCAGAGGAGCGGTAAGCTTATGTATAAATGTTTACATAATTATGTATGCTCGCTGCGGAAGAGTGAGGACGTCTCATGTTCACTTGGTGACTGAGTCGTTGCGCGTGTTAGATATGCCGACTCAGCACTGTCCAGTACCATGCAGAAGACGCATGGTACTTGAATGTGTATACATAAATATTGTGACAAAGTGCTACAATATATTTTCGATATTATTTATGAATTATGTATGTACATAACTGGGTACAGTGATCATCCGATATGTGAACATGCTACATCTCCCTCCTTTAGAAAAATAACGTAATTATATGAAGTTATTTTTTTTTCTTAATTTTTTTTTTATTTTTTTTTATTTTTTTTTTTTTATTTTAGTTTTATAAATCGAGTCATGAAATATTGATTTACTTCAAAATATTGTACAAAGGCAAAAAAAATTTTTTTTTATTTTTGTATATTTTTTTTTTTCATGTATGGCCATACTATATATATATAGAGAAATAAAATGATTATGAAACAAAACTTTTTAACCTATCCTTATGTACTGTTTGTTTTTTGTTTTTATTGCCTAGTATTGTAACGTTATCGTTATCTCCTATGCCTTCTACCTTATATGGTCCTGTATATCTAAAATCTAGCTTGTGACCTGTTTCGTTCTTTAGTAAAACCTGGTCTCCTACTTTTAAATCGAAATCAAAGATATTTCTATCGTAATTAACTTTCTGTTTTTCCTTATGTTTTTCTAACATTAATCTAGCTCGCTTATACGCTTGCTCTAGTCTAAACTTCGATTCCTTAGCATAATCTTCCACATTATAAAGTGGGTTTATACTGTCTATGCTATTGAAATGTTTTGGCAAATTCGATGTTTTACCAAATACCAACTCATATGGACAATAATCATGTGCCATAGAGGGTGTTGTGTTAAAGCAGTATACGAAGTATTGTAGCCATACATCCCAATCTGTTTTGTCGACTGAAATGTATGAGCGTATGAACTCATTAAGTGTTCGGTGGCTTCGCTCCACAGTACCTACAGTCTGATGATGATGTGCGGTAGAAGTAATATTTTTTATTTTCAAACTTTTGCATAAGTCGGTAATAATAGAATTTTTATATTCTGTTCCCATGTCCGTA
Source organism: Drosophila equinoxialis (assembly GCA_018150345.1). NCBI lineage: Eukaryota > Metazoa > Arthropoda > Insecta > Diptera > Drosophilidae > Drosophila > Drosophila equinoxialis. The sequence goes on from JAECWI010000112.1 coordinate 686,166, forward strand.
ATGAACGTCTTCATTGGACCGTACTTCAGAATAAAATCTTCAAATATAGCTTTTGCTACTGTTTTCGCACTTTTATCTTTAATTGGTATTGCTACCAGATATTTTGTCAAATCGCAGATTAAGGTTACTGCATATTCATTTCCTTGTTCTGATTCAGGTAATGGACCGATCGTATCCACTATTACCCTGTCGAAGGCCTTTTGTGGCGTTTCAGTAATAATCATTGGAGTTTTAGTATGTTTAGTCGTTTTCGACTTTTGACACTTGTTACATTTTTTTTATATTTTGAGATATCTCGTGTCATATTTCTCCAGTAGTAATGTCTTTTTATTTTTGCTAATGTTCTAGCTATTCCTGTATGACCTCCTTGTATAGGATCATCATGGAATGTAAACAGTATTGCTTCTTTTTCTTTATCATTATTTGCTAATAGGGTCACCGGCTTGAGTAGCGCTACTCTTAATGATTGTAATATGTTTTTGCCCATTATTTTAAAAGACTCTATTGAGATGGTCTCGAAGATCTTTTCGCTCGGTGCCACTTTGAGTTGGCTGATATTGAGTATACCGGCTTCTTTTTCGAGCCTTTGAAAGAATTGACTTAGGTCAAGAATTCCATTGGTGTACATATCGCTAACATCAAATCTTGCTATAATTTTCTTTCCATGTTTTAGTGTGCATAGAGTGTCTGTTATTCGCAAGGTCACTACTTTTCGTACCTCGTCATTTACAATGACTTCGTATACGTTGGGCTTAGAAGCATCTAGAGTTTGCTTTTGCAAATCTTTTTTCTTTTTCGTTCCCTGCGCAGGATTTTAACTGTTTATTTTGGTTTCTGGTAGTGACTTTCAGAATTTTATTGTCGATTTGTATGTTTTGTAAGTCTGTGATTGTTATTCTTGATAGGGCATCTGCTACATAATTATCTTTACCCTTTAGATACTCTACTGTGAAGTCATATTCCTCTAATTCAAGTCTCATTCGCGTTAGTTTCGAACTTGGATTTATCATTGAAAATAGATAAGTAAGTGCTCTATGATCAGTTTTGACGGTGAAATGTCTACCATAAATGTATGGTCTGAAATGTGTTATTGCCCAATGAATAGCTGCTAATTCTTGTTCCGTTGTACTCTTGTTGCTCTCACCTTTTGTAAAGGCTCTTGATGCGTATGCAACTGGTAGCTGGAGTCCTTCTTTGTTCTGTGTTAGGGCTGCTCCACATGCGTGTTTACTCGCATCAGTGATTATGCAAAATTCTTTGCTGAAATCTGGGTATTGCAATAGAGTTGGGTTCATTAATGCCGATTTTAGATGTTCAAAAGCATTTTGACAGTCAGCTGTCCATTCAAATTTTACATCTTTTTTACATAATCTTGTTATGTGACGAGAATAGTCGGAAAAATTCTTTATGAATCTTCTGTAATAATTGCAAAATGCAATGAATCTTCTAGCGCTGTCCGCATCGTGGGGGACTGGATAATTTTGGATGACGTCGTATTTTGTGTCATCAGGCAAGATTCCTTTGTCTGTGCATTTATGCCCCAAAAAGGTAACTTCATTCATAAAAAATGAACATTTTTCGGGATGTAATTTTAGGTTGTGTTGCCTACATTTCTCAAACACATCTGTTAAGTTATTGAGCATATGTTTTTCAGAACAACCAATGACTATTAAATCGTCCATATAAAGGAATGCTTGAGAAGGTTCAAGTCCAGTGAATGCTATAGTCATCATTCTCTGGAATGAATTTGGCGCTATCTTTAGACCAAATGGTAATCGCGTGAAGCGATATGAACCATTGTTTGTTGAAAAGGATGTAACATTTCGTGACTCTTTTTCGAGTTCTATCTGATGAAAACCTGACATTAAATCCAGGCACGAAAAGTACTTCGCCCTTCCCAGTTGATCTAGAATATCATCAATCCTTGGGAGTGGGAATTTATCGGACAACAATTTTTTTATTAATCTGACGATAGTCAATTACTAATCGCCATTTCTTCTTTTCGGAATTAGGCAGTGATTTCTTTGGTACAAGTAACAGTGGGCTGTTATAAGCTGATACCGATGGTTCAACTATTTTGTCATCTATTAACTTTTGGACTTGTTTTTGTATCTCGTCTTTTTGACTATGAGGATTTCTGTAGTTCTTTATATATATTGGTTCATCATCTTTCAGTCTCAGTTTTTGTTTATAAAAATTATTGGTAGTTATAGATTCGGTTTCCAAACCGAACACATCACTATACTGTGTGCATAATTTGGTTAGTTGGCTATTGAACAGTGGTGGGAAATTCTTCGAGAGTGTCGCTAATACCGTTTTCTCTCTATCTTCTGAACTTGTTTTAACTACTTCGTAGTTCGAAAGTGATTCGTACTGCAAGTTATTTATTTTGACTATTTGATTTGTGTTTGTTGTATTTAGTAATTTTATGAATGCGTTTTGAGAAGATGCTATGGTATTTGCTATGTAAATACCCTGCTGAATTTCTTGGTTCGGAATTAATATACTGTCTTCCGCTGAGGTTATTTCAATTTTTCGGACAACTTGTGATCTTGCTGGCAGAACTATGGAGTTGTTGCCAGAACTGTATGCTATTGGTACATATATGGGATATTGTAAGTTATTTGGTCTAATTATAAGCCAATCCTCAGTCGGTTTGAAATCTAATTGACAGTTATATTTTCTTATGAAATCGATACCTAGTATTCCATCACAAGGAATAGCGAATTGTAAATTTACGATATGAAAATCGTGTGGAATTATGTATTTAGAAGTTTGTATTTCTATGGAAGTAAGTCCTTTTGATTTTGTTATTTCTTGACTTATTCCCTGTATATTTATTATTTGATTGGTTTGAATATATTGGAAGTTGTCGGAATTTTCTTTTAATATGGATATGTCAGCACCTGTGTCTATTAAAAATACTAACTCTTTTCCTGTTGCTACGTTAGTGAAACTTGCAAATGTGCTTTTACTGAGACTGATGGTGTAAACCTTGTAATTTTTATTGTTGAGTATCTAAAGGTTGTTGGGAGTTTCCCGAATTATTCTGGGCTACCCTAACATTGCTATTATTAGAGTTATAACCTCTGTTTTGTTGGTTGTTTCCTCTATTCCCTCTGTTATTGTTTCTGCCGTAACCTCTGTTGTTTCCTCTCTGGTTGTAGTTCTGGTTATAATTTTGGCCATTGTTGTAATTATTATTATAATTGTTATAATTATTATAATTACCGCGACCATTACCTCTACCCCGATAATTATATCTGTTATTATAATTACCACGGCCTCTTTGGGCAAACATAACAGAGTTTGGCTTTCCATTTATCTCAGTACTCTTTCGTAAGTACTTTAGTATTACTTCATCCATGGTTTTAAAATTGCCGGCGTCAAGAATTGCTTTAAGTCTTGCTTGCTCACAATTTTGGACCATTGCTTCTATAGCATCGTCAACGCTATACCTCTGGGCCATTTCTGCCGACATACCGTCGTCAATATACGCAGCTTCTAGGAGTTTGCGTAAATTGTCGACTTCCGATGTATACTTTTCAGCTGTTTTACCACTCTGAGTAGTTTTGTTTAGTTTGGCTTTAATCACGTTGGGTTTTTCACCAACTATAGTGTCTTGCAATTTTTGTATTATTGCTTCAATTGATGTTTCATTTTGGACTGTGTACAGTGTTGGGGCACTAATTTTTGATTTTATTACCACAACAGCTATATCTTCAAAATCACCTTTCATCATATTTACCATCTCTAAAGCTGTTATGAATCTTCGGAGATGTAATTTTTGTCCATTGAACTCTGGAATGGCGCTTGAAGTGTCCTTCATATATGCCCTTCGGGCGCTTAAATCAGCCATGATGTTTTCTTTTACTTCTCCTTCTGACTCTGAATCTTTATCCTGTTCTGATAATGTCAATCGTGCAGGGATTGTCAGATCGTTTAGATCTTTTCTTCTACTTCTGCACCTTCGTCAGATTCCAAATTCTCCTCTTCTTCTGAGTCTATTTCTTGTTGGCTTCCTGATTCTTCGTCTATTGTTAAAGGTGTGTTTAGGATCGTCGGTATAAATATTTTAAGGTTATACTTTTTCTGTACGGTAACTAAGTTAGAACGTAACCTGGTTAATAGTTTTGATACTTTTGACCAGTTTGTTCCGTCTATCTTTTCTCTGTTTGCATGCACTAGGCTTCTTGCTTCGTTAAAAGAGTCAACAAGAATCTTTGCGTGCTTGTCTAACGTTTCTTTTTGGATTTTTCTGTTTTGGTTTAAACATTTATAAGATTTTGTAAACGTTTCCTTAATTCGAAGAATATATGGGACAAGTTCTTCCCAATCCATTCTTAGGGATTCTGTATTAATAAATTGGCATGTGTTCTGTCTCTGATCATTTTAATTTAATCCTCTGATTCTATTATTTCTATTATTTCCACATCAGAATCATCTATAATTACCATTTCGACTGTGTCCATGAAAAGTTCGTGAACCCATTCAGGCACGTCTTTTCTTCTTGGCACCTTAACAAGTAATCTATTATATGCTATCTTTATGGCTTTCTCCATAAGTTCTACTATTTTTCTTTCAAATTTAAAATTATTGGATATCCAATACCTAATTTCTTTGTATTTGTAATTTCTTTCGCCTGAGTGTATCAGGTAATCAAGAAATGGTATGTATACTTGTAAATGTACTAATTCTACTTTATTCATTATACTTTTCTAATTTCTGTGCTGTGTTTCATCCAACAAGTAGAAACGTAACGTACCCGCTGCGTTTTGATAACAGCATACATATGGTAGCGTTAGAATGAAACTCATTTGCAGTCTACTATTTCCTTTTACAGGGAATGTTTCTCCTGTGAAGTCTAAATATGCTAATTTGATTTGCGCTAAGCATATTGAGCGCTGAGGTGAGGTTATTTGCTCACTTCTAAAAATGTTCAACAAATCTTCAACTATTGTAGGGTTATTATCATTTACTTTCTCGAAATATCTATCCATAGTGGACATTTTTTTTTTTTGAGATTTTCAGGGTTATAAGTTTTTTTTTTTTTTTTTAAAAAAATTTTTTTTTTTTTTTTTATTTATTTTTTTTTTTTAAATTGCCATAATCAATAAAAAAAAATGTTTCATTTGCGGAATGTATTGTTATATCAATTGTTTGTGTGCATATAGAAAAAAATTTTATACTTTATCTAAATCGTTTGCGACGCTGAGGGCTCTTTTAGTTACGCATTTATTGTGTAATAAATACGCTTTGTATAAAACATATGCACATAATATTACAACAATTATCAATAACAATATATTCGTGAATTTCAAATCAATATTTTGTGATTCAACCTTGTTAATTACGTTGGCAGTGGAATCCACTGTTTTAGTTTCTATTAGCCCCATTACGGGTGTAGTATATTCTTCATCAAATTTGCTGATACTATTTTGAAGCATAAAAATTAGAGTGACTTTTTTTTTTGATCTACTAATGAAGTATAATTAACAAAATTCTACCTATTAGTTCGCATAGCTTTACAGGCTATACTTCTATTGAGCAGATAGGATTCCGCACAATTTAACAATGGGTTTTTTTTTTTTTTTTTTTTTACATTTGAAATTTTCTTATTCGTATGTGCAATATATGTAATATGTAATATTTAATATGTTTTTATAGTTATATCGATGTCAGCATGTCAGACGTCAGGTGAGCAGCATCAGCTGGTCGTCGCTGGTTAGCTCGCTGATGCTCCCTCGAAGGCGTAAAAGGCGGTCTGCCTTTCGCGCTTGTTGTCACCGCTGCTGCTGTCCGGGGCCTATGGGCTCAGGCGGTACCGGTGCCGGTCATCGCACCAGTTCTCAGCATACATGTGTACTCGCAATGTACACTGTCCAATGGTCCTGGGCAATCGTCAGGGCACTCTTTTTTCCTTTTTGGTAGCTCTTTTGTTGGGGGAGGAGTTTTTTTAGTTTTTATTGTTGTTATTTCAAAATGCACTGAGTGAGCGTGAGTTATGTTCTTTTTTGTTTTAAGTAACGTTGACTTTAAAAAGTCAAGTTCTTGTTGAAGCTTTTGGGCTGTTGCCCAGGGGGGTGGATTTTTGCTCGCATATAATAGCCACTTTATGTGTGCTATTCTTTTCTTTATTTTGTTTTGCACTCCCCCTCTTGACATAACTCACTCCTACTCACTCAGTTTTTGCGTTTTTTTTTTTAACTCCAATTTTCCCTCCAGTGATTGTAGATTTCCTGTCCAGGCCTTATTCCTTGACCTTTGTCACGGTCGCCATGTACTAAGTTGATTTCATGTACTCATTTGATTTCAGTGTTTTCACTTCGTCTTCTGTTTATTGAATGAATTCTTAAATCTTAACAATTGTTCAGTATAGCTAATGTCCGCGTGACTACGCTGCCAGTGAAGCTAGCAGAGGAGCGGTAAGCTTATGTATAAATGTTTACATAATTATGTATGCTCGCTGCGGAAGAGTGAGGACGTCTCATGTTCACTTGGTGACTGAGTCGTTGCGCGTGTTAGATATGCCGACTCAGCACTGTCCAGTACCATGCAGAAGACGCATGGTACTTGAATGTGTATACATAAATATTGTGACAAAGTGCTACAATATATTTTCGATATTATTTATGAATTATGTATGTACATAACTGGGTACAGTGATCATCCGATATGTGAACATGCTACAAAAGATAAAATTTCCAAGATTGAAATTAGGACCCCCATAAAGCTTATCAGTAGTGATGTAAAAATAGATCGATGCATCGAACATCGATGTTCTATTGGCGATGTTTACTGATGTTTTTGTCGGAGTCGATGTTCACGATGTATCGATGTTTCACCAAAATATCAGTTTTATTTGCCACTTATCAAATTTTAACACATAAATGAATGAAGCTGTTTTTAATGAAGTAAGTAAGTCGTCTCGCCGACTTGGGTATACCATACACCAGTAAAACAAATATTTCAAATTTGTAATAACTAATGCATTTGCCTATTTTGCACAATTCTGTTCACATGCTTGTTACAAGCATATCTCAGTATCTCGCGCACTTATGCATATAAGCACCCTAGCGCCCCCACCCGCCAACGGCCATCAAAGGCCTTATGCAAAAACGTTTATATGCATAACTCAGCTATTTTTTGTCCGATTTTCATCAAATTTGGTATTTTGCTCGGTATTAGTATCAAATTTAAGTGTGCCAAATTTGATTGCACAAGGTAAAAAATTACGGGAGATAATCGAGTTTTTCAAATTTCGGGGGCGGAAAGGGGCGTGGCAAAAACTTTATATATACAAAATGTGCGCATTTACTATGCAAATATACATACCAAATTTGGTGTCTCTAGCTGTAATAGTTTTTGAGATAAACGTCTTTTTTGAATTGCGGGGGCGGAAAGGGGCGTGGCAAAAATTTGAAACAAACTTGATCACTCTACATACTACACGAGCCTACATTCCAAATTTGGTGGCTCTAGCTTTTATAGTCTCCGAGATCTAGGTGTTCATACGGACAGACGGACAGACGGACAGACGGACGGACGGACAGACGGACAGACGGACGGACAGACGGACATGGCTAGATCGACTCGGCTGTTGATACTGATCAAGAATATATATACTTTATGGGGTCGGAGAAGCTTCCTTCTGCCTGTTACATACATTTTGGCGACTTTAATATACCATTTCACCCTATGGGTGTATGGTATAAAAAGCCCTTTTGAACCTTGCTTAAGCTATAAGCGTCTTTTTTGCTGATTGACAACAAAGATAATGTAAAGTGTTTTTCACCGATTGACAGTAAACTTTATTAATTTAGAAAAACATCAGACATACACCGATGCATCGAGATATTAGCCCATCGATTTTTAACATTGGAACTATCATTGAACATAGACATCGATTTTATTGAAATTTACATCACTACCACATACCATTCGCCAATCAGTTCTGACGAGGCTGGATAAGTGAATACGTTCCAGATCAGGCCAAAAGAGACCACCAATCCAGTTACATATAGTTATACAATAATAAGCAAACTGCTTGGGCAATTCACCAGTTTTCAATTCATCAAACTTCAATGTCATGCCAAACGAATACTATTCAAGTACTTGGTGATGGACCTCTAACCAAATGCAATCCAATTAAGATATTGCCAAATCCAAATGTCAGTTCAGTTAATAACGCTGCAAAGTAAATGTTGGCCTATTCGGATTATTAACAAATGCTTTAGAGCATATAAAAATTAATATATGGTGTACATTTAATTTAAATCGGAAAATCTTTAGGGAAATTAGAGAATTTCGATCATTTATGTATGTACACATATGTCAAGTTGAATCAGGTCTAGGTTGAATTATGCAATGCAGCCAGCAGCAGGCAGAAGTTAGTAGCTTTTTATAATTTTTTATCAACTAACCTTCCATGGACCCAAGAAGTCATAATGTATGCCACACGATTTATGCACATTTTCAATGCTTAAACTTTGAGGCTAAGGAAAAGTGGAGAGGAGTACAGGAGTATACATACATATGTACATACAAAGGTAGGTAAGGCGAACAATTTTGGTTGACTTAAAAAATTAAATACGGCTCATGTTACATCATTCTGCACATGACATCTATATGTGTACATGTCTGTCTGTCTGTCCGCCTGTCCCTCTGTCTATCTGTCTCTCGGTCTGTCTATCCTCGTATGTCTGACTGTCTGTCTTTTGGTTTGTTCAGCTGCCATGATGCGGTTGGTTGGATTTTTTTTCCCAATGTTCGTCTTTTTTTTTCTCTCTGGGTGATGTTGTTGATGTTGTTGTTGTTGTTGCCTGGCATGCAGTCAGAAATGTCACATCACCTTACAACTCCCATTTCCCCTATTCCCATATACCCGAGTGGATGCTTTTGAGCGCAAAATATTATTTAATGCCCTCTGACAGTTGAGTGAAGCAATATCGTTTCACCTGCATAACAGATATATATATAAATACCTTATATACATATATGTAGATACATAGTAGTGTGTGTATGAAACTCAGACGGATTGCCATTACAGGTGGTAGATAGATTACTTACTTACCATTATCGCCCCTCTCTGCCTCTCTCTGTGCCTCTGGCTCAGTCCCTTTCCATCATTTCTGCCATCATCATCTGAGCTAAAAGCGTTTAAATTGGGTGGGCATTTATGGTACGAAAAAAACAACATTTTTCGGTTATTTTTCCAGGCCTTGTTGTTGTTGACTTTATTTATACCAGTTTGCATACATATGGCGTCCCGTAGAAAATCTTTAATTAAAGTGCAAGAGTCGTCAAAAAAATTTAATGTTAATATAACATATATTTTCAAATGCTCTCAAAGTTTTCAACGAAAGAATTTTTAAATGATTTCCTCTTCAAAATATTTCAACAATTATTCATTTTTTCTCTGTGATTTTCCATAACCCGCCTAGTCTCATCACAATCCCAGACATTTCATTTTGTTTCAATATAATTCATCTTTTCTTTTCACAATCTATGATGATCACGATTTACAGTGGCGGATCTAGGGCTGAGAAATGAGCTAAGCCGTCTAAGGATTGGCTTTTTGAAATATAACGCAAAATTCAAAATGGGGATCAAAAATAATCCTCGAATCAAGAATTGCTCATAGACAAGTTTAAGTTACAAGACCCTCGAAAAGTTATTGGGTTGGAAATAATAAATGTTTTTCAGGCTATTGCATACTTTGAGGAGCAAAGTTCCAATTCCACATCAAGCTCTTCTACGAACCACTATCTTGATTTACCACTATACTTGCCTCTACACAATCCAGCCAGACTCACCACGAATTATCTTATTTACCATGACTCACCATAACTTCGTATGACTTAACACAACTCACCATGGATCATTACCTTTTTCCCGCTTTTAACTATTATTTTATGCCATGTGATGAAAAGGTATGAAACAAACCTTTTACGTAAACAAATGTATTACTTAGGAAAGAATGTGGAAAGATGAAAAGTGAAATACGATAAATAGAGCATAATATAGTCGCTTTCCTAGCACATTTGACAGGTATCTCTTTTTTACTTTTTTTTATCGTTTTTGTAGCAATTAAGAATCATTTTTTGTCTGGTTATTTATTTTTGCTGCGTTTTATGAATTCATTTCTCAACTGCTTACACTTGTTTTTTTTTGTTTTCCGTGTATGCAAATTTCGATTAACTGAAAACTGAGTTCTCTACGGGAAACCAACAATTATTTATTTATTTATTTTTGTGTGTGAATATGCAACTGAATCAGCTTTTAGTTTTATTATTTTTTGGTGCTTAACAATAACCAATGGGTTTGGGAATTGAAAAAAAGAAAGCATTAAACAAATACAATAAAGTCGCTATTGGTAAGTAAAATGTTGCATAAACATTTTAATACCCTACAATGTACTCTACAAAAATGAAAAATATTTCAAACAGTGCAATAATTAAAAGAACAAAAAGTCACGTTTGCCGTATTAATGTGTTAATTTATTGGAAAAACAAAACATTTATTCTTTCATTTATCAATTTAAATAAATTAATTTCGACTCTAAACCTTTTGTGCAATAAACTATAAACAGAGCAAATGACAACACTTGCAAGTTAACGAGCTATAAAAATAACACTCAATGGTCAGATAATTGACAAATTTATACATTGAATTATAGAAAAACCATTGAATCGGGGGTCGTAAACTTATATACATATATATTTTTTAAAATCAATGATCAAATTAAATCAATTGGTAAATGATATAACAATTAATGAAATACATACACGTATAAAACTTATTTCAGTTGCAACAAATGTGTATCTCTTAATTTAATTTTCAATTAAGCTTCGCTCTACATTCACATAAAATTGTAAATTTATCAATATGTGATGCAAAAAAAAAAAACCAAAAAGGTATTTTGCGCTCAACAACTTGCTTAAAAAGCGCAAAACAAAAACGAAACATGCAATATATTTAAACAATTTGATCAATTAAAAGCAATTTCAAGAAAATAAAAAACAAAAAAGTCAACAAACACATGAAGTAGAAGAAAAATCCAAACAAAAATAATAAAGAAATTTGACCATAATGAACTTTGTATGCTCTACATACATATACATATGTATACCTAGTTGAAAACAATTTTTTTTCTCAAGTGAAATTTAGTAATTTTAAACAAAAAAAGCCAATCTAAACTTTTTATTCTCAGCAGTGAAGAGAAATATGAAATATAATTTATTTATTTAAAAACTGTGAATATTATACAGTTGTCTGATTTGTGAACCTTATGGAAGAGGATAATAACTAAGATGTCTGATTATTTGAAATCAAACGTGCTTTGTAGTCAAAGAGTAGTTCTTTTCATTTCTGACCAAATGAATATACCCTTTTTTGCATGAATATAAAAAACACTAAATAAAAATGCAATTTTCTGATGCACAGTCTTGAGCGTTGACTAGTCTATACCCTTTATTTCTTAGCCAACAAATTCTGATCACTTTAAGTTATTTGGGCTTTGGAGAATTTGAAGAAATTATTCGTATTAATTCACTTTTAAATCTAACTTAATTGCAACCTTCGTTAAATTTTAATCATTTACCAACTAATAATGCCTCGATTTCGATTGATATATTCGTAAACATATAATGTGGATTTTTTATGCACACGCAAAGTGTAACCTCTCGACATATTTTTTGGGTCGGCTTTATATTCTCACTTTGCCATTGCCTGCACACAAATTGCCCACCAATGGACCAATGGACAGCTTTTTCACTCCACTTGGACTTTACTTTCCCTGCATATCGTCTCGCCCAGGTTTTTTCGTTTTCGTTTTCGATTTTGTGTTTTGTGTTCTGCTCGTGCAGATTGAATGAAATTTCACGCTGAAAATCACATTGTTTACCAGCGAAACAATTGCACGACTATGGGCAAAAGGCACAAATGGTAAAAATCAAAAGATAACCTGCGAGTGCACAAGGCGAAAAGCAGCAAACAAAAAAATACATATAGAGAAAGAGTGAGAGAGGAGAAAGAAAACTGCCCATTCGAGCTGGATTGGTTTGGTTTGACTTCGTTTGGTTGTTGTCGCATGTTGCATGTTGATTCCCCCGCCCATTTTCCAACTATCCATTCTGTCCGTTCTTCGGCTCGCCTTTGCCACGTGCTTTTGGCGCTGATTGCAGGCAGTCATAAAAATCGCATAACGCAATATTTCTTTGCCATTAAAACATAACCGACTAAATAAATATCCTTTTGCAGCTAAAAAAATTATATTTAACGGATTGTTTTCCTTATTATTGTAGCTATTGTAGCTATATATATACAAACGGAACTTTGTTGGTCAAAAGAACATACAAGAGTCTAAAGAACTCACGCATAGGTAACCCAAACACCCTTTTGAACTCGTCTAAATCATTGTATACTTTCGTTTTCTACTCGTATCAGAGCTTCTCATAACTTAAGAGAAGCAATCGAAAAAAGAAGCACAAGTATTATGCCCAACAATCTGGAGCATTTCCCATAAAAAATATTATATAAAACCATTCATTATTAAACTTCCCTCAAAGTATTAATTAAACAATTCGAAAACGCTTAGATTTCATAAAATCCTGGAATTTGGGATTGTAAAATATACGCCCAAAAGTATGCTATATGAAATCAAAGTATTTTGATTTTACATTTTAAACAGATTTAAACATGCCGTGTATAAAAAATTTGGCCTTAAACAAAAATCCCTATAGCACACTCAATTGGGCAAATTTCATACATTTCAAAAGCCTATCCAAAATGTGAACTATTAAGTATTATATCAAAGAAATTCACTTCTTTGACATATTAAATAGGTTGAAATAATAAAGTTGTAGAATAATATAATTTATATTTTTCAATGAAATATTACAAATGCCGTTACTGATCAGCAGACAGTCAATTCCTATAGGACGTACATTGAACTTAAGACACTTATTTAGGGCCTCGAATATGTCAGCCTGTGTTTTTGAACTAACTACGCAACTAATGAACTCTAAAAGCATGCAAATTAGATCAGTTGATCTAACGACCCATTTAAAAATTTATCTTGAACCAATTAATCAAGTAGAAATTCTTCACCTATGAATAAAAATGCTAGAGTACTTAACCAGCTGGATATACTCGGATCGCCAAAGAGAAAACAAAAAAACCCCCCCCCTTAACTCATATTGGTTGGCACTTGGCAACTTCCGTGTCCGCACTGTACGGACATTTAATGGTCTCATTGCGGAGCATACCGGTGCACGCCAGACAACCCCGTTGGCCAATCAACCGGATTGGCATTGGTTTGTGGCCAGTCCACAAATTTATGATTTCCTTTTCAATTGTTTTTAAATGCATTTTTATTTATACACTCGGTCGCTCTCTGTCATTCTCTCAAAATGGACAGCACACAGTAACGATTTGTGCCATGTCATAGCACTGACCCTCCGCTGTGCACATCTGTTGACGAGTATTGTATCCGTTGGCGTTGGCATTGCTATTTCCGTTTCCGGTGGATCGAGATCGAGACATGCTGCTGCTGCGGCTTCTCCACCAACTGCTGTGGTAAACATCTGTGACACTCAGACCATAGCTATCCATTAGCCAGTTCTGCAAGTCGATTGGAAAACTCTCATACACGTCTATATGCTGCAATAAAAATTGTCAAGATTATTAAATTAGTAACTTGGTAAGAAGTTGCTAAAGGGTTAGTAATCGAGAGAGAGGGAGATGTGCAAAAGAATCTGATGAGAATTCCGGTTCTACCATTGCCAAGGAAACTGCACAATATTTTCCTTTTGCTTTTTTTTTTTTTTTCATTTTTCTACTCCCTTTGTTGTACGGAAATTAATTTCCGGTGCAACGCTGCGTATGAGCTATGCGATATTTACCAGCAATTACAAGTGCAAAATGAAATTAATAAAACGAGAAAGAACGTTGAACAGAGCAAAGAGACGTGTGAGAGAGAGAAAGGGTGAGCGGAGAGGTGAGGTAAAAAAAGTAATACTGGAAAGGTAGCAGAAAACAAGCAGCGATAAAAATGTGCAAGTTTGTCAACTAATTAAAAAGGGAAGCTGGTTTAAAGCAAAAACGGGGTCCAACTCCTAAGAACAGGGACATGGCAAGAAAAGGGGCAAAGAGGGAGAAAGACAGAGAGAGAGAGAAAGAGGTGGCAAAAAGAACATTGGCAACTTAATTGAAAGCTGCAGTAAACAGCGTCAAAGCAGTTAAGCAATGTTATTACATACATATATATATAAGTACATATATATGTATATAAAATTAGGTAGAAGAATATGTATATATATACTTTATGTCTACATAAAACTATAGCAAGAGGGTTGATTGATAGATTAGCCAGAATTTGCAACTGGACAGAGGTTTTAGTATTTTTGTTAACTAAAAAATTAAAATTTGGTTAATTACATGCTTGACTTTAATTTTTTTTTTTTGGTGTTTAGGCTCAACTTTTTACTCAATGTTTCGTTGCATTCTGCCTAGGCCTACAGATATTTGATGGTTTTTGGGTTAAAAAATAATCCACCACTCATAAGAAGTTCTCTTTTACCCCATTTTCAATCATCCGTTTAACTTGATTTATATTAAGTTTTTATAGTCTACTAATCTATTAGATTTATCGAATGGATTATTCTAAAACAATTCTACCAATTCTAACAATCCCTTTGATTGTTTTGAATAGCGAATCAAATTTCGAACACTCTTCAATGAGCCCCGAACCATAAAATATAGTTAAAATTGCAACTGCCCCATACCCCTTGAACAAATATTGCCACCTAGTGCGACGTCCATCCACAGAGAGTGTTGAGTATATTGCATTTCCCTGTGTTTGTGTCGTCAGAGCCAACGGGTAAATGTTGGGTTTCGTTTGCCTATGCAAAGAGTTGCCCTCTCTACTCCTAGATAGGGGGTAGATGGACGGCACTAACACAACAATGAACTATAAATTTACTAGTCAAATTTAAACGGGCTTATTAAATATGCTCACGAAAATTGAATTTCACACGATAAGCACACGGAAATAGAGAACGAGCGAAAGAGAGAGAAAGAGAGAGAGACACTCTTCCATACATTGATCAAAAATAAACATAAACAAATCTCATCCTAATTTCTGGTCTTCATTCTCATACCCATCCTCTGGTTGTATCCCTGCCACTCTGACCAGTGACGAGGCTAATTAAATTTGCCAATTAGGCAGACAAACACACTTGAGACCAGACAGAGATGAGGAGTCGAGTTTAGTCAAGTCGAGTCGAGTCAACGGATGCAAAGTGCCTTCCCCGTCCACCCTTTGCTTCTCTTACAGAGTGCAATGGATCATTTTCGGCGAATCGAGCATTAAAGTTAATTAAAAATACATAAAATATACTTATCGCCATACTCGTCTCCCCTACCCTAGCCTACATTCCCCTCTCTAATGTGACAACGGGGTGTGACTTAATTACAAGAACAAAACATATAAACACACATACACGCACACACGAGCCGAAAGAAAAGAAAAAGCGAAACTGTCACAGCATTTTCAACGCTGAAAAATGTTCCTGATGTAAAATGAAAAATGTTTGATAATTATGCCAACGGTTTTTCGCTCCCACTCTTTTTCTTTACCAACATCAACAGAGAGAAAAATTTAAAATAACATAATTATTTCGAAAAAAAAAGACATGCTGTCGCTTTTTCACTCTTTTTATGGTTGTCTCTTGTGCTCAGGATTGGTTTCAGTAAAGATGGAAAAGGACGATTGAAAGAGGTTTACTAACAATCAAATGGAAACGCAATAAATAAACTATTTAAAACATATAATTTACAGTCGAAACTTTTGTTTTTACTTTGTATTTTTTTAATTTTTAATTTTACTTTTGTTTCCTATTTTTTTTATTCTTTTTTTAATAGACTCGCATTATTGAAATATCTGACTAAAATGTTAAAATGAAAAAAATATCCCTTGACAATTACCCGCGATTTCGAGAGGACCGGTCCTGAAAAATGTATATGATATGGCAAAGAGGAAGCAATAAAAAGTAGCGTAGTGATAAATATGCTTCAAGCAGCTGACTTTCGTCCTTCTCTTTGCCACCACCAACATCTTCTTTTTCGTCGTCTTCTGGTTTGGCCTCGTAAACGTAATAACTCAGAGAAACAGTAAGCAAAATTTGAAGAACCGACAAAAAAAAAAAAAAAACCGGAAGACCCTTGAAAAATTCCTTGTTGTTCTGTTTTTAAAGCGCACGCATAATTAAAAGGCAAATTATTGAACCTACATAAAGTTGCCAAATCAGCAAGATGATGGCACAAATGGTAGATGGTGGAAGAAGGAATAGCAGCAGACGGGACGGACGGCGTGATTGAAGACAAGGGCAAGCGGTGTTCATCATGGCCCAGAGCTTTGCCAAACAAAACACTTTTCAATTAAGCAACTTGTCAGACAACGGCCACTGTGAAGGGGCGCAACGTCACGCCCATCGAAAGACCCAAAGGCAAAAGGTTTAACAGACAGCTCTGCACACTCACACATATTTAGATCTAAACACACACACACACATTGTATATATATATATATGTGTATATATAACGCCAAAGGGAAGAAGCCAAAGGGAATATGCCAAACAAATAGAGGCGAAAGTAAGATTATAATTTACATTTAAATAGACCAAAATGATACCCTTTACATTAGACCATACTGTAGATATGTATATATGTATGTATATATCAGACCCATTATCAGCGGCTGAATATCTATAATTCTCACAAGGGTATTTTTTTTTGTATTCTAAATATCTATTTATCAGCATGTCTATGAGATATTCTTCTCCAGGAAATGGAAAAACGAAATAAAAATAAGTACTTTCTTAGTTGGTTTGGTTTTTTTTTTAGGTAACAAAATCATTTAGAAACGATAACTTAAATGCCTCTGGGGCACAAAGGGTATCAAAAAATGTAAAACGTACGAAAAATTCCTGGCATACTTTTCGGCGCAAGCATATTTACGTTGCATGTATTTGCTGCTAACGAGCTGAAGAATTATGACTCCATTAGGCGAAAGCGAAGGCGACGCGTCGCGACGTTAAAGCATGGGCAATGGCATCAGCATTGGCAGTAGCAGTGGCAGCGGCAGCGGATGGACACAAAAGACCTACGAAAAAGTTAGGCCTGAGTACATACATACATGTATATAGTTGCCTGCTCCATGGAGCCAATGGCTAAGGAAGTGACGCCATTTTGTGCAGATTACGCTTTGATGAACTTGTCGAGTGGGAAACGAAGAAAATGAAGATGAAGCTGGGCTAAAGCTGCGCTGGTCTGGCTTATAGTATATGTGTGAAACGAAAATGATGGCAAAGCAGTAGCAGCAGCGGCAGCAGCAGCCGCCGAACAGCAGAAGAAGACGAAAACGAAGACGTAATGACAACGTCAACAAGATGCCAACAGATTGAATTTACAGAACAAACAGTTTTCATTTGCAGTTGAATTAAGCAAAGTAATCCCTAGTGTACATTTTTCTTGCTTTTGGGCTTCTCGTTCATACCATTCCATTTCATCTCATGCCACACACTGTCATACACTGAGAATGGCCACATTAAAGCCAACCAACAGTGTCTACTGCAACATCTGAAGATCTGTTTCTATCTCTTACTCTCTCTCTCAGTCTCTAGCTAGAATTTTCTCTTCAAAGTGGAAACCAAGTTGGCGTGAAAATTGCTTAAATCGACAACAGCCAACTTGGCCAACAGTTTTTCAAATTAAAAGTAAATAGCTTAATATCTCAATTGCCATACCATCTCTGTTCCCGTTAAAGACCATTGAGGGAACACAACTGCGTTTTCCTTATCAATATGAAATATTTAAAAACGCACTGAAAACAAAACAGAAACTTCATATAAAACCCACCAACAAACCAAAGCCTCATCCAGGGAGAGAGACACACACAACATTGTCTTGTGTTCTATGTGTTCACACTGTTTTCTGTCCTTGTTGTCTGTTCGCTGCTGCTTGTTGCTTGTGTTGTGCCCGAATGTTACTTTGCATAAAATTTGCATTTCTTTTTCGTTTCGTTTTGTCGACAATCTAAAAATTTAAAGCAGATGTCTCTGGGCCACAGCGATTGCAAAATGCAATCGACTCTCCCTTTAGTCCCCAATCCCTAAAGGCAATTGCAAAATATTCAAATATTCTTTCTCTATCTCTCTCTCTCCCCCTTGGTTTCTTGCTGTATAAAAAAGAAAAAGTAGAGGCAAATCCATATACGAGGAAGACGTCCTTCCTCGGCCGCTTGGCTCTTCTATTTATGCCAGCGATAATTAGAAACTTTCCATGCAGGCCATATACTAGATGCATGCTGCTGCTATCTCCCTTCGCCTTCATAACCCTCTTATGACACAATCAAAGGCACTAAGCACCTAAAAGCAGGCTAGGTTTCATCATCAAATTGCTTTTGCTTTCATCAAAGTGTTAGTGCAGCATGTGTGCATACACTTGCGTGTATGTATGCGTGTGCTTGTGTCTGTTATTCGATGATGTGATTATGGTCCAATACAATGAATTTTCAATCAATCTGATTATGGCCATATTGGTCCGAAAAAGTGCAAAATGATAGCAGAAATATGAAAATTGTTTCACAAGACACTGATGGAAACTATTTTACGCATTTAACGAAAATTAAGTAGAAATAAGAGCAACTTTAAAATTGAATGCTTCTAGTTGGAAATGAAGCCATGCGATGTTTTAAAAAGTTGTCTTTAATATCTATCTAAGTTTTCTTTTCTTATGAACATCAAATGAAATTTACTGTACAAAACGAAGGGTTTTTCTGATTTATCAAATGGAATCCTATTTATCCCCTTTTCAATACCTTTTCAATCTAAACCTGAGGTCGATTTCGCATACTTTTCGAAATCATTATAAATTTTATGAGGCTATTTGATGTTTTCAAAAGTTATCTTTAATATCTATGTATTTCCTTTCTTTTTCTTTTAGAACATCAAATTAAATTTATTATACAGAACGCCCAGAACCCATTAATAGGAATCCTATCTACCTCCTTTTCAAATACAAAGCGAGAAGAATTTCGCAAACTTTTCTAACTATTGTACAATTTTCAAATGAAGCTTTGTGACGTCTTGAAAACTTATCATTAATATGTGCTTTCTTCTCCTTTAGGACTATCGTATTTTATTTGTCAGATATTTTTCAGATATATACTTTATATATACTTTTATATGGTCGGAGACGCTTCCTTCTACGCGTTGGTCGACGTAGGCCACTGCATCACCTTTTCCTGGCATCGATTACCAATATTGTGTTTGGCCAGACAAACAATATACACTATTTCATTTCAAATATTTATTTGAATAGTCATAAATTTTGTTGTTGAAATCAATTTTCAAGTCTTAACACGAGTCTAAATATGAAATTTCAAAGGAGTTTGGTTTTGATGAGCATTATCTATGTGAGAACGTCAGGAAATAGTAGCCCTTAAGGTTATCTTTCAACAAATCTACACAAATCATTCTGAAAATGGAAGCTTAGCAAGGATTCAAATTGCTACCAGCACACCATACCACAAAACACTTTAAATGTATTACAATTTGCACACTGTTTTACGCTCTTCATGAAATTCATTTGGTCTTGGCAAGGGGAGACTATGGAAACAAAACTAATTCCCTTCATTCAGCTTTAGTCTGATTGTTTTCAACCATTTGTGTCGACTGTTGACTACTGATGGCATGCCTCTTGGCTGTAAATGAAATCCTGTGGCAGCGGAGCGTGCCCACCAAATGGTCACGTGCTCATACTCCAATCTTCCCTCTCCACTTCTTGACTTTATCCCAAAAACCCGAAGTGGCTCTTTCACTCTGACAGATATCCGGACTAAAGTTAAAAATGCCAAAAGTTAAGCAACAACAGCAACCTGAAAAAAATGTGCTCGTGATTTATGTTCGACTGGCCTTTATCTGCTCTGTATATGTATGTACATAGGTATTTGTATATTCCCTTTCGATATGGATGAAGCAGGAATCTCTCTCTTTTACCTGAAATTCATTTGCCATTGCGGCCAACCAATTGGAGTTTAGCTCCTCCATCAGCTCATCCTCGTGTATCGTCTCCAGATCCAAAAAGTTGCCAGAATTTATGGCCAGGGCTAATTGGTAGAGCAAAAAATTGCCGCGTTCTGGAAACAAAAAAAAATGAAAAAAAGAAAAACAAAACTTGGCTTTTAAGTGTCTGCTTCAAGCAAGAAATTCAATTTAACAAACTAAGCAGAACGAGGAAAAAAAGAAAAATGGGAAAATGAAGACCAAACAACAAAAAAAAAATGAAGGAAACGCACACTCTAAACTCCAAGTCCAGTTCCTGTTGCTACTCCTGCTCCTGCTCTGTTTCTTGGATCTTGTTGTTTTCTGTTTCTATCCTAGGTCTGGATCTGAGGCCCAAGAAAGTACTTGAGTATCCCAAAGTCACTTCACCGCATGTTTTGTTCTCAGATTGCGCGCGTTAAGCATTTTCTTAGACTTTAACTAGCTACTTAATGTCAGTTAAGTGCATTTCCCATAAAAAATTCAACAAGATAAGCAGAGAAAGAGAGTCAGAGAGAAAGCTAAAACAAACTCAGTATTGAACATCCTCAAGGTATGCAAGGTGCATCTCAAACTCAATGTCAGAATGAAGAACAAAAATTTTAAATCCTGTCAAATAACTCTTTCATTTACATTTAAGAACGGCCATGTTCTTTGATCGACGAGTAAGTAAGAAAGTGTCAAGTTTCTAGGGCCTTCATTTAGGTATTTATATAGCAGCTGATTCTGAATTCTATACCCATAGAAAGGCAAGTCTTTCACTGACATAATTTACAATTCCATTTTATATTGAGTGCTAGTCGGTACGGCAATTGGGACATTGTCCCATGGTCACCATGGACCATCGACGCGAAGTTTTCTTATCATGGCCTGCACAGATTTCATAAGTCGCAGAACATAAGCAAATGAAATCTATTATTGGGAAATAATATTTTACATATTCACCTTAAAATTGTTATATATTTTGTTACAAAAGCAAGTTTATCAATTAAATGGATTGGAATGAAATCTTATGCTCATGGAAATCTTTTGCTCCTCTCAACGATAGTTCCATCTCTCACATGTTGAGATGTCTCATTCTATGTATGTACACACATACGTACAAATATACAGCTTTAGGTATGTTGGTAACTATATGGAGTCTCCTTTCAGGTGACTGTGTGACTGCTATTGGCAAATGTTCACATGAATCTTTGATAAGCGTATCAAATTGCAGTCATTAGACACGTTGCCGTTGCTGTTGCTGTTGCTGTTGCTGTTGCCATTGCAATCAATGGACAAAGACAAACAAAAGCAAGTAACTAAATGGCATTATTTTGATGGCAGCTGGCAATCAATTGAACATTTAAGAATGATACAAATGAACACAGAAAACGAAAGGGAGAGAGAATGTAAGATGGTGAAAATAAAAACAAAGATCTATATACACGGAAATGAACTAAAGAAAAAAAGAAATCAAATTGTTTTTTACCCCATCAACACAAAAAAATGGGATAAATTGTTGATTGAAAAACAAAAATAAGTACTCTGAAGATGCAGATAGAAGGAAAACGGCAATTGTTAGAAAAAGGGTTTTCCTCTTTTCCAACTAAAATGACAAATAAATGTTTCTTATTTCCAAAACTCAAATAGTTTCTAAATATTCTCTGAAATTACGTTTTCGAACAACTTTCAATCAGGACTTGTCTATTCAGGTACCCGAAAGAGTTTGTAATTATTTTCTATTGATTTATATATGTATTAAACAACTACAATGAAGCTCTGAGATTTTTTATCCTATTCTCGCATACTCTACCAAAAACATATTTTGAAATTTAAGCGTTTTCTGAAATGAAAAATAAAAAAGACATACATCCACCAAGCCAATAATTTGTGGTTTAAGAAAGAAGATTTTGATTTTGACAAATTAATTTGGAATTGAAAAACAGTAACAGGCCTAACTGTTTGTTTATTTCCCAGCATATAAACAAATAAATAGCATATTAACCAGCTATCTACTAAGGTTTTAAACTGTTATCTAGTTTAAATTTAAGAAACAGAATATAAATTCGCTCAAATTTTAGCTTACAAAAAATTCAAGTATTTTTTAAGTTGAGTCCATTATCTATAAGTATTCAAAAATACAAAATTAATAAATTATTGTTTACATAAAGAATATTTTGGTTTCAAACAAAAAGGACACAAAAATTAAACTCACAGTTGAAATATTTGACGACATTTTTACCAGAGATTATGCTTTACCAGAGTGTTGTGTTTTTTTATTAGAGCCATTCGTAAGATTATCCCAAAGTTTAAAACTTGATACCCAAAAAATAAAGGATGAGAAAATTTTGATAATCGTATCAGGCTAACAACGTTTACAGATTTTGAACTATTTTGTATTACTTTAACCGTAGCTGGAGCAACAAAGATATATACATACATATTTAAATTTAAGCAAAATGAATAAAGGAACACAAATGCAGAAAAATGTGAAATTTAATTTCACTTTTTCAACTAATTTCAAGTGTGGTAGTTCTCGTTCCATTTCAAAGTGTGTGTGTGCGTGTGTGTGTGGGTGTGGGAGTTTGAATCGCTTTGAAATAAGTTGCGCTTAGACGAGTGCCGAGAGTGTGTGCCTGCGAGTGGTGCAGCTGTGCCACATAGTGTGTGTTTACACACACACACACACATACACACCACAGAAAGTACATATAGAAACAAACAAACAAACTGGCTAAATAAGTTTTTCTCTCCTCTCTCGACTGCTGCTGCCACGTCAAAAGCACGCACATTACGCATACGCCGCATTGACGTTAATCATACGCCATGTTTAACGCACCGCAAAAACTTTTCACAGCTTCACTCTCGGTAATAAATCACATTTTTAACTTGAAAGATAAAACAAAAAAAAATGGTCAGGGAAAACAAAAAAAAAAACACCAAAATAAAAAAAAGTGCAAACGAGAAAGCCAAAATAAATGCGACAACTGACCCAAAATGTCAGGCGAAAAAAAAAGAAATCAACGGAAGAAAAGCAAAAGCGAAAGTTGTTGCTGCTGCTGTTGTTGTTTTGCTTTATGTATGCCAAGTTGAAATTGCAGTGAGAGCAAAATATTTGCCCAGCATTCACGTGACCACTAGAAATTTGCATTTTAATGGCTGGCCTGGCATTTCCACTGAGAGATGGCGGACGAGGACGACGAAGAGCAGCGTTGATGCTATGAGTAGGCGTGGCAAAACAAAATGTGTTAAGTGTTAAGTCGTTGCTGCTATTGTTGTTGTAGTTGCTGCTGCTGTTGCTGTTGTCGTCGCTTAATGATGCCAAGAATAAACTTAGCTCACACTCTGAGCCAGACATAAGAAATGGTGTGTTTGCAAATGTGCAAGCGTGTGTGCGTGTGTGTGTGTTGAAAACAAAAACAACAACAGCGCGTGACAAATGACACCAGCGACATCAAAATGCTGCTGCTGTTGCAACGGAAACTAGCAGCACAGCAAGTAGACAGGCAGGCAGCAGCAAACAGAGGGCACCAACAACAAGAGGGCATAAGGCAACAGGAAGAACATGAAGCTCTAGGGCGAATGAACGCTTGGTTCTCCCTCTCTGTTGCTCTCTCTGTCTCTGTCTCTTACTCTTTCGTTTTACTTGTCAGCAGCAAGCGGATACAGCAATTGTCAACTGGAACTGAAGCAACACCAAACCAGCGACAGCAGCAACGGAAAATAAAACTAGAAAAAGAACGACTAAGCCATAATAGTGTCACACAACACAGCAAACACACTTAACGCATAGCAACGAATGATAAGAGCAGCTCACTGCACAGTGTTAACTAACTACAATAGTTAACAAATCATACTAACTAGGTACACTACCTATTTAGTAATACAATGATTCACCTTGGTGCACACTTGGCACTTGTTTTATTTTTAACCCCTCACTTATCCGGCGCCCTCTTCAGATTTTATCAACTAAACTTAACAATACTTTTATACATTTAATTTATATATTTTTAGTTTTTAACAAGCAAAACTGTCTTTCAGCTGATTAAGACGAATTCTAGGGATAAACCTAAAAGTTTGGCATCTTAAATATTTACGCTTTCAACGGATATCAATCAAAAACACGAAAAATAATCGACAAGGTATGCTTTGTTTTCTAATGATAACTATTTCCAGCTTTGTCACATAATAAATAATACATTAAATATTGACTAAAAATGCGCCTATATATAAGTTGAGATAATAAACATTTTAGATTTAAATTAACCAAATATGAAACCAAGTCAAACAAAATCATCAACATAAAGTTTTAAAGGCCACATGTTTAATTCATTTTCGGAATTTTTAGATTTGAAATTCTCTAACAGTAAGAAAATATTTAAGTACATAGAAATGCAGACTTCTTAACTAACATATTGGCAAATTTTTTAGTTTTCGGCAAGAGGCAAATAAAATGTAGACCATGCAATGATATGGAGAGGATAGAGTAAGAGATTCGCTTCGGTGCTTTTACCTCATATAGCTTCGCCACTTGCTCTTGAATGACTGTGCCTATTACGTTTTCTTTTCTGTTTTGATGCTTCTATTCGTCCTGCTCTTGTGATCCTGCTATCAACTCCAATTCCAGTTTCTAGCTCCCACTAGGACCCTTAGTCCATGAAACACGCGAATGGTACTTGAGTTATTTTTGGGGGTAAGTGCAAAACTAGCTCAACTAAATATAGCAACGAAACGAACGAAATACCAATTACGCTTCGGTACATAGAACGTTGACACACACACACGCACACACACATGTACACAAACAGGCGAAATATCTCACCATGTGTGCGCCTCTCCTGTCACTGCACTGTGGAGTGTACGGTCCTTTTATTACCACATCTTCCAATTTTAAGAGGTTGTAAAATCGAAATATTTTGATACCGATTTATAGACAAAACACTGAGAAACACTTCCTTATCCGAGAAAGCTACGGTATATTTATAATCTGTCCAGACTTGGACAATGATTGAATTCGATGAAAAACATATAAAACATGGCATTAACAAATCTCAAAAAGCAAAGCCGCAGAAGGGTTCATCGGGTGGGACTAGTCAAGCCCTACCAGTCAGGATCTGGCGTGAAAGGCAAATCCTGCGAGTTTTCATTTGGCAGGTCTGCCGTCAGCCGGTTGGGGTGATTAGTGAGTCTGCCGAGGTGGCGAACTCCGACCTCAGGACCTCCTTAGAACTGAGGGGACTTGTAAGTCCCTACAGTGTAGAACAGAGTTCTGGACATAGAAGGAGGCACCGTCCAAACTACATAGCAGCTTGTTTTGGAACCTTTCTAGAATTTGCACGTTGGAGTGACACGCTGTACCCCACAGATGGCCGTATGTCCATATGGGCTTTGGGATGGACTTCTAAAACCGAATCTTGTTTGATCTGCTGAGTTGCGATTTGTGGCCGATGAGCCAGTGCATCTTTCTTGAACCTAAAGTTCAGTAGCATCGACTTACATTAAGCATGAATATGTAATATATTATCAAATAAGCAATTATTAACTTATACAATCGGATAACTATATTATATAGCTATAGAATAAACTGGCGTTAAAATGTCATGCTATCACATTGCCCTAGTTCAATTTGTAGAACTTTATTTCGTGGAATTTCATGTTTTTTATTTTTAGCGTTAAAAAGTTAAAGTTAGATAAATGTCAAGGTGAAACTTAAAAGGACAGTCTTGTACTAGATAGATTGTTCGGTAAGCCTAAGCGACTCTCAACGAAAAAGGATCTTAAAAACCCTAATTTTAAAGAATGCTATGAAAACAATGCAAATTTTTATAATGGCATAAACAAAATAACGATGAAAGCTAAAATATGTATTTGAAGTTATGTGCAAGTCGAGCGGGACAGCGCTTGAAGTGTATTGGAAGTGGAATCAAAAGTTAATAGTCGACAGACTTTCTTTAAATGCATCATAACTAATGGCTTCAATTTGACGCTAATCAATGGTAAATTTTTTAAACTGGCCAAAGACCACTTAAACAATTGAATAAAGTAAAAAGTAATAGTAAAAATGATTAAAAAAGAGAATTTTATAATTAAATGCTCATCGAAAGGTCTGTACATTCCACAGTGCACTACGTATGGGTGATAAACAAAGTTAATTGCAGCAACCAGAGAGCAGAGTGGGCACGGGAAAAGGTGCCATTAATGCGCTTACCTGCTGCGGGCACAGCGGCCAGTATATGTTGTGCTGGTGTCAGTTCAAGTGTATTCCAACTGCCACCAGCTACGCCCCATCCAGCTGCTGCTGCTCCTCCACCTGGTCCAACCAGCCATCCTTCATCATTCCAAGCAGCTGTTAATGAAGCAAACACTGAGACCAAAACAAAAAAAGGCTTCATTCTATCGCTTTCTCCTTTCCCTTTGTTGTTTTTGGCACCACCTTTGTTTCTCTTAAAAAAACAAAAAAACGAAAAAAATAACAACAGAGAATTGTTTTAAATTTCACTAATGGTAAATTCTTAATACAATGAAGAGCTATTACTATTGTGTGCTCTTCAGAAAAGGGCGGCCCCAAAGGGCACAAACAACACAAAGACGGCCAATACCTGCTGCAACTGTCTAGTGCTTAAACCTACTGTGCAAGAGGGGCGAAGACCTTTTGCTCTTTTGCCGTTTTTTTATTCCATCATGGCCAGGAAGTCGAGGTGTTTTGCAATAACGAAATTAAATTGAACTTGACAGTCTTTAAAGTCCTTAAATGTATGTAATGTGGCAACATGAAGTACGCTGACCGTGTGACACCCCCTGAGGAGGTAGCAAGTAGTCTGTCGGAAGTTGCGGAAGTTGTCAGCTGCAAAACTCGTGAGTTGTCCGTCAAATTAAGTTGCAAATGTCAGCATGTAATTAAAAAAAGTCGCTAAATTTATAAATACACATTAAGTATCTAACATTATAGAAAACTATTCAAAACTCATGCCGTTTGGTGATCAACTTTTTGATGCATACATTTTTTAAACCCTTCTTTTGCACTGGGTCCTGGCCAGATCCATTGCCTTTTCTACACATAAGCAAAGATTATACAGTAGGATTGGAAAAATGTTCTTCTTTAAAATATTGTGAATCATTTTTTTTTTTTTTACAATTATTATTGGATTTAAACTGTTTACAGAAGCAAAACAAAATCGTCGAAAATGTTAAAATTTGTTGAAAACAATAAATACTTTTTTAGTCTATTGCATACCTTTAAGGGTTAAAGTTCCCTCATATTCTAGCTCTAGATCCGTCAATGAAAAATAGGCTGAAATCCCGTTCAAAGTTGAAAAAGATCAAGTCAGATCTATATGTGCAACAGAGGATTAAGTTAATCAGAGTAAATCAGAGACCCGCAAACATAGAGTTCAACATTTTGTAAGTATTGTACCCTTTGCCTGTAGTTTCCTCCCTACATAAATTCACATTCGTAAACCCTTCAATCAATCTATTCTAAATCAGTGATTTTCATATAATAGAGCATATAACTTGAGTTTTGACGCCTCGAAAACTGTTTTTTTTTTTAATATCTTGAATATGAGATCAACGAGAAATCCCATAATTTTCGAAATAAGACACTCAATATAACCATAAAAAATATGAGAAGTTTGCTCCAAAATAATTGTATACTAGTGATATAGATAAACATAGAGAGAAAGAGAAAGAGAGAGAGAGAGAGAGAGAGACAGGGATAGAGAAGAAGAGCGAGAGAGAGCGAAAGGAAGTAAAAGAATTCAACTTTCTCATTCTTGGCTTTAACCCCATTCGCTTGACAGGCAGCATAGATTGCCTGCCACTCTTGTTGTTGAGCTTATTAACGCTTCACTTGGCCAATTTCCACAATCACTCCCACTTCCATTTACTCCACTTCACTCCAATCTATTCACCCACAACTTTGCCTACCAATTTGATTTCTCTCGTTGGCAGACAGCTGCACACAATGAAGAGCAAAAAAAAAAAAACTATATACATATATATATATATTTATATATATAGAAATATAGGTATACATATATCCTTTAGGTTGCTTTTCTTTGTCAGTTGCCCGTTGCCATTGTTAGCCGCCATCAATTGAGCAATTTGAATGGCAGCATCGTCTAGCTGCTGCTTGAAGATTTATGAGGTGAAAGAAGAATCAGACTCTCTTCAAGCGATTTAATTGAATGAAATCAACAATTAAGTAGCTTAAAGGAGAATAAAAAGAAATATGGCTAATTTAATGCATAAAACGAGCAATTTAATTCAAAAAATAAGACAAAAAAGTTCTTAAAATGCGAATGGAAGTGGTGGTAGTAGTAGTATTAGTCTAAACCCAAGTGCTTTTCTCGACAACAAATAGAAGTGAAAAACAAAGTGCCTCAGACTTCAGAGAAAGCATTAAGAAAACAAATTCTCCACCATCCTTTCACACGATACCAACTCAATGGTCTATGTGAATGTCTCGCCGTTGGCTCCTTTGCTACGTCTACATCTCTTGCTAACGCTCCTGGCATGCCAAACAACAGACGCTAACGTGCCATAGTCACGACACAATACTCAGTAAGTGGGTGTACTTTGGGTTGAGGTGGGACGTTGCCCCTGACAAGAAAACAATCCAATTTCCAATTGCATAAGCCAATTCATATTGATATGGCCAATTTGTAATTTCAATTACAATAATCAACTTTTGCCTATAAGTATGCTATGGAATTTTGTATCCCTCTCAAGTCCAGTAAGTGAAAAACGATGTAAGTATCAAACTAAACAATTACTTATCGTTTCGACCCAACTACAAATCCCCATGTCTATGAAATAGGACAGAAATCCCGGATTTACAGATAAATAAATATAAAAGTACATTTGTATATATACCTACATATATTTGTTACAAAGGCAGAACTGGGAGGGTGAAAAAAAGGGAAAAACGCCCCCAGAAGTATGCAATAGATAATCAATGTGCACCATAATCTGTTCCATCAACTGTTTTAAAACTAATTTATTTAGTTGGCCATTCTAGATATCATAAATTGGTCCTCCACATCAAATTTATAGCCGTTTAGGAGGTAAAATATCGTTCGTGGGTGGGGTGAACGATGATTTACCACTGGACTCAATAAGCTTTTGATGCTTGAAGATTTGCAAATTAAAATCTTAATAAAACATACTTTGCACTCTTAACAAACTTAAATGATTGTTGAAACAATCGAACATGTTTCTCTCGAAAATTTCCATCAATCTTTTTACATTCTCATTATTGGTGGTGTCATTTTTAAAATAAGAAGAAGAAGAAACGGACGTGAGTGCTATGTCTCTTAATTTGTTTCGCTTACCTGTTATTTTCTTCTCTCTTTTTGTGGGTATTGCAACATAAAATTTAATTTCACACCTGACTATCTCTTTATTACGAGTTCATCACGCACACAGACACACACATACACACAAAGAGGATATTGCATGTATATATATAGAATGTAGGTATTTGTACCGTTAAATGTGGCGTCAACTGCCGTTACTTTTAATTGTTACTGCCAAAAATGCTAACGCTCGACTGAACAACATATACCTACAAAAAAAAACAAAAAGCAACCAAAACAAATATACAAAAAATACAAACAAAATAACATAAAAACTGACAAAATAAAAATCAGACTTTGATTTATC
The DNA here is from genome assembly GCA_018150345.1 of Drosophila equinoxialis. Lineage (NCBI taxonomy): Eukaryota > Metazoa > Arthropoda > Insecta > Diptera > Drosophilidae > Drosophila > Drosophila equinoxialis. The sequence goes on from JAECWI010000112.1 coordinate 715,916, forward strand.
ACTCGAAGTTTCTATACCCTATAATTAATCTTAAAATATATAGGCAAATTTGTTCGGGATGATTTTTATTACATAACTTTAACTATAACTCAATTAATCAGTAAGTTAAAATAAAGTTTACAAAAAAAAAAATGACGTATAATTGTTTAAAATTGTCTATGACCAAAAATTTAATTTTCAATGTTCATAAATTTAAGGAACTGTAAAAACTTGTAAAAAAACAAATCAATTGACATAAGAGAATATTTCACGATATATTTTCGATTTTTTAAAAGAAAAAGTTTTAGTTTGTAAAAATGACTCAAATTTGTATTAGTTAAAGGAGAATTATTATAAACAAACACTTGGAATTAGAAGAGACACTTAAATATTTTACTCTTTAGATCGCCGAACCAATACACCTTTTATTTTGAAGGGAATCAGGCAGAAAAAACCCAAAAACAAAAACAAACCGAATCCAAAAACTGAACTTTGATTGAAATTTAAGAAATCAATGCGAATTATTATTGGCACACAATCACAAGGCAATTGCCGTTTAATGTCAAGTAAATGGTTAGGAATGGCCCAAAAGAATGATATCGAGAATGATAACAAGCGAAAACAAGGCCTGATAATGTCTGTTACACAAACCAAGACAACAGAGGGGTTCGAATGGCTGGTGGCGGCGAAGGGAGGGTGTATCAGTAGGTAGTACTTATGACCATGGAAAGGAATGATAAGGTAGTTCAAAATTAATATGCGTTAAATGTGAACTGTGTTCCACTAATTAAATGCCTGGCTTGTTTTTTTTCTACCAGCGAAAGAGGGGGAGTAGGACGGGTGTGAGAGGTGCTAAAAGTGAGTGGAGGGCTTTTTTGATAATTGGGCTGAGGCAGAGTAGAGCACAAACAGCAGCAGTTCAAGATGGTGGCAAATGAAGGTCAGGGGTAACAATTTGGTATTTCTGCTCCATTTTCAAGTCTTCAATTTAAAATTAAATTAGAATTTATATGAAAATTTCGTAGAAAATGCAATGAAATATTTAGTATTTACCGAGGGATATACATACATACACACATATGTATGTATTTTTGTCAGTATGTTTGCTAGTATTTTATCATAATCAACTAATGGAAGGCTAACTAAATGGCAGCCAGCTATTGGGTCAAGCACACAAAACTTTCGCCAACAATTTGCCATGAGCGTAGAGATTTATGGAAATCTATATATGTATATATCTCAATGTGGGTAAACTTTAATAGAACAAAAAATAAATTGTATTCATATCCAAGACCTTGAGCAAGTGTAAGGCGCCTTTAAGGTCCCCCTTTTAGTTGGTCTATGCTGACCATGGTGAACGACCACTAATTCATTTCAATAATTGAGCACATTTCAAAGGGGGACTTACTTTATTTAGTCTTCTTCTTTATTCCTATTAGATTTGACATTCATTTGACAGTTTGATGAATGAATTATGCACACATAAAGCAGCCAAAAACGTACAAATATTTATGAAAGGCTATTAAGAACAATGCCAGTAGGGCAGTCAGAGACAGAGAGAGAGAGAGAGAGAAAGAAGCAAAAAGACAAAATGTAAGACTAAGAGAGAGAGGTAAAAAGAAATTTCCCTTGAAGTGGACAAGGAAACATGCAAAAGTGGCCATGCTAGCAGCTCTGGAAATGACTCTGACATCCATTTTACTTTTACCTACGAGCCTTGTTCATATTGTTGTTGCTGTTGGTTGGTGTGTCCTTATTTTTGTTGGCTTCTTCTTTTTCTCTCCTTAAATGTTGGCCCCGAGGCCGCCAATTTGCTTCCAATTCGCAATTCAAGGCAAGAAAAATGAAGGAACCAAAGCCAAAACCAAACGAAACGAAACCATACGAAAATTTCTACCAGAGATTCGTATCGGGGAAAACAATTTTAAATGGCGTACAGAAATGCCGGAAACCAGACACAAAATGTTAACGGAAAAGGAAACAGGCGTACGTACAAGGACATAAAGACACTCATACAGACAGACAAGCAGACAGAGAGACACACAGACAGCTGTGTATATGACGAATACATATATCAATTTAAATGGTACACAATTATTGGCACAATAATATTATTACACATAGGCTATTTGTTTTAGAATGTTTTCTCTTTTTTTTTTAAATTCATCCTATAATGAACATTCTTAAATATGTAGTTGTTTTGGTTATTTGAGTAAAAGTTTGATTTTTATAGTTGAAATAAAATTAAGATGTTTGAAGAAAGAAACCATTTTAAAAGAATTAATACTTGTTGGATCAATTGATACTTTTATTTCAGAGTGCATTGAAAATGCTTCTAAGGCTTTGATTTAACCCCAATCTAGCCAGAGGAAAAACATTTACATAAAAAAAAAATAAATTTAAATATACAGTTAGCTGTTGATGGCCCAGCACTTTTATGAAAATCGGTTTACTGCATCAAACATATAGGCTCCCTTAGGGACAATCGAATAAAAAACAATTTTGGTTCTTATGCGATTTCACATAAAATCGGAAAACCCCTTTATATATCTTCCCTTTTGCCTATGGTTAAACATGTAGTAAAATCGATCAAACTAATGTTTATTAATCCATAATTATTAATATTTATTTGTTAATATTTCAAATATCATTTTAAGTCTGGCGGCATACATTAAAATACAAAAAGTGGCAACGTTACCATAACCAGGCGAGTACATTCGATATATTTAAATCATTTCGATTTTTTTTTAGCGGATATTTTAATGTTTTTATTGCCAGTATAACCAAAATTATACTTTTTTTATAACGCTGAGAACCGAACTATTTTTCGGAACTTAAAGTTACTCATGATCTGTGACCGCATCAACCTGTGACCAAATAAATGTCCCTATCTGTTATACCCAAATTTGCCCTTCTTGCATTTTAATTTACAGTACATACAGTACCCTAACGCCCTTGTCGCACTTTTTTCTACATCAAAACCACTTTACTTGATTTCACAATATAATTAACTAAAACAAATTAAACTTTACTGACTTTTGTACCGCGGCACAAACTAAGTGCTGCCTGACTGTGTAAACAGCTCGATACTTTATATGGCAACGCAATTTTGAGAATGTATCGACTACTCATGTGTGCGATAACTGCTGGTCACTAGAAAATCGGTTTCGGTCTGGCATACCTATACAGCACTGTGGCCTTTGGTCTAATCAACACTAGTTATATTTCCCAGCACTGACAGAAAGTAAAGGAAAAAAAATAACAAAACAAATGTGCAATAAAAATTCTGAATTGAAGCATCGCTGCGCAGTTGCTGGGCCAATGCAAACGAAATAAATTAAAAAACGCAACAGCTAGTCAAGTGTCAAGAGCCGGGAATTGATTAAATCACGTAAAATAACCGTCGAAAAAAAACAATTTTTTAAGCAGGCCACGGGTAAAAAAATTTTTTGTAGACGAAGATGTGCGAGGCGAACAGAAAGAAGAAGCATGGCAGCAAAGTTTTGTGCGCGAGTGCAACGCAACGAAAATAACATAAAACAAGAATATAATAACAACAAGAAAAAAGGTTAAAACAGATAGAGAGAGAGAGAGATTTAATAGAAAAAGAGAAAGAGAGCGAAAGTGAGTTGTGCACCGCCCCCACTCCCCTCTTCTTCGTCAACAACGGCAGCAGCATCACCGCCCCCTGAATAAATGTGCTTGTAGTGTACCTGTGCGCCAGTGTGAGTGTGTATGTGTGTGTGTTGTGTGGATGTGTGTATGTGTGTGAAAAACAAAAGCCAAATCGGAGCAAATCGAAATATATATACATACATACATGCATAGATATATACATATATATATATGTATATATATATATATATATATATTATATGTAAATGTATATGTCTATGCAGTAGTTATATACCAAGGAAATGTACAAAGTAAAAAGGAGATACAACAATAACACCAGTAATAACAGCAGCAGCAACAAATTCTAAAAAAATTCTGCCGACGTCTCGTCTAACGTCGCAGTCGACGTCTTGGTGTGAAAAGAGGTCAAAGGCGCAACACAGAAAAAGTGAGAGACAAAAAAAAAACAAAAAAGAAAACCGAAAACGAAAAACCAAAAAAAAATTTTCAATTTGACGGCGTGCGGTAACCAAAAAAATAAAAAAAAAAAAGTGCCAACCAGCTGAGCGCAAAAATACAAAATACAACAGCAGCAAAAACAACAACAACAGCAAAAAAAAGAGCGAAAGAAAAGTTTATATATAAAAATAACAACGTCGCAGTTCTGCTTTGTGTGAGTGAGTGAACAACCAATTTTAGAAATCAATTTTTTTCCTTTTTTTTTTTGTGTTTTTTGTGTGTGTGTGAGTGTTTTTTTTTTTAATATTCGCTGTTTCTGTTTTTGTTTAAAGTCTCAAATCTGGTTTTATCAACAAAAAAAACAAAAAACCAAGCAAAAAGCATCAACCGAAAAAAAAGCGCCAAAATAATAATTTAAATCTTGTAGAAATCAAAAAATAATAATAATAATAAACCGAAACAGAAACAGAAATATATTTCAATTAAGCAGAACCCGAAAAAAGAGAGAGAAAGAGCAACAGAAAAGAAGAAGCAAAGAAGTGAGAGAGTGAGCAAGAGAAAAAGCTTCTTCCAATTGGAGTTTTTGCTTGGTGGCCCCAGCGAACGAGAGAGAGACAGACAGACAGAGAGAGAGAGTGCGTGCGAGCGAGTAGGAGTGTGTGTGTCCGGCGAGGAGAGCGCGGCACGCGGAGGTATTTCTGTTGTTGTCACAGCGCGCTTTTAACAAGTAAGTACACTGACCAACCAATCACCCACCCACCCGATTCTCTACTTTGTCCCCCCCCTACCCTACCCCTGGCCACTCTCCCTCCTCTCTATTCTTCCTCTATCTATGTATCTCACTACATGTGAGGACATTTTTTGGTTTTTTTATTCAGAGCCGGCTAGAAGTACATATCTTTGAGATAGAATTCTAGTCATCATGATTTCAGTTGTTGTGTGTACATACATACATACATATGTATGCACATACATACATACATATTTATATATGTATGTATGCACATACATGTACAGACTTGTAATCAACTTTGTGTTTTACCCTGCACCCCAAAACAACAAAAAGGATTTACCTTAGGTCATCAGAGTTTATGTTACCAATGAAATGTAGAATATCTATCGCCAAAATCGATTATGTTTGTATCTCAGGATCTTTTTCAGTTAAAATAGAGAGACGCCTCTCCTGTAGCTCATGAACGTTCTGACTAATTTGTCTAGAGAGGAGAACGAATCCTTCATCTTTAAGACGAGAGAGAGGGTATTGAAACTGCGGTGCGATATGTTTTGTTTCCGGTATTTTATCCGGCCCTCCTCAATTTCCCCCCAAATTGTTCTTCTCCTCGTTCTCTCTCTCTCTCTCTCTCTCTTTTTCCTTAACGTCTCTTTTATTTTCTGATGTCGCCTCTTGTCCCGTGAATTTCTGCGAATTTTTTGCAGCCCGCCAAATAAACAAACAAAATGAAAGAAAAAAAATATTCAAAAATTCCATGGCGCGCGCCGATAAAAACCAAATGATAAGCCAGGAGCAGCACATCGACATACCGAGAGAGAGAGAGAGAGAAAGAGAGATGATACATTGTAGTTTGCCAAGGGAAAAGAGCCACAGGCTGGCAGGAGGAGAGGTGGGAGGCGGACCCCTAAGTAATTTTTATCGTTTCATAGTTTATTAAATCATTATTAAATGTGATTATCGATTCGTGGGAATATTTCCGTTCTGCCCAGCAACAACAACAACAACAACAACAGGGCACCCAGTGTAATGTAGAACCTATGAATCGTACCTTGGGGCGTGCTTTGCCTTCTTATCGACACACAATTTGACGATAATAACGACGACGCCTGAATTCCAAATTAAGTAAGCCAAGCCAAGCTCCTATGCTACGTCTAGTGGCATTTCGGAAGCCCAAATCGGTTTGATTTAACATCCAAATAAGCATTCCACTTAGTCATCATCCATCTCTCCATTTATGATCAAACACAGAGAGAGAGAGAGAGTGACACTTTTCTTTAATATGGTTCAAATTTAATAAGTATTTCCAGTTATACGATCAGCAAACAATCAATAACTATTCAATTTTGTTGGACAATTTCAAAGACTGAAAAGTTAATAGAAATTAATTAAAACTACTTTGAAAACTGGGTTAAGTAATTGTGAAGGGTAAATACCCTTGGTGGTGGTCACGAATTTTCCGACTTTTGTTCTGATCTTCTCGACTCCTAAGCAACCTAATGAAATATGTCATCGACATGAAATTCAATCCGCTAACTTTTGTGGTTTTGGCCTCGCCCAAAGGACCAAAAAATTCCATACAAAATTTCAAATTTTAATGGGCTTCTAATCGAATTTTGGGGCTACATTCAACATAGCAAAAAACCGTTTTAAATATTTGCCCATCCAAAAGTTGGGTTTTTTTTTTTTATCAAATGCACGAATGGAAAAAACGGGAAAATCTAATTACAGAAAAAATTATTATTTCTTGTCTACATTGAAGAATATGTACGAGGGTAGTCCGATAAGTACTTAGCCTCACCGCCCGGTGTCGTCACTATCGCAAAAAGAGTTAATTATCGTGTAGAACCTTTTTGTAGACGACTAACCTCAAAATTTCAGTCAAATCGAATTTGTGGTTTTATTTTGAATCCGTATAGGAGCGAGATTTAAGTGTACGGTGACTTTCCTTCTTCGATGACGATCGTCAAGAAATGGTTCACCACACCGACGTGTGATGAGCTACGCTTAGGGTGCCCCGATCTTTGGCGGACTGCCGATTGAAAGTGCGCAAGATCGCTGATACAACAAACAAACAAACGCCGAACAACAAACGCAACCGTGAGACAATGCCAAAATTGGTCGAATCGGGTCGAATGAGGAATTCATCGCCGCCACGGACTTCAGACCTCGAGAAAACTTATTTTTTAGACGGGCTAGGAAAGTTGGAGCATCGCTGGGTCAAGTGTATTAACCTTAAGGAAGACTATGATAAGATAATTGTAGGCTAAGTACCTATCGGACCGCCCTCGCATATATAGAAATGTTCTGGAACCTCGGTAGGGCCCTTGGAGAGGGGGGGCACGTGCCTGGCCGCCTAAAACCCACTTAGATTTCCACGTAAATTGATTAAGTTTCCCATCAGTAATCATACCTGATCATATCTCAGGCAATTAAATAAGTAATCAAATCCAATTAAAAATACTACACAAAAATTACTTGAAATTGTTTTAGCCTCATAATGCTATTCAAATTGTATGTAATCTTCGTAATCTTTTTTTGTTGTACCAGTCACGACGTATTCTTCGTGTCACGTAGCCATATCTATGTATAGTAAAACGAAACCGATAAATACCCTCCCCAAGTTGCTTCTTATATACCCTTGCAAAAAGCGTATATTGAATTCGTTCAGAATAAATGATGCCGATTTGTTTTGTAACTTTCGAAATCGAATAAATATATTATGTCTGTAGGTAAGGAAAGAGTAAGACAAAAATTTGTTAGGGCATACAAACTTTGGCACAGATGGATTTATTTCCGACCCTCTGGTTAATGTTATGATGACATATATTAATGGAATTCTCATTCAAATATTGAACCATTTCCCACATCAAAGACTATGATTCAAGTTGAACAACATTCTGTCCAAGTTAGTCCCAATTACACCAATAAATTTTATTTGAATGAATTGGGAAAAGTAATGAAACAATTATTACGAATTACAAGTTTTAAAGAATTTCCGACTGCATAAAATATATGTATATATTCATATAACCTATGCCTGACTTTCGATCGGACCACTAAAACGATAAAGTGGCAAATATAGTTTTTTACCCTCTCAAAAAGGTGTACCATTCATTTTGGTGAGAATCGTGCAATGCATGGAAGGAAGAATCTCCGACCATATATGGTATATAGTATTAGAAGATATGTATGTACATATATCAGTGGTAGGCACGCATACAATCAAAAATGAGGCTTTGCATTCGGGTGTGTGGCAACAAACATAATTGGATTAAAATGTTTGGAAAAATGTTCAAGTGCATTAAAATTAGGTCATAAAGGTAACGTTTATTATTAATGATTATTTAATGCATTATAACCAGATTTAAAGGAATTTGATAGCAAATAACGCATTGAACATCAAAGCACGAGTCGAATTGTTTCCGAAGTGCCGTTGCCGAACTTACACGAGCATTTACAGTGTATGTAAGACGGCAGCGCTGCCGCAGAACTAGGCCCTAGTCCGGGGAATGGGCAGTGCCGACCTCTGATGTATATGCATACATATATTTTTATATGTATTTACTTTAAATACCATGTACATATATTCGTATAGCCATGTCCGTCGTCCGTACGTCTGTCCGTTCGTCTGGATCGGCGCGAACGCCTCCTTTACCGTTACAGCTGCAGAACTGAAAGTGCATTATTGTCAAAAAATATTAATACCGTCGAGTCTCGAAAATTCGAAATGGCAAAAATGACCCGATTTACCGGGTTTTCCAATGGACGAAGTTTTTTTTGCAAGGGACCCGCAGTTTCTTACAAAATATTGAGGTTTTCGATTTAACGGGGTACGAATTATCGACACTCGACTGTATTTGTCAGTTTTCTAATAATGACTGCCAAATTTGATCGAAATCGGCTAACTTTATATGTGTCATATAAACAGACGCCGCATTGCTCCAGCCTAAGCTTGTAGGCTGTTCTTTAAACTTCTTAGACAAACCCATGACGGCTGTAAGTAAGGGATGAGTAACAAAAGGCCTCGCAAGGGTATACAAACTTCGGCGCGGTCGAAAATAGCCCCGGCATTCTGGTTTTATGTTTAGGTCGACAGTGGATCTAACTTTGATGGCTACAATCGATTAAATCGATTAACCAGTGCTGTGTATCACGGACAAAACGTGAGTCAAAGTTGAAGTTCCTCAGTTCGAAATGCGATCTTCTACTTCATTTCTTTGTAGGATCCGAAAGGTGAAGGGATTGAGCGTTTGTTAAAGCAAGAGTTTTTCTGCTTCTCTCGTTGGGGGATGGTCCGCCAAATCTTCAGATAAGAGAATTTATGACTTCATCGTAAGAATGTGTGTGTGTCATGGGAAGGGTTGGGTTTAAGGGAAGTGGGACGGATGTGTTTACTACTCTTATATACATTTGAGTATGGGTATAGGTTTTGGCATGTTTCAGGTTTCTTGTTAGATTGTATCTGGGTACAAACTGCTGACTTGTCACCACAAAACACACACACACACAAACATATATATATATATATATACATATATTAGCCAGCCATCATCAAAAAGTAACAAAATTTGAAATAAAATACAAAATCTTAGCCAGGCATCGACCAGATTCAAAATACAAAAACTGGTTTGGAAAGAAACAACAAAAAATTGCCTACCCAAAACCTAACTTGATAATATTTAGAGCATAATCTCTTCTCCAGCAGCGAACTATATATACATATATGAAACACAGATCCAAGATCAAATGTTTTTTTAAATGCCCTTCACGTGTTTTTGTTGTTGTTTTCTTTTTGGATCTTTGTACTGCGACGGAACCGGAATAAATTAATGCACAAAAATTATTTCGTTTGCTACGCAATTCGAGACATTTGCATAATGCAGCTGGTTCCCTCTCTCCGACCCCTTCCTCCGGACTGTCTCATCGAAAGCCGAGTTCCAGTGAGTCGAGTGTGTGGGGTGTGGAGGAGCAAGTTGGCAATGGGGTGGAGGAGTAAAGGGAATACCCATAATTTCTAAAGAACTATAAACGTGTTGTTTACTTTGCTCGCAATGTTTCTTTTTAAATGCTTTTCCCGCCTTTTTTTGTGTGTGCCTTTTTTTTACACATACTTGTATCTCTCTCTTGCATTCATTATGCAATGGCATTGAAAACGAATGCCGAAAGAGATACAGATAGTTGGTTACAAAGAGAGAAAATACTAAGAGATAGATTCCAGTAACATAGGTAGACCTACTGCTAGATATGGTAACACACACACACACACACACCGATAGAGAAGGGGAGGCGGAGGAAGCCATTGTCATACACACACACACACCACAGAGAGTCAAAAGGCGATTTTGACTGTGTCTTTTGTATGTAGCTAGCCTGACTGGCTTGTGGGGCACCGCGGCACAGGCACAGCCAACAACCATCTGGCTTATCAGTTACTGGGCTAGAGGCGCTGCTCGGCTGACTGATAAATTGATAAAAACCAAAACCAAAATACAAAACAGTCAGCAGACAACGACGACAAAGTTAGACAATAACAATACCGGAAGCTAATTATTGTCATACCAAAGTTTCAATACCCTTGCAATAATCCTAAAGACCTAATTTTTGCCTCTCCATTACTTCAATGTCCATATCCTTTGAAAGGAAGGCAAACCAGTAACCAAAAAATTAGGTTTTCAAATCTTACTAGCTGGCGTTTCTTAAACTTCAACTCTCCCAGTTATTGATGAGTCTTTATATCAAAAATACAGAATTTGTCTCAACTCAAAAAACACTCCCTTCCAATGCAATGAATCGAGAAAATTGTTACCTATCGAAAACTATGCAAAAGTCTATATTTATTTCAATTTCATCAACATATTGAATACCAATGACCTTGGGTCATTTTCTGCAGTACTAAAGACTTTTAAAAACATTTTATAACAGACTTAACTGACTTATCAGACATACCCTGGATCGATGATAATGAAATGAGAGAAATTTCGATATTCAAAAATAGTTTCCATTTCCTTTAAAATAATTGAAATGGCACTCAAGTAAATCAACACTTAGAAAGCATTTTCAAAATTTGATTACTTAAAAACTCAGAAGGTTCTTCAATACGTTGAAAAAACTTCAGAAACCCATCGCTAGACTAGGCTTTATCTATAGCTTCTTACGACTCTTGTCAGTCAAGGCGCCTGTAGGAAGGGTATTAAGTGTCAGTCATGCCTTAAATTTGAAAATGTAAAAAACTACCAAGAAATTGTTAAAAATTTTATTTTCTTTTTTTAAAGCAAATGTGAAATTGATAGAAGGATTCCTATTTTAAATAAAGTTGTGCAACTCTTTCAGTGCGGAAAAGAAAAATAGTGTGAAATTTTAATGTTTTTCACGAAATGAGATATCATTATCTCTATATTTCACATTTGATGTGGTTAGATAATAATGAAACATTGTGTAAACTCATGTATCCTAAAGGGAATGTACCGTTTTCTATGAAACTTACTAGTCTCTCTCTGTGTGTAACAAAAACCTTGAAATTTTACAAGTTAGTTTCTTTCTCTGTGATGAAGGGGGGGGGGGTAGGTCATTAAACTCACTTCGCATAAGTCTCAAATCTCAAACTCGAATGGAATGGTTCTGGCATATTTGAGTCGCTAGATCAACAATAATTCAAAGAAAATAAAGCGCACCTCCTCTCTCTCCTCTCACTGTCTCTCTTTGTCGCGCTGTAAAACACCTGTTCAAATGCTAATTAGGTATTACCCAAGATTTTATGGGAAATTGAAAGAAAGAAAAATGTTTGTCGTATTAAGCATTATGTATTTTTTTTATCTCCTTATCTAATTGCAGATTGATAATGGCCAATCCGCGTAAATTTAGTGAGAAGATTGCCCTGCAGAAGCAGAAACAGGCTGAGGGCACGGCCGAATTCGAGAGGATTATGAAGGAGGTGTATGCCACCAAAATGGATGATACACAAGGGACGCATCAAAAGATAATGGAGGGACATCAGGAGCAACAACAGCAACAAGTGGTCAGCAATCCATCGCCAGGCGGAGCGGGAAATAATGGCAGTGGATCGGGTAGTGGAGCTAGCGGTGGCGGTGCCTCACCAGATGGCATAGCAGGTGGCGGTGGCGGTGGCGGCGGAGGAGGATCACCCACAGCTCATCGGGAGAGTCGTGGACGGAGTGTCGGTGTTGGACCCATGCGCCGCCCATCAGAACGTAAACAAGATCGTTCGCCATATGGTAGCGCCACCGGCAACCAATCACAGACCATGGACAACGGCCAATTAAATCCCAATTTTCTTGGTCCACCCACGACAGAGAGCCTGTGGCGTCGCTCTAGTTCAGATTCGGCATTGCATCAAAGTCTTAATATGGCAGTGCAAGCGGAAACTGGTTTTGCCACCGATATGAATTCGCTGCATGCCAATTACCTCCAGCAACAGCAGCAGCAACAGGGAAATGTACTCCAACAGCAGCAGCAACAGGAGTCATCGCGAGTCCATCAACGATCTCACTCGCCGCTGCAGCACATAGGACGCAGTTTTAGTCCACAAGCACAAAGAAGGAAACCTACGCCATTGCAGCCGCATCAAGTGCAATTGCAGCATCAGCAACAACAGCTGCAGCAACAATTGCAACAGCATCAATTGCAGCGGCAACTCCAGCAGCAGCAGCAGCAACAACAGATGCAACAGCAGCAACATATGCAGCAGCAACAAATGCAGCAGCAGCATCAACATCAGCAGCAACAGCAACAGACAACGCCATATAACGCCAAATTCCCAAATCTATTTAGACCGCTGCAAGAGCAAGCCAACTATGCCAATACGGGTTCCCTGCCCGATCTCACCGCCCTGCAGCATTATGCCCCCCAGCAGCAACAGCAACAACAGTCACAGCAGCAACAGCAACAACAGCAACAACAAATACAGCAAACATTATCACCTGTAATGTCACCGCACAATCAAAGACGTGATAGAGATCAATCGCCCAGCCCGTTTAGTCCAGGAGGTGCAGGCGGGGGTGGCGGTGGTCCTGGATCTCCCTATCATCAGCAACAACAATCGCCCACATCCAATGCCAATGCCAATGCCGCAGCCGCCTCACCTCATCTATCGTTTACCAATTTGGCCACAAATAGTTCAACACAAGCCCCCGTCACAGTAAACACATTCAATCCTCTGCCCACATTAGGATCAACGAATTCATCATCGGCCAATTTAACGGATTATCGTCAGCCACCACAACCGCCTAGTCCAAGATCATCACCGGGTCTCTTGAGCAGTGTATCGGGCAGTGATTTGCATACAAGTGCGCCGGCCAGCCCCATACGACATCACCAGCATCATCATCACCACCATCATCATCACCAGCAGCAACCACACCTCCAGCAACAGCAGCATCACCAGCAGCAGCAACAACATCAGCAGCAACAGCCACAATTCGATGGCTCCTACAACAGTCTGAATCCCTCATTTGAGAATTTCACTCTGGGCGATAGCAATTCATCGCCAGAGCAACAATCATTTGCCCATAGTTATGTCGGCTTGGAGTTTGATGAATTCAATGAGACTGCAAGTTGTGGGGTTGAAGGACCTGGTGAAGTCAGCGGTAATGGTGGTCCAGTGGGTGGCGGAGGCGGAGGTGGTAATGGGGGCGGTGGTGGTGGTGCTGTGATCCTAACCAATGGTTCCAACGGTCCCTATCATAAGCAACAAGAGCTGTTAGACTTTAATGACTTGAGTGGCAGTCCAGATGGTGATAATAATCTGAGAAGAGTCAATAATCTAAATAATAATAGTCACAGTAATGGTGGTGGCGGCGGCGGCGGCAATGGAACATCAAGTCAGGATGGAGTCACTACGCACAACGGCGGCAGCACAAATGGCAGTACCCAAAGAGGGAATGGTGTAACCAATAACAATGGCAGAGCAAATAATAGTAGTAGTGGTAGTGGTGGTGGCGGTGGTGGTGGTGGAGGAGGCGGTGTTGGTGCCAGTTCTACGGATGCTCTTCCTTCCTCGCCTTTAAATTGTGGCGGTGGTAGCAGTTCACCGCTGCCCATACCCATACCCAATATATCAGCATCTGCACATCAGCAATTGTCATTATCGTTACATCATTCACCGCATCATTCGCCTATGCATTCGCCACAGCATCATGGAGGTAATTCACCTTTATCTACTAGTTCGCCCGCCTGCAATTCAAATGTTCAAGTGGTGATTAATCATCACCAGCAACAGCAGCAACATCACCAGCAACACCACCAGCAGCAGCAGCAACAACAACAGGCACAACACCAGCAGCAGCAGCAACATCACCACCACCACCAGCAGCAGCAACAACAACAGGCGAACATACCATCGATTATATTCAGCGATTATTCCTCAACCAGTGAGATATTCGATTCACTCGATCTAGATTTGGGCCCAATGGATGTGGCTGGCTTACAAATATTATCCGATCCAAATCCCATTATGATTGCCGATCCCAATATTGAGGATAGCTTTCGTCGCGACCTTAACTGATACTATGAGGAGGCTGTTGCGGCCATCGAGAGCGGTGTTCTGCTCGAGGATACCTTTGAGGAGGTGAAATTTGATGTGGCAGTGGCGGCGGCAGAGGTACTTCATCCCGAGCAGAACAACAGCAACAGCAACGATGACAGCAGCAGCAGCAGAACAAGTGGAACAACCAATAAAAAGGATCTCGAAATTATCGAGCTTCTAGTGCATCCTGGTGTTATCGATGATAATGATCAACATGACCATGAACGAGATCATTTGGTTGATTCCAGCGATTTGGATGACGAAGTGCGTAACTTTTTCTTCTAATCTAATCGACAAAAAACAAAAAAACAAAAACAAAAAACCAAATGTTGTTGTCCCTGCGCCCGCATAAGTGTACTTGTAATTATTGGAGATGCAGTAATCGATATCCGTAATCGATAACAAAACGGCGAGAGCAAACGCTATTTTCTAATGTAAATTGTCGTGATTGTGATTCTCGATATTCGAAATGAAAGTAAATACTTCTACTACTTACTAAACCTACCTCTGCATCTCTATTCCAACTACGTCTCCCCCCAAAAACGCCCCCTTCCAATCATCACTACCTGTCAATCTATAACTATCCACTACAACTTACAGCGAGTCTCAGATTTTTACTTAACTACGCACATAAGTCAGAAGGGAGATAATTATTTAGATATATATATATATTAATATATATTTATAAAAAGAAAGCTATAAATTTTCTGTACATAACAAAATTTAAAATATCTGAAATAAAAATATCAAAAAAAAAAAGAAAAGAAAAAACACCTCAAAAGGGAAATTAAGAGAAACAAAAGAGGGAAAAACAAAAACCAAAAAGTGTCTTAGACCTATGACCAAAATTTACTGAAGAAAAAAAGAAAACAACACAAAACAACAAAATATTATCTGGAAACCCCCGACAAAAAACAAAGAGAATTCCTTGATTAAAATCATTTTTTTTCACATACTTCTTTAACCCAAATACCAGATTTAAAATAAACGTGCCGTCGAAGCAATTATTAGAGTTTAAGACCGCTAAATAAATACCAATGCCAATAAATGTTTACCAATACCGTTTACCGATCCTTCCTGAGCTGTAAAGTTTATACCTTAATCTATACGATCATATGTTAAAAAGTGTTTCATTCTGGCACTTTTCGAATAATAATCCAAAAGCGAAATCCCCCCATTAACAGATATACTTATATGTATAAACATATAACATGCAGTATCACAAAAAAAAAACCCAACAAGATAAACACATATATATGGTATATCTAGCTAAATATATAGTTAATTACAGATCGCTGTTTTGTGTCCCACATTTTCTAGCACAACTGTACCTACTTACATTTCTTTTGGATTGTGTGTGTGTCTCTCTGAACAGCATCTGTCTCAAAAACAAAAAGAAAACGACAAACAAATCAAAAACAACAACAAAAAAGTGAAACGAAACTACTCAAAAATAAAATTTTTTTACAAAATCCCCTAAAGAAAACAAAAAAAAAAAAAAAACAACAATATCTAGATAGGTGAAAATATCCCCTTAAATAAAAAAAATAAAATCCCATAAACGGAATTCGGCATGCCGAAATTTATATAAATAGCTTTTCGATTCTACATATATCAAATCTTAAGAGAAATGAATATACAGTTGTCCGATCTAAGCTTTATTCGATAGATATTCGAGTGCGATTCTTTAAGAACAAGTTCTGATCAAGACTCAGCAAATATAATCATAATTGATCAATAATATGCTGTAGCTTATCTAAGAATCGGTTTTATGGAGAACCTATCAATAAGCGAAAACAGTTTTGATTTAAAAACCACTCATTAACGTTTCGATACGACGATCCGGCTAATCTCAAATATAACTGTTCGATAGACCGATGTAAGTGATTTGAAATCGGAATATGGAAAGCCTATCGATATCAACTTTGATGCATAAAAGTTTCAACACTTGACTGATAAGTTATACGCAGCTAGATAAATTTGTATTTGTGTAAATACTGCGTAGATGTATTTTTTATAGAATCGAAAGGATATACAGTGAAACCTCGATATAACGAATCTGAGGGGGATCGCAAAATTATTCGTTATATCTATTGATTCGCTATAGGTACTGAAATGTAAAACCTTAGTATAACAAGGGACTTAACAAAAAATTCGTTATATTGGGTTTTTCGTTATAACGAAGTTCGTTATATCGAGGTTTCACTGTATATATATATATATATATGAAAAACTCAACAACAAACATTTACAATTTATTTCTCTACACGATGAAGAAAAAAAAACAAGAAAACGGAAAAGCTTTATGGCCATACAAGAAAACTTGATAAAACTGCATATAATGAAATCTTTCTCAATGTTAAATCGGTCCTAAAACCTTAAATATATATATAAATGGTATGCCTAAATATAATAACTATTGTGTATAATTAATATATAAAAACCACACACACACCCACACACACAAAAAAATCATTGAGTCTTACTTAAATATAAATGCTTCTAAAGTGCAAATAAGCGAAAAATGTTTTATTAAATTTTTCAAGTACCAGAAATCTTATACACACATATATATAAATATATATATTTATAATTGTTAATTATAGTAACAAAATTCATTTTTTTTTTTTTTTTGCATACCCTAAAAAACAAACATTTTCCTTTTTTTTAATATTGATGTAAAACATTAGCTCTAAAAAACTAAACTTAAATGAAGAAAACAAGAAAAACACAAAAAAACAACAAATCTACATAAATAAATATATATATATATAAATATATATATATATATAAATATATATATATATATAAATATAAATAAAATAAATTTAAAACTTTAATTTATATGATGAGCGATGCGCGCAAAATAAACAAAGCAAAAAGGAAACATTTTTGTTTGCTGTGTTACGAGAAAGGATAAATCAACAACAAAAAATGCATAAAAAAAACAAAAAAAAAAGAAAAATGTAAAAGGCGACGATATGAAAATGAAACAGAAAAAAAAACAAGTAATGCTAATTATGAATTATACATTATAATGCTAAGTAATTGTGTATGTAATATATAATTACATTTATATATATAAATAAATGTATATATACAAATATATGTATATATATATATATATATTTGTATATATAAATTTAAATGAAATGAAACCAACCAACCAACCAGAGGATTAAGATCATTAAGAATAATTACCATATTCAATGTAATAACACAGTTATTTGTTTCAAATAAATTTTCAAATTTTATTTTAAAGTCCAAGAATCAAATGAGAATCAATTCGTTTTACTATTTCACTCACCCCCCTCCTCACCATCGTCGTAACCGTCTTTTTCTCTTTCATCTATTTGTCTTGCATTTTTCTACGTGGTGTCGCGTGCATTTCAATTAATCAAATAATTGCACGTAAAAATTATGTAAAAGCAAGAAGTGAGCAAAGAAACAAAACACAATAACAACAGCAACAATACGAATATTTAACAAAAAACCAAATCGACAAAACATTTATTAATTGCTGAGCAGCTTATAAGCGCGCGACGCAGTTTGTTGAGCTAAATTTAGTAGCAAAGTTCAATGTTGGAATGCCTGAGCCCTGGCTCCTAGGCACCAACAACACTACTTACAAACATATATAGACACATACATATGTACATTCACATGATATTCCAATTAAGATACCCTGTAATCGCTTCCCAAGCTGATCCTTAAGCCCTTAATGCTTAGGTTCGGTTAGTGTACCTCCTCTTAGAGTCTAACTGTAACTATTTGCCTAAAACTTTTACAATTTTAAGACCAAAACATATTCAATCTTAACCTTACTAAATCTGAAATCTCAAATTTCATTTCATTATCTAAAAAATGCAAAGTTCGGGTGTTCCCCATTGGGATTTCCTTTTGATATCAATAAAACTGAGTATATGCCATACATAAATGCATGTACGTACAAAAAAAAAAAGAAAATAAAAGTTATAGTCTAAAAATAGAAATGGTTATTTATCCTAAGAACTTTAGCAAAGTAATGCAAAGTAAAATTGTGTGCAAAATTGTTTTTGTTATCAAAAGTTGGACGATAAAATTGTTCGTATTCTTCTTTGACATTCCACAAGAAAAAGAAAAACATTCAAATCGCATCAATTTGAAAGTCATGGTTGAACTTTTAAAACAGGTGCAAATTGCTATAGCGAAAAGAATTAATAGAGTATGCATTTCAATGAGAGAAAAAGTTCTCTTACCTGTTTAGAATGAAAGGGCAACTGGTTACAGTCGGTTATCTCTGCTAGTCTTTTTACTATCTAAGCTAGCTATATTAGCCCTCGTCTTCTCATGTTTGAACAGATGTTGTGCGTCGACGTTGTCTTTCCAGTTATTCATAAATTAAATAAGCATCAAAAGAAATCAAGTTATTTTCAATTTTTGAAATGAAATTCGTATAGCTAATCAGTGTAGAAGGATGAATGATGGAGAGAGAGGAGAAGACGGAGGAGGCGGGGAAACTAACCATTCGACGCTATGCTAACCGAGAGTGGGAGAGAAGAACTTTGACTTGGCCGCGAGCTGCCACCCTCGGCCAATTAAAGCTGATACCAAACAGCAGCAACAACAACAAAAGCCCATAAGCTCAAAGCCAAGAAGCTTTCCAGCTAACGGTAAAGGGCAAGACCCACCATGCCCCCACACATACACGCACACATACATACATATATAGAAATACTATTCGTCTACCTAGTAAGAGAATCAAATTAAAGTGTGTAGAAGGGCAATGCGCAAAAAATTAAAAACAAAAACAACAACCAAAAAAAACACCATTA
Source organism: Drosophila equinoxialis (assembly GCA_018150345.1). Lineage (NCBI taxonomy): Eukaryota > Metazoa > Arthropoda > Insecta > Diptera > Drosophilidae > Drosophila > Drosophila equinoxialis. The sequence goes on from JAECWI010000112.1 coordinate 735,057, forward strand.
AGACAAAAACTAAACGGCAATTATAGTGAGAGGGGGTCTTAAAATTACAGTAAAACCACGCTAAGAACAAATCTTGCAAGAAATGCAGAAATTCATAACCAAAAATTGTAGATTTTCCATCAAATTTTGTTCAAATTCGTTTACAATTTTGAATTCTCAATATTTTCAAATAATCGCTCAGAGCTATAGTCCCACATGTAAAACAAATATTGTATTCCGTTTCATTGTCAGGTCACTCAGTCCGTTAGAATCGTGTTAGCCCTTTTTTGACAAACGGTTTTCAATATTTCAAACTAAAAAGTAACTAAATTTTAAAGATTTCATTAATATATGATTGAAATTTGTTCCAAGTTATATTCGGGTCACTCGATTTGAATTCTTGTAATTTAAAATTTTTGATTTTTACGTTATGTAGGAATTTTCTCCCATACAAATCTAAAGTCTAAACAAATTTCATGAATTTCATTTGCTAATCTTCGAAAAATACTTCACTTTTCATTTAACATTCCTAGTGGAATAAAAAAAGATAAATAAATTTAGAACGATGACCAACTTTTCCACAACTTGGGTAAGTACAATAAATTGTTTCTTAACATAAGCTTTAGTTGTAGGAAAATATATTTACAAAATTCGATTTATTTTCCCCCTGATCGAATAATTTCTTTCTATGAAATTGCCAATTATTGTTTATACTTTAAATTGTTTATTAAACTTTGATTCATTATAATATTTATTGGGAACAGAGATGGCGATTGTGAATTGTTATTATGATATTTCAGTCATACAGATCGTAAGCTTGTCATAGATGGAGATACCACTGTACCAATGAGAATCTCAAGTCAATAGGGACCAGCAGAGAGTGAGAGAGAGAGGGAGGGATCGAAAGAGATAGGTGGCACAGATTGAGAGCTGGAGAATCGTGGGGTTGTGCGGGGGGTGGTGGGTTGGAAAAAAACGAGATTGTTAGTTGTTTTCAGTGTTTGGTTTTTATTTTCGTGTTATTTCTTAATTAAGTGCTAAAATGGCATGAAATCAAATCGCCCAAGTGCGTACTCCGCTGTGGGTATGGGTATATACTATGAGTATAACTATACCTATAGGTACATGATTTTATATATATGTATGTATATATTTATTAGATATAGTCGAGGCGATAATTCGTATTGATGACGCCCTGACGATAGCGTCATATAGGAATGGAGAACCTTATCTAGCTCGACAAAAGGCGCAAATGTTATCAGCAAACAAGAACGAGAGAAACAATCGGACCAACAACAATAACAACAACAACAAAAATAACAGTGGTTAGTCCAGTTCCAGCTAAAAGACGAACTCTCAGATTCAGCCTCAGCTCACACCACTTGGGGGCGACATTCCAGCTGACTACGTGGTTACTACTCCCCGTCCCTCCCAACCTCCTAACTTGTTGTGTGTTGCTCCCTGTAGTTTCTGTCTCTCTCTCTCTCTCTCTCTTTCTTTTTCTCTCTGTAGCTGCAGTTGAATGCACCCAGTTTCCCTTCTATTTTGTTTTTTTTTATGGCACACAATTGATAAGTTCTCCTGGGAGACAGATAGAGATAGATATAGGTATATATGCAGGCAGATAGATAGAGTATTGAAAGAGAAAGGGAGGAAGGGAGAGAAAAGATGGCATGAACATCGACTGATGCAAAATAATAAATAATGCAATATGCATAGGAATAATCATAATGGAAATAATTAGTATTGATTGTGACCATTATGTAGGCGTGTCATTTGTGTGTCTGCGTATGTTTTAGGCACTTCTTCTACCTTACCCCCCTTTAGCTATCAGCGCCCCATATCCCAACCCATTGTGTGTGTGAGTGCGTATGATAGCAGCTGCTAAAAATAACTCATACGCAGCATTGACGATGGAGCATTGGATTGAGATTGGGTTTGGCATATGTAATATTATGGTTGGTTGCATCGCCGACCGCCTTCAAGGGCGCTAAAATAGAAAAGGGTATTTTGCCGCCCCACGCCCCCACAAATCAAGACATACTGTGCACAGTGGTATGAAATATATCAAGTTACTCAAAGTGGAGTACTTCTTATAATTTAACAAAGCATTGTAAATATGATTTGCTTTAAAATAATTGAAATTAAAGTCAATTACTAATTGTAAATTTAGCAAACTATTCACAGTGGCTCAAAATCATATTCTTATAGTAATACAAATCAAATGAATATTTTCCTAAAAATTTATCAAAACTATTTCTCCAACAAAATTAAGGTTTTAAATGTGTCTTAGCTAAATGAATTTGTTTAATAGAAAGAAAATTACTGACTCATTGTAGAACAAAAAATTGTAATCACTTTGCATAGGCCATGGGCTTGAAAGATTGTTGAGGAAGCTCTTCTCCTTTCAAGGAGTGGGTCTTGCAACGTGACCTGACCTGATGCACATGCGTCGACTGCAAACTTTTCTTTTCTTTTTTTTTTTTTATTTGCCAAACCTGCAAGCTCAGTTGTGTCGCTTCCTGTCAAATTAACTGTCAAGATGGCAGTTTCTTTTTTCTTTTTTTATGTATGGCATTTCGTTGCGAAATTTCATTTGAAATGGTTGTTATAAAACAAATATGTATGTATGTACATATATTCATCATCTAAGGATGCTTTTTTAGAGCAAATCTAGTTTTTAAATGCCTAGAGAGGATGGACAACTTTGATTAAAATAGCAAATGATAGAAATACAAATAGAAATGTGCATTGTAGTTGGAATTTGTAAACAAGCGATTGAGAGATAATTTATACATATGTATGTATGTACATGCATACTTATGTATAAGTAGATTTATACATATTCTATATATGCATTATAGTTGCCATGCTCTCTACCTAGATCATGCATTCTCTTAATCTCTGGCTTTGGACGTAAGCTTGGGGTTCCGCGTCAGCTTTAACGGAAATAGACATCAAAAAACATTTTGGCGGGCCATAAAAAAAATAATAAATAAAAAAAATACTGAATTTGTTATTTACACTAACATTTACCAACAATTATTATTTAAACAGACTGATCAAATATTTGCACCCCCTTCCTCCGCCCACCCCCCAACTACCATTCAATGGGGACCAAAACACGATGTCAATGCGAAAGGAGCAAAGGGTGTTGGCGGGGGAGGCGGTGTTTATACTACGTCATGGCTGTGCTTTTTGGCGGGGGGTAAAGTACCGGCGAGATACATATGTATGTATATCTACCTAAGTATGTACCTCCGTCATGGCATTAACTAACGATCATATTCGTCAATCAATTGATGTCTTAATGCCACACACAATAGTCACACATTGTTGTGCCTTTTGCTGGCTGGCCTGGCTCTTGGGGTCTGGGTAGTTTTCCAATCGATAATAAGATAACACAACGAATAAATTGTATTAATTTATGTTATGAATCAAACAAAATAATATTCGTCGCATTGCAGTAAACTGAAACTCGTTTATACGAGTGACTCTCAAACTGTACTATCACCAGTCGCAAGAGCTTTTCCTGGATAAAAGCTCGTTTCTCTCCGTCTCCCTCAGTTTCACATTTCAGATACACATACATATGTAATAAATGCAAGTCTAAGAATCAAAGCATTAATATGAATCATATTTAAAACTGAATTACAATTTATAAAAAATACTAGGTTCAATTAGTTGATGGAATATCTAGAACTTTGGCACACAGGAAGGAAAGGAACATTGGTTTCAATATTAAAGACAACCTTCTAAAAGCAAAATCCCTATAACACATGAATCTAAATTAAATATATGCATTGCTTGCTTCCATACACAAATTAAGAGATCAGCTTGCAGTGGAAAGGATAAACAATAAAATGACTATAGACTATTGCCTCGATTTTAATAATAGATCTCGCTTTACTAAAAAGACTTTTGCTTTAGGCTTCGACTTTTTGAGAATAATACTTTAAGCGAGGATTTGTATTAATTTGTGTGTATATCAAGATCTTGTTTCTTGTTACTTTTAAATTGTCTGATGCATAAATATATCTTCTCTCACTCTCTTTCAACCATGCGTAGATGAGTCTTGGCATTTATAATTTGTTATTTTCTACATGTATATTTTGATTTCCAATTTATATTCTATTCGTACGTAAATAATCCGCATCATCATCATCATTGGCATCTTCGACCACACTGTAGGAGCTCTTGCCACCTCCGCTGCTGGGAGTGGCGCCCTCTTTGGCCAGATGAGTTTCAAAGAACTCTTCGACAGTGTCGGTATTCCATTTGGTTATTGAGAGAGTCTCCTGAACTTTGCCACTGGCATCCAACAATTTGACAATGGGGTCCAAACCACGAACATATTTAATTTGTAAATTGGGGAATTTTGCCGGTCGTCCACTTTGGATGAAGGCTTGAATCTGAGGATAGGCACGGAATTTGCATGTGCAAACCTCTAATATAGCCTTGGCGTAGGTTCGTTGAGACGCCGGTTCCTGATCTTGTGTGCAACATTGTTTGCAGTGTGGCCTAAAAGGTGGGCGGATAATGATGAGGAGAAGAATGTCAAACAAATGAGTCTACGTGCATTTTTGTTAAATCTTACTTGAGTGTTTCGAGGCCGAAATCATCGAGCTTATCACAGTTGGAGCAGATTAATTGGGCCTTAATGAAACCGAGTTCTCGGCAATCGGCGGCTGTGAATTCTGCATTGATGTGTTGTTGGTACTGCAAATGGGCGACGGAGGTAATGAATCAATCGAATTGGAAATCGTAGAGTATAATTACTTACACCAATGGACACTAGGAAGAATACCAGAATCTTAAACATATTTATATTAGCCACAATTAATTAAATTTACTACGTCCACGTCGTTGTTTACAGGTTTTTGTGTCGGCATCGATAAGTTAGAGATGGTCAATCTGCCAATTTATCTACCAAAATGAGTGCCCTTATGACACTGGGCTGGCTATGACAATTATATGCAGTTTATATAAATTAAGAAAAGTGAAATTAATATTTTTAGTTCTGTTTTAGAGTATTTAAATACAATTTCACCATACTTTATGACGTTTTAATAATATGCTAGTTTGTCAAGAAAATATTTTAGAAATAAGGGTCCCATCTCTCAAGCCAATCAATTTTGCCATCACTAAGTTTTCAGTGATATCGATTGTGTTTATGTCAAATAAGAGTTCCATCACTGGAAGCGACAGAAACGTTGTATTTTTTCGTTGGCTTGGTGCATTTTTTTTTTGTGTTCCATACTAAATAAAAGAGTGAAAATTTCGAAATTTTAATTGAATTAAGAATTAAATCGAAACGTGTGTATTAATTGTGTTTGGTTTAGTTGGCCAATAATAATCATAATCTAAATAGAAAACAGTATTCGGTGTGCATGTGTAAGTGTTGTTTGGCAGCAGCAACAACTGTAATCAAATTTGTGGCAAATCAATACTGAGAGAGGAGCAGAAAGCGAGAGAGAGTGAGAACCAAAGAGTGCTGCGCACAAGAGAGGCAATTCAAAAATAAAGGTGAATAAATAGAATAAAAACTAAAAATGAACCAAAATGCAATGAAAACCATGTAAATTCGATTTCGATATAAAAGTTATTTCAAAATTTGATGAGAACATAAGAAAGAGAGAAAGAGAGAAGAGCCCCAGAAATAGAAATAGGGACTCTGCTACTACCCCCTATCTATCCCTCTTCACTCCAGGAGGGCTTAAGTTGAATGTTTGTGTGTGTGTGTGGGTATGTTTGCTTAGCAAATTAGTAATAATCATAAAGTTAACTTTTTCGTTGTTGTCCATAATTTCACACTGCGTGAAAGAAACTTTCACATGTATATGTGTGTGTGTGTGTGTGCCGAGAAATTGTTTATTTAATTCATATTTCTACAAGTTAATTAATTCATTTGCCCTTGTACAATAATAACAAATTTACCCGTATAGCAACAAGCATTAGGAGGGAGAGTTCTAAGAAACTGGTTCTCTCTCTCCTCCCACACACACACACACGCACACATACAAACCCAATGCTGCAGGGTGGTGGGGGGATCGTTTGAATGAAGGTGGAGTCAAAGGAACTGCCGCTTGAGACAGTTTCCGCCTGCTGTTGCTGCATCTTCATCTGCATCCTCGCTTCCTCCCTTTCACACTCGTTTCTCTCTCTCTCTCTCTATCTCCCTCTCTGTTTCTCTTTGTTTTTGGCCTGGTCCCGTTTAACTGGTTTATAAGCTGACAGCTGCATACACACACAAACCTGCATACATGCACAAACATACACACAGGGCCGTTTAGACAATATTTTAGTGGTTAGGAGGGGAGGAAGGGAGGAGGGGCCAAAAGGTGCATATGTAGCACATGAATGGAGTTCTCTGTTTGCTCCTAAGCGCTCTATCAATTATCACTTGTTAGAAAAAAAAATAATAATAATACATATTGATGAGCGTTTTTTGCTTTTTAAATCATTTCAACAAGTTTGCTTTGTATACATAACTTATTATTATTGCGACTAGTCGAAAATCTTCGGTTTCAGTCTGAAATATATATTCGTAATATTCAAAACGAGAAAAAATAAAGTCATCTGGGACCCCTAATAACCCTAGGAAAGAAGAAACCTTGCAGTCTTTCTTTCTTTTAACCTTTTACACACAGTTACCGCACCTGCTGTTCCTTTTGCTGTTGTTGTTGTTGTTGCATTAGACAGCTGCTGTCCACGCGCTCTCGAATTTCTTCTCTCTGCCTCACTCTCTCTTTCCCTCTCTCTCTGTCTTATCAACAACAATCTGAGTCCAGGCCCACGACTCCAATTGCAAAAATGAAACTGCGTTGTTTGCTAATTTTTAAAGGCTTTTGTTATGGCTTTCTTCCATACAGCAACAACTACAACAACAACTGGCATAACACTTGCGTTGCTTTACCTGGTTTACTTCACTCCACATTAGGTAGAGAGGGGTACCTAACTCTATTTCACAGCTGCCTACCTATACACCTACACACACAGACACACACACACACATACACACATACATACATCCGCTTTTGTAGCAGTGGCCTTCGTTTACTCATATAATAATTTCTATCGTTTCGATTTCGTGCAAAATTTATAATATTTCAATTGTGTACATAAGTGTGTGTGTGTGTGTTTCGTTTTTCTGTCGTCGTCTTCCTCTTACTGAGTCATATGGCTGGCGGACCATCCATCCATGAAACACTTTCCATAATATTCCCCCCCGTCTCTCCAGTTTCAAATACCCTTGCAAAAAGGTTACATTCGTTTTGGTCAGAAGTGTGCAACGCCGACCATTTGATATTCTTGATCTGCACGACGAGACGAGTTCACATAGTCCGTCCGTCCGTCTGGATCAACGCAAACTCCTCCTATTAATGACTGTCCTAAATTTGATCAAGATCGGGTGTTTATATCAAATAGCTTCGATGGCTGTCATACAAACAGTCCATAAAAAAGCATGCTCCATCCACCGCATTACTCCAGCCTAAGATTGTAGGGTGTTCTTTCGCGACGGTTGTAGGTAAGGGAAGGGTATACAACCTTCGGCGCTTTCAAAGTTGTTACAGCGCTCTGGTTTGCTTTATCAATCGATTGATCGAGCGCAAGCGTTCATAATCAGGCATTCATTTAATTTTCCCTTTCTTATACCCCACTCTAAGAAAGGGAGAGAGAGAGAGAGAGAGACAGTAGACGGGCGATTATTATTTGTAAGACGCAGTTAGTTGGAGTAGGAAGTAGGTATATCCACCTGAATCACTCTCTGAAAGAGATGGAAGAGTTCTGTGCAAGTGACACCTGAGCTTAGTGTCATTATATAGCCAACGACTGTTGCTAACGGTAATCGACAATCGATCCAATTCAATATTTACGCCAGACTTTCCAGAGAAAATCCCTAGGCAATCTTAGGTTACATTTTCTAGTGAATTTGTGAAAGCATCTCAAGTTGTCGAATCATTTGATTGATCCATTTTCGTTGACATTGTGTTCTTCAAGTGCATTGAACTAGGGATACCCTTTATTCAATAGGGTCAAGCTGCGGTGTTTGGCTTTATTGACTTCTTGTTTTTGTGTTTGTTAAATAATTTCGTTATTTTGCTCACCTAAGTAAAGTCGTGACAACTTTAGTTAAATAAATAAGTCGTAGATGCCAAGAGTCAGTTCGTCATCGTTGATTAGCTCATTGGTCACCCACACACACACACACACACACACACACACATCCAACCATTGGTGGTTAAGCTACAGAAAACTGCGCATTTGCATGCCGCATGAAATTAGGCCTAACCTCTACCTTCACCTCCACCTCCCCCTCTACACCTCTCAACGTGTGTTGAGGCACTCACGCAATTTCTTGATTGATTTCAACTATTTTTAGTTAGTCTGTCTATTCAGTGATTGTTCGCTGCTTCTCCTCACATGGTTTTTATTTCAATTGCCTAAAAGGTCAACTTAATTGCACTTCTTTCGTGTGAAGGAGGAGAAATCAAGGCAGCAGAGGGCAGGAAGGAAAGGGGAGTGGAAGGCATCTTACTTGGTTGGCTCTTCGTTTGTCGTTTTCATTTAGCTGTGTCAGCTTTTGTTTATGTTTCTGTTGTTGGTTGGGACCAAAATAAAATTCAACTCAAACTCTCCTCGAAGTACAATTAAGTTCAAGGTCTTACTAAAGCTGACAACAGGTAAAAAAAAACAATCACATTTAGTCATTCGACCTTTGTAAAAACTTCGATATATTATATACAAAATATATATAAATTATCAGTTTGTTTTGTTCTCCAGCAGTTAAATTATAAACAACTTGGTCGTGTCTAAGATAACATTCGTTAATATCTTAAGATTAACGCAATTTATTACATAAACGTTGGTAATAACATGGCCCAAATAGAAAAGAGGCCTTGAAACACTTTTAGAATTTGTTTGGTTACGCAGAAACTTGGGGAACGAGGCGGGGCTACGTAGTTTGTTCAAGTTTTGGTAATGTAAGCATTGACTTTTCTCCAAGAGATTCCCTAAATCAGTTACTTTATAGTAAAGGGGGTCACCTAAGAACCGTTATATGAAGATACACGTGCTCACTCACTCTAAAAACCTGAACGGGGTCACCAGGAACGCTCACTCATTTGAGTAACTTAAAGGCTATAAGATAATGGTCGTCCCTAGAATCAAGAAACAGATCTGAAATATATCTTAAATGAGTCTCTTAAATTCACAGGGTATTCCTTGATCGAGCCTTTTTTGTTTTTGCTTATCAAAGTTTGTTTTGTTGGCTAATTAAATAAAGTACTTGGCTAATTCTAAATCGAGTGAGCAAAGTTAAAGAGAGACAGCGCGAGGGGTGTGCGGTCTGCGGTGTGAGAGGGAGAAAGAGAAGGAGTGTGTTAACTTCTGTCCTCTATGGAAGCGGGTGTGGTGTGTTTCGTTGTGTCCCTTTTCTTTATGACCCCGTGTGGTGCGCATTGAACTTGGTGTTCCTTTTCGAGTATAAAGTGTGAGTGTATATTTATAGAAGTTATACATATATGATATGCATATACGTGTCGTAACTGTGTGTGTGAGAGACAAACTGAGCAAACAGCAGCTCTCGATTTTGACCAGGTAAATGAAATTGTATTGAACCTTGTGTAATTAATGAGCTGCTCTTTGTTCTTTTTTTTTTACTTAGGCTGCTGGAGGGACGGAGTGGAGTGGTGGAGAGAGGCCAGGTCGAGGGCGAGGGCAGGCAGGCAACTAATACACAAAACAAACAAACACACACACACACACACACATCCACAGAGAAAATTTATGACAAATTTTTTGAGTTAATTATTTAATTGCACTTTGCTTTCTGTTCTCTTTTTTTCGTTTTTGTTGTTTTTGCAGCAGCACCAACAATAAATAATAAACACCAAAAACACACAGCCACGCCCACGCCCACGCCTTGCCAGCCACAACACTCTCCGTCCTGATCAGCCCAAAAGTAGCCAAAATAGAGTAAAGAAAAAAAATAAAGATAGATATCGAAATTTTATTGCAACTTGTTGCAACTCCTTACATTCCTTTTGCTGCCGCTGCCATGCGTTAATCAAGATGAGAGATCGTCAACAAAAAACCAGTTACCATCAGTTGCTGCTGCTTCTGCTATTCGGCTATGCAGCTTGTCTATTGACGCTTTGCGATGCCTGCTCTTCGCGTGCCATATCAAAACCTCGTCCAACGCCGCCACCACCAACGGCGTCGTCTCTGCCGCCCGATAATGTGATTGTTACAACGACTGGGGCACCATCGACACCATCACGTCCAAATATAACATTCCCCATCTTCAATTGTCCGCCCACATATGCCGCCTGGTATTGCCTTAATGATGCCACCTGCTTCACGGTGGAAATCCACAATGAGATCCTTTATAATTGTGAATGCGCTTTGGGTTTCATGGGACCACGTTGCGAGTACAAGGAGATTGATGGCTCCTATTTGCCCACACGCAATCGTGTGATGCTCGAGAAGGCCAGCATTGTGAGTGGTGCCACATTGGCATTACTCTTCATGGCCATGTGCTGTGTGGTCCTCTATTTGCGGCATGAAAAGCAACAGAAACTGAAGCTACACGATAGTGCCACAGAGCAGCATAATGGCAATGGAGGGGGCGGTCTAACTGGATGCCAGAATGATGGAATGGATGAGGTGGATGGTTTGAAATCGCTGCGTTTTCCAGCACGACGACCGTTTGCTCCCCTGCAGGATTCTTACCTTGGAGGAGGCCCATTATCAATCGATTTCTGCCTCTAATCGCATTAGGCACTAACTAACTAAAAACAAACACGAATGTCTAACATTTAATGTTTATTGATCTTCTGTTTTATTTTAACTGTTCTGTTCTGTTTTTTAACTTTTAATTTTGTTTAACTTCTTTTTTTTTAATTCTTTAAAAACCGAAACGTATTTTTATACCCTGGCAGAGGGTATTATAAAATTGGTCAAATGTTTGTAACGCATAGAAGGCGACGCTTCCGACCCCATAAAGTATCTTGATCAGCATGATAAGCCGAGTCGATATAGCCATGTCCGACTGTCCGTCCGAATGTGAAAATCAACTTCATGCCGCCATCTTAAGAGCTATCGGGATGAAACTTGATATTTGAGCTACTTATAGCCCGGAGCAGATAAAGTATGAAAATGGTCAGGATCGGACCACTATATCATATAGTTGTAGAAAAAACATAGTTAAGGAAATTGGAGAATATCTATGTAATTTACTTATATGATAGCTTTGGACATAAAACATCAGATCCCGAAATTTCAATCAGATCGGATAAATAGAACACAAGTTACAGTCAATATAAATCGGTTCTGCTCAAACACAGCCGGCAGAGCTGCCAGCGGCCCACTACGTCATTGCTCGAACCATCAGAGCACACGCATACACACGCAGACGCAACGCTACATAAACTGTATGCATGTAAAAGGGGATGGGGAAGAAGAACTTGAAGAAATGGTAATGATATTCCGAAGGTTTTGTCTGCGCAGTGATGAATTGAGTCTGCAAGAGTATATAAAGTTCGGCACAGCCGAAGTTAGGTTCTTTGATATTTTTGTTTTGTTTTGTTCAAGTGCCTTCAAAATCGACGCCGTGCCGAAGTATTACGAAACAATTTTCAGCTAACAGCGAGAGAAATAGATCTAATGCAATGCAATTTTTTCGGCAGTTAGCCATTTAAATTAATTTTATTAATTATTTATTTATATATACATATAAACAAACATATATTTCATTACAAAATGCGCGTAAACTATTAATGTTTAACAATAATAATAATTAAAATAAAAAAAGCAAAACAAGCAACAACAACAACAAAAAAATCAAACTATTTGTGTCCTTTCTTTTTTTCTATACACATACATATACAGTAGTGCATAATATTCTCATCTGATTCACATTGTTAAGAAACTTAAATCAAACCTTGCAATTTAGCCGGCTCGTGATCAATCTTCCAAAGGCAGTACAAAAAGGTGAGCAGGTTGTCCGTATGGCTATTTCAGGAACTACCAAGTTCTATCATCAGCAGAACTCGGGAATTGTACCATGTCTTCAACGCTGGAATTAGTTGGGAATTGCAGCAACTAAATGAAGCGAAAAAAGTTGGTCAAGCCTACAACACCGAAGACCATCTTTTTGTGCATACCGTTATTTCATATACGGTATATTGTTAAGAAACATTATTTGAAATGTGTACCATAAATTGAACTCGTTCGATTGAACCCCAACTCTTTGCGCTTCCAACTCTTTGTATCCTTGTGTCCAGCTTGAATGCAAAATTTCGAACGTTTTAAATAATAGGAGTGAGTAATTAAATTAATTTTCCGCATTTAATTTAGTATATTCCATTAAAGTAATTCTATTGAGAAGTTTTAATGGGTCTAGGAAGACTTTATTCAAGGATGAGATCTAATACCTCAATAACATTCATAAGATCCTTATCAACAACAATACCATAGTCAAAATAGTAAAGAAATCCGTTGCCAAAAATGTTAAATTTCGATCAAATTGGAGGAATCAATAGAACGATATTCGTTTTTCTCTTTTTCTGTAGACGTTAATACGGTAACGGAAGTTTGTCCAAGGTTTAAATATGGCTAAGGGGGTTAAACAAACATTTTTTTTTATCTTTTTAGCCTTTTAGAAAGCAGAGAGATTCAAAGCTGCTCCCAAATCAATTAAATTGGAGAAGCTTTGTTATCTACTGCGGTTGAATGGGTCTAAATTATATTTATTTGATAAAAGGGATACGACTCAAAAACTTGCAATACCATCTTCAATACACTTCCAAAAGGGTCCTACCATTATTTTCAAATAATTATTAAAACATTAAAAACACGAGTTTTTATATGGTTTTCCAATTGAACAGAATCACTACTATTTGTTTTTACTAAAGAGGGTAAATATGGCTATATCAAAGATATGCTAGGAACCAAAGACATTGCGTACTCCATTTAATAGTTCCCGGGAACTATAAGAACTACAGCCACCAAAAATTTGGTATGTAGACTCCCGTAAAAAGGAATATCTGTTGATTTACTGAACTTCATAAAAATCGCAAAGGAAAGGGAATACTGTCTACTAAAGCTACCTTATGTGTGCATAGAGTCAATTGCCTTGCCTTTCCCCTTACTGCAGAGTATTTATTTACATATATACTGTTTAGTCAAGGCCTTCACTTGTTAGTAGTTTAAAGCTTAACAAATAATCTTATGGCATAGAAACTGAAAGAACATTTTGCATGAAGAAAGCTTTACTTAAGCCTAGAAAGAATCTAATTAAAATAACAATGATTAAAATGCCAATATTCGTTTAAAGTAAAATGATTAGAAACTCGTATAGGACTAATTGTAATTTCTATATTTTTTGAATACTTTGCAGATCACAAAAATGCCGCACAACAATCATCATCATCAGCCGCAGCAGCAGCAACAGCAACAACAACAGCAACCACAACAGCCTGGTACACCTGGCGATGATCAGTTGGGACCACCAAAGGCCGATTTCAGTGCCCCACCACCATATGAGGCGAATGGACAGCATGTGATGGTGGCCTTGCCGCCACCGCAGCATCAAATGCCATCACTGGGTCTAACCACACATAATGGTGGTGGTATCGGCATGGTTGGAGTGGAGCCATCGAATGTTGTGGTCTGCGGCGTGGTCGATGTGCCACAGGATGTCCATGGCAAGCTGCCCACCTATGAGGAAGTGCAAATGGAGAAATCATTGAATGGTGAATTGCCGCCCGCATTTCTAACGCTACCGTCGACACAGCAATTGCCGCCACCGCCGAATCCATTGTTGCCGCCCAATCCGCTGCGCGATGGTGCTGCTGCAGTGCGTTCGGCCCAGCCGGCTCTAACATTCATTGCAATCGATGCCAGTGATCCGGAGAATAGCCTATCGACAACGGATAATCTGCTTGGCACAGATATTATGTTCATTACGGCCTTCATTGTGGCATTTCTATTCAATTGGATTGGCTTCCTAATGCTAACATGTTTCTGTCACACAATTGCCGCACGCTACGGTGCACTATCCGGATTTGGTCTATCGCTGGCCAAATGGACGCTAATTGTCAAACATTCAACGGATTTGGCATCGCACGAGAACTCTTGGCTGTGGTGGTTAATATGTGCTTTTGGTTTTCTAATTAGTATAAGGGCTCTCATTCAATATGTGAGCATTAAGCGATCATGGCGTTTGCTATCTGCATCGGCACAGGAGCGCTTGTTGTTCTTTTACTAGAGGGAAATCTTTTGGATAGTACGATGGGGTGAGGGAGAGAGGGGTTAAGGTTTGGCGCGGAATTGCGCTTCATCGATGTAAATATGTTGTAGATGAATGGAATCTGCCTTTCACCACAGGATGGACAGGACTACTACTCACACCCAACCCCCTCTCCACCCTCTCGTCTCGCGCACACACACACACAAGACATAAAAAACAGAAACAGCGAGTTAGTGTTTATTATTATTATTAAATTTTGTTTTCTTTTTTTTTTTGCTTTCATTTTAATAGCGCAAAAGTTTAGTCCACAAAAAAAGACCTCGAGAAAAAGAGGATCGGCAATTGAAATGAAGAGAATCCAAATAATTAAATGTAAAAACAAAAGCAAAAAATCACACAAAAAGCATTACAAAAATAAGAAAACTAAATAATTCTATGTATGTTGAGTAGTAAGAAGGAGACACCACTCCCCTCTAAACCCCCTAAACACACACACGCTCTAGATCTATTATGTGGAATATATATTATTGTATGAATGTCTTCACCACCTCCTCTGGCCCCAAATGAACCGCGTCCCTGTCTCCCTGTAGTGCCCCCAGCCCGTAGTAGGAATACAAAAAAAAACAAAAAAAAAAAAAGACACCAAAAAAGGAAAACCCAAAAAAACGAAATCCATCTATCTACTATATAGATATATATACATTGGATATGTGTGTATATATTGTGTTGTATATGCAAGCCATCATATTTTTGTTGGAACGACTTTTATGCTGTGGTACTTAAATAATTACAAAAACAAAACAAAAAAACAATACACAAAAGCCAGCAGTAATACGAATGCAAATTATTATTATTATTATTATTCTATTATTATGATTATTATTAAATGGATTATAATGTTTATAAACTAAATATGTTCAATCCCTTTGTATGTAAATTTAAATGTGATGCAAAAGGATGCATATCACAGAAACGAAATGTGCATCAGTTTTATGCAAAATTCAATAAAAATCGAATGAAATCCAATTCAAGGATAAAAATTCAAAATGTTGCTGCTTAACTAATTACTATCATATAAAAGAAAAACCCCATTTGGTGGCTTAAATCATATGCATCTTGTTTAATTGTGAAACGTTTCCATTTGAGTAATTGACTGGGTGCTCGACCCTGTACTTAGTTTTCGTCCAACATGTTTTGCAAGATAAATCCTATTAACGTACTATATATAAGTTAGACTACCATAATGTGAATAATTTAAACCCAAAAGTATGCTTTAAGGAGGGATTCTTGGCTGGGAAAATGGTTTAGCCTCAATTATTTTTTTTGTATTGGGACCAACCAATCACTCATCGAACTTTAGCTATAACCGGACGGACGTTATCAGCGGAGTCGTTACTACCGGATTCTACTGTACCAAATTTGGTAAATCTAGATCTTATAGTGTCCGAGATCTCCGTGTTCATACAGACAGAAGGCGGATATGGCTAGATCGACTCGGCTGTTGATTCTGATCAAGAATATATATCAATACTTTATGGGGTCGGAAATGCTTCCTTCTGCCTGTTACATGCATTTTGGCGACTTTAATATAAAACGAAAAGTCACTTAAACACCTCTTTCTCTTTTCAAATGATAATTGTTTTTAAAAAGGGTCCAATAACCAATTTTTCGATTTATTTGTTGATTTGAAATGTTTGCAAACAATGGCAGATTTTCTTAGCAAGGTTAAAAATTTGTTCAAATTGTACAAAAACAAAAGTCTTTCAAGATTCAATTCACTCTGATTTTAAAAAATTTAGACATGATGGTCAAAAACCGAGTGTCTATTCCGTCTTAACGTACCCGATTTAGTCAAATTAAAGTCATTAAAAATCTTGTTATTTATTAAGCTTTTTGATCTGTGTCATTGTTAGTAACATGATTATGTGTCTGCTTTATGTGACATTCACTGCAGAAGCGACTCAATTCGGGTCTATGTCGTTTATTCGTACACCAAAAGGCAAATCGCAACTCCTCAAACATCTCAATCCAGACCGAACGCAACGGTGGCATATAAATCCAATTGTGCTCCACTTGACCGCCATCGGTGAGAGTCTGGCAGGTTGCCTTCTCCACGATGGGCGCCGGCATGGCTCTCGTTTGTTTGCGAAAGTGTATCCAGAACTCAAAGAATGCCACAATCATGGCCACAGTGACGCCAGCAATTAGAACCACAAATATGCCACCAATACTCTCTAGACCCAATGCATTTGCTTTCGATTGTTTGCTAGTACTTTTACGTGTGCAAGTCTCTTCGGTATTTTTCCACCATTTATCATAGAGCATTTGTATGTCACCCTTCTCTTGTAGTTCCAATATGGCCAAGGACATTTTATCTCGCCAGGGTGAACCCTTGGGTGTGGCTATGCCATAGCCTAAATGAAAATGACACATTGTATATAGGTTATTTAATGTTACTCGTTTAATCAGTTGTTAGCCAAACCTTTTGTATCTAAAAGTCCACCAATTTGAGTTAGATTACACTTTCTCTGCACTATATAATCCAGCATGGTTGATTCCATTAAAAAGGCATAATTGCCTTGATTAACACGACTGCAAGGAATATTAAAAAAATTAGAGTTGAGAGAGAAAGATAGTTATAAACTATATCTTACTTGATGCCATCTTCATAGGTTGTTGTGAATGCCGATGGCCTTTTATTATCCATGCTACGCCACATTTTTTTATATGTCTCGATCATGGAATCGCGAAAGAATGTCATTGTTGAACCACTCTCTAATGTGCCATACGATATCTCTGTTTGGCTCGCCAAATCTTCAGCATTCTCAATGGGATTAATCATGCGTTCGGTGGTAAGAAATGCTGCCAAATTCGCTGTATACGATGCAACAATAATCAATGAAAAGAATCCCCAAATGCTGCTTATAATCCGTGTCGACATGGCCCTCGGATAGACATCGCATGCCTGTTGCATCAATGTGCCAATGGTAAACCAAAAGCTATCCGCCAATGAGAATTGATTACTTAATGTTATATTATCCAAATCACATGGATGCGTTGTTCGCCATTCGATTGGCGATAATTTGCCCACAATATAGATACTAAGCGATACCATTAGATAGGCAGCCAAGACATATATCCAAATTTCAATGGCCAACGGATTCATGAATGAGAACAATCTTGTTGGCTCTTGTGTGGGTACTTTAAATAATATACTTATGCCAAGATTCATAAAGGGTTTTGTGAAATCAATAACGCTTTCACGGGCATATGTTATGGTCATAGATCCAACAGCTAAATCAGCTTTCTAAAATGAGCAATATACAAAATTGGGATTAGTTATGTTAAATACAAGTCAATCTCAATTTAGATAATTACATATTTCATTAGTTGGGCTACCATGCCATTCCATTGTCCAGTTTCGGGATCTTTGGCTCCATATTTGCGATCTGGCACCAAATCCAATATGTAATCAAAACCAACCTCATGCGATATTCTTTCTAATATATCCACACAGAAGCCATAGAAACGTTCATTTCCTGTATAATTTTTTTCATAATGCATCATCACGTAAGGTGTTTCCTAGCAAAAATTTATAGGTATATCTATACATTAGAAATTGGGAGTCGTAAAAATCTTAATATCCCTCAATAAATAAATTTCATATTTCTTACATCGCAAAAGTATGCTACACATTTTTCACCTGTTTTTGTTTGCACTACTTATTTATACCTACCAATATGGTTATAACCACCAAAGTGACATTCATGGAACCAGCCTCAAAGAATAATGAGGGTTCTGTGATATTTAAATGATCTTGGGGTGTCCATTCGCCCACCTTAACAATGGAATGTTGTTTCAGTTTGATTAAATCCAATTTGAATTCCACTCGTTGGCCTTCTTTAAATTGTATGGGCCCAGTCAGACCTTTCCACTCAACCTAATGAAAACCCGAAACGAAACTTTTAAGAGAAATCTCTATAGAAGCGACGCACCAGATAAGTTACCGCATTTATATAATTTATTAAACTGAGACCTCCATTCCAGGGTGTTTCATCATCACAGGTTAAATTTGACAGATAGAGTGTATGAGATTGTTCCAGGGTCTGCAATCCAATGGCAAATACATAGACCGAATCGAACATCAGAGCCGGTTCCGTCTACATGAATATAAAAATCTTATGAAAAAAAAACAAAAATCTTAACTACCACACAAAGAAAATATCTCCACCTCAATGGTTTTCTTTCTCGAATGCTCATTGGTATCATTACGTTGGTAAATATGACGACCATATGTTTCTATATCCTTTAGAATTTCCTTGACAGCAACATCACCCACATCGACCAGACGAAATGCTGTTATATTGACAAAATTATATTTAAAATCCTCCAAATCAAATGTCTCCAAATCGAAACTTGTGAATAGATAATGATATTTATACTCATTCATTTGCTGTTGCAGAATCTGTAGAGAAAACGTTATTAAACTTTTCCCATATCATACATACACATTTTTAAGTGTTCTTACATTTTTCAATAATATGGAAATCCCAGCCGAATTTGTATCAATAATTATATTATGGATTTCCTTATTCTTGAACTCATTCAATACCGATAAATATGCCGCTCGGGATACTTGACGTATGTGAACTTCCGCCTGAACCGAACGCGACAATTGATGTAAATTAACAATACCTAGAGAAACCGAAATTATATACTGTCTATTTTGATTTATTCAAATTGCTTACCATATTCCTTTTCGTAGAGTATACCGAATTTAGTCCAATTGAGATAACGTATAACATCGATAAAGGCATGATTAACATACTGCTGCGAGGGATGTACATTGATCGAAAAGTCTTGGGGTGATCTTCCTATATCTGGTATATCAAGAGCATCACATATAGAATTAATATGTGTGGATAGGACATAATCCGTGGGACTAAACAGAGCCTGAACTCCGGTTCGCACAAGACTGCATACTGCGTTTAATTTGGGGGGGAATACAATTTAGTTTTTAACTCTATAACTTTAAAGTACAATATACACACACCTTTCTGTACCGTTTGGAAGGAATCATATTGACTGACGTATTCAATGTCAAAGGTGAGTGTTGTCTCTGGCAACAGGCTTTTATCCCGATTAAGTCTATGCACCGCATATCTGAAAACCAACTCTGAGTAACTCTCTTTGCCATGAGCTTTGGGAAATAAAGCACCAACTCTTATTACAGGAGGTGCTGCCAATACGGAAATGTGCGACAAGGAAACTACCGAAATTGCGAATAAACTAGTGTTAATCATTTCCGACGTAATTTTCCACCGGACTTAAACGAAGCCATAGAAGAGCACTGCTCCAGATATTTGACGAAAAGTTAATTATCGAAATAAACAAACTGAGAATAATTTTGATGCATTTCAGATAGTTGTTCAATACGCTTGGTTATTCTTTATTAATTTACCCAAACGCAAACTTAAATTTAATCAATAGAATTGAAAAGTGTCTATAATTTGAACACCCGCGAATGTTAGTGGAAAACCCTAGTATTTTTTCAGTATTTTAAGTATCGTCAATAACATATCGATAACATATAACGTTTCACATTGGTCACACAGCAAAAATGTTTGCTTCTGCAAGAGCAATACGTAATATTTTGAAACCTTTGCAAAATGCAACAAAGCTCAAGACAAACGCACAAGGAGTGCGACATATACGAGATGTCCGGAGTCAACGGCCGCCTTCTAACAACCAGCTAGTAAGCCAGGCTAAAGATCTTGAACCACCTGATCCTAATTCGACACCCAGCGATTTGGATGCACCACTAGAATTTGGCCAACGTGAGGCACATGTGCCGACATTTAATCTGGCTGCCCATGTTAATAAGTCCAACACCCTGCAGCAACTTCTTAGCCTTGGAGTCGACTTGCATAGCATTGAACGACGCAAAGGATTGGGCCAATTTGTGCTAGAATTGGAATTTGACAAAAATGTGAAGCCGGTTCTGATTTTCCTTGTGGATCAAGGAGTATCGCCCAGTGACTTCGGTCAGATAATCAGTAAGAATCCGTTGCTCTTCAAACTGGATCTTGATGTCCTACAGACACGAGTGGAGTATTTGAAAAGTAAAAATTTCACTGACCAGGCGAGAAGTCGCATTCTGACACAAAATCCTTATTGGCTGATGTTCTCTACTCGACGAGTGGACCGCCGTTTGGGCTTCTTTCAAAAGGAATTTCGCTTGAGTGGATCCGAATTACGTTTGTTAGCAACTAGAGAGCCCAACGTGATCACCTATAGCATGGAAAATCTACGGAAATCTATATTTACTCTAAGAGAAGAGATGGGCTTCAGTGAAAAAGAGTTAAGCCATCTGGTAGTAAAAAAGCCTCGTCTCATGATGATACGTAAGACACAATTAAGATCTTCTTATTAAATTGGAATCTGTGAATACAACTTTTTTAATTATAGCTCCTGACGATCTGGTGGAACGATTTAGCTATATTCACAATACCATGGGTCTCACTCATAGTGCAATTTTACAAAATCCCGAACTGCTAGCCTCACGTGAATTTCGTTTGAGAGAGCGCCACGAATTCCTGCAGTTGCTGGGCCGAGCACAATACGATCCAAAGAAGGATTTGTATGTAGCACCCAAGACTATAGTTTTAGGCAATAATTTTTATTTTGTTAGGAATGTGGCCAAAAGTGATATACAAACATTTGATTTGTTTTTGAAAACACGCTAAATTAAATGTAGATTCCTCTATTATGTGTTAAAACATGGTTTATTTATATGATTTTCAAATATGTTGCCGTCACACGCTATTAATCGTTATCGATAAATCGGTATTTTAAAATATGGCCACACAAAACAAAAAAAATAGTGCACAAATATTGCTGAATTATTCAATACAATTTCGAATTTTCGGTTTAAATCCAATATTTTATTTTTAAATAACGGAAATTAAATCGCATTTTCATGCACCTTCAGTGGCAACATGCTTTTTCGTTTACCAGCACGGTCAATTAAATCTAGCCCTTTTTCCATGTTTTGACGTTACCCAACACAGATTTTTGCATTTCCCAGCTCTAAGGCTACGAGCTGGCAAACACAACAAAAACATTCGCTGAAACAAAAACAGTCCGCTGAATTACTACGCATTAAGCTTAGCAAAGCGGTGCGTAGAAAGTAAAACAAATAGTTAAAAAATAAAATTCAAAGAGAAATGTTAAATTAATACAAACAGAGCAACCATAACTAAAATTAATTTCCTCAAAAACTGTAGTATACAGAAATAATTCAAACAAAAAACACTAAAGCGAACATCAACAAAAAAGCGAATGCCAAGTTAAGACGCATTTTCTTACACACACACTTATTCATACACACATACGGAGCCGTGCAATAATACAAGGGCCAAAAACAACAACAAAAAGAGGTTTAATCTGACTGAAACAAATAACAAAAACAAGTTATCTCTTTTTGAAATAATATAAAACAATAACAACAGTAGACCGAAACTGAAAAAAATGTCTACAACACCAAAATCCACTGAAGATTTGCTGGGTGGTAAGTGTTACTCTATTTAAATATCTTCCATTCCCTTTTTGCATCGTATATCTAGTTTTGTCGTACCATTTTCATTCTTGAGTTTGTTTGTTCCGTTTTTTTTTTTTTTTTTTTTTTGTTTTACCAATTTTGCATGGTAAACAGTAAACAACTAAACCCGTTCCTGGTTCTGGTCGGATGATTATAAATAGATTCAGATTCATTCGCTTGTTCGTTTTTCAACCTCCTCTTCTTCTTGTCGCTCTTTATCCGCAATTGCATCTTGTTTCGTTCGTTTCAAGGCTTTGCTTTGTTGTCTTTGTTATTGTTTACATATTTGATCTCCCTTTCTCTTTCACACACCAACTGTTTCCATCTTGCTCTGACTGTGCAACAACAAAAGACAACGAACGCAACAGCAGCAAGAAAACTTCTCTATAAAAACAAAGACATGAATCCTCCACCAACAGTTTACTCTCCCTAGCAATCTGTCATTTGCGCCTTGAACTTTATATTACTTAGCCCGCCGACCCCTTTGCCCCCTAATCTATATGTGCATATGGTGTTTTCATTCATGTCTCTTGCACTTTATTTCATTATTTTTATCTGCTTTGACGTCAAGTGGCGGCATTTTTTTTTTTTGTTTAATATTTTAAAAAGTATTTTCCCTTGTTGTGTTATTGTGCTTGTTTCCCACAGCTTCCAGAAATTGCGACTTAGTGTCAATTATTCTGATTTTGTGTTTATTTTTCGTTTTTTTGGCGTATTAACAAATAAAATTATTTTAAAAAAATATTTGCTGGAGTTCAATGGGCTTGCATACAAACAAAGACCGAACAATAGATTGAGTGAGTGAAAGAGAAAGCAAGAGTGAGTGAGCGTGTAATAGCGGCCTACGTGCCGTGAGTCACAGCAAGCCAAGTTTGATTTTTGGTTTTTGCCACCCCTAAAAACGCAGTTACCGTTGTTCCATACATATATATGTACCTACCTGTTTTCCTACGCACATACAAAGCCCGAGCCAGAGGGAGAGAGGAGATGTGTGCATTTAGTGATTGTCAAAGGGAGGAGGGTGCACCAGACTTTGGGACTTTAGTTTTATGATTTCACCAGAAGCAACGAAAAATCTGCAAGAATATTTATTTACAATTCCACTTGATCCTTACCTGCCATCACCTGGTAGGACATGTGCATACAAAACATAGAACTATGAGATCTTCCAGAGGTACTCTTTGCGGATTTGGTTCATCTGCATGATTTATACCTGTCTGAGCTATGTATGTACCTGTTTAAGGGATTCCTTTTTACTTGCATAAATATGCCCATCTATGTCCGTTGTTACTTCATTTAGTTGCCATTTCTCATAATGATTGGTCTGCCACGTGAGTAGTGAATAATAAATATATGTACATACATATGTATATAGTAAATAGCAGAATTTCTAAATTCAAAGTTTTGTAATTGATTTGCCATACAATTAGTGTTTCCTCTACACGCGGCGGGTTCTTATCAGCCCATCTCCTGTGTTGTAGTCTCATGTAATTTTGCATCGCGTTTTCATTGAGTCACTCAGTCAGCCAGTCAGTCAGTCATTCGGGCAATCATTCAATCAGCCAGTCAGTCGCCAGTCGTGTGTTATGTATTTTGAAAATGAAATTTTGATAAGTGTGTCTACTGTAGACTAAACAACAAAAATTACTGAAGCGCTGCTCTGGTTAAAGCGAATCGAACGACCAATACGCTTCAATACCCTTACCAGACATCCATCTACATATATTGGCGTAAATTAATCTTGCAGGTGGTGAAACTTCTGCGTTTTTATTATCCTGTGTGGAAACAAAGGTATCAAGTTTTAATTTTCAAGACAATTACTATATCAAATAGCTTAATTGATATAGGAAATTTCGTTAAATGATCGTATGATCGATCTATTTAACATATAGGGTGTATACAAAGTGCTATAGCCCCCCTCTGGCTCCTTTTTTTTTATTTGCCTTATCGATGGGCCACGAAAACAAAAAAGAAACACACACACAAACAATCACCAAATACCATATCTAGCTACATTTAAACAAACAAACCCAAAAAAATAAAAGAAAACAATGGGAACACCAGCTGCGGCGCGGGAGGGGTGAGATTATATATTTTTGGACTTGTTTTCAATATTATTTTTTGTATATACGACTTGAAAATATAAACTGGAATCCATGATCCATGCACACACACTGAAATAAGGTTCTACACGTTGTAACAGGATTCAAGAAGAGATCAAACATCTTATTCGTTTTTTGATTTCACTTTTATTTTATAGAATCTTGGATTGAACTAAGCACAACAGCTGCCATGGCTGGTATTAAGAGTCCGGACAGAATAACCCCATTGCCATTTAATAATGGTGAGGAATATTTGCGATTATTGCGCGAGGCTCAACGCGAATCGAATCAATCGAGCCGTGTTGTATCATTGGCCAGTTCTCGACGTGACACACCACGGGATAGCCCCAAAAGTCCACCAAATAGTCCACAATCGGAACTCTGTCCAGATGATGAGCTAAGAAATGTGTATATTAACTATTGGACTAAGGTAAGTAACTTTATAAATGGATCAATAGCAGCAGAATGATACCAAATAATAATCATGGGACTTCTATACTTTTCAGACTGGCGATAAACAAAACACAGACAATGGAGATTGGTTGCAGAATTGGAACAATCGCGGAGTAGTAGATGAAAAGCCACCAAAGTATGTAAATTGTGTATTGTAACACTTTTGCAAGGATACTAGATGATCCTTGAACTCTATTCATTGTCTTTGTTGTTTAATTACGATTTATTGTTCTTTGCAGAGATTGGATATTTGAGAAAACTGTTGCCGAATCGGATGGTGATGAAGAGAAAAAGAAATCGACTCCAGGTGGCTATTCCATACGCTTAAAGCGTCTGGGTGCCCAATCTATATTCTCCCGCGAAATTCTCTACTCGCTTCTGTTCACCAACGTCCTGTCCTTGCTGCTTGGCGCTGGCTTTGGGTAATTTCATTGATCCCAAAACCTCTGACAACGACACAAATCTATTCATACGATTGTGTGTCGAAGAGAGGTTCAATGAATTCATTGATAATAATTGCATTTTATGATTTCCATTTATAGATTATGGTTGAGCAAGCGAGGCATACTCCTTACCCGTGTGGTCATTGACTGAAATATGCCATAATAAACAACAACAACAGCGGCAGCGGCAACGTCAGCAACAACAACAAGATGAATATGTCGATGAAGATGAAAATGGAAATAAAAGAGGAAACATTATTTTTTGTTTTCAATATGCACATCAGAACAAGAAACGTTACGTTCCACAAACACCTACAATATATCTGTCTATATATATTTATATATACAGATGTATGCAGAAAAACAAACCGGATCATACATATATATATATATATATGTGTATATATATATATATATTTATATAGGCCAAACGTATTCCAAGAGCTCATCAGTAGAAATTTGAACAATTTTCTCATCAATTTTAATTTTTGTCATAATTTTTAAGAGATCAAAATATTTGCAACAACCTAAAATTCATTGAGGATTGGGGAAGTCTTTTTTTTTTTTTTTTTTTTTATTCCTGTTTTGTTTAAAACAATAATTTCTTTACGATTTTTATAGACGATACAACAATTTCTTTATATAAAATACACATACATGCATAAATATATATATATAAATAATATAGATATACATAAATCCAATCACACGCCAAACTTCATCGATAATATTACATTTTATAATACATCTATAAACACATATATCTATAGATTATAATGTAGTTAAATCATCAATATCATCTTTTTTGTTTGTTTGTTGTGGCATCGCAAAAAGCGTTTGGTTTATCTCTAGTATATAGAAATGGCGATAACACGATCACGATATGTGTATAAGAAGAGGAAGAAGGGGGTCCCAGTACCCTGTAAACAAAACACATAAACACAATAGTTGTAATAATTTTTTATATTAAAAATATTTTTCAATATGTATTAAAAACAAAAAAAGAGGAAAACAAAAACACTTTTCACAAGTCGATTTGAATTCGTTATTTGGAGTTTTAATTAGCTCGCAGAGTATTGAAAAGCTACGAGCATTATGAATGACCGACAATGTTTGCGCATTTGGTGGCTAAAATATTTGGGTTTTTGTCAATGGCGAGACGAATATAAGGTGCAATTGTAAAAATATATTGAACCCACACCAACTCAGAGGCGAGACCCCAACCCTGAGAATGAGTATGTTCAAAACCTTATAAAATCGATGAACAAACTAGTGGGATCAGTTACAAAATACAGTTCGACCCCGAGGATCCGGGATGCTCGGGATTGGAGGCATAACGGAAAATTGAAAATCCTGGTAGATCGAGAGCAAATCCGTTTTCTATACTATGCACCCATGGGATAAAAGTATATTGAAGTCGCCAAAATGTATGTAATAGGGAAAAGGAAGCTTTTCCGACCCCATAAAGTATATATATTCTTGGTCAGCATCAACAGCCGAGTCGACCTAGACATGTCCGTCCGTCCGTAGGAGACAGCCACCAAATTTGGTATGTAGACTCGTGTAGTAAGTACAGTTGTCGAGATTGCCACGCCTTCTGCCGCCCACGCAAATTTTCTTAAAGGCTATACTAGCTGAAGACACCGAATTTGGTATGTGTACTGGATTAGTATGCGCGCAGAGTATAATTATTTAAAATTTTTGGCACGCCTACTTCCGCCTACATAACTTTAAAAAAAATCTAGTGGCTAGACTGCTCGTGTGTTTGTAAGAGTGAGCGAGATAGCATATGCAAGGGGGCATGTAAGAATAATTCAATATACATATAACACTTGGTGCATGGTATACCGAAGTCGGTTAGACGACTTAGTTTTTATTGATTTCTGACCAAAACGCGGAAGCCCCGAACTCAATTTCATCCCACATATTAGGGATTTCGGAATATTGGGGTCCAACTGTGGGTATCTGTACTGTATTTGTTTTAATCCTAAGTATTTAAAACTGTGTAAACACTTTCTTGGCAGATGAATTTTGAGTACTTTTGTGTTATGGAGCCATATATTGATGGTTGTTTTAATGTTTATTTACATATTTGACTTTTTTGTAAGTTGATATTTCTTGATATATTTCACTGTCTTTATTTTTCCTAATACTAACATAAATTTTACCAGTGTATGAACACTTTTTTGCCAAACTGTAATATATTTAAGACAACTTATGACCGAACCCCAGAAGTATGCAACGCAAATCATTTTTCTCATGGCAAAAAAAACGTTACAAATGGAACTTGCAAAAATTATTATTCAAGTTGATCTTAGAATACTAAAACAAAAAAAAAAATTGTTCTACAATGTTGCAGTTGTTTAATTTCGCCTATTTCATTTCAAAATTTCCCATTATTTAAGACTGTATTTTATTTTGTAATTTTTTATTTTGATTTCTTTAAATTTTTAATTTAATTAATAATGACTAAATACTTAGGTAAGTAACACAGTTTCAAAACTAATACAAATTTAATATATGTATGTATATATATATATATATATTTATGCTGTGTATATGCGCATTTTGGTAGTTGGACCTGGCCTATAGATCTAAACTCTAGACTCATTCCCAAGAAAAAGGACAAACAAGTGAACAAAAACAAAAAAAATAAACAAATATTAAAATATTTTCAAAATAGCTTACGATCGATCGCCTGGTGACCGTTGTTAGCTAGCTTTGATTTCATGCTATTATTGACAGCCATAGAAAACGCGCGATGCCAAATTAAGTACATAACCGATAGATATATATATATATATATATTAATTAGTTAATTAATTATATATATAACTACTACTATAACTAGCATTGAGCTTTTGTCAGAGATAACAACATCGAGACTTGAAGAAGAGAAGAGAGAAAATTTCTAGACTAAGCCGGGGCTATTCCTTTTCACCAGCTGCCTGGGGTGTGGGAGAGGATGATGTTGGCGTTACCATTGGCGTCGGCGTCGGCGTTGGTGTCGGGGTGCGCAGGGTTCGCTCAAAATCAGCAACCAAATCATCTCCATCCGTTTCATCTTCTTTGGGCCAATTATCAAGTGCCTCATTCACATCGAACTGAGGTGATTTCAAGGATTCACCTGTCACATCGACCAGACGTGTTCGTAGTCTCTGAGAGATTTCCTCCAATTCGGTAAATTTACGTTTAATAGCCTGACCCAATTGAAGATGAGATAGCTCCAAAGATTGCTCAAAGTGTTCAATGGTGGAATCCATTGTAATATTGTTTCCTTGATGAGCGTCCATCATTGCTACATGTGCCTCTAGTCCACCAACGACACGTCCATTGAAATCCACAATATTATGCCAGCCATTTGCTGCACTGCCAGCCAGATTCAAGGCAGCGAAACCTATTATGGCATCTTCAAGGGGAATGGGTTCGGTGGTGCTGCAGCCACCGGAACTGAGATTAGCCTTCTTCCACAGCTTGAGTATGAACAATTTTTGTTGCTATTGTAGAGAAACATATGAAGAAACGAATAAGAGAATCGTCAGTGGAGGATGATTATGGATTACTTACATTGCTCAAATAATCGCCACTGACTTCCACTTGAAACTTGGTCTTCCATTGTGGGGTTGTGGATTTCTCAATTATGGGCGTGGCATAAACTAAACCCTCATGCGATTTATATGTGGAGCTATTCGCATTTATAGCCTGAAAGGTCACATAGGTATTTGGTGGTTCATTTGGTGGAAATCGCTTATTGGCGGCCGCCTGTCGTTTAGCCTGCTTCTTCGACGATTTGCCATAGCCAGGATTGAGCGGCAGACCAGCAGCTCCCACAATGTTTAATATAAAGCGAAAATTGTTGTTAGTGGCGATTTGCAAACGAGATGGAGTCGTAGCAATTGCTGCAGTTGCTGCTGCTGCTCCTGGTTGGGTTGCAGGTGGTGCAGAAGTCAAAGCATTTTGCAGCATGTCCAATAAATCGGTGGTTCGTCTTAATGATGATGACGATGATGATGATGAGGAAGATGATGATCCACCGGCAAGTGGTTGTTTCAGATGTTTATCCAGCTCAAAGCTACGCAATTGCTTTAATTGGGCTATCTGCGTTTCACTGCCTATGGCCAAGAGCACTTTTAGCTCACCCAATTGCACTTGAGTTTGCTTGTGTATAATGGGAGCCCAACCATCTATGGAAATCACAGGAAGCTGTGAAGAGAGCAAAAGGATATAATGAAGAATCTAAAGAATATGAATATCAATATGGTAGACAACTTACCTTTCCCTTACACAAATGATTGGTTATACTGGCATCTCTATAGGCTATATAGAATTGATGCAAAGGCAATTTCACCTGACCTCCCAATGGATTTAGGTCCATAAGCAATTCCTGCCGTTCCACACTCGAGAGGAATCGATCATCGTTTATGATGGCGAAATGTTCCTTCAATTGGAATCCTGTTGCCTGTTCATTGGATTTAGCCACCAATGGCTCTATCTGCCAAAATGGCTCAATTGAGAGCTCCTGGCATTGGTTTATATTGCTTGGACATAATTGACGCCATTCTCCGGCATAGATATAACCACGTAGGAGACGAACTTTAGTGGTTTCTGCCATGAAATTAATATTATCCAAGCAAGCTTTGGTATTATTCTGATTCAGATTCTGTTGGCTGCTGGGTGATAAAGTCCTCGAGATATTATTATTGTTGTTGTTGTTGTTGTTAACTGAAATAGAAAGAAAACGTAAGCAAATTGATTAGCGAATTTAAAAGGACCTTGACCCCATCCCCATCCCCAGCAGCAGCAGTAGTAAAAGCAGCAGCTGCTGTTGCTTATCGCTAGGCTTGGTGACAGACAATCTGATTCATATATAGTATATGGACAGACAATCGATCGGGCATTCAAGCAGAACCGGAACATCAAAGATTGCACGAGTCAATCGGCTCCAAGCGGTTAAAAGTGGTGAGGAGTGGGACGAAACTAAGCATGTGCTCATCCCATGTTTCTCCTGGAAGAGATGGAGAGGCCCAGCAGGAGAGATAGAGACAGACAGAGAGAGAGAGAGAGAGAGAGAGTATGTGTTGTGCAATAGCGAGGAAGCGGACAAAACTGATTACAAGACTGCATGACGTCTAAAAGGAACATGTCCGTGTTTGTGGGTGTGTGTGTGTGTGTGTGTGTGTTATAATCAATGACAGACAAAGGAACTCATAATAGTAATGTATTTTGAAAGCGGTAATAAATAAATTGCTTAATAAACTATACATGAACAAAACTTAAAGAAGGAAACTCCAAAAAGAATGTTTTTGCAATTTGATTTGTATATTGCACTCATTTCAGAATACATACAAGAACGAAAAACATGTTGTAAAATGATTCCAAAGTGCAGGCATGAAATAAAGTGAATCTTCAGTTTAAATGTTATTTCTGGGAAATAATTTCTACTGTTTAAGCGTCATATGGATATATAGAGATTAAATAGTTTTTGCATTCCATTTCGAATTCCAGTTTTAAAATGGTTTTCGAAGAATATCTATATAGCGTATCCAAGGGGGCCATAAGTCATTCCACTAAAGAAAATATGATAACTAAATTTAATACAAACATGAACAATTAGCAACAAAAAACAAAAGGGGAAGAAACGATAAGCAGCTGTATGAAGAAAAAAAAAGGAGAACATAAAAAAACACGAAACAAATTTGTTTGTTTTTGATTTGTTGTTGTTTTTGTTTTTTCTTCTTCAATTGCAAGATCACAAAAAAAAATTAAGAGATTTTATTTTTGAATTTGAAATTAAAATTATTATGATAATAAATGTAACGGCAAAAGAATTATTGTGCGAATCGTGAAGGAGAAATTGGTGTTGTTGTTGTACTAGTAGTAGTAGTAACAATAGTAAAGGGCATGGGCGGAGGAGCAGCAGCGTGTGGCAAAGGCAATTCTTGCAGTTGCTGCTGTGGCTGTTGTTGTTGTTGTTGGTGGTGTTGATGGTGATGGAGTTGTTGTTGTTGGTGGTGGAACTGTTGTTGTTGTTGGTGGTGGTGGTGGTGAAACTGTTGTTGTTGTTGTTGTCGTGTTGTTGTGGTTGCACCAGTTGCTGTTGCTGTTGTCCAGACCCGGACATTAGTCATATATATTCACCTGGAGCAGATGATTTGTTGGTTGTGTCGTCGTCGCTGCTGCTGCTACTGTTGTTGCCTTTGCTGCTAGTGGTGTTGTTATTGTTGTTGGTGTTGATGCCTTGAGTTTGCTCCTTCTCATCAACATTGTTGTTGTTGCTGCTAATTGTGGTTGTTGTGGTGGTGCTGTTGGTGTTCTGATTATTGTTGAGCAAACTAATTTTAAGGTAAAGACTAGCAAAATGATTATCACGCCTCTTAATCGGTATGCATTTGCATTGCTCCAGCAGCGATGCCTCATAG
The DNA here is from genome assembly GCA_018150345.1 of Drosophila equinoxialis. Lineage (NCBI taxonomy): Eukaryota > Metazoa > Arthropoda > Insecta > Diptera > Drosophilidae > Drosophila > Drosophila equinoxialis. The sequence continues at coordinate 766,307 of JAECWI010000112.1, forward strand.
AGCTCCTTGAGCTGAAGACGACCCAAGCCCAACATTTCATTGAGACAGGTGCCTGGCTCACGCCACCAAACAGTGAAATCAATGTGACCGAATCCTATCATCACCTCCTCCTTCTCCTTTTTAGCAGTGCCATTATTCTCATCATTATCATCCACCAGGGATGATGATGATGATAATGCCGACGACGACAAATGATCAAGATGCACCTCACGCTGGGCCATCTGATTGAAACGTGTACATTGGGTTAAACTTTGAAATTTCTCCGATTCAAATTGCATGACATGGAACATGGGATAGCGTTCCACCAATTTAATTAACTCTTCCGACAATTGACATTCCACAGTAAAAATGGGACGAATTTCAGTTTGTAGCAATTCCATGCGTTCGGTTCCCTCCGGTTGCAGAGTTAAAGCCTCCAAATGCAATTGCAGGGCGTTGCATTGTTTAAATAGCTGCAGAGTATCATCCTTGCTATAAATCTGATGCTTTAGCAACTCTTCTTCCTGCTGAAGTGGCTTCAGTTCCTGCTGCACTGTCTCCTGCTTTTCATGGTGGTGCTGCTGTTGTTGTTGTTGCTGTTGTTGTTGTTGCTGCTGCTGCCAGAGCTCTTGTTTCTTCTTCATTTGCTGCTCCAGCAACGGCTCGGCGGCAAATAGAGCTACCAAATCCGCATCTAATTTCTTCATAACCTCCATTATCTCCACTTTGTTGGTGTGACTTGTGCCTGAAATAATGAAAGATTACAAAATACTTGTTAATAATATATTCAGGTCTAAGTGGGGGAATCGGAATGGGGGTGGGTGGTCAAGTTAAGGATCGCAATTCATTTAAAATTCTCTAAGGGCTCTACTTACTAACCGAACTGATCTCCACGACGTGGACTTATGAAATGAAATCAGAGACCTAGGCTTTTGCTTTCCATTGCTTCTTTTTTCGACTTCAGTTGAGTGAGGAGGTGTGTTGGGGTTTAGGGGTATGGGAGGGAGAACGGGAGGGGAAACCGAAGACGAAGCCAAATTGTGCCGGCAACAGTTAATCGGGTTCTATGCTTCACTCTCCCTCTCTTTTTCCATCTAGGTCTCTCACAAACTGTCGGCCGCTCTCTGAGCAAACTTTATGCAGCTAGTAAGGGCATAGTGACTTATGAAACACTCTTTTGAAATGCTTTCAACTTTTATATAAAAGAGATTCAATAGAGTATTCCATTTTCATATATTTGCTTACAATCTAAATAAGGCTTATGAAGGGTATAATATAATATTTTTGAAAACATTGGCTAGCTTGGCATTGAGAGAGTTCAGTGACAAAAGTAGGAAATATGTGATACGACTCTAGAGATACATTTCATTATTTTAAAATCAGTGACCACGACTCAAAGGTTCTCTCGCTCTCCTCCTCTCCCTCTCTCAATACTTTCGGCAAAAAAAAGGTCAAAATGTTATCGCAGCTGAATTTTTGCGAAACGTGTTCGATGGTCAACCGCCTGGCAACACGCACTTAATAATACAATTCGTCTAAAGATAATGATTTTCGATCAGGTTCAATGGCATAGCCTGGAAGATTTCCTGATATGTTTAGTTTCAAGTAAAAAACATTTTTGGCATGCCACATAAGTAAGAGGGAGAGAAAGAGTGAATTAGTAAAAAAGAGAGGGGATAGGGAGGTAGCAGCTGCTGATTGACTAGGCCTAGTCAGTCAAGGTCTTATCGATTTTGTTCAGTGTAGCAACAAAGTAACACTAAATTGGAAAAAATATATTCACACTTGTTATGTGTGTATGAGTCGTCTCCCCCTCTCTATTTCTTTGGTTCTCTCTTTTTCAATCTCACATAAAATAGTTTGATAAAGAAAAATGAAAAAAAGCCTGCGATTGAAAGGGTAAAAGGGGGGAGGGGAGGAGTGAGCAGATGGCAGAAAAACCCAGACACAACCGGCAAAAGTTGACTATGTAGGCACTTTTTATGTATGTATGGATGTATGTACATATGTATGTATGAATGTTTCCTCTCTTTGGATATGGCAACGGGACAAATACTCCATACGGGAGCGGACTTCAAAGAGCAGTAAAGAACACAAAGGTTAATGATATTTTGCTCGAAAAATGTTTATCTTTGTTGGTTTCTGTGTGCTTTGCTTAAACTTAAGTCCGCTCCTGCATATATGTTAAATAATACGTATTTATATGGGGCTTCGCCCTATTCATATGTGTGTATGTTTGCCTATCTCTCTCCCTTCTTAGCTTACTCTCTTTAGGGCCCATCGAGAGATTGTGCCTATATGACTCGACTAGCACGTGTTTTTCTTATTTTTTGTTTTTGCCAACATACATACAATAAATGTAGTGTGTGGAGTGTGTTTCGCCGATTTTTATGGGGATCTCTAACGCCCTATTAAACGCCCTCGACCGCAGTCGCCGCCGCCGCAAGAGCCAATGGAAAGTTTTCTGAGTCAAAGGAACGAAAAAAAGAGAGAGAATCTTTTGGCAAGCTAATGATATTGCGAGATTTTGTGGTGACTATTTTAAGCATTCTGCAATTGTTGTTAATAAATAAAAAATTTGCCAATTTTATGTTATGTTTGTTTGCCAACAAGAACAACCAACCATCAGCATCATGACGATAATCAAGATGAAGGTGATGATTATGATGATAATGCTTACGTAAGAGTCAACAAACTGTTGAGAATTCTCTACATACATACATACATATGTATAAAAAACGAGCAAAAATAAAAAAATTTATAAATAAATAAAGAAAATTGGAAAATGCAGACAGACGCACATTCAAAGCACCAAACCAAAATAAAAACAGACGCGCTCGTGTTGATATATGTATGTACATACATACATACATATGTATGCATGTATGTATGTACTTATTTTTTATATGTATCTAAATGCATACATACATAAGTTTTAGTAATGGCAACGAACCCGGCAGATTTGTCGATACGTTAGACTAAGAATTTTAACCACTAATGACTACAACTAGGTCTAAAATTAATCATATTGAAGTTTATAAGTCTTTCACTTCCCCCTAATTTAAAGTCATTTTCCAATAACTTTGGTTAAGCTATCGTAATAATGACAATTTTGTTTTCCTTATGAGTCAAACTGTATCCAATTTCTGATTATAGAAATCAATACCACAAATATGTTTCAACAAACAATACGGAAATAATTCGAAATAGAACACAAAACAACCTAAAATGAATCATGACATCTGTATAAAATCGTGATTATTAATACAAACAAACATACATACATATGTAAGTATGTTTTGATTTGTTTTATATCTGATTAATTCGTAGTGGGTTAAACAGAGTAAGAGAGGGAGAGAGCGAACAAACATCTGCATTTCAGAGAGGCAAGAGAGAAAGCCAAAGAAAAAGAGTTACCAAGAAAAAACAAGCAATAATACTAAGAGAAAGAAGAAATGAACTGTTGTTTGATAAACTCACCTGCAATAAGCTCAACCGTTGAGGCAGCCGCAGTTGTTGGGGGCGGCTCTGAAGTTGGAGCCGGAACCTCGGCGAATAACATGCGAAAACGGAAACGGAAATGCAGCAATAGCAGTTGAATTTCACCAGCGAGCCTCAGCTGCTGTTGCTGTTGCACTTGTTCACACGGGGAACCGAACGCGAGGTGACGATATAAAGCATAAATTTTAATCGGTAAACGTGGGCGTACAACTGGGCGTGGCGTAGGATATTGGCGCAAGTGGTGATTGTAGGCGTGGCTGTTGTTAATATAACGACTCTTCTTAGTAATATTTTAATTATTGTTGTCGGAACCAGCGACAACAACAAACTGAATCAAGGGACGCGAATCTAAGCGATCTAAAAATAATTTATTTTACTCTTGATTTTTGTTGTTGGTTTTGTCACTACAAATATTTTGAAGAGAAGGAGGAAGAGGAGGTCGATGATGATGCTGATGTTGCTGCTTCTTCCTCTTTTGATGATGCTGCTGATTTTCCTTTTGCTGGTACTTGACCTTTGCTTCTGATTTCTATGTTTGGCTATTAAAAGCTTTTCCTCACAGCTGATGCTGCTAATGCTGCTGACGATGACGACGGCGGTGGCGGCGGCGTCGCTTGTGATGCTAGTTGGGGGGGTCGTCGTAGGACTTGACTTTGATCGATTTATCTGTTATGAAATTGATGCGGACACTGCGGTCTAACGGCACTTTCAGCAATTGATTTTCCTGCTTAACACATTTACTTTGTTCCCTTAAAATTTATATTTCGTTTTAGTCCTTTCCTTTTTTTCTTTTGCTTTTTTTTTTTTGCTGTTTTATTAGAATTTCAAAAAATTTCCATTTTCTGCTTGAACACAGTCGGCACTCACTTCACTTCATTTCATTACTCTCACTCACACAGATGCACTCAAAAACATTACACACACACGTCGACTTGAAGCGGTTAAAGAAGAGCCCGATACAGAGAGATAGAAATTTTAAGGAAAGAAAAGAATAATAATCCCCCCGCGGCTTGCAGAGGAAAACTTAAAAGCAAAAATTAAACGTATTTAATTAATCGAATTCTTCCGTACAACAGTTTTCCGTACAACACGAGACCACAAAATCGTTGAGAAAAACTGCTGGTGCCTGCAGAAAGCTTTCAATGCGGCCAAAAAGGAATCCAAAGCTCTTCGACCGACAGAATGTACCTGGAAAATAACAACAACTACAACTGTTGGTGTGGCCAGAATAAGGAACATATGAAATGCCCTTAAAGTGTATCGATGAACTTTTAAGTGTGACCATGATTTTACAGTGCCTTAAATACCTTTTCATACGACATCTTGGCCAGCAAGTTTTTTTGAATTCAGATTTGTACTTACTTCCATTTTACTTTCTACTTCTGCCAAATATACTAATGGGTTGGAAATTTCGAAAAATTATTTAAAAATAGGGTTGTTTGCTCAATTTAAGTTGTTATGAATTCTCGGAGCTTGTTTTCATACGACTCACTCGTCATTAAAGTGAGCGAGAGGGATATACCGCAATCAAGATGTTAGAGTGCTTTGAATTTGATGTATTTATATGTACATTCGTATGTATGTATATAATTAAGGAGGTACATGAACGATATTAAACACACTGAGGACAATTTTCGTCGTCTTCAATATTTATTGATTTCACTACAAATTTCACACAATATAACAATCAATCGTTTAAGCAAACAAACGAAGCTCATCGCGGCTCTCAATCGATTTGGGAGGTGATGGCGTCTCAAATTCACCCAATTCGGCATCATAGTACAGGGCAGCGCGGTAGGGGCGTAGCTCCCAAGGCACTTGCTCCTCCATGGTGGTCAACTGGACACCCAAGTCTTCTAACGTTGGCACACCGGGCAAGACCTTATCGGTGATAGCCTCGCGTTCAATCCTATCAGGATGCAGACCAGCAATCGGGGCTCCTGGGCAAATCCATTGGGTAAATTTAGCCTTTAGCAGGAAAGTAGGGTCCCAGCGCATATCATAACGCTGATAGCCCCAACGTTTCTGATCTTTGCGCATAAGGCGATGGAACCAATCGACTAGCTCACTCAACTGATAGCGTTTGGGCCTGCAAAAGAAATGTGGTGGAAATCAATATGGTGTACCATCATCGCTGAGGGAAGAACTGAACTTACCCAACTGCCTGGTAGATGCGACCAGCTGAATCGGGATCCTTGGCGGCATTGATAATTGCTTGAGCCACATCCGAAACGAAAACTGGCTGCTTGACAGTCTTTTCGCCGTTGTACCACAGCGGCATAGAACGGAACTGACGGCGCCAAATGTGAGCATAGTAGCGCAAGAAGCGATCCTCCGAACCATAGATGTCCGATGGCCGAATGATTGTAGCATTGGGGAAAGCATCCCGCACACGCAACTCACCCTCGTATTTGCTTTTAAGCCACTGGCTTCCGCCCTTGATAATCAATGGCTCCGGATTGGCTTCCACATTGAGCGACGACAAATGAATGAATCGTTCCACACCGGCGTCACGACAGATGCTGAAGAAATCAGTGGGAAATCAAATCAAATCTCGCAATCATGTTTATTGCTCATACCTGGCCAGGCGTGCAGCACCATTGACATGCACATCCTTGAATTTGAAATTCTTGGTCTCATAGTCGCGTCCAACTAGGTTGATTACCACATTCGAGTGCTTGACAGCTTCCCGTATCGACTTTGGATCCTCCAAATTATAGAAATGGAACAAGACTTGACCCAAATCGCCGCAAACCTTAAGGCGTATAATCTCTGAATCGTCGCCTCGATATGGCAGAATCATTTGCGTGCCTGATTTGCCCAGTTTGTTGCACACGTAGCGACCTACAAAGCCGGATGCTCCAAAGACAGTAGCGACAATTCCGTTGAAACTGCTCCTGCCGCCAGTGCCCCGCTTCATGGCAGCCGGATTGGTGGTCTTCAAGGGGCGTGGAGCATCCTCAGCAGCGGCAGCATATCCACGCAGGCACAGCATTCCAACGACACCGCTGCCATGGTGCTCTGTGCCACAGATGAAGAATTAAACAGTAAATATTAAAATTATTACATAATTCGGTCAACTGAGTTTTGGCCATTTCTCGAAGTGGACTTACTGGCCAACTGCATGTTGCGAGTTAGTACTATGGCGGCCATCGTACCACCGTATCCTTTTATGTGCTACGAATTATTATTCCTGTGCTAGGAATTTGTTGCTTCACTGCTACGTAAAAATTTTGCCCTGATATTTTTTTTGGCAAGCAGTGTGACCATATGACCGTACTTTAAGAACGGACCATCTCCAATTAGTGATGAGAAAATTGTAGGCGATAGATAAAACATCGGCATAAGTTGCAGACTAATTTTTGAGTTGCCAGACAGTTGGCCAATTACTATTTGAATTCAAGTGGCCAACGGTCGTATGTCAGGCGCTCTTTGTCTTTGCTTATCTTCCATTTGATTTGCCTATTTTTAAACATTTTTAATAGGTACTCTTAAGCCCCGAATGCTCTAGTTAGTGTTGCTCGCTGTCACTTACCGGGCCTTTTATCTGATATGGCTTGCTCTAATTGCAATTATGTCCAGAGTGAAATTTCATTTGTTATGCCTAAAAGCCCAAAAGAAACGTTTTGTTTTTGAGGCGTAAAAGAAACCACAGAGTAAAACAGTTGCCAACGCGCTACTCAAGTGTGAACAATAGCTAAATTCAATACATACATTTTTTTTATACCAAATGATAAGTGGACTTAATAAATAACAAAAACAAAACCGCAAAAATTCCTCTAACTAGGTAAAAATTGAGACACTCACAAGTCCATAAATTAAACCTCAGTGGCGACCCTCCATACTTATGATATGATAATAACAAATTAGAAAGAGATTAGCATATTGGACATACATAACAAAGATAAAAGGCACCCATCGTTTATGCCGAAATTTAAATACCCTCACAATTAAAAATTACATTTTGAATGTATGGTATTTGAAACAATTATTTCGCCAATAAATCTCAACCAGTTTAAGTTTAGATCGCTATTGTTTAGTAAAAAATGTTATTAATAAGCACAAATAAAAATGTTTTTTTTTCTGCGGTAGGGTATATGTACATAAAGAGTAAAATTCGCAAATTAGTCTGCACGCGTTCCTCCTGATAACGCTTTAACGCCTACTACTATCTTCAGGTCTCACCCACTCTCCCACTCTCTTATTTTCTATTGTTCACTCCCTTTCTCTCTCGCGTGGTGTACCTTGCTTAATCTCTCTGTCTCTCCCTTTGTGTGTCGATCTCGCTCTCTCTCACACACTGCTGCGAATTTTACGCTCACTTTCAATTTTTTTTTTTCGTATTCAATTTGATTTGCCGGCTATTTCGCTGTCTCTCCTCCTTGGTTTCGTACATCGGTTTTTGTTGTGGTTGTGGGTTCCACATATATCTCTTCGATCTTCTCATTCGTGTTTGAGCCGCGCTGCCATTAACATCGTTTGAATTGAAGGCTTTAATTCTCGTGGGTGATCCAACACAAAAACATTTTTGAATAACATCGAAACCAACCAACTGAAAACAAAAATCAAAACAATAAAATTTCAACTAAATGCTGTGCTAAAAATAAATATCAAAATTCTATATGTACGTATAGGAACAAAAAAAAAAAACACCATTTGATCAACACAAACAGGCAAAATATCAAATACAAATTTTGTGTAAGAATTCCAACTTATTTTTCTTTAGTGATAACATTTGAAATAATCAAAGAGAAACACACCTTAAATTATTCATTAATCAATAGATTGAGATATCTATCTATATGAGTACATATATAAATATGAATATATATATATGTATATATATGTACATATATATACTATATATAGACTGAACCATTTAGCAAGTGATTCGGGCAGCTCTTGGCACCGAAAAATCATCATTTTTTTCGCGTTATAAATATAAATGTTATATTTTTTTTCTAAATTAATGCTAATTAAAGCATATGTCTGGATTTATTTTTAATTGTAAAGGGGAGGTGATCAACAACAAAATATAACGCTACTTTGAGAGTTTTTATGTAAAAGTTGATTCAATGCAAATATGACAAAACCTTGAAAATCGGTCAAGAATCAACCAAGTCTACAGACAATTACTTTGAGGGGGCTCGCGGGATTTCTAATGTAAAAGCCCTCCTCATTAAATGTAATTTTCAACAATTTCAATTTCAATTTGTATATCTTTTTTTGTAATTTAATTTTATTTGTTGTTAGCGTTTTGTTTAATGGTTATTGTTGTGTCTGTTTTCCTTTATATGTGTATATATTTTTATTTTTTTTATTCGTGCTTACATTCTCACGTTGAAATTCTGATACATATGCTTTAACCAGATATCGAAATCTATATCTGTTGGGTGAAAGTGTTTGAAGGATTTGGTTTGGTGTCACGTAAATCGAGATTCATAAAAATGCAATTAAAATACTTTTTTGTGCTTTATTGCTGGTGCTTTTTTTTTTTTTCTTTTTTGATTTTATAATTCTAGTGAAATTAACGCGATGCAAAATATGTACAGGTGCAGCAGCCTTTTTGGTTTTTAATAGAAATATGGTTTTGTTTGCATTGGAAATTCCTTCATCTAATTATTTCAACTATAAAGGAAACTGACCTAACACAAAAAATTGCATTAAAGTAGCGCACTGTAAGTGATTAGATAAAAGTCCAATGTCCCCACCCACTCTCAAGAGTTAGGATCTTGGGACTTGACTAGGCTGTCGAATCGTTAAAGGTTAAAAATTACTTAGTATGTATTTCAATTTAATCTGTTGGGAAATCTTTGTTTTGTCATCTGTCATGGACTTGATTGAACCTGAATCAATAGCCATAGATAAGGAGAGTAGGTAGGTCTAGCTCAGTCAGAAAGAACCAACAATAACGTCAAAATTACAGAGGATAGCCAAAATTAGTAGAGGGACGGAGAGAGAGAGAGAGAGAGATGGATGGTGTAAGTACAGCTAATCTCGTTATCAGCTACAGATGTGGTTTGTCTCGCACATGCAAAAACTTGTTCAAATATGTTCATCGATTTGATAATTGTTAACGACAGCAGAAAAATACATACAAAAATGCATACATATACATACATACATATGTACATACATATGTATGTTTGTTTATTGCCACCTAATAATATCGATGTTTACCCCGAAACAATGTAGTTATATGTACATACATATGTATGTATGTACATAAGTATGTACAAGTAGTATATAGTAAATCATAAATTCCTTAGGCATACAGACAATGATAGCTAATAGCTTTGAGCCTAGGAAGCGACCTTGTCGACGTGTTCAAAATGGTTAGACGAAACGGGCCAGGGACCCCTTTACTACAACCGATCTACCTACGAAATCCATTTCCAAATTAAAGTTTGGTGTTGCCAAAAAAGCAGAAAACAAAACACACACAAAAGTGATTTGTATGCAGGCAAAGTAATATCAAATGAACAAAAACAAAATGTGCCAAGATTTTGAATTGGAATACGAAATATGTATATACAGTGGCGGCAAAGTTTTTGGGACAGTTTTTATTTTACCTTAAATTCTGATTTCATTCGATTTTTATTTAATGTTAGTGAAAAGTTTTGGTGTTAAAATTGATGGCGTTCAATTGGTAATTCTATTGAGATTATGTTCTGTAAATTTCGGGGGCGTATCTCTAAAGGTTTTTTTTAAAAATGGATTTTGATCAAAGGCTCCAAAATCGGACCTGGCAAAATAAAAAAAGACACATTTTCAAAATTTGTAAAATGCATTGTACACCTTTGGACCCTAAGAAAGAGTTTTAGGTCTAGTAAAAATAAGATAAACTGCATACCACAAATTTTCATTTTCGCCCCAGGGTCCAATTTGGAGCCAATTGAAAATCTCAATTTTGTATGGATTTTTATGGTCTCTCTGCTTGGCGTCAATTTTCGCCACTAATTCATACTAAAGTATAACTACACTTGAACTATGATCGATAGTGAATTAAATATTCTGTCGAATGAGATATTGATCATCAAAATCGGATAAAAAATAGATAGACTTCATTGCCCTGCAAAAAAAGGTATTTATACCTGTTCGTCCCTTTTACCTAAGCAGCGGTTTTCCATACGAAAGAAAGAGATGGAAATAGTTCGGCCGCTTTGCTAAATAATACCTTTTTTTGCAGGGCAATGAAGTCTATCTATTTTTTATCCGATTTTGATGATCAATATCTCATTCGACAGAATATTTAATTCACTATCGATCATAGTTCAAGTGTAGTTATACTTTAGTATGAATTAGTGGCGAAAATTGACGCCAAGCAGAGAGACCATAAAAATCCATACAAAATTGAGATTTTCAATTGGCTCCAAATTGGACCCTGGGGCGAAAATGAAAATTTGTGGTATGCAGTTTATCTTATTTTTACTAGACCTAAAACTCTTTCTTAGGGTCCAAAGGTGTACAATGCATTTTACAAATTTTGAAAATGTGTCTTTTTTATTTTGCCAGGTCCGATTTTGGAGCCTTTGATCAAAATCCATTTTAAAAAAAAACCCTTAGAGATACGCCCCCGAAATTTACAGAACATAATCTCAATAGAATTACCAACTGAACGCCATCAATTTTAACACCAAAACTTTTCACTAACATTAAATAAAAATCGAATGAAATCAGAATTTAAGGTAAAAGAAAACTGTCCCAAAAACTTTGCCGCCACTGTATGTACATATGTATGTATATGTATGTGTACCTGTATAGTGGCGAATTGTTGCATTGATCTAATTGACAATTTTCAATCAGGTCTGTCAACCGATTTGAGATTTATGAAGTGCATAAATTGCCAAAAGCCGGATCTTTTTGCAATGAATGACCTAAAGTTTAACTCTCTGATTTCTTGTTCTCTATATAATATGGCTTGAACTGATTAACGTGATATATAGTACAGATATGTACATTTATATATATGTATATGTATGTGTACATACACCCACATGGCAACTAAAATGATTTGAAGTGTTTTCTCCTCTGTCTGATTGCGTGGCTTATCTTTTATTATCTACATACATATGTATGTGCATACCCTCACCCTCACCCCCTCCCACTGTCCCATATAAACTACAAACCTCTTGTATCTTCAATGAAAATGAATTGTAATTGAGGAAATGAACGTTTAGCTCCGATCAAATGGAACAACAGATGTATTCGCAGTTAGTACTAAGTTGTTTCGTGTATTTAACAGGTGGATAGACATGATGGTTATAGGGGTTGAGGAGGGGGGTGCCACAATCCCTGGGGTGGCTACCTGTGTTGCCCATCCCATTATATGTGTATCTCTCTATCGACTTGACTAATTTGTATTTTTGTATATTTCTGTATGGGAGAAACAATCCATTTCCCCGGAGGCGCCACATTTAGATTTAGATTGCATTGTGTTCAAGCTTCTTTCCAATTAACATTGTTTCAAAAAAAAAACACAGATAGAGTTTTTGTAAAAATAATTTACTAAAAGGTGCGACGGCGACACCCACGTGTGACAGTTTGAAATGTGGATTACATCATGGATCGAATCGATATGCCCAATCGATAGTATTGTCTATATAAAGATTTAAAAGAAAAAGGTATTTAGTATGCCAAATAGATTTGAATTAGATATTAATCAGATGATGATGCGATAATATTACACAAATCGTGACAAAGTAGATTCCAAAGAGACTCATGAACATTCTAAACTGTTTGTTATTCTAAACGGTATGGGAATCTTACGAAATGAACTCGTACTCGTAATTCAGTTCAGTCAGGCAATTTGAAAACTCAAAATTTACTAATGCCATCCAAGAATTTGTGATATCTATTATTATCTTTTATCTACTATATAGAGAAATGTCCACCAGGATTAAAACTTTGTAAATGGTAACATTTTTATGGCTGAATATTTCCTAAAAAAAGGTCACATACATACATATATCGTTTGAGATAGTCATATCTAAATACTTTATCTAGAATGTGTTTTCTTTGGGTTGAAGGATTTTCGAAATAATCTCAGTTGATAGCCAACTAAGTTCAGGTAGGTATGTACTACATATGAGACATGACTTTAGATATTTGTTCTAGAATATGGCTACAATTGCAATTAAAATAAGAGATAACACAAAAACACACACATTATCAAAGAATCAGTTCTTTAACGACTTTGTCCTAGAAAATGAACATAAACATATTTTAGATTCCATACACACATTCTATTTAGTTGTCGTTGTGGTAGTCTAATGAACCATTTGGTTTATCCGCAAATAATAATTACCCACATAAAAAGGGTTAACCTTCGGGCCTAAACTGGTCAGGCTGATCACGTAATGTTACATCAATGTCACAGGTAAATCGGTTCGATAGTCAGGTAGCTGGTTACAAGTAGCTCTTAAGCTCATCTACACATTTGCATGCCAGGCAGGCAGTCAGCCAGCCGGAATGGGCGGAGATGGCGCACAAGTCTTGGCCATATATACACGTAGAATAATCATCATGATTACCATATGGCACATGCGGCTGGCATAAGGTGTGAACCTTAAATGGGTTAAAGCAGTTCATCTAACCATTTCCCCTCCCCACCAAGGCATAGAAATACAAAACTTGAACTTGACACAGTTTCGAACAAAGCGAGCAGTTAAATCAAATGGAAAGTGTTTCTAACTGAAAGTGAAGGAAAGTGGTAATTGAATAGACCAACTTAATACCTTGATTTAAGGAGTTAAATCAAGGCAACGACGTTTATTAACTTGGATCAAAATTCACAAAACCTTGCGTTTCCATTTGACGCTTTTTTCCTAATCACCTCATTTTATGTTTCACGAAATACTCTCTATACGATTCCTAACGCGTTCTTGCCAGTTTTTTAAGAGCCTTTTCAGCTTATCTCCACATTTTTCGGATCAAAGCTGGGGGAACCTTTTGCCAAATTCCTTATCCAGATGTTTAGGAAATAAAGTAATTATAAGTTTCAATAATTACTTAGCTCAGAATTTGACTTAAAGTAGACAATTCACATCAATAATGTGTGAGTTGTGTTGGGTAGCTCATGAGTAAGTTACCCAAATGGAGTCGTTCACTAAAATGAGGAACTGAAAATGCTCTCTTTTTCAATTGTTCGTTTTTGCTCACTTACATAAATTGTCACTCAAAATATTTCAAACAATTGATCTGACTATCAAGTGAAAGTTCAGAATCCTAATGCAAGTGAGGAATATAGTTGAGCAACTGAACAACTGATCAGTAAAGTCAGTAATTGAACATACGGGGAATGTAGTGAGAAGTTTAACAACTGAGCAAAGCAGTGAGCAAGAGAGCAAAATGAGTGAGTTGAGTGACTTCCAAAAAAGAGCAAGAACATGGTCAGAGACAAGGGCAATGTTTATCCAACACTGATGCTAAGTAATAATCCTAGCAAGGATTCAAATTAGAGGGCAGCTATAATACTTTGAATAAAGAAGTAAGTAAGTCGTCTCGCCGACTCAGGTATACCATACACCAGTAAAGCAAATACAGTAGAATCCGGTTATAACGACTCCGCTTATAACGTCCGTCCGGTTATAGCGACTAAAGTTCGATAAGTGATTGGTTAATCCCAATACAAACTTATATGAAAGTGCCTCCGGTTAGTACGTCTTCCGGACAAGGCTAGATCGACTGATCAAGAATATATATACTTTATGGGGTCGGAAAAGCTTCCTTCTGCCTGTTGCATGAGTTTTGGCAACTTTAATATGCAATTTCACCCTATGGGTGCTTGGTTTAAGAACAAAAATAAAATATATAAATTTATTTTGAAATATCAATATTTGAAGAATTTTAAACTTTTTTAATCTCTTCATATCCTCAACTAGTGAATATTGCAATTCAATTCGTAATCTAACCCTAGCCCCCCTCGAAAATCACGAAGTCCATGAACTAAAGACATACATGAATTTTTAAAACAAAAGTATGAAGAAATTTTATCCCAAATATATAATTTTTAACTGCCTTTCTCCTTGACTACTCCCTTGGATCCTAGATGACTAAAAAACATTCTAAACTTTTTACTATTGCAGAGTTTTGCCCTTAGATGGCTGTGTAGGAAAAATCGTTTTAATTTTTAGCTATGTCAAAATTTTTCTGAATATTCGCATTGCCTTTTCATTCATTCCATATGATGAAAAAGGAACGATTTGAATTTTCTTAGTTGTTAATGTTTAATCCATTTCGAGAACCTTTTGATTACTCAGAGACTAACTACAAGTTTGTGATACTTATTCTAATATTCTTATTCTAATAAGACGTACAAAGTATTTCTGTGGGTTTGGATTTCTTTCCTTTAATACTAGGGAGAATCAAGCAGGGATACGTTCTCAGGGTCTCAGAATCTATGACCTTTTCTATGGCTTCTAGTGAGTTTTGTTGGCTTGGATGAGCATCTAAATTTAACACGAAATTGTGTCAATTGGTATAATCAACATTTGATGTGTTGGTTGCACTTTAATCGATACAAACAAACAGAAAATAAAGTTCGTTGACAATTTGTGTCACCTGAATATCTATATAGATATTTGTATGTATATTTTTTGCGTTTTCAAATATTTAATCAACTCATTTTTGCACTTTTCTTTGGTTTACAGCCCTGGTCAATACAAAAATGCCGATTAAAGATCTCCTGCAGCGATGCCAGCCCATTCCCCTCTATGTGGTGTTGGTGCTATCCATTTGCTATTTTCTACTTCAAATGGTCTTCAGTCATATAACCCATGCATTGACTTTGCTCATGTCCTCGTATCACATGTTGTGCAATATTTTTGCACTTGCTGGTTGCATTTTAACAATTAAGGTAAGTGGAGCAACAAGTTTTTAAGCTCAAAAAATGTGGATGGGATGGGGAATTGTCTGGGGTCTGTCGCGTGCTTTCTGGTGCATTGAACTCTCATACCAAAATTTGATTATACATACATACAAACGTACATATTGGAGTAGTATCTCTTTCAATTGGTATTTTTGCAAAAAAAAAATAAAAATAAAATAAAACAGGTTCCGTTTGCAGCTCATAATATTGTTGTTGTTGTTACCAGGCCCAAAATTTATAACTTATGGGAATTTTGATTGCATTTTTGGTGTTTCTGAAAAAAAACATACCTACATATGTACATATGTATGTTAACATAGGTGTGTATCTGTAGCACGTGCGATTTGATATGAATTGATATGGACTTGGGCTTGACTGTCTCCCTTCTCTTATCAACATAAAAATTTGACTTTTAGGCTTAGTTAATGCCTATAGTTAACAGCTCGTTCTATCAGGATGTGACTCAAATTGTGATTTACGTTCGACAAGAGATAAAGAGTTTGTTAACAGCTTGTTTAATTAACCAAAAATAGGAAAACAATGGCAGGGTATTATAACTAGAAACTAGATTGACGAAAGTCAAACAACTATTAGACTGAAATACATAATACTTATAAATATGAAAATTAGAAGCGTCTAAATTGGGCAAAAAACATAAATTGCAGTAATCTCAGTTTATATTTATCAAAACGATTTGAATTCGATACTAAAAGATCTCCTTCTGACACACACAATTATGACAAAGCAAATTTTTAAATAAATTTTAACTAAACTAACTTAAAACGAAATTGGAAAAAAAAAATAACTCATAGCCCAAAGCCCAGTGTAAAAATGTAAATGGAAACGAAAGCGAGTTTAGATATTATTTTTGATTCTGACAATTCGATTAAAGATAATTTCGAATGGTTTAACGGAATATAAAGTTTTTGTATAGGTGAAATTGTTTTTGTGCTATCGTAACATGTGGTGAACCGAAGCCAAGTATATATAATCTTGATCAGCATCAACAGCCGAGCCGATCTAGCCAAGCCTTTCTGCATGAATACCAAGATTTCTGAGACTATAAGAGCTAGAGTAACCAAATTTGTTTTGTTGACTCGTGCAGTGAGATCGCCAGTGCCGGTTTAGCCATATGGGAGGATTAGCAAATGCTTCGATTCCCACTCTTTGAGGAGCTGAAGCTGAAAGCAAAGTGTGGAATGAGCAAAATAGGCAAAATACCCAAAATGTAATCGAAAACAAATATGTCATGATTTTTATGAAAAATTGAATTGAAATTAATATTTGTAAATTGCCAAGTGTTTGATGCCTTTTTGTGATATGATCAATTGCAATTAAATTGACTAAAACACTCTTTGAGGCAAAAAGGCGCGAGTCCCTCATTCTTCTATCTTTCATATATCAATTTTCTTATTAGAAAGTAACACGGACCGTAAATAATGATTACTTTTTTTTTGTTAAATGAAAAAATCATTTATTTATAGAGGATTTACAAAAGAATAGATTACACCAATATATTTAATTCGATCTGCATTTTTGGAAAGATATTTAAAAATTCAATTTTTCCCAATTTTCTTCGATTCATTTTTATACCCTTGCAAAAAGGGTATATTCATTTTGTTCAGAAGTGTGCAACGCATAGAAGGAAGCATCTCCGACCATATAAAGTATATATATTCTTGTTCAGCACGACGAGACAAGTTCAAATAGCCGCGTCCGTCCGTCCGTCCGTCTGGATCGACGCCAACTCCTCCTGATATTTTGCATGTACTGCACAGTTTGTATATCTCGGATTCAGCCGTATCGGACCACTATATCGTATAGCTCCCATACAAACGGCAAAGTCACGAACAGTGACTTTTCTCAATAACTTTGTTATTTTCTCAGCTTTTGTCGAGAAATTTAATATTGGTCAGTCTATTGCACATATAAACCACTGTGCCAAATTTGATCAAGATCGGGTGACTATATCAAATAGCCCCCATAGGAATGATCGGTGGAAAACAGTGACTTTCGTCAATAACTTTGTTATTTCCTATGCTAAGATTGCGGGCCATTTTTTCGCAGACATTAGACTTTTTAGATAAAAAGTTAGTTATCAAAACAGTTGCAAGGGTGTACAAACTTCGACGCGGTCCAAGCAATACCCGTCCCTCTGGTTTTTTTTTTCATAAAGTATTCAGTAACAAAATTTTTTTTTATTATTTGCTGTTTAATTTGACAAAAAGCAGTTGTTCCAGTGACTTTTCGGCGAGTGCACTACTTTGGCCACCTGATAAAGAGTTACTTCATTATATTGGAGGACAAGGAAATTGGCTTCGGGCTATGGGCTTTAATTTCCGCATACCCCTTCTTTAGCAGATCCGATCGCCCACCATGGTCAGTTTCGTCTTCCGAAGCTACCTCAATGGTTTCCAAAAAATCGTTCAACAGAGAGCACGTGTTTGAACTTTGCGTTGATGCGATGTCTGCCTCAAAGGATGTGGATGCCACGGAGGTACTTGAGCAAGGCACTTCTGTTGCAATGATCTGAAATATAAATAAAATTATTAGTATTCGTTTTATATATTTCAATGACGAAAAAACTTACAGGTTCTTTCAAATTAAACATTTGCAGAAAAAGCTGCTTAAGCTTGCTTTTAGCTAGCATAACATTTATAGGGTTTTGCAGCAATGCCCGTCTTATCCGTGGATCCAAGTATATGCTGCAAATCACCGATTCAGTCCCTAAGAGGCCAACTTCCCTTTCAGCGATACACTCGCTCAAAGCTTTACTTTCAGCCGTGTTGACTGCTGCAATAGTAAGTTTGAGCTCCAACCACAGTTTATAAGTCACCCATAAATAGTTCGGTTCTTTGTAGCTTGATAGTAGCTGTGTAAGCAGGTTCCAGGGTAGTAACGAGTCTTTTTTAAGTCATCCCACTCAGTCGTTGAACAGCTGAGGCGCCTTTCACAAAAGTCCGCAAAGTTTTTAAGCTGACTCAACATACTATAGGTGGAATTCCACCGTGTCGCGACATCTAAAATTGGTTGTGGCAATGACTCCATTATTAAATACCTACACTCAAAATAAAAAAAACGTCATAAATATTTAATTATAACTATAATTGAAATCAATCTTACCTATATACTGGTGTCCTTAAAAGCTTCACAATCTTCCGTGCTTTGTTGATGAAGCTAGCAGATTCGTGGCGTTAAAAAAAATCCTTCACCGCCAGTTGAAGTGTATGCACAGCACATTGGATCGAACGTATTGAAAAAATGTTGAGATCTTTTAGCAGTCCATCATCATCGAGGTCCTCAGCAGCTTGTTCTTCATCTTCGGAATCATTGTTGAGTAATTCCACTGCCTTTATCATGTTTCGACCATTGTCGGTTGTGATGGTATACACTTGTTTTCGGGATATACTGAAATCACTTCATATCGACTTGATGCACATACATATGTATATTTTGGGATGTATGCGATGATTTCAACGCGATCAATCCCAATGTCTTAATGCACATTAAGCCTTCATCAATGTACTGAACATTTACACCCAGCACTCCGCGGTTGCACCGTGTGGTCGTATCCACTTTGAGGCAGAGGATTCTGTTCTTTAAGGCTTCGACCATTTTGCTCTTAATTTGGCTATATTTCTCTTCAACTAATCTCATAACATTCCTTGAATTAACAGATGGCATGTTTAATCCTTGAAAAATTTGATCTGTTAGAGTCTCCGTCCGAGTCCAATACAGCCAGCGGTACTTTCCCGAGGGTCACAAGGTCGATACAGGCATTCTTAACTTCCTCTTGACCCAAAACAACAGAAAAATCGTTTTTTTTCTGGCGCTTCAGTTGGTTGAGTTTCGGCCAATTCGTTATACTCCTTTTTGTGCTTCCACTTCTAGGTGTCTTTTTAAATTGCAAACACATTTTACAAAGTTTACACTCCGAAACATTTTTTTCCACGTCAAATGCAAACAAATTTCGCAAAATAAAGTTACGCTTGCGACCCATCTCGGAACACGATAAAGAATGATCACAATTAGAAATAAGAAAAATATGTTTGATTCAGTAACACTCGCGGCTTAAGACATTTCCAATAAAGTAGTGGCTTCGAATGCGCTATACCCTGCTATTTTCTGTATGATTCTTATGGAATTGGGTGGAAAGCCTGATCTTTTTAAATAATAAGTATTGTGTGTTTTTGAAAAATTATTAATATATTTTTGAAAACAGATTGCACAACAGAGCAATACAGATGGACAGATTGAAGATACCCAATTTTATATACGTCTTGTCTTTTTTGAAGAAAATTTAAAAAAATCGAAATGTTATTATTATCAAATAAGTTTTTTAATATAACTGATAATGATTACGGTCCCTGGAAAGTAATCCTTTAGTTTGCATTAAAATCTCAGAAACTAAAATTTTACGCATTTTGGCAAGACTTTTTTACAAAAACCGTCAAAAGTTTTTTGAAATATCCTTAATGTAGTTTTTCTAAAAATATGCGAAATCGCGATTAAAGTGAGGTATAACTTTTGAAATCGGAAAAATACAGTCTAAAGAAAAGGCAGATTGAAATTTTTTTTTTTTGATTACTTTGAGGTTCACAAAAATTTGGTGACTGCAATTGCCAAATTAAGCGAGATAACTAAAATTGCATTTGGGGCGCTAATCTGATGACGCATAATAAGGGCAAGCTTTTTCGTCGAGAATGAAGCGAAACGCGAAAAAATATATAACGGTTCTTCTATGAAGCTTTCTTCTCTTGTCATTAAGATCATAAATGAGTATTGTAACAACAACAAAAATTAGAAAAAACATGTAGAGAGAGAGGGGGGGGCTAATACATCCTAATACATATATTCATTATTTGCAATTTTCATTTTTTTAAATGTATTTTAGCCTCACCAATGCAAAAGTAAATTTAAACTGTATTTTAGTCTTAGTCTATGATCATTTATGAGACTTGAGTTTTACCCAAAAGTTTCTCATCTCGCATATGACCCAGATTTGCGAGGACTTTAAATGCAAATCATCACAAGAAAAAAATTAAATAAACACAAAATTATGACAAAGCAAATTTTGTAAATATTTTAGTTTGTTTTTTTATGCAAAAATTATTATGGTTTTGTTGCATTGATCCGATGATCGTATAAATAGGGAGATGGTGGTGTGATGTGTGTGTGTGTGTGTGGTGTGTGTGTGTGTGTGTGTGTGTCTGTGTGATGTGTGTGTGTGTGTGTGGTGTGTGGTGTGGGTTGATGGGAAAGCGTGCCAAGCACGTTTCGCAAAAGACAAAGCCAAATATGAGAAATAAAAAATCACAAAGGTGACAGAAGAGCTTACAAACAAACACAAAAAAAAGTATAATATATTAACTTGGCTAGAAACCACAAAAATCAACATACACACACACACACACACGCACAATCGTAGGCATTGTGAGTGTTGGTTATATAATCATAATCCCAAAAACCGATCAGAGTTGGCGATGAATGAACGTACTGAGCAAGCTAAGCGGAGCGTTAAAATAGTTGGCAACAGTTTTTTTTTCGGTTAAAACGCGTTTGTCTTTTTATACCCTTACAAAGGAGTTACATGGACTTCGGGCCGAAGTGGGCGTAGAAAGAAACATCTTCGACTATATAAAGGCTTTGGATTCTTTTCTTTCAAAATCTGATATCCGTTTATTTTACATGAAGCTTTAAAGACTCTCTTGTGGGATTTCAAGATCTCATATAGAGACTAGCAGGAAGGGTATATAAACTTCGACCTAACTGTAGTTAACCTGGCCCTTTGGTGTTTTTTTTTTTTTTTGTTTTTGTGGGGGGTATTTGTCCGGAACTTAGAAAGCATGACGAGCAATAACAGTAACAAATAAAATGGGAAACAGTTGAAACCCATTTGACAAAAATTTCACTATAGCCAACAGAATATGTATGTACATGTGATCGGAAAA
This sequence comes from Drosophila equinoxialis, assembly GCA_018150345.1. Lineage (NCBI taxonomy): Eukaryota > Metazoa > Arthropoda > Insecta > Diptera > Drosophilidae > Drosophila > Drosophila equinoxialis. Next base: position 787,607 of record JAECWI010000112.1, read on the forward strand.
GTAACAAATTAAAAAACTGCAACATTTCCTTTTTTTATCCTTTTTCCATTATAGCATAGCAAAAAGAAACAGGAAGAGGAGGAGAAACTCTCTCTATATAAGAGAAAATCCGTGCCATCATCAAATGTCTCGTCGCAGGATAAGATCACTGTGGTGGTTCAACTATCGGAAACCGAGGAACAAAAGTTGGCCAACAAACGTGAGAGTCGAGAGCAAAAGCTAAGGAATACCTTCGGCTGGGCTCGCATCGATATATTGACCATGCTCATAGTCTTCATTATTTTGGCATCTTTATCCTTTTCACTGGTGGTGGAAGCTCTACAGACGCTTGTTCATATTGATCATCAGGATACAATGCATTTACCCATTGAAGTGATGATGCTGGGATTTGTTGGTCTTATACTGAATGGATTGACATATCTATTAATTGGTGGCTATACCCTGCATCAGGGAAGTTTTCTTCATTTGACACCCGGCGGCAATGTTGTCCTCGAACGGTCCATGTCCAGCAATATGGACGTATCGCTTAAGCCGATGCAAAGACAATTGAGTAAATCTCGCAATGATCGTCAATTGCGAGAGGAATTGGAGGTGGAAATCGAGAATGGTGTCTATTTGACCACCAAACGGCAGGGGAGCCGTTGAGATGCTACGCGATGTATCGAGTACCATATTTGTGATTGTCTGTGCTGCCATTGTCTATGTAGCCGAGGATGAGAAGCATACGGCTAAATTTATTGATCCCGTCCTATCGATATTCTCTTGTGTCCTATTGCTGTCCTTAAGTTATCCATACAGTGAGTACAGATAAAGTCGAAAGCAATTTTGGAGCCGTAGACTTATCCCCTTTTGTCTTTCGTTCTTTTTTTTGCAGTGAAAGAGTCTTGCCTGATTCTGCTGCAGACTATACCAGGTTCGATTGATTTGGAGATTTTCGAACGCACTCTAGTCACGAAATTTCCGGAAATTGTTAGCTATCATGATCTGCATATATGGCAATTGGCTGCACATCGTTATGTGGCCACCATACACATACAGTTCCAGAATCCGAAACTGTATCTAAAGATAATTGAACAGGTGCGAAATTATTTCCATGAGCAGGGAATTGGTGCTGTGACCATACAACCGGAATTTTATCCATCAACAAATAAGAACGCATCCGCCTCGCTGGAATGCCTGATGCAGTGTCAGGCAGCTGAATGTGCCGAAAAGGTGTGTTGTCGGGATTCACGTTCCGATTTGAGAGAAATAAGTCAATGTCCAGATGGTAGTCAGCAAGCAATGCCATCCTCCTCCACCTCCCCTTCCTCATGGTCCACCAAATCTGCCAGCTGCTGTCCTAAATCACAATCATGTGCAGAATTGAGGGTGGTCATAGTGGAGAAACCGCAAGAACTGAATGCCTCTCAATTGATGAAGGCTGACGAGGCTGAAGGCAAGGAGGAGCATAAGCAGGAGGACGTCCTCCAGTCTCTGGAGGAGTCGTCACCAAAACTAATCATATCGAAATCCAGTCCAGAATTGGCCGAGAACTGCTGAGAGACCGATTTTTATGTTTTAGTATTTTTTTTTTGACGATTTTAGCTAGTTCCTAAGATAATTTACAAAACTTATGCCATACCAACCACAACAAATCAAAACAAAAATACCAAAATAATAATATTTTGGACGCTTAATTTAAATAAAAGTAAAGTTAAGGTAAATTTATTTTATACAGACGAAAATGTACATTTATAATATACACATACATATACATTTAACAATATTTTTATATATGTACCTATGCATTTAGTTTTTTTTGTTGTTTGTTTTAAATAGTTATCTCTTTATAAAAATATCGTCTCACAATAAGTACAGTCAACAAGATATGATCCACATTTGGGGACATAGAATCCACAATGGGCAATAGTAGCCAATAGGTTATAGATTTTAGATAAAGCAGGTCAATAGTGTGATAAGGCCCTTCGGGTTTTGCGTTTTGCGTTTTGTGTGCCGTGTTCCAATTGATATTTTTTTTTTTGTTTTGTATTTTAACGGGGATTTTCCGATTCTCAGCTACTACGATTTTTCCAACAAATACTCGAGAGTAAAGAGTCGTATAATCAGCGCCAAATTGTCCGTGGTGGAATAATCAATCACGCTTTCGTTATCATCCGGCGTATGCCAGACTGTTGGAAAGGGTACGGGTATTAAATGTAGTATGGGTACATTTCGTTTAAGAAATGGTATATGATCATCCTCAATGTAGGAAGAGCGCATGGCCTGTGCTTGAAAATAACGCGTAGGATCACGTGGTGCCACGCCACTGGATGTATACCGTTCCAACAATCCTCGTTGGGACAGACGCGACTCGAGGGCCAGCAAGCGCATATACCAGGATTCTGTATTGGCAAAGAAGCTATAAAACGCCGGATCTGGTGCACCCAAGAGATCAAGCAATACCAACATATCAATGCTATCCAATTTGCCTTCCCTCTCCCAACGCTGAGCCAAATGCCGTGCCCCATATATCGAATCTTTGGGGCCCCACTCATCGAAGGCCTCCTCCCCATCAAAAAAGAGGAGCATAAGGCTACGTTTCGCCGTCTTTAATGATCCCAAATGCTTCTGCAACACATGGGCCAAATTCAATAACATGGCACAAGGCACTGCCGAATCGGTGGCACCCAAAAATTCCACATCCGGCATATACTTGCTATCATAATGACAGGCCAATACCAGATATGATTCCGCTTTCGGATTCAATGTGGCTATAATATTATGGAAATGCAAGGCACCCACTATCGGTGCCGTGTCATGGAAACTATTCAGTTCTACCTTCCAATCAAGATCCCTGAGAGACTGGACAATGTATTGACGCACAATACTGTGATTCCCAGTGCCGACTACTCGGGGTATGAGTATATTCCGTATGGCTTCACGCAGATGTTGTTTATCGGACAGATTGCTGTACTCCAAGAATTGGGATTCGCTCAGCTCGCTGGGATTGTAGGAAGTCTGCAAGGCAAACACAGAAGGTAGAAAAAAAAGACTTTAATTCGAGTTCCATATGGCAGTGCGCGGCTGCACCTGCTTGCGTCCAACTAAATAATCTCCGGTATCTGTCTGAGATTTCGATCCCGTGATGGTCAGTGTGGCTATTAGAGCAGCCTGCATGCAAACGTTCCATACATTTATGTGCTGTGGCAATTTATTTAGCAACATTTTAAGTGGGTTGGTTTGGTGTATGGCTTAATGGGGGGTGTATGGGTGGGCGGAAACAGATGCGAACAGGTGGTTCGAATCAATAGCAGACCGAGAACGCGTCTGGTATCTGGTGTTGGCTTATTTGCACTGACAACTCAACATTATTCCAGGTATAGAAGGAAGGTGTAAAGGCCACACAACAAAAGGAAACAAAAACAACAAAATCAAATAGCGAATTAAAATGTCAGAGCTCACATCGAACTAACAGCACGCACAACGAGTTAACAGAGAACGAGTTAACAACCTGTGAATCTTACAGTGAATTCAACAAGTTTTGTTACTTAGGTAGGATTTTAAAATATTGTGTTAAAGAAATTCGATTCTTTGTATGTACAACCAAGATTAGTTGGAATTACAATATAATGTGCGTTGACAAGAAAGCATTGACTTGTCGTTAACATGTACAGTTTCTCTGCCAATTTCATGAAGGATTAGTCAGCTAACTCTTTGACTCACTGTTTGCCGTCCATATAACGAGTAGTGTAACTTAAACTAAAACGGTTAACGATCGACTATGTGGCCCCGAATTGAAATTTTTTTTTTTCCATAACACTTATTTTCCTTTGATCTTACTTTTTTAATGTCTTGTAACTCGAAACAGGCGCCCAAATTATAGATTTTTTTGAGGGGTTTTGGCAAAATGTTTTTTATCGTCTCGGTCCATGAGTAATTTCTCATTAAGTTTCGACTGTGTTTGATTAATCCGCGCATTATTTGATGATTCTATTTAACGTTTTTTGTTTTGTCTTTTTAATACAAATTATACATACAACAATAATATGAAAAGAGGAAAGTGTGAATTTTTTTCGTCTGTTATCGAGAATTATGTAATGGGGGAAAACGATTACATTTACAGTTAGAGGGAGCTACACCGTCCCCTCGTACACCAAATCTTTCTCTCTCTTTCCATCTGGCACTATGTCTCGCCGTCTCACATGCTCAGTCCAGTCCTATGTACAGCAGTTATTATTTAAGTGGAAATGGTTAACAGTACTTTTAGCTAAATTAGAAAGCTAGTCCAACTTCTTCGATCCTGAGCCAGGTGCTCCAAAATACGCCCGATATATGTAAAGCCCCAGGGCCAAATGGAGAGAGACCACAGCACCCACTGCAGAAGCAATGTTTACTTTAATTTCCGACATGCTAAAGAAACGATCCAAAATGAAACCTTTCATCAGAAAAAAGGTTATCACGGGGAGGAACACAATTAGTAGACAATAAAATAAAACCGTTTTGAAAGAACTGTAGTCCTGGGAGTCCTGTAAATGTGAAAATTAATAAATAGCCGGCTGTGCAGTGAGACCTCGACTTATTAGCCTACTTGAGACCGCTGTTTGGCCAACTTTGAGCTGGCGCCATTGCTATTGACTCCGCTGCCTGCGTTGCCTCCATTGCCTTTTTTGTTTTTATTCGTCATTTTGATATAGTTAATTCAATATTTTTAATAAACTTATTTATTTTCTTTCCTATTTTGCTTTGACATGCCTTTTCGTCAGTATCGAATATGTTTCCCATTGCCAATCACATGATGACTTTGCTTATTCGATTATTCAAAAGCGACAGAACTGAACTAGTTCTAAATTTAGCCCTCTGAACCATCCAAATAAGTCTAGTTCATTTGCAATTCAAAATCAAACCATTTTATTTTTTTATGTTTATGTTTTCTTTTAATTGTTGGTTTCCAATGGAAAACTGGAAAGAGACTGAGCGTTCCAGTGAAAGAGTAAGGGAGTGAATGAGAGTGCAAGCGAAAGAGCAAGTGTGTGAATGAGAATGAGACAGCAAGTGTTCAAATGGGAGCAACCAAGTGGAAGAGAGATAACAGAGTGTACGAGTGAAAGAGCAGAATAAAATTGACTGCATTGTGTCGTTGGGTTTGCGCGATCCAATTCCAAAATTTAAAAATTTTTTTGTTTTGTTTAATTTGTTTTATAAAATTGTTACATGAAGGAAGATTGGAACTGGTACTGCAAAGTGAACCAGTTCAAAGGTTGATGACTGGGACTTAAGCAACACTGGGTTTTATTATCGGTAGATGAAATACAAAAAGAGAATACAAAGTAAACGTGACGAAGACGCGTAGCAAAGCGGATGCCGCGAAATGTTAAAGACAAAAACTTGCTTATTGGTTTATTTTTAACATCAGCCGTCATCGTCGTCGCTGCGCTTGGCTCCATTTGCGTTTGCTGCTGTGCCGTGTGTGTTGTTAATTAAATTTATTTCAACATTATATTGCGTATTTTACTTCGATTTTGCTTTCCTTACATTTCCCCCTTTTTTTTGTTTGGTTTGCTGTTCGTTCTTGTTTTGCTGCAGTGCAGTTATTTTTTGAGAAAAGTCTATATCTACATAAAATACGAGCGAACGAACGCGTACAGTCAGAGTCGTCAGGTTGATTGTTCGGTCAGTCAAACGTCTATTATTTGTGTTATTTTTTTGGTAAATTTCCACTACCCCTAAAAGTTCAAACCTCAGAAATATCCAAACATCAGGATGGTCTTGACCAATTTCGAGTGCTGGGCACATGGCGATTCGGGCGCCAATTTCGAAATGGTGCCAACCACCAGAATGACGGATCCGTTCAATCCACGTGCTGTGGCGTCTGCCTCTAATGGCTACTATGGCTATGCATTTGTCAATGATGCCAATAATAATAACAACAACAACAATAACAACAATGATAATATTACCAGCAACAACAATGCAATGGAGCAATGCATGGCAAAAGTTGTAACTCCGCCAGTTACAACAGTTAATCGTTGTAAAAAACGTTGCGGCGGCAGCGATGCCGACGCCGACGCCACCTCCGCCTCCATGGACATGGACAACTATATCTCTGCCATCAAGCGCTGCCGCTATGATACTGACGCCGATCTGGCAGCACAATATTGCAACGGTAAATATGCCTAGTAAAAAAACAAAATGAAAAAGCGAAATTTAAATTGAAACGAAAAGAAAAACTTAAAGAAAAACAATTAAATGTGTAATTTTAGTTTTTAGGTCTCTCTGCGCGGCCTTGACTTTAATTGAGCGAACGCGCGCCGCGTTTGTTGCGTGGAAAATTTCGTAAATTTTTCATTACAAAATTCGTTTGTGGGGCGATTTATTTCTCTTTACTTTTTCTATACTCCACAAATTGTGCAAAGTAAGCGAGTATATTAGGTTGATACTAATTGGCGAGGTTTAGTTGTAAAATTTGCGCAAAGAGTGAGAGAGATAGAGAGGGGGTAATGAATAGATTAGAATGTTAGCATTATTTTTCTGATTTACCCTGTTTGGACTACATCATATTTTGTCGAGTGTGTAACAGGTATATTTAAGTCGTTGCATAGAATTTTAACATTTTAGTTGACCTGTAACATAAGCGGCTTATCAGTGCTGAGACACGCGATAAGCAACAGGGATACTTTTTCTCTCTCTCTCTCTCTCTCTCTCTCTCTCTCTGTCTCTCTTCCTTTCGGTAATGTGCCATAAGCCATTTCCATTCACTCATTCCTTCCCAAACAAACACAACGATTGTAGTGAGTAAAGTGACTACAAACACATGTAAAGTTTTCGAAATGATTCAGAATAAAAGTGACACTTGTAGAAAAAAAACCACAAAAATCAAACAATCTTCAAGCTGAGTTGTGAAAGATTTGAAAAATTTATCAACTGTTATCAGATCGTTTTGTGACAGTTCGTTTGATTCTCGCAACTCTCTCGAGTTCCCTGTAAACTTCCTATTTGAACCAAGTATGTATATTTTCTTATCGCTTTTAGTAGTTAGGGGGTCCCCCTGACAGCATTTGTAATCAAATTCAAGGTATTAAAATTGTACAACTAAATATCACCGAAGATTGTATGCCCTTATAGGTATATACTATTATTATGGGATCAGTTAATGTATACGAAGCTATGTCCATATATACGTAGATCGCTTCTAGCCAACTGAACTAGCCATTTTTATTTATTCATTGCAAAGTGTTTGCCTAAATGTATAAGCTCTTTGACTGAAACTCCTCTTATCATATAGGAAAAATTTTGAACATTTTGTTTGTGATAAGGGAAGACAAATTGCAACAACATTGCCCTGATTGTCAATGCTTTTGATTGCCTGCATTTGTTTTTGGTGTCTATTAATACACAAACGGCAATTGGGTCATCATCAGTGTCCGATCGGTTAGAAGGGGGTGGCCGAGGGGCAAAACGACGTGTTCTCAACGATTAATCGAGTTTTCACGCTCTCCTTTCTAATTGTTTGCTTCTCTTCTCATTCTTCTTATTCCGTTGTTTTTGTACAGATTTCTTTTCACTACCTGCCACACAAATAATCGGAACGCAGGCTTGTCTAATGGACTATGATATGGATCAACAGCAGCAGCAGCAGCAGCATGAGCAGCTTCAGCAACATCAGCTCCAGCCACCACGGAGTATACATCAGCATTATCAAGGTCATTTGCATCGCGCTAACCGTGATGTGAGTCGTTGCATGATGTCGCACATGATTTAGAGTTCATTTATACAAAAAACAACAAATATATATATATATAAAGATATATATATGTATATGTATTAAAAATGTATATAACAAATGCACTCAAAAACATCCATAAACACACACACACACAGACATACGCACATTCAGCAACAATTCACCAAACGATGCGTCTCTCTGTTTCTTTCTTTATTATACATTCAAATTGTTAAAATAGCTGAAACAAAAAAACAATCATTAAAACAAAGAAAGTAAACAGAATAACACATTCAATATACAAAAAAGCCGCCTCATTGTACAAATACAAAAACGATAAATAAGAAACCAAAACAAGAACGATAAATGTTTAATCAAATGAAATTCTTTACCTTATATACCATTGTACTTAACAAGTGAAACTACTTAAAAACAAAAAATAAAAAACAAAACAAAATGTATTCTGAATAAGTACCAAATCGATAGCAATCAAAAAAGAAAAACTAACAAGCTAAAAAAATGGCAATATTTCAATATAAACTTAAGTTTCAAAATGGCTTCGAAAATCCTTCACAAAGTGTGGGACAAAAACTCTTATAAAATGATGTGTTTCTAAAATAAGAAAACAATGAGTTTTAAAAATTTAGCCTAAGATCTCCTTTTGTCTCACTTGAATATAGACGTCCATATACACTTTTACTCGAGCAGGGAATACTTTTCATGCCCTGTTAAGGGTTAAATATTCGTTTTTGCGCCACATTTGCTTTTTTTTTTTTTTTTTGGATTATAGAAAGTCTGTTTATTGCAAAGTAAACTATAATCCCACGTCAGCAAGATGTGCCAATTGAAAATATTATTTTGATTTTGCAATAAACCAATTGCCTTTATAAAGAAACACCCTTCAAAGCTTTCCCGGGGTTAAGAATGAATAATTTGTTTAAAAAAGTAAAGGAAAAACCTCAATCGTTCAGTTTAATGCATTTTAATAGAATTTCGAAAGTGGAGAAATTTGAAAAACAATTCAGAAATGGCATTTTATTCATTTTCGCCTTTTCTAAATGAAATGCATTTATTAGAATTGTTCTTTTTTTTTTAATTAAGCCAATGTAACATAGATGGGGAAAATGTGAAAACGTAAATATAAAAACACATAAATAAAAAGTTGTGTCAGTTTCAAACACTTTGTGAACGATCTCGAAACAATAATAAAAAGAAATGAATTGAATTGAAATACAAAATCAAAAGAAAATGAATCAACTAAAATAAAGAAATCAAAACTGAAAACTGATAGACAAACTCTCTACTCTATCTGCTCGTTTACAGACACAGACCCCACAGACGAACAATCAACCGATCCATTTGCCTTAAAGCCCCTAAAGAATAGCCAGATTATTGATTCTGATGAGGCGGATTTATATATAGCCACGCATGGCGGTTGTTTGCATCACTTCGATATGCTAAGCGGGGAGCATGAAGAGTTTGATATCTAGATTACTAACTACAAACCAAAACTAACAAATTTTCTAGGGTTGTCTATATATTTGTAAGCACCTATATATACATACATATATATATATATATATATATATATATATTGTTTTTGTAATAAACGTAATCCTTGCATTGTAACTAAATCCTAACCTAAGTATTAATGTGTAAGCAATCATATCAATTAAAAGAGAAAACAGAATAATAAAATCGGTGCTTAGTTTTAGCTTAATGAAATGTAATAATAGCTTTGAAAAATAAACTGTTTTTTTTTTTTGTAGAATCGTTAAGAAAAACGTTTGTAGAATATTAATCGTCTTTTCTGTTGGATACATTTGTCTTTCTAGTAAGTTGTATAGTTAAAAAATTGTTCTGTTCTAGTCGATATATTTAGATGCTTTTCGGAAGTTGTATTTGCTTAAGTTAAGTTAACATCTGTTTTCGACTTGGGATCGTTTGCATCAAATGGATTAAGTTTCTTATAAAATGTTTCAAAATAACATTAGGCTACAGTTTTTTTTTTGTCAATTTTCCAACTTTAGTTCTGTTCTTCTTTGAAACAACAAATCATTTCACCAAGTTAAAGTATCTCGATTATTGGTTTAGTATGTGTTTTGGGCCAACATTGCCTTAAAATTTATGTCCATTAGTTTTGAGCTTAGTTCTATTGTGTTTTTAGTGGGCATAAGTAGTTCTGAGTTTAAGACGTTATGTTGCTAATTTAAGATGAATAACGTTGCAAAAATTAGAACCAACAGAAATATAATTGCTATTTGCTTGGAAAGTATTTTGTTGATTGCATTTTTTTTTTTTTTTTCTATTTCTTATGATGAAAATGTGAAAACATTATGAATATTTTGTGGCCATATGTATTTTAACCTTCTTTAGTAATGAGTAGAAAAAAATAAAACTGAAGATATTCAGACAAGTTATAGTTATAAAAGGTCCAAAAACAACTCTAAACAAGAAATCCGCAAAACGTTTTCAATATATCCATGTATATAGAGGTTCATTTAGAGAAAGAGGCATAAAAAGAGGCGACTTTTATATTTTAATTATACCATACACCCATAGAGTGAAATGGCATATTAAAGTCGCCAAAATGTATGTAACAGGCAGAAGGAAGCTTTTCCGACCCCATAAAGTATATATATTCTTGATCAGCATCTACAGCTAAGTCGATCTAGCCTTGTCCGTCTGTCCATCCGCCGGTCTGTCCGTATGAACACCTAGATCTCGGAGATTATCAAAGATAGAGCCACCAAATTTGGTATGTAGGTTCGTGTAGTATGTAAAGTGATCGAGTTTATTTCAAATTTTTGCCACGCCCCTTTCCGCTCCCGCAATTTAAAAAAAAAAAAGCGTTTATCTCAAAAACTATTGCAGCTAGAGACACCATATTTGGTATGTATATTTGCTTAGTAAATGCGCACATTTTGTATGTGTAAAGATTTTGGCACGCCCCTTTCCGCCCCCGAAATTTGAAAAAACTCGATTATCTAACTTAATCAAATGTGGCACACTTGAATTCGATACTAATAGCCAGCAAAATGCCAAATTTGATCAAAATCAGATAAAGTCAGATAAGAATAGCAGAACTCGAATTAACAGAATTTGTAAAAAAAACCTAAATGCATTTATTATAAATTTGAAATATTTGTTTTACCCATTACTTCATTTTATTTCAAATTCAGATCCTAATATTCAAAAATGCATTGCATGGTTTTCTAAATTAAAAAACTTTCGAAAAGACATGACAAAGTTTTCGCAATCCTTGGGTTTACTTCAGCACGACAAAGTCTTGAAATCAAAACTATTTCGGTCAGAACATTTACGCCGACTAGTGCATATTATAGTATTTTAATGTCCTCTCCCAAGTAAGAACTTGGTTATTCTTAATATTGGATTGAATTGTCTATTTTTAGTCCGACTTTTATGAAATTTGGTATATTTATAGACATTGATTGTAATATTGTTGGATCGTTTGTAAGTGACTCACTCAGAGATAGTAAACAAAACTTGTTCCTTATCAATACTGATTCCTGACTTACTGATTCACTTGACTCAGTTGTTCACTGTTCTTCTCACACTTAACCTAGTTAAGATCATGAACTAGGCAGATTTATGAGAAGTTTATTTTATTTTTTCCTGTGTTTCTGAAATTAACTTTATTTTTATTAAAGCTAAATACTATATCTGATTCATTATAGATGCAAGCTAAGCTCTATCCATCTAGTAGGACATTTTTAAGTCGCTGCAAGCTTTCAACTAACCAAAGAGTGAACCAACTGAACAAGTGAATCAAATCGAATTCTTTAGCCCAACACTAATTAATACCACATATCAAAGAAGAAGGAGACGTGGAAATAATCTTGATATGCCATCTTAATTAACGGATCTTGATATCAAACGTGGTGGCTTTAGTTCTTATAGTCACAGATCGGCGGATTGCTAAGATCCATTTATAATCATTGGCGGAGAAAGGGATTGTGTTGTTTGTCTGTTGACTAATTTGTAAGTAAGGATATAAAGAGTAAGCGAAAACCAAAGAAAATTTAATCCTTTCTGGCGAAATGCTGTAATTTTGTAAATTTCGTTGTTTTGTAGGTGCCGAAACAAACAAAAATGTGGAAAATTAACCTATACATGTATTAAGATTGATGATTTCTCAACCGACAATTTAAAAAAAGTAAAATTACTTGTTTTTCTTTTGTGGTATATGCATGCATATATTTTCAGAGCTAAAACATAAATTGTACATTACTTGACAAAGGGGATAAATGCAATTTAAATGCAACATTTTCCAATTCGATTTTGAGTTAAGAATACTATGTGCAGCTTGGATTCGACCTGCTCGCAGAGGGTTTATATCTTCAGAGTCTGTTGCTCCTCGTTCTCGACATTGATGTAATTATCGCGCACATCTTTGACCATGAAATCAACTAGATTGCCCAAATCATATTTGTGCTGCCAATTCCAATCACGTCGTGCATCCGAATCATCGAAAACTTGTGGCCAATCATCGGCAATTAGTTGCCTACTATCAGGTTTATAGGTCACATGAAGATTTGGTACATGTTTGCTAAGCTTATCAAATAGCTCCTCGGGGGTAAAGGACATGGCGGTAACGTTATAGACGCGACGCTTTAACTGCTCATTGGGGGCACGCATAAATTCCAGTAGAGCTCTGCAAATGAATCACACAAGTCAGAAAAGGATAAGCCCAATGTCAAGGTATGAATCTACTCACCTCAGACAATCCTCAATGTACATCATGGGCAAACGTGTATCGGGACGCAGATAGCAGGTGTATTTACCATGACGCAAAGCCTCATGAAAAACAGCCACAGCATAATCTAAAGAAATTGCCAAGAAGATAAATGATAACTAATTAGTCGATCAATTGTTTGGGGGCCTGTCTCTCATATCTGTCTGTTCGTTTCTTCATCTATTAACAAGTTAAAGAGGTTCATTTAGTTAGTGGGGGAAATTTCCTTTCTTTTTTGTTTTCTTTGGGGGGTAAATTGTCTTGTGCCACATTCTTCATACGTAAACTAAAACTAAGTCATTCACTTGAGTCACTTCAGTTGAGTTGTCATTGTCATGCCCATTGGTTTAGGTTAAAGTGGCAAACAATTGAGCGGAAATTGGATTAAATAAAGCTTGAAACGTAGCCTAGGGAAAGTTCTATATGTATGTATTTACCTGTAGTGCCACCACCTGGTGGATCACTGGATATAACACCAGGAAAACGCAAACATCGAAAATCTAGACCAAATTTATGATAATAATATTCACCAATTAGTTCAGCGTGTACCTTGGAAACGCCATAAATAGTTCGAGGCCGTTGAATCTAAGAGAAAAAAAGAGATACTAATGAACTCCAACAACAATTTATTGAACAAACATTCTGTGTGGATTACCGTTATATTGGGTGTCGGATTACGTGGACTATCCGGACCAAAGGCACCAATAGTACTAGGTACAAAAATGCGTAGTTTATATTGTTTAGCCAGCTCAATCACATTATGAACGCCCTCAATATTGACTCTGCGATGGGAATACAATGGTAATCTCTCTCGCTCTCTCTTAAGTAAGGACTCACCTGACTGCAAGGGGAACATTTTGTTCACCCACCGCACTGAGTAGAGCTGAGAAATGTATTAACCAATCAATGCGATGATCTACAACAATTTTCTGTAGACCCTTAAAATCCAAAATATCAGCAAAAATATATGGTCCATTCTCGAGAACTGCTTGACTTGGCTTAATGATATCCGACAGAATCACATTCGAATTGCCATACTGAGAGCGTAACAATTTGGCACACTCTATGCCCAATTGTCCCAGGCCACCTACGAAAAACACAAGAAAAAGAATCTTTGCTAGAAATGACAACACGTGGCTGGCCATCCACCAGTTCACCGACCTGTTATGAGAATCTTTGGTGGCCTATTTGCTACAGGAAATTGATGAACTTTTCGCTGTAACAGTAATTGATTGAACACAGAAGGTACAGCAGCGGCAACGGCAGCATATGGTTGGGTTTGTGATGGTTTCACTAGAGCCAAACTGGTCAAACATTTTCGAAACATTTTCCTAGGAATATCTATGAGCTAAAGCGTCGCGAGCGAGTGACAATTTTCAACTGATTTCGAAATTTGCAAATTCCAACGCACTAACTAAATTTCCGCTATATGTTTTATTTTCCTTCATCGTCATCATCATCATCATCACCATCACCCATCATAATCATCATCATAGTCGTAGTCGTAGTCGTCGTCATCTAAATAAGTACGTATCGCGTGAGGCATTCGTTGCTTTTTTGACTTGGCAGCAAGTCAATTTTTATTATGAAGCAAAATCAGACAGAGGTGAAGGAGCCAGAGACGGGGGGCGAGGATTGGGGAGGAGGAAGAGGAGGGCCCAGGGATCGGGAATTGTAGGGGTCTGTCGCCATGGCAAAACACTAGTTAGTTAGTCGTGGAGGAGGCCTGGCAATTGACAATACCAACAACAAAACAAACACACATTCAGACACACAAATGGGTTTCCTTTTCGGTGTTTGTCTATGAATGGAATTGTTGGCTCGGCAAAAGGGGGACAGAAAGGGGAAGGGGTTTGCATCAGTTCAACATTTGCCTTTATTTTTGGAATTACAGGGTCTTCTTTGCAACAGGTAAAGCAGGACAAGCCCCTTTTTTGCCTAAAGCCTACATACTTATATACATACTTATATGGTAAATCTGGGGCACCGACTAGGCAAGCCAATTTCTTTTAATTACTCTCAAAAATACATATATCTTACATGTTTAATTTTTATTTTCTTGAACTTAAACATTGAATAAATCGGCCGAATAGGGGTTTATGCATTATTATTTTTAAAATATTTCAGAACATTCCTTGATTTTTGTACTCAAAACACATTTTCTTTAGATCTTGGTCCTAACTAAACAGCGCCGGACTAAGCCTACGCGGGGACTAAAACAATCCATGTTCGGGCTTAAAATGCAAATTAGAAATTCATCTTTCAATGTAAAAGTTAGAAAACGACTCGGAGATATTTTTTTGCTGGAATTTTTAGACATAAACTTTTGGTTAATCTGTTTGTTTATATACCCCTGCAAGTTTTTTGTTACGCTTTTCTCACCTAAACATTTTATCTAAAAAGTCTAATGTTTGCGAAAGGACGGCCTACCATCTTAGCTTAGTAAATAACAAAGTTATAGATCAAAGTCACTGTTTTCCACCGATAGTTCCTATGGGGGCTACATGATATAGTCACCCGATCTTGATCAAATTCAGCACAGTCGCTTATATGTGTAATAAACTCGCCAATATTTCACGACAATAGCTCAGAAAATAAGGTTTCGCTTTAAAAAATCGTTAAAAATTCGACAAATTTACAGATTTGTTGAGAATTTTCAGAATTTCAAACATGAAATTTTCGTCAATTTAAATTATTTTGGGAACTATAATTTCGTAATAGAATCAACATCGAATAAACTTTCCAGTGATCGAACACCCGGCATGAACATAGGCAGAAATGAGGGGAACTTTGTTCCCTAAAGTATGCAATAAGCAGTCGAAGAAATAATTCTTTAAAACATTTAAGGAAATTTTCAACATTCCCGTGGATGAGTGTGATAATTTTACAATTACAAGGCACACAAAAAATTATAAATTTGTTGAAAACAAGTGTTGCATACTTTATGGGCCTAAGTTGCACCTTTCACAGCTCTAGACGCGCCTGTCGTTGTAAAAATTAAAATAAAGATGCTGAATTTGAACTTTTAACAGGATATTCTTAGATTATGATTATATATTATATAATTGAAGATTTCAAGTCGAAGTCGCTTTCAAATACATCGATTTGTATTCAAAGCAGGCACCCTGTATTGTCTAGTTAACTCTGCACGCTTTGATCATCCTATCAGTTTAAATTCCCATTTAAATGACAATATTTTAATGCATGTATGTACAATATGTCTTTTCACCCAACATCGAATTAACCTTGCCAAACGAAATGAAATTGAATTTCATGGTCAACGTTTTGAGGGATTATTAGCTTTGGAGGAACAGATTTAATTAAGAACGAGTCGGCGCTACAGAGCCCAATAACTAATGCGAATCAGACTTCATTAAACGCACGTGTAATTTGATCTGATAATCAACAAAATACGAATGTTTGTGTGTATAGCGATTTATATGAGAATGCATCTTATTATCAGTGGAACTGGAATACAGGGTGCTCCATTAAGCAATCCACTCGACCACCAGCAATGCGGCCGAAATGGCCTTGAAAATGGGTTATAATAAATATTTTTTTTTGTTTTCGCACTTGAAGTAAATATTATTTATAGAATTTTCAAATAATATTTGTGCCTTTTTGTTTTTGTCTTTTCTGCTAAGAATTTTCACTCGCTCTTATACAAGTACGTTCATATTATACATATATGTATATAGATTTGTAGGTATGTATTTATTTTAGGGAAACTAATGTGTCTGGCTGCAGTTGGCACCAAAAAACCAGACCAGATCAGCCAAGCGTCTCCGTTGGCGACGTTTTACTTATGTAATGCCAACAAAATTATGGTTACGATTTAAGCGCTTTATGAGGCCTTTAATTTGATTTAGAAAAAACACAGTCAAAAGCCCAACTAAGTAGGAAACGACAGACATTTTTCAAATGAAAGCGAAAAGAAAGACTTTTCGTTTTTAATTGATTTTCTGTTTTGGTTTGTTAAGTTAAATTAAAGTTAAGTGAGAGCAACTTGAACATGGATCAAGGAAGCTGATGTTCCGTCTCCTAGGGAGAAATATTAATTCACCTAGTCTAAATATATATATATGACAATATATATATATATATTCTTGATGAGCCATGTTTGATTGTTTGTAATAATCCTGCATACCTAGATAAGGATATTATATTATCCGAGGGTGGTCCGTTAAGTCCTTAGCCTCACCGCCCAGTGGTGTCAATGGCGAATGGCAAGAAAAGTTTAGCTTGTAGACGACATCTTATGGACGACAAAGCTAAACATTTTAGTCGAATCGGATTTGTGGTTTTGTACGATCTCGTTTTGGCAGACCGCCGATTGAAAGTGCACGACATAGCAGAGACATTAGGTAAGTCGAAAGACCGCGTGGGTTTTATCCTGCATGAAATTTTGGGAATGAGAAAGCTGTCAGCGCGATGGGTGCACATTCCGGACAACAAGCGCAACCATAAGACGATATCAAAACCGTGTTTGACGCTGTTTAAACGCAATCCGAAGGAGTTTTTGCGTCGTTTTGTAACCGTCGACGAAACTTGGATCCACTGGCACACACCAGACACCAAGCAACAGGTGAAACAGTGGACTTCATAAGGCGAATCTGCTCCGAAAAAGGCGAAGACTGTCCAATCAGCCAGAATGATGGCCACCGTTTTCTGGGATTCACAAGGTGTGATCTACATTGAATACCTGGAGAAACAGGCACAGGGGCCTACAATGCCGAATTATTGACCGGATTCGATGTGAATTAAAGAAAAAATGGCTGTTTGGCGAAGAAAAAAGTGATCTTTCACCATGACAAGGCACCGGCTCACACCTCCGCCGTCGCCATGGCCAAATCCACCGTATTCGCCAGATTTGGCCCCGTGGGACTTTTTTTTCGTTTTCAAACTTGAAAAAGTCACTCGCCGAGCAAATGAAGAAGTCAAGAAACTTATTTTTCAGACGGGTTAAAAAGGTTGGAGCATAGCTGGATCAACCTTAAAGGAGACTATGTTGAGAAATAAATCGACACTTCTCCAAAACATTCGTTTTTATGTGTAGGCTAAGTACTTATCGGACTGCCCTCGTATATATTACAGTGTGGGCCTTTAAAATTTTATCAAAACAACTTTTCGAATAAGTGTCGTTTTCGAAATATTTCTGTATTTTAGAAGACTTTTCTATATTATGAAAGATTTCTCACTGACATATACTTCTCTTGATTGTGAGAAATTTCTCAATCGATGGATTGAATACATGAATATACATACATACATATGTTAGAGTGTTTCGATCCGAAGAATTCTCAAACTTGTACATTTCATTCGAGTTATTTTCTAATTGAAATCGGGAAGAAGAGATGAACATGGCTATATTGACTCCACTAATCACACTGATCAAGAATACATATACATACATATATGCGCAGTCGGAAACGGAAACCTGACTAATTTTATAATATCCTCTACGCGGGCCACTTCCGCTTTCGCTTTCGTAATCCGAAATATAAATACTTTCTCCCGTAATATTTAATCTATCGTCTGTCTATTTTGGAAATAGTATTTCCATATCAAATTTCAGAAAAGTCGTCATAAAATAAGCCAAGTTGTAGGTAGAAATGTGTTTCACAAAGAATAAAACTGCTTTTGTGGTCGAAAGAGTGAATGAAACAGCTTATGCAAAAAAAAAAAGAATTTGTTAAACTAATTTGCTCTTTAGAATTCGAAGGAGTTCTTTAATTTCTAATATACCACAAATATCTCGACCTCTGGGGATCACATTTTTTTGGTTCCTAATGGATTAACTGACACGTTTCGCAAAGACATTCCATGGACACTTTAAAGATCATTTTGGCTTTGGCCTTAACTTGCGACAAGCAATTTCCTCATTTAATTCTTCTAGTAATTTCACTTGCAATTTCGTTATAAGTCTAACCTCGTCGTAGACAATAACATGACCAGACCCAATCCAATTGTCTCCGGTGCTGTTGCTGCTGCTGCTGGTGGCTTCTGCGGTCACAGTTCGGATCACTTGCTTACATTCCACTCACACACAACATGGCATCCACACCCCCATCCCACACACAGCTAAAACGAAACAATTTTTGGAGTGAAATTCAGCCAAGTGTGGCGATTCCGACTCCAACTTCCAAGCTCCAATATTGCACAGGGCAGGAAGCTTATAGTTATGGTAGAAATCTTGAGTAATATCAGTTTTCGCCTGCATACCAAACGAGACGGTTCCAAAGCACATCAAAGAAAAACTCCGAAAATTGTGTAAAAAGAAAAACAAATTTGATTTTTTTTCTATTTTGTCTGATTCGAAAAATTTGCAAACCAAAATTAAATGAAATTTTTTAATTAAACTAAAGTAAAAGTGAAGTGCGTTTTTTTTTTTTTGGAATAATACAGAGAATATTGAATATTGTTGTGTAAAAAAATTGTAAAATCAATTGCAAAATACATAAATTTGGATTACCCAATTATTCAATTAGTGGATACTTTATTATTTTTGGATACTTCACTGTTTCAGATTGAGTAAGAAAAGAGTTGATTGTATACATTTTTTCAATTTGAATCTGAATATATTCTCAAATTTAACTATAAACCACATCCTCGAAGCCTACAATTAGAGAGTTTTCCCATTTTAGTCCCGATTTTCCCTCCAACTTTCTCGAAGATCCTAGTAGTAGTTTAATAAAAAGGTTTTGTAATTAATACTAGATCTAATATTCTTCTTCTTCTAGAGAAAACTCCCGTTTTAATCTATTTTACTAACTCTTAATGCTAGAACTAAACAGTTATTTAATTAAACTGAATAGAAATCAGAGCTTAGTGTCTCATGGGTGAAACTGTCGCACACACACATATAGATCTCTCCCAGATCTTTGTAGGTGGAGGAGAAGTAGATGGGTAGGTGGGCGAGTGGGTGTTTTGAAGGCACACTTAGTTGCGCCTGCTACAAAAGAAGAGCTTAGCTCTCCTCTCCCAAAAACGACTTGCAAACAAATTACATCGAGATCCAACGATCACACAAAGAAGAAGAAGCAGATGATGATGATGATGAAAACGACAATAATTTCAAGGTTCGTTTGATGTAAACTCCAGCTTTAAACACTCCCGCCTCAGCTCTCAGCTCCCAGTTGGCTTTGGTTGGCTTCGGTGTGCGCATGCGTAGAGAGCTCTCTGTTTAGGAGGAGAAGGCAAAACAAAGTAACCAAATACTCAACGTTTCACTCTATAGCATAGCATAGATTTTGCAGCTGGCTGTTATTTTCTATTTTTTTCGTTGTTAAATGATTACAAAATTTTTCGTCGTTGAAAAGGCCCATGTTACGCTTCTTGGCGCAAAAAAAAAAAAAAAAAAAAAAAACAGAAGAGTTTCTTTTTTCTGTTTGAGTTGCGCAGCTTATGCAGTGGCACTGAAACTCAGACTCTGTCTTTGGATATATCTCTTCTTCTCTTTTTGTTGTTGTTTTCTTTATTGTTCAGTTATTGCACAAGCCAAATAACAACAACATTGACTTCCTGTGCCACACACAAAAACACACACCTGACCATAATGAAATTTATGAGCCATTTAAAATGTGCGTAAGAAATTGATATTACTTGCAAGTTAGTTAAGATGCAACAGTTAACACGATAACTTTCATACAATCACTAAGCCTTTCTAGTTCTAGAGGCTATCACAGTTAACTGAGTTTCAATTTCGTTTTGAATATGTTTGTAGACGTTTCCATATAAAAGTTCCCTTTCAAAACTTGTGATGCATTTTGCAACGTTTGATACATGGGAATTGAAATATAGTTTGAAATATTTTGAAGTAATCATAAAGGAAGTCTAATCTTCAGTTACACTCGAATAGATCAAGTTGTAGTTCATTTGAATTGTCCATTCATCAACAGACTTTACCAACAAGTCTTGAGTCAACACTTCAGCGCTTCAACCAGTTGGGAATTACAATTAGTTAAAGGTAAATGGGGAAAGATTAGCTTTTATTTTTATTTGCAAACCTTTTTAAAATAAAGTGGTTTCTAATTCTATTTTAAAATACAATTTTTAAACTTTAACTAACTAGATAAAACTTCAACAAAACAGGGAAATATCAAAGTTATGTTTAAAAGGAAAATGGTGTGATTAATGCGGTGTTTGCCAAATATATAACTAATTAATATTATGTTTATGTTGTATTAACCAAATAAAACATTTAAACATAAAAGTCAAGTAGCCACGCTTTGTCGTTATCCGACTGTAAAAATGTATTGAAATTTTGAAACTTTCAAGTCAAAAGTCAAGACTTTTCAGGATGTTTAACATATTTTTGATTTCTCAGCTTCCAGGAAGTCCAGACGAGTGTTCTTTATAGTAAAAGTAGTTTAATATCGCTTTCATTATGATCCCTCAAAGAGTTTGCGGTATATCGTTGCTTGATTGATGTTTCATTTAAGCAGAAAAGCTCTTTATCCCAGCTTTCTGTAGGACATTCTAGGATCTTATAAATACGCTTTTTCAAATGATGAATTTTCGTATTCATTGCAAGTTAAGAGAACTATAAACTTTAAGGTATTCTATGTATATATTCCTGTCTATATTTTTGACGTACTCAGCTTCCTAGCATAATCAGCCTCTAATTGTAAGTATATTTTGCCGAAATTGCAGTCTAAAAAAATTTGTTCTTTTGGCAAATATATATGTATATATATAATTTGTATAAAAATCTGATATCCTCCATCTGTTTCATTTGGATAGGGACTTATAATTGGAAAATGTGTTATAGGAATTTAAGGCCTAATTTTTGATGAGTCAGTTGTAATCTTATTTGAGAAATGTCAACGAAACGATTGAATGTCTTTGGGCTTCATATAGACTACCTTTCTATCTAATCATAGAAAAATCTCTGCCATAAATTTAAATGCAGACTAAAGCACTTGAGAGTGCGTGTCATGGAATTCTTGTGTCTAAGGGGTTCGCGGAGATAAGGTTAAACAGGTTTTAATGCAGTTCGTCGTTTATTTCGTTATCAATTCGGTAAATTTAATCATAAGACTGCACTCTTTCGATAATCAAATCATTGACCAGCTCCTTCATGTTCCGGGCAATGATGAAATCCAAGTGGTTAAAACTCTGCAGGGGCACACGATGATCTTCTACCAAATGGGTGAATTTGGACACCAAAGTATCCACATCCTTCGGTCCGCAGAGGGCATCATTGTTGCTGGAATACGAATGAGTTGGGGCTGTGATTTTGCTAAGATCGTAGTCTGGTGGCAAATCCTGGCCATAAAGTTCATTGTTCTTCTTGGTACCCCAATCGTATTGACGGAACTCATGCGATGCCCATAGCTGAAGGAAATGTATACCCTGATTGCTAGACGAACCAGCCGGATGAGTTTCGATCAACACTTGCATGGATGACTGAAATTAAATCGATATATACATTTATGTAGGATTTTCTGCTTTGTTTTAATCTGTGGGATAACTTACCACATTTGCGTTCTCATAGCCGCCATTGGCAAAGAGCATGAAACCATTCTTACATACGGCTGAGGCAGCGTTACAGGAATTATCCACAACACGATTTATCAGATCGTTGTGAGGGATCAATTCCGAATCGACAAGCAATTGATTCCAAATACCACCGGGTGTACCTACCAGAGGACCCAACAAATTGAAGATGAACGATGTGCCATGCTCGAAAAAGGCGCAAGGAGCCAACAAATGACCCGATTTGATCTTGGCATTATATTCAGGTCTCTCCGTTAGCATTACCAAATAGACAGTGGTACCCTGCGAGTGTCCAGCATAGTGCAATTGCTTGTAGCCAGTCAAATCGAGGATATAATCAATCATGGCGGGCAAATCAATAGTGCCAATCTCATGCCAATCAAAGTGCCAGAACTTGTGGTTATTCAGCGATACCAAGATATTGGCTCTAGAGTAGATATTGCCACGGGCATTGCCTAGCCAGACATCGTAACCGGCATCGGCAAGCAGGTAGGCCAAAGAGTTATCCGGACCCGAGCAGAGGAAACAATCGGAATTACTGAACAGACCGTGCTGCAAGAACACTGGCTGACGTTCTGCATTCTGGTTCTTCAGCTTGGGGGGAGTAGGGTATACGGAATAGGGTCAACACATAGCCATCTTCGGTTATCACTTCATGCGTCTCAGCCGGATAGCCGTGGGAGCGTATACGTTCATCCGATTTTGTTATCTCCTTCAGGCAATATCTAGGACTCACAAGGAGATCCTCCTCCGTCGTCTCAGCATGAGTTAGACCCACAGAAAGGACTACGAAAAGTACACCAAACACTAGTGAACGCATTCTAAACTGAACTAAAGCACTGACAATGCTCTTCAGTTACTCGCTACGGCCCTCTTATATAGCTAACTGGAAAGTTATAAACTTTGGTCGTGCTGCTGATATCACTGACCGATTTCTCCAATGATTTACCACTGTTTATGTTTATGGCAAACACCCAAAGCCTTTCCGTTTAGACCCCACACACATTGCCGTCTTTCTTTGATTTTCGCTTATATCAGAATTTAATTTCGGCTCTATTTTTAGCTAATTGTATTTTATATAATTTATATGGACGAGATGGTCAAACTAAACAATTTTTGTCCAATGTACGTAAGGAAAAGCGTCATTTCGACTAACTAATCGACCAGGTGTTCCCAAATCCCTTTGACTTGTGTAAATTCTAAACGCCTATATATATTTATATATATAATCTAATATTTAACAAACACAAAATCTAATCACTTCAAGTGCATTATAAATAATTCAAAAGAATTAAATGTCTCTGTGATCTGATTTTAATTTCGAATAACAGCTAGACCAAGTCTACAATTCCAAGTACTATGTCGTTGAACTAACTAAGTATTTAACTAACTATCTACAAGATTAAGATTGCCAAAAAAAACTCCCCTCCCTTTCAATTGTTCCTAATAATCGCGTTAACTTGATTTCAAGTTAATTTTTAATCAAATGACTAAGTATAAAAAAATGTATTAAGTACCCAATTATTCTTTATTTAGGCTCCATTTGTTAGGGCCGAAAATATTTCATTTTTCCACTCCTTAGTAATCAATCATCAATATATTTGTATTACATAATACCAAAATCTTTTGAAGGAAATTCCCAAACAAACTTCCTAAACAGCAAGAGTTATCAACAAATCATAAATATTATTTTTTAACTACTCAAAAAAGATTTATTAAGTCACAGACTGAGTGTCTTGTGACATCTTTATATTGTATCATTCCTACCAATTTTGGTGCTGGCCATAAAGGAATACCAAGTCATTGCCAGATGCAATGATTTCTACATTACTAAATCAATGAATTAAATATTTGATGGATGTATATTTTGATACCAATAAATTCAGTTCTGTTCTGAAAAAAAGTTTTTCTTGATTTCTAAAATTGCCTTACTTTCTCTATATATTTCTTACAATTAGATATAATGTTTTAAGCGAGTATTCTTGATTGGGAGGAGCCCGTTTTTCCGACCCTTTATCAAAAATTATTGTTCGAAAACGGAAAGACTTATTAAAAATAAGTTGTTTTTTTTTTTTTAATTAACAACAAATTGACGTCAAAAAATTTACATTTTTTTGTACGAGAGCTGTTTAAGAAGTTCTCGTTCTCCAAAGTTAAAGTTAAAATGCATCCTGCTGTAGGCAGAGACAACTCGACGTCTGAAATAAAATTTAGCCCGGCATTAATTGTAGTTCTAGGTCCAACCTCAATCTCTGTTAGCCTATTTTGTTTTTGTTTAATGTTAAAAAAAGTTAAAACTTCCTAAAATTCTGAATTGGGGGACCAGATATGTGGCCTCCAAAAATATTTTAAGTTAAAGAAAGGGGGAAAAAATATCCCAACCATGAATAATCCTTTAAACTTAAAGTCAGGAAATTGTAGATAAGATTTTACATGATAGGATCAAGAAAATATTTCCGTTCAGAAGATTATTGGCTTAGAAGATTAAGCAGTTTTCGAGGCGGGTATTTTTTTTGGCAGTTTGGGGATCTTTTCAAATTGGTAGACCACTTTGAAGAAACTTTGAAAAAACTAGAGGGCCGGGGCTATCTTGGACCGCGTCAAAGTTTGTATACCCTTGCAAGTTTTTTGTTACTCATTCCTTACCTATAGTTGTCAAAGTGGAAACGAAAAAACGACCCACAATCTTAACATAGGAACAAACGAAGTTATTGATCAAAGTCACTGTTTTCCACCGATCGTTCCTATAGGAGCTATATGATATAGTCCTCCGATCTGCACAAAATTTGATATAGTCATTGATTAAATTTAGGAGAGTCATTAATAGTTGTGTGAAACTGAGAAATAAAAATTTTGAATCACAAGTAACGAAGTAATTGATAAAAGTCACTGTTTTCCATCGATTGTTTCTTTGGGAACTATATGATATAGTCCTCCGATCTTCATATCATCATAAAATTTGTTATAATCATTAATATACATGTATGCAAAACTAGCAAGTATTCATTTTTATGACAATAGCTCAGAAAATAACAAAGTTATTAAGTAAATCTTTCTTCGTGAGTTTGCCATTTGTATGGGGGGCTATGTAATGTAGTGGTTCGATCCGATTTTTGCATGGGTATAAAAAGTAAAAAATCATTAGACATATAGATAATTTGAGAGCTATTCAGACCCCCAAGACTCCCTGGATTCCACTTCAATCCCCGTACAATGCCATTGTTAAGCTCCAGAGTTTTAGTTTTTATGTTGGTTATTCACAATTAATGTTTGGAATTGAAATTGTTTACAGTTATGCATCGAATTTGTTCAGCAAAATGTTAGTGCTAACCATATTAGTTCTGTTGCTGTTCACCTGGACGAGTTTAGGCCAAGCTGACAGTTGTCCTCCCTCTGAGGCTATATTGCCCTGTCGCTGTACTCTACGTGGCAAGGAGATACAAATATGGTATAAAGACAATCGGTTTCCCTCTTTGGATGTATCTACTATATAAACATTTGTTTGCAGGTGCTCACATAGCAATTTACCACAGATTATGGATGGCCTGAAGGCAGTGGAGAGGAATATTAAAAGTCAAATCGATGAATTGGTCCTGGAAAATAATCAATTGCCCGCCTTGCCTGGTCGATTTTTTGGCAATCTTCAGATCGTTAGACTAATGCTACGCTACAATAGCATTGAACGTGTCTCCAATGGTTGGCTGAATGAGCTAGAGAATTCCCTGGTGGAGATATTTATAGTGGAGCCACAATTGCGTAGTATACCCACAGAGAGTTTGAATGGCATGATCAATATGCTGGCCATAACGATACAAAGTGAGGAGTTGAAGCATTTACCCGACTTCTCTGGCCTCCTGAGTCTCACTTATTTGAGTGTACAGACATTGTCGTTAATTGAATTGCCACCGCAGATTTTCAGACATTTGCCGAAATTGCAACATATCCATATAACAGGTGGATCGGGTCTGACGCGCCTGGAATCGGGTCTATTCGATAATTTGATCTCTTTAAAGAACTTGGATCTCTCGTATAATGCATTAAATTGGTTGCATTTGCGTTCTCTGACGAGATTACCGAATTTGGTTAGTTTGAAATTGTCGCACAATCAGATCAGTGATGTGGGCATGATAGGACGTATTGTCAAGGACTTGGAGCATTTGAAGAAATTGCGCTTGGATCACAATATCATAAATGTCATTGACGAGGGATCGTTTGTCGACTTGCCCAATTTGTCGGAGTTGCATTTGAATGATAATCGCATTACGGAACTCCAATATGGAGCATTTTTGGGTTTGCCACAGCTGAAGACAATTTATTTGCACAATAATCTAATACGGCGCATTCATCCGGAATCGTTGCTCCAAACATCGGGCAATTCGGGTGTGGAATCCATGCATATCTATAACAATGAAATCTCCCATGTGGAGGGATTGCGAGCCCTCTTGGATTCACTGCCAACACTACGTTTTCTGGACATGAGTGGCAATCTGCTGAGTGAGCTGCCATTCGGTTCGTTGAGGGGTCACGGGACACTGGAGCAATTGCATTTGAATAACAATCAACTGAGATTGATTGAACGTGATGCTCTAATGGCCATGCCAGCATTAAGAGAGCTACGAATGCGGAATAATAGCTTGTCCTCGGAGTTGGGCAAGCCCTTTTGGAATTTACCGGGTCTGAAGGGTTTGGATTTGGCTCAGAATCAGTTCACGCAAGTGGACTCACAACTTTTGGCTGGTCTGCCCTCCCTGAGGCGCTTGGATCTGAGCGAAAATGGTCTGAGAGAGTTGGCTGCCATTAGTTTTCGGCATAATCCACTTTTGGAAACTCTGAATATATCTTCAAATGAGTTAACCAACATCCATCCCGGTACATTTTCACATTTGGAGCGACTCTTCGAAGTGGATGCTAGCTATAATCAATTGCCAACGGTTATACCAGGTCTACCCAAGATTGTGGAACGAATCTCACTGAAGGGTAATCAAATTGGATCTTTGCCAGCTGCAGCCACCAAAACATTGCAGTTGCCCAATTTAAGAATGCTCGATCTTAGCCAAAATCGTATTGAGCAATTGCCACGTCATGGCTTTCATGGTGCCCCACAATTGCGCGTACTCAGTTTGGCCCAGAATCAATTAACCCAATTGGAGGATACATCCTTTATGGGCATTCAACGCCTCGAATTGCTTCATTTGCAGGACAATCATTTAAATCTGGCCGATGAGCGTTCCCTGTTGCCCTTGGCCGAATTAAGGAATCTGAATATGCAATCCAATAAGTTGGAGTCCATCACAGATAATTTCTTCTCGAACAATAGTCGTCTGGAGCAATTGGACCTTTCCAGGAATCTCATACGTAGCATATCACCCACTGCCTTTGATACGCAAAGATCTCTCGAATATTTGGATTTATCGGGTAACGCCCTACTGGACATATCGGTGGGTCTGGGTCATCTACATAGCCTGAGAGACATTGATTTGAGTTACAATCAAATATCCCGTATACAATCGGACGTTGTCGCCGGTTGGCGGAATGTTGTCGAGATTCGTCTATCCAATAATCTAATTGTCGAACTTCAACAGGGCACATTTAAGAATTTACCTAAGCTACAGTACTTGGATTTAAGTAGCAATGAGATCAAGAATGTGGAACCCGGTGCTCTGAAATCTCTCAGTGATCTACAGGAATTCGTTTTGGCCGATAATAAATTGGTAGAGCTCAAGGATCATGTATTTGAGGAGTTACCCAGTCTATTGGCCTCACATTTTCAATATAATAAACTACGTTACATCTCTCCCGAGAGTTTTCACAATGCCAATTCTTTGGTATTTCTCAATCTATCGAATAACCACTTCAGGAATATGGAAAACATCGGTTTGAGAAGCATGCGTAATTTGGAAGTCCTAGATTTATCCACAAATGGCGTTAAATTGGTCTCGACCATGCCATTGAAGGCACTAAGCTGGCTGGTGGAACTGAAAATGGATGATAATCAAATATGTCGTATACAGGTAAGTCTGATGCCAGTTCGATCCTGGAATGAATCAGTCATATACTCTCCTGTCACTTAGGGATCACCATTCGAGACCATGCCAAGGCTACGTGTTCTATCCATGCGTAATAATCAATTGAGGACGATTAAGGAACGAACTTTCCGCAATTTAAGAGGCAACATTGCAATCCTAGATGTTGATGGTATGATAATTTGTTTATCTATGAGTTTTCTGGATGTTTTATATTCTTATTGTTTTTGCAGGCAATCCCATTGAATGCAACTGCCAGATGCAATGGCTTTCAGTGTGGCTACAGGAGACGAATTTTCCCTATCCCGGACCCAAATGTCAGGATGGTCGCCTTTTGAGAGCTGCTCGCATGGAACGCAGTCTCTGCCTTGGTTTTGATCAGAATGAAGAGCGGACAGAGGGAGAGGCAAACAATAATAATAATAACCATTTGCCACTTCTTAATGAGCATGGCGATGTCTTTCAGCGCGATTTACCCGAGGACTTTAATGATGAATGTGAGATCCCATATGAGGCGGCAACTCGGCCCACGGGCGAAAGGCCTTTGGTGGGTGAGAGTGAATATTTTTACGATCAATATGTTGATTCAACTGATGCCCCACTGGATAGTAGCAGCACCACCTCCACCAATAGACTGAAACCTAGTCCCAGCCAGAGTATTAATCTCAATAAAACGCTGCTCCATACCAAATACTTTAATAGACGGCCTCAGCAAGGCGGTGCAGGTGGAGTAGGTGATGGATCACCATTCACTTTCTTTGGCTATCCCATACCAAGTCTAAGTCTGGGTCGCTTCTTCGGATTTGGCCAACGTGGGCGCAAGCAGCGTACAGATGGCACTGCTCTCGATGATGACCAAATGCCTGCCACACATCGCATGGCTCAAATAAATTTACCCAGTGGACGGGCCAAGACTCGAATGTATCAACCCAATAGTGCGGAGTTTGAGAAATATCTAAAGGAACAGCAACAGCAGAAACAGGATCAGCAGCAGCAGCAGCAGAGCCTAGCCAGAAATCGGTATATTGCCAACTCTGGCGAGGAATCGTTGAGTAATGAAAGCACTGGCGGAGCTGCTGCCACCACCATGGGTATCTTTCGTACCACAACTACACACTTTCGGGAGCCGTCTAGTATTGAACGAGGTGGCTTTCGACCCATTGTACCGGCTCAAGCGGGTGGCTTTATGCCTGTCCATGATCCACAACAGCGACGCGGTGTAATAGAGGCTGTGAATATAACCGCAAAGCCAACCCTGACAAGGGCAACGACAAGTGATCGGCATTTCGTACCCCTACCTGGTCCACCACCCAAACCCACCAGCAGTGATGAGAGCATAGACTCAGCCACTTATGAAGTAACCGAAATGACTACAGATGTAACCACTACCCAGCTGCCTCTTATCAGAAGTTCGACGACCACTAGAACCTCAGCCACGACTAGCTCCACAACCAGCACGACAACGACCATGACTTCGACATCAACAACATCCACCACCACAGAGATGCCAGCAAGAGATTCGTCATCAAGTGGTTCACAAGAGCTCAGTGGCTATAGATCCCAATATGATGATGACGATGAAGATTTGGAGGCCCAATCGGTAACATTGTTGCGTCCGCCGCCTCTGCAGACTACCACAGCGGAGACAATACTTTTGATACCACCTGCCGAAGAGCACGTGGCTCAGATTCAGAAAAGCCAATCGTGGGTAACCACAACCACAAGCACCACAGCTGCGCCGTTAGCGCGACCCCCTCCTCCACTATTAAGGATCGGCAGTGGAGGAGGCGGTGGTGGTGGTCGTTCTACCATAACGAAAGTGTATACCCCTTACCAGCAACAACAACAATTAACTCAACCCACTGCTGAGGAATACCAACGGACTACGCCAAGTGCACCATGCAGCTGCTGCTGCAGGAAATGACAATTTGTTGGCTCAAAAGAGAAGCGAATTGGATTTACTTCAAGTGGATCGCTTGGATCGCAAAGATGGCATGGATTGGTACTATGAGAGTTTTAAAAAGAAACGAGATTTCCAAGGTGGCACAGGCGTCAGAAAAGCGTCCGGAACAAAGGATCTCTTGGAGCCAAGTGGTGGGTCCACATGTTGGCATCGATGGAGCCAAATGAAATTTTTGCTCCTTAGCTTATTATGGCTTTGTAGAAGATTTTGAGTGCAAGTCTTAAAGAAAGTGCAAGAAGTGTTGTTGTTACATAAGATTGATATGAAATATTGCTTTTTTGTATATTTAAATAAAAGACATGATAATTTTTTTTTATTATTATTATTATTTGATAATAATGTGTATATACCCATATTCAGCTAATTAAATGGCGCGGCAGCAAATGGAACCTGAAATAAAATGTGAAAATAAATTAATTAGTTATTGATATTAATGACAAAGAGAATAAAAATATAGACTTGGGAGATTATCAGATGGTGATGCATGTTAAAAAGGATTTCAACATAATTTCTCTGTGTACTATGTAAAAATGTCATCATTAACGCTAAATTCCTATAAATATGTAAATCAACTTACCTATTAGGCCCATTGCATTGGGAAAATAAGCCTTCCAATGGGTCTGCTGCAACTGTAAATAAGAATAAATAGATTAGGATCGCATCTATCTCTCTCCCTCTTCCTTGAAATCTTAACGTTCTTGGCAATCTCAATCAGATGGTGATGCATGTTAAAAAAAATTTCAACATAATTTCTCTGATATTGGTGTATGTAATTATCATCATTTGAGTTTGCCATAGAGACGAACATCATAAAAAGTTCATAAACTAACCTCGAAATGTGAAATTCCTTCCTCCTTTTGATTGCCACAAAGTTTTCACATATTCCTAGTGCCAATTAAGTAATCCCTCCTAGAAACAGAACAATATACATATGCACAGGTTAAAAAACGACACTTAAATATTTGGTATATTTAAAGAATTTATGTTCGATCAGATGGTGATGCATGTTAAATAGATTTTTCAACATTATTTCTCTGCTTTGGGTATGAAGTTGTCATCATTAACTAACTTAATTAAGCACATTTTAAATAGATGTTAACTTACCAGGTAAAAATTGTGAAGTTTATAAACCACGTGGGGCAAATGCGTCCTCTTCGAACGGCTTTCTTTCATCATTAATTAAATCATTTCCAGAGTTATGGCCATAAATGACCTCTCAAAAGATAGTCAAGTAACCATTTTATATATTTAGATTCTAAGTTAGAAATAATAATTTATTTTTAATAAATTCCGACGTCTTCCTCAGCCAAACATGTGAATCAAAAGAACGAAACATTCAAAGAGGAACAGAAGTGCTGCCAGATTGATGTTTTTTAGCGATGGACTTTTTTAGTCGTGTGTGGCCACTAATTAAATAAAATAGGGGCAAACGTATATTTTAGTCCGAGGCGCTCCAGCGAATTCAAAAATATCATTTCATAGTTTAAAGTCAGTTTTCCAAAAAATAATATGTTTGGATAGAAGTCCATCCCAATTGATTTTCTAATATGATATTTAATATCGATTTTGGGGAAACTTCTTTTCACCGTCTGGCAGTGCTGTGCGAGTTGAGTGGCAGCACCCAAGTAAATTGGCGCAATTCCTAAACAAAATACAATTAAATAGCAAAGGAGACTGCAACAGTCGAGTTAAAGAGACGCCATTGTAGATATAGCCATTCCCAGTCCCTATCCCAAGCACTTAGAAGGCATTCTGTCCAGGCACCTATCAAGTTCAGGCATTTGCAAAGGGTAAGTAATAATGTCACACAGTGGGCCGCTGTGGGCGGGGAACACGGAAGGAATGTTTATACAATCGTCATGCATCTGTGTTGTTTTCTCAAACACTACAACAGTTGCCATGAACACACCGTTACAGACCCGTATGGCTCTGGCCGAGATTCCTGATCGCTTAGAGGCATTACGGATGGCCAACACACCAACAAATGCCAATCGCCGGACTCCCGATGAACCAACACCGGCCGCCATAGTGAACACACCAAATGCCAATGGCGGCGGAGGATTGGCCTTGGGTGTGGGTGGTGATTTCAATTTCTCACCCTTGCCATCGCCGGATGAGCTGGTTATAAGACAGCGTGGACGTCGTCGTTTCACCACAACCTTCTCGCCGGATAAGGTCAACGGTGGCGGAACGGGTGGTGTGGGTGGAGGCGGAGCCTCTACTTTGCGCAGTCCTTTCCAGCGTACTCCTACCAAAAATCTACAACTTACCACCGGTATGATATTACGCAGTTCACCACGAAAACGCTTGACCATGGGCAGCACGCCGCCAGAACCTGTGCCCATGGAGACATATTCACCCATAAAGATAGCCACCAGCAGCAGTACCAAGCAACAGTTGTGGCCTGGAACACCCATAGTGAAAAAGTTGAAAATGGATGATCGTCCCATAGCTCAGACCAATAGCGATATATCCTTACCCAGCCTGTTGCAAGGCTTGTCACAACAGCAACTGATCGATTTGATTGTGAAAAATATAAATACTAGCAGCGATGAGGAGCAAATGCGACGACAATTGCCCATGCCAGATATAAGGTATGTGTGTGTGTGTATGTGACCTCCTTTATACTTGGTATAAAAATTCAATCTATCCCATCCTCTAATTGTTAGTGCCATGGAACAGGAACTGCACTATGCAAAGCGACTAATTTTTAAATCGTTACCCACATCGCGCCTATGTAAGAAAACCGATGCAGCTGCCTATTCGAAGGCTTCAATGCATCTAAATGAATTTAAACGTCTCCTCCAAACGCAAGCCAAGCGTTTGCACGACTCCACACACTGGGATGCTCTGGTCGATTATGTCAGCATGGCCTGGCAATGTGTAGCCAGTACACCAAATTGGGAGAGTCATGCCCATAATACTGTGAGGCGACAGTGTTTCAAATTGCTGGCATGCTCATGTTATGCGGCCATTAAGCATGGCGGCATACGATTGGGCCAGACACGCTTAGAGACTCTGGAACGTAATTTAAGGGAATGGTCCAAGGATTATGAGGATGTTTTGTCCTGTGTGAACGCTTTGCAGCGTACCCTTAATAATCGAACTAGTTTATGAGCTAAGTAGCTGATAATTAAGGAGGAGATTATAGACTTGCTAAACTCAAGGTTTAGTGAAACGAATTTTTTTTTATAAGAACAAAACAAAAAAGAAGAAGAAAACCCGAAAAATTGAATTCAAAGTCACTCGATAAGAAGATGAATAAGAACAAAGAAACTGTTTATCAGGTTTGTTGTCCAATTTGTTTGTCCTTTTGTAAAGAGCCTAAGGATGTTTAGTTTTTAGTGTTAGAAAACGAAAGATAATGAAACAGAAAATTGTATTTATTAACACTTAAATATATATATATAAATCATATTTGTATAATGCTTAGCCATTTGCATTTATTGATCGGTCTTTGGACAGCTTTTGAACTAAGTACACTTAATTTAGTACAAAAAAAAATGGGTTTCTTTTTCTTGGTTTTGGTTTTTCTCCCTAAAACACTATGACTATGACTGGTGATCCACTCAATCAGGATCAAGATCAGCATTATTGCAAGATACGACTTCAACTTCGCCAACTTGTCCAATGGGCGAATAGAGACCAACAGGAGACCAAAACGATCAGCAATGTTGTTGGACAACAGCACAAAGATTTACCCGAAATATGGCGCCCTGTAAACAAATGAATATTCAAATTTATAGTTTATTTTTTTCTTATGCCACATGTTAACAATAGATTCATTTATTATTGAAAGTTCAAAGCTTGAATTGAACACGATGAGTTTATATTTGTTGTGCTAATATTACCCTGCAATTTCCCTCTAGATATATATATTCATGCATATGTACATATAGGATTAAAATTAACGATCAGCTGCAAGTATTGATTCTAAAAATTGAATTCATTCGCCAGCTTTAGTCATAATTCTATTCTGTTTATAACTTGAAATACTTAAAAACACTCTGTTCTACAATTTATAGTTTCAAAATTTATGGTACACATTTTTTTTTTTTTGTTATAAACTGAAAACAGATTTTGCTGTTGCCGTTGTTGTGAATAACTTTGCCCCCCTCCCCCCACTAAATTGATTTAAAGGTCTTTCAAAGCCAACAGAATAAAAAAAAAGAAAGAAAGAAAAAAAAAAAACAAATCATCATCCGAGTGAGCAATTTCAATTAGCGTTATAAACTAAATATAATTATCATGATTTGAATTTGTTCTCTTTTGATTTGTTTATTTATCGGCGCCTTCGCTATGGGGAAATCAAGAGATCTATTTACGTTATAAAAATTAGCAAAGCATTGTTAATCCCCCGCCCAAAACATGTGTACATACATATATATATCATAGATTTTTATATATGTACCTCATAATACATATAGGCGTATACTTGTACAGATTACTTACACTCTTTGGCCAAAGCACTGGCACAACAACATTCTTTCACCTCTTCGAAATGAAAGCAGGAACCCACCGAAGATGTGTAGACCTTTTCGCCGGCATAACAAATATGAGGAACATAAGGCAGACCCTCTGAAAGATATGAGAAGACACAATATATTGAGCAGCCAGATATTGGAAAATGTGTATACATAAATCTTTGATCGAAGCAATGGCCAAATGTTAAGACTTTAATCTTTAGATATTTAGTTGAACAACTTTCAGTTGTTCGTGTCAATCATATCAATGCAAAGATCTCAAAAATCTCTCAGGGCCCTTCCATTTTTGGTTAATATACATATTTATTTAAGTGGAGATCAATAAACATTTCTGACCAATAAAAAAATATTTCCATACATTTCAGAACAAAATAATTAAAATATAAAATTTATGTCTATTGCATTTAAGTTGAAACGGAAAACAATAAAATAGTATATGTTTATATATCGAATGTATTGGCTCTATATACATATACATATGTATTTGTATATGTGTATTTTAGTTGTTTTTGTTCTCTCGATCCCAATTAAAATCGAACCATGTGGAGGTTATATGTATAGATATTTTGCCTGATATTGTTGTTTATGTAAAAGTCAACGTGTCTATAAATTATAGACATAATTTTTTTGATACAATTTCTAGTAAGCGATGCCAAACAAGAAAGGGTATATTCATATTAATGAAATTGGTAATCGAAATTAGTTAGAAATTCATCTGTATTCTATACCCTTTATATATTTCATAATGGGTATTTCAAAAGTCGACTCAACGTTTGAAAAGTACCCAATTTTTGCTTTTCGTTAGTCTTTTTTCTCTATTGTTATTACTGCGTGTCGCAAATATTTATCCAATTAAATAATTATTGCCTATTTTTTTCTTGTTTGTTGTTTATTCGCGTTTGACTTGCTCTGTCTATCGTATTGTATAATGCAAATCGACAACTAAAATTGTTATTAATCTTTTAAGACAGTTTAAAGACAGAGCAAGGATACCAGGCCAAAGATATAGATATGTATATAGTAGAAATGATCTAATAATAAATCAATTGTGATTGACGCTTCCAAATGAATCATAGATCACCTTTTTTTAATATTATTTTCAAATTATAATAAAATTATCTATTCAAATTATTAACTGCGGGCAGTCTGTCCGCTAAATTTAATTGCGTAAAATTATGGAAATATATATATGTATGTTTTTTTTGTTGGTTTTTTGGCGCTATAAACACGACACTTCCAAGTTAGCCAACATCGGGTGTTGATAACCGCCACCCAGCGAACAATCGAATATATCTATGTACATCTATGTGGGTGGGTTGGGTCAGCAATTCATTCATTCACTCACTGGGCAGGTGTTTTCTTCAGCATGTTGATTATTATGCTCAACACGTCCTTCATATCAATTCTACCTTTCTACGTGGAGCGAGTCAGCAGACAAATATTTCTCTCGAGTTGAACGAATGATCGTTCTTTCTACACTCTTGCAATGGGAGGAAACCTCTCCATGAATGGATAATGTCAGAAAGTAATCAACAATTTTAAGATTTGTTTGTACATTCTGATAAGTATATTGAAAACAGTTACAAAAACCCATTTTTTATGATGCTGAACCAAGTGTATATATGTTTAATTGTAAGCGGAAATGTTTTTGTCTGTATAAAGCCGACTTTTGGTTACGAATAATGTACCCTTTTTGTATATACATACATACATACATATGTATGTATATATATCGGCAGACATCCAGAGAGTTTCGCTGTGTAAATATTTATAGTTGCGATAAGGTAAAATTCGCAGAAAGCTGCATTGGTTGGGGTTAATAATATATAGCTTATCTGTATACCCTTACTTTTGGCTTGAAAACTAAAACGTTTTGACAATTGTTGCGGTTCAACTGTTCGAAGAATATTTCATTAATTACAGATCTATGATTTTACAGAAACTGATTTTCGATTGATCGTTTGTTAAAGCGAAGTAGGTTGCATTCTGTGATAATAAATATTGAGGTTGCTCCACATTTAGTGCTCTATAAAGCCATAATGTGTACAAACAAAATTTATATAAACATGATAAAAAAGAAAAGTAAAACCGACATATGTATGTATATAGTATAAGTATATGGAGCACAAACAGGACATACATATATGTACAATATATGTAAGGTAAACCCTATTACGAATCTGTTCTTGGTTTTCACATTGTGTGTGCTTGTGTTTTTTTCTTGTTATAGGGGATTCCCATAATTGAAACCTTCGCACAAATGAAAAAAAAGAAAATCTAAGTGAAACCCTCCTACAATCAAGTCAATAACAAATTAAATCTAATGAGTGCACTTTTAACAACAATTTGAAAAGGCATTTGGCGAGTGCATTTTGGAAAACAAATGAAAAACTGTGGATATGCCTTGAAGAAAACCATTCAAGTGTGTAGGAAAAAACAACAACAATAACTACACAAAAATTCCAAGCGCCGATGCCATACCCACAAAATGCAGCCAAACGACAAGTAAGAGAACAAAATTTATAAACTAACGCTTGGACATTAGGCATAACTGAAAAGCAACTACAGTGAATAGTCGATGCGATGAATTTACGTTGATTTCATTAGACTACAACAACAGTTCCTTTGACAATCTTATAGAGACATTTCATATATGTATGTAGCTAGTTAAACGGCAAAATAAACTTTTGAGCCTCATTTTCTCTTGTGGTTCTCTTTGTTAACAGACCCCTAAAGAATCTTGTTCCTTTTTGACTCATTCTAAATCACTGACTCAATTAATTACTCACTAAGTCATTAGTTTAGTTGTTCCTTTTGGGTTTTTTTTTTTATTGACATAACTTATCGAGTATTATCGCCTTTTAGAAAGGAAATGGTAAGGGAAACTCCGAATGGAGCAGTCAGTAAGCAAGTGAGTGAGTGAGCAACTGAACATGTAAGTAAGTGAGCAGATGAACCGGATTTACCTTATTAAGCTCTTTGTTTTCAAGAAGGAAATGGAAACAAAACTTTCTTTCCTTTCGTCAAATGTGTTTGTTTATGCAGAGAAATCTTAACAGACTTTACTAAAAGGTCTTGCCTTGTAAAGACTTCAGTTTGCTCAAATTTAGGCCCAAATACTTAATAATTCCTAAACTTTATTTATCCTTAATAAAAGAAGCATGTATCTTATCTATTGCTACTTGAATTATTCTACAGGCTGTTACTGCTAAAAGGAATGTTCTACAACTGGTATTACTCACTAGTCACTGGCCGAGTGTTCACTGTCAGATGCATAACAATGCAATGAAGCGTGCCCGGGAATAAACTATGCGGTTTAATCAGGGCTTTAACAACTTCCGTCCCGCACCACCATAGCTCAGCATAGCTCACCATCCTCAATGCCATCGGCATGATGCAGGCAAACCACGTGCTACTATGACAAAGAAGCATCTCTTCAACCCCGGATCCACATTTTGAGATACTTTTGTGGTTTTTTCTTGTTGCGTTACAACTCTGAGATATTATGTATGTGGATAGCGTGTGTGGGGCTAGTTAAAGCTACCTAGAACTCTGTTTTGATTCTTTTTTTTCAGTGGGTTAGTGGCACCACCAACAAAAAGCCAAAAGCAATTTCGTTGTTTACTGTGAGAAAATAACCAACTCAGAAATGGTAATAATTTTTGCAGACTTTGTCTACAATAATGATTTGTTTGTTTGTCTTCTGGTTAGGTGGTTAGGTGGTGTGGTGGGGCAAGCTCCACCAAGGAGTAGAGTGGGTGGTGTTTAGGCTGGCCTAGGCTAGGCCATGTGCTATGAATCTTACAGCAAATGCATAAATATCAAAGATTTTCTTTTCGTTTCTGTGAGTAAATACTAACCGTCTCTATGCTGTAGCTCGCACCAGCAATGATCATTGATGAACTGCAAAATGGAAAATAAAAATTGTTGTTTTTTTGTTGGTTTTTCGTTTTTGCTTAGAACAACATTTTCTTACAAAATTATTAGTTTTAGACATAAGCAAAACAACTATATATTCTCTACCTGTGGTCCAAGGCAATATTTTAGTACATCGGGTGTACATTTCATGGAATTGCAGGCGTTTTTTGGGCCATGTGCTATAAGAAATATGTATAGAATATAGAGAGAAATCGGGATACACAGAGTCCTTGAGCTTTAGCTTACTCTCGTTAAACTTTCTCAGTGCCAAAATGGCCTCTTGTCTGGATACTTGATGATCGAATGTAAACTCCTCGTATGTCTCACTATTCAGTGGATCCTTTGCCTGCAGATCATCCTTATCACATAATATGCAAGATGTCTGTGGAGCAGCCAATGTGAAACTTATGCAGCTCACTAGTAATAGCAGCAGGTATAGGAATGTTGTCGTGCTCTGAGGATGGTGATGATGCTGATGCTGATGCTGATACTGATGATGGTGATCTAGTCGATGATGATGATGATGTTGTGATCCACATTGAAATATTCTTTGTGCCGCATTATCCTTTACAAGGTACTCCAATTCCATCTCAACATACATTTTATTTGTAGATTTAATTTTGATTTTTGCTTTAGCACGATTATCACATTAATGTAGAATTTTGTTTTATTTTGTGCCTCGTTGTAGTAGTAGTAATAGTTTTTTGTTTGTCTTGTTATCTGATACGAATCTGTAAGAGGAAAAAAATGCGGTCGTGTTTGGCATATTGAAATTCTACATATATGTACACACACACACACGCACACACACACACTCTTATATGTATCTCTGGAATAGTTTTCCAGATGAATTACTTTAGTTTCAAGCACTTTACAGCTGAATTGTTTAGCTATTTTTATAGTATTTAAAGTGAAATTTATTTTGCTTTAAATTTGTCTACAATTTCAACATAAAAACAACAACAAACAATAAACACTGAAACGTTTTAGAACTGTTTAAGTTTTATAGATTTGTTCTAATCCTATTAGATTTTGAAAAGGACTTGGGATATGTTTGAGTTTTATATTTGTTCTCCTAAACTGCAAAACATTTGTTGCCAGTTTTTGTCTCTTCATTTGTAATTTCATATATGAAAAAAATCATCTTTGATTAAAATATTTTAATTGCCATTTTGTTGGTTGTCAAAAACACACACATTTTTTGGAAACATTTTCACACAGAGGTTTTTCATTTTCCACTTTTTGTTTCTGATAAATTATCAAGGAATTTCGGTTATTTCTTGTAAATAATTTATTAGTCAGCTCAATTCAAAGCAGATCATAAATTAACAAAGAAAAAAACAAAAATGTTGCACCAAACCAAACACAAAGAGACAAAAAAAAAACGAAGAAAAACAAAATGTAAAATTGGGGGAAAACTACGAGAAATTATGATCGTACCACAAACGAAAGATTACAACAGATTTTCTCGCGTTTTGCCGAGCGGCACAGAAATCGGGGAAAATCAAACTACGTCCGTTTCCCAAGCTATGCAAATTCACTCTGACAAATCGGTTCGTTTTGGCGTGCCTGACTGTCTGAATGCCTGACTGCTTATCGGTCGACTCTGGCGCTCATTTTGCTCTCGAACTTCTCGCCACCGCCGCCGTTGACTCTCTGAGGGACTGGTCGTCGAGTTGGCTGCATATAATAGCCCCACTGCACTGTGTTGAGGCAGGTAAAGGGCTTGGGAGGGGTGTGGAAAACGCCTTATCAGTTGGTTACGAAAAATTCCTCGAACTCTACTAAGAGATTAAGACATTTAAATCATCTTCAAAGCTTGGCCTAATTCAAATAAAAAAAAAACTTGACCATATACAGTGAAGACTCTAGTAGACTCTCTAGAAACGGCTACTACCACCTAACTTGAAAATCATATTATTTAGTTTTTATGCTATTTTTGACATCAAATCAGTTATATAAAATAGTTGACATCTGAACATTGAGAACAAGTTCAAGTTACTCGCTTGTTTCCCCAGGTGAATGGTATAATCCTATCCCATTATATATAAAGATTCGAACTGAACAATCTCTTTTATTTCAATTTTTGTGTAAACCGACTAAAGATGTCTGCATTTTCCTTGCACTTATCTTACTTCAGGATAGCATCCTTAAAAATCTGTTTGTTTCTATCGTAGAACTTGCAACGAAATTCTTATATGGACAGTTCTTAATACCTCAGTTCTTAATATCTAATCTGACCATGACCGTTTATTGGAACAAGTGTGTGTTTTTGTTTTATTTATGAAAATAAAATATTGGTGCTTATAGCGTTTAGCTTGTAACAAAGATAGTATTCATTAGATAAGTAGTTTCATAGAACTATTTGCATTGGAGTCAGTTTATTACGAATTTCAATCCCAAGAAAACTTAAGGCTAGAGATTTTAAGTTTTTTATAATGAAATCGGTTCTAGATTTAGATTTTAGGATTAAATCGATTTTCAAATAAACTGATATTGATCTATAGATAAATTGTGTAAACATTTATAACAACTCTGGTCAATTAACACGCACCCAAATATACAGACACACACAGATACATACACAGACAGAGACTCTATGAATTAGCGCCAGCTATCATCACACAATTTGATCAAAAACCAAAGGCATCGTACACACACACATAAGGGAGATGCTCCATTAATAATATATCACCTAATAAGCTTCCAGTAATTTGTTGAAAATCAAGCAGAACCAAAATGGCGCATACCTTATAGCATACCGAACCGGCAATATCTGACACACATTGAAATATTTTTATAATTTATGCCTACCTAATGATGATGCTGCATCCCAGAATCGGATCCCTTTAAATAGATACATATACACATAGGTTCTACCTCAACGTATATGTATATGTATAGGCATATACATATGCATCGAAAGCAGGTCCGCATTGTATAAAATGCGGGTCCTAGGTTAGAGCCATTTTGAGAAATTTTTAATGGATTGATGAATGACTTTAATCACTTGTCGTAGACCAACTTTTTATATACTTAAATGTTTTGTATTTGTAGATTCCTACCGTATTAAATTGTTAATAGCAATTTGTTGCTTATACGTTTCTTTATCAAATTTAAGAGGCTTTGGAAACTAACTAATTTTAATCCGT
Source organism: Drosophila equinoxialis (assembly GCA_018150345.1). Lineage (NCBI taxonomy): Eukaryota > Metazoa > Arthropoda > Insecta > Diptera > Drosophilidae > Drosophila > Drosophila equinoxialis. The sequence goes on from JAECWI010000112.1 coordinate 829,100, forward strand.
TGTAAAACGGCCCAAAAATTACATTAAAACAATTAGAGGTTTAATCGGTCCCAAAACAAATGTATTATATTATGGATACACAGAATAGATAAGCCTTATACCACATTGAAGAAGTTGTTGATCTAGGAAATCTATATATATATTGATTTCCTAGATCTAGTAGGTCTGGAACTTAACTTACCTGTGTATCTATAATAATTATATAAAAGAATTAACTAACTTTGCTAAGCGTTTGTCCAGCATATGAAGAAAATAAAAAGCATCTCAGCTTTTACAGTTCATCATCTAAGTTCATTAGGTTACTTGGAGGATCAGAAACTTATCATACCAAACTGTTTAGTGTACATAGAATTTTTTAAATATTATTGTAGAGTGCAAATATTATTATTCTGCAACTTTTGGAAATAATGTTGTAGTCGAAAACCAACATTCTAAGTTTTGAATTCTAAGGAATTAGATCCAATGTGCTTTCATTTTCTCTAATGTCTAATGTCTTGATACATGATACTGCAATTCGAAGTTTCCCAAAGTCTAATACATTTTCTTTCCCCCTTATATGTGACTGTGTAAGTCCAACCCTGCACATACTTATGTATATATAGAAAATCTTCTTTGGGCTTCATATTTTTTTTTTATTCTATTTAAAAATAAAATTTAAAACAATGTGCAGAGTGGAATAAGAAGTTGTTCGGAACAATCTATTGTTTATTTGTTTAACTGCAACCTGCTGCTGCTGCTGCTGCTGGTGCTGGTGCCTGCCACAACCTCATCGTCCATGCCCCAGCTTCCCTCCCCCCGCTTTGAACGGTGGTGGATCATTAAAATTTTTGACAGGCGTCTCTTGTTTTGAAATGCGAACGTTTTATGGACTTTACTTTCTGGGGCTATTAAAATGGTTTTCATTTCGTTTTGTTTCTTTCTGGGTGAGCTTATTGTATTTTCTTTTGTGGTTCAGTGGTAAAACTATAAAAATGGGAAAATCAAAAAAAAAAAATGCAAAGAACTAAGAAAAAGAAATGTAACCAAATAAATGACTTAATCCATAAGGACTTTAATTGAGATGGAGAGAGAAGCGTGTCAAGGTAAACAGTTTATCATGTAAATGGCTCCCAAAGAGGGGATTTCCCCCATATACACCTGTGTATGTATGTGTGTGTGTGTGTGTATGTATTTGTATTGTGTATGCACTAAGGGCGCGTCAATATGAAAAGCAAAGATGATTTTTTGACACGCAAGCTCAATTACTTTTTGTAATTTGCATACATGTACAAAAACTATTTGGTAATATTAACTAAATTAAGGTTAAATATAAGTCACCATTACCTTGTGTATACATATGTTTAATATTTTCCAAAACTTTTGAGTTCACACAATTTAATTTATATTGTTAAACACATGGAAATTAGTTGCTATATTAAATACATACAAACATACATATGTGAAGAGCATGAAATAACCAAGTTGATCTAACATTGACGATTGACCGTCAAATATGAACGATCCGTAAAATTCGTATGTTTACGTGTATGAAGATCGTAGACCGGAAAATTCTGCAAGTGTTTTAGACTCACCACCCACATTTAGGTGCCAAAAGGCGTGGCTCCACCCTTATCTAAGACATTCTGGGTATCTCCAAGTCAATAAACTCTTTCCATTTGGGGTAAAAAAAAAAAAAACATTTTTTTCAACCCTTGATATTGTCTAAAACAAAACAAGTTTTCTAGCCAATGACTTTCAAACTGTTTGCTCTACAGCCACTGGGAAATTTCAATACATTTTCATTTTAGTTTTTCAGCATTTTATGCCATTGGCAAGGCAATTTTGTTTTTCTTTTAATCACTTATAATTTATGATCATTTTCACACTGACCAATCAATCAGCAAAATAGCAAAAAACAAAAAAAAAACAAGCATAATAATATCACAATATCACGAAAAAACGAGAGAGCAATAGAAAGATAGAGTAAGAGAGGGGGGGAAATGAGACTATTTTTAATACTTTTAACTAGAGAATGCTTTTTAAGACTTTCAATTTTTTTTGTTGGAATTTATGTTGTAAGTTTTAAAAGTTTTGTATATTGTTTGTTTTTGTTGTTGTTGTTTGGTTTGACCTTTTTTTACATAAAGATTTTAATCGCTTTGCTTGCAAACGCAAATTTGTCACAGCATAAATTTTTCCACAATAATAACCAAAAAAATATCAAAGATTCTGATTTTGACCCTGTCGAAATTTAAATACCCTTGCCTCACTCTGCCTCTTCCAAGTTCGAAAGGATTCGTAATTTCCTTTTTGTCGTGTTCGCCCTTTCACATGTAAGTGGATCACTGACCGACACGCATACACATACAGTTAGTGCAACGCTGGCAGCGCAGTTGGCAGCGCTGTAAGCAGCATTTCACCAGAGCCGATTTACATACATTTATTGAGTATAACTTGTGTTATGTTTATCCGATACTTTTGAAATTCAAGGATATGATGATGCGAGAACTCTCATATCAGTGATTTTCATTAAGAGACTTTAACTCCTTCACTGATATTTCATATAGCACTATAGGATATATTGGTTCGATTCGAACAATTTTTTATACTTTATTTCACAAAGGTAATAAAAATGCATGGATTTGATCTTAATAGCTTTTAAATCGATTTAACTTCTCATGGGATTTATGGGATTGGAAACGTCCCTTTTTTTGCGTTCCAAACATCTCACTAATTTTATAATGCCCTTTGTAAGGGTATAAGGAAAACTAGCTAAAGGGGCGCCACGTAGTTGACCGGGGGGAGGCAGAGAGGTGGAAGATGAGATGGCGACAAATGATTTTTAGTTTTTAGCGACAGTTCAAGTACATTTGGTTTTTGCTTTGGTTCTTTTTTTTAATGTTTCTTAAATAAAATAAACAATTTTCAAATTTATTATACAGTATTTTGGTATTTGCTTTTTTTGTTGTTTTATATTGGAAGCGCAATAAAAACTAGCGAATGACTGAATGAATGAACTTGCGGCGGCAACTATGGCAACAACAAACCCACAAAAATATCCTTTGTCCTGTCCATATCCTGGCTACCGAACAACCCTTAAGAGTTTCACTCGACTGAGCGAGCTAACAGAGAGCTACGAATGAGTTAACAGTGCAGAATAAAGAACATGTCCTTATGTTGGCAGCGCTGTGCCTCTCACAAGAGATCGAGACAACAAACTAAGGGAGGTAACTTAATATCCTTTCACTAAGCAACAGGCCACATTTGTACAAACATACAAATAACAGGAAACTTAAGAGAAAGCAAACTTTGTAATGCTGGCAGTGCTGTATGCCCTCCTCCCCCTTCCCCCCTCCCGAAAATCACAAGACCGTGAGACGAAAGGCCAATAGTGGTAGGTAATTCAATATCCTTTTAACTAAGCAACAGGCTACCCAAAGTTAATGTTTGTTGACCGAACGGTCAATTCAAATCAAGTTGTTGAAAGACACCTGCCTTGTGAGCAAAATAGATTTCTGAGAACAAAACGATGATGACAAATACCATTTGCCATTATGGAATGCCATGTCTTGGGGTAGGATCACTTTTTTTTCTTGGTTTTTATATTCCAGATCATTTGTCTTGTGTCAGGTGTTTGGCAATCGTTTCGTTTTGTTTTCAGTCTTCATGGAATCGATTGATGCCCTAAATATGTTGAGAACACATGGCGTATAAGCAACAAATCATGAACTCAACTAGCTCTCTAAGCATTAATGATTAGCCTCAGACAAAGTTCTGTCTTCTTCTGGCCATCTCGTTTCAATTCATGACAGCCTGAGAGCAGAGCAGATATAGAGAGCGATAAAAGAGGCAGTGGGTTAGGGATGGGGGTGGTGGATAATATGGTCGAGTGGGGCCATTGGCACGAAGCCAATTCAATGCTTGACATTTATTATGATTGACTTATTAGGAAGCAGACAGGGCGAGACTATCATTAGTTGGGAGGGGGGACCAAAAGCACTTGTCGCCATAAAAGCTATTAACAATATGTTTAACTAGCTCAGAAGGGTTCAATTTGTATTGATAGATTCACCTTAACCAATGCATACATACATACATATATACACATTTGGAATTGCATCGAAAAGTCCAACTTATGACAAATATTTCCACTTTGCAAAGTTGAAATCTCAAACGATTAACTTTAGAAGTAATCAAAAGAAATCAAGGCAAATCTGCTTGAGAGTTTCTAAGTCAATTAATTTTTTGCAAGTTAAATCTATCTTTCATTTTGGAAATAATAACCTGAAATAACATTAACCATCAAAAAAATCTACAGATTTCCAAAGGAAATAAGAACCTATTGATTGTGATAGAGATATCACGAATCGGACATAAAGAAGTCAACGAGAGGCGTGTGCCAAGGTAGAACTAGACTTTCTGTTTTGCTCACATTGTTTACTCAACGTTTCGCCGGGGCTTTCGGTGTTCTCATGCAAAACAACCTGGCCAATGACAATAAGTCGGAACAATAACAACATCAAAAATGAACGATAACACTTAACACTCTATTTATTCATAGTGCTCCTCCATTCTAACTGGGTAAGCTTATCGACAATTAGCTTAAAAATAAGGTAGCTACGTCATCTAAACGACTTTGGTATACCATGCACCTAATGAAATAACTATTTTAAATTGATAAGACCGAATTAGTTTCTTCTTCTCGCTCAGCACTTTTACATGCCCAGTAAGTCCCTTCTTTGGGCTCAGTCGACAATTTGGCCCAAAAGTCAGGACTAGATTTAACCGCGCCATGAAGTTGAGCTTGAAAAGGCTTTTTTCAGGTATATGTTTCATACGTTTTGTTAAATTTAATATACCATTGCAACCTATTTACTTTAATGGTATTCAAAAAATGAGAGGGGGAGAAAATAAAGCAAAACACAAAAACAAAATAGAGTTTTGGGGGCTCGCAACAGAAATCAAGTTCAATGTGATGACTTGACAAACTTGACTTGCCTCATGCATATTTCATTTAAACTAAATATAAAAAACATTTTGCATAATGAGTTTTCACATATTTCTAACGGCAATAACACGGTAAAAATTTCTTGTGTTTTATTTTTTGGGAACATTTTTGATAATATAGAATTTGTACTTATAGAAATGTATGAACTGTTTAATGGGAATTAATTTGTTGTTACCGAGTCGGCTAAATTGTGCAATTCATGACGATTGATAAACAAATCAACATCGAAATTGCATAAATTTATTAACTAACTAACAACAGCAGCAACAGTTGCCACCTGTTCTCGAGTAAACAACAAGAACAACAACAACAACCAGATTCTTAAGATATTCCAATTTTGAAATAAACAAAATACTAGTTTGGCTTATATTTAAATGAATACAGGATTTATTCACCTGATCTGGGCCCTATATAAAGCGGCCAATACAAGTTCGAAATCGATTTACTTTGTTGAAGATCGTGTAAGAGCAGATCACAGATCAAAACGGATCGACGTTATATTCCAAGTCAAATTTTTTAAACGCGTGTGAGGTGAAAATTTGCATAAATTGAGTCTGAGTGATAATGGTAAATTTTCCATGAAATTGATTCGCCATCTCATTACCATCAATTAAAAAAAGAAATCAAACTGTATTGAAACTTTCGCACATTCATAATCAAATTATTTATATTCTTGAATGATATGTTATCTATAACTTAAATATATTTTTCGGATATTGCCAAAAACAGACCAGCTATACTGACAGAGGAACCAAAGTGAGTGATTTAACCAAGGATAAAAATTGTGTTTTTTATATTAATCTTCGCTTTCGCTCTTCTTTTTTTCTTGACAGCCTGAAGCCGGCAAATTCCTAAGCTTTGATCATTTAACGTTCTTTGTTGGTAACGCCAAGCAGGCGGCCAGCTATTACACCACTCGTTTGGGTTTCGAACCACTTGGCTATCAGGGTTTGGAGACGGGAGAGCGTCGCTATGCTAAGCATGCAGTGCGTCAAAATAAAATTGTCTTTGTCTTCGTTTCGGCCTATAATCCGGATGAGCAAGAGCATGGATTGCACTTAATGAAACATGGCGACGGGGTCAAAGATGTGGCCTTTGAGGTAGAAGATTTGAATGCCATCTTTAGTCTGGCTGTGGCTCGCGGAGCTGAAGTGGTTCGCGATATATGGGAAGAAAGTGATGAAAATGGAGTTGTGAAATTTGCTACCATTAAGACGGTAAGATTAGAAGGGGAATTTCTGAGTATTAGCCATATTCGAATGTTCATGTGTATGTGTGTTATAGTATGGCGATACCACGCACACTTTTGTGGAGCGTCATGGTTATGTTGGGGAATTCTTGCCCGGATTCCAGCGTGCCGCACCTGATGTTCTGTTGCAAAATTTGCCATCCACTAAATTAAATTTTATTGATCATGTTGTGGGTAATCAGCCCGATTTGGAAATGGAGAGTGTTGCCTCTTGGTATGAGCGTATTTTGCAGTTCCATCGTTTCTGGTCTGTCGATGATTCGCAAATTCATACGGAATATTCGGCATTGCGTTCCATTGTTATGGCCAACTACGAGGAGACTGTTAAGATGCCTATCAATGAGCCGGCCAATGGCAAGAAGAAGTCCCAAATTCAAGAATATGTGGAATACTATGGCGGAGCCGGTGTACAGCATATTGCCTTGAATACGGACGACATTATACAGGCTGTGAGCAATTTGAAGGCACGTGGCACGGAATTTCTAACAATTCCCTCATCATACTATGAGATTCTTCAGGAGCAGTTGGCGCATAGTCGCACGAAGATCAAGGAAGATATGGAAATCCTCCAGAAGTTAAACATTTTGATTGACTTCGATGAGAATGGCTATCTATTGCAGATTTTTACTAAGAACTGTCAGGATAGACCTACACTTTTCCTGGAAGTCATTCAACGTCACAATCATAATGTGAGTTTAGCTAAATTGCAATATTTATATATTATTTGTATTTAAATTTAAATGTTAACAAATTATTTTTTCAGGGCTTTGGTGCCGGCAACTTCAAGTCCTTATTTACGGCCATTGAAATTGAACAGGCCAAACGTGGAAATTTGTAAATTATTATTTCGACGATATGCAAAATAAATTGATATAGCAGCAGCATTTTTTTTTTTTTGATTTTTGCTGTTGGTCCTTTGATTTGAACCGTGTGTCTATCAAAACTTCATTACGGGGATCGTCTGGGGCCAAGGATTCCATTAGGGGATTCCAAAAGCCAGGCGGAGTCAAAGGTGCATTATTCTGATGACGACATCTGCTTAGATATGATCGTATTTTCTCTTCGTTCAAATTGGCACCCATAAAATTGATAAGCTACAAAAGAAAGAAAATCAAGTCCGTATTATTTATGCTAAAGGTGCAAAAGTGAACTTAATGTTAAAAGTAATTCAAAGAAATGTTTACTAACCTTTTCACATTCCTCGCATTCGATGTTATATTTTTCTTTTATGGTCAATTCCTTTTCCTGCTTGATCACCAGTGGAGCAGGAAACGGTTCCTCCGCCATTTCAGCAGAATCGTTGACCTTTCCCTCCTCTTTTACATCATCGGAGATGTACCTCTCAATTTCTTCAGGCAGTTTGGTAGACTCATTTCCCGCATCTAGGCCACTCTGTGATTGCGGTTCCTCTTTGACGCGTTTTTGGGTTGAAGGAAGAGCAAGTATATTTGTGGCAGTTGATGCTTTATGTTTTTGTTGCTGAATCATACGCTGCTCATACAATTCTAAGGCCTTTGTTTGATCTTCTTTCATAACCTCGGCCATAAGGTCCATTGTCCCCAAATTACTAATGTCATCAGAGCTGTCGTCCAAGAAGACGATGTCCTGACTAGACGGAGTCAACAGGATCAAACTGTCTGAGGTAGTGTTGCATGTGGGTATCGTTGGCAATGTGGCAGGTGGTGGTGGTAACATGGATTGGTCAGACAGTTTCAACAGTTCATCCTCATCAACCTTCTCCAGATCGAAATACGGCTGTTGTCCCGTCGTCTTAATGATACTGTTGCTCTCGTTGCTCCTGCTGTTGATGTCGTTGCTGCTGCTGCTGTCGTTGTTGGAGGCGAAGTCGTTGTCTTTGACGTTTCTGTAAACTTCATGAATTATTTAAAGATTGCTCACAAAATGTGAAGCCACTTACTTTTGAAGTAGGGAACGTGTTTGTGATTGCTTGGCCTGTTTCAGAGACGTAAATAGATTAGGACTTTCCACTATTGCCTCCTGCTGACTTTGCTTATCGGCCTGGAATTGTAAACGTGTTTGCTTAAGCTTGGAACTGCGCCGCGTCAGAGATAACTTGTTCAGGGATTGACTATTTGGTGTCTTTCCCATCCAATTAATCGCGGGTTGCACATTCTCAACATTCTTCACATCCAACTTGCGGCAAAGTTTGCGGGGTGTACGTTTGGTAGCACTTTCAGTCTCTGCAATGGTTTCATCCTCGTCTTCGATCAACTCCTCATCAGATGGAGAGATTTCGAAGCTATTTATAGCTATATTCATGTTCAATGAGTTTTGACTTTGTGGCAATGGTGAATCAGTCTTCTTAATTGGTGAAAATTTCATTTTCTTGTCGACATGAATGTTGGGATTAATCCTTGAGTCTATTTGTTTCTGTTTGAGCTCCAAGGCTCTGTGAAGCTTCTCATTGCGCGTTTGCAAATCGCTTATGGTCTTGGCATCATTGCAAGATGTTTTCTGCAGCACTTTGGAAAGAGAATACAAAAAATATTTAATTATTAAAACTAAGTTAAAGAGGAATCGAAAACTCACTCAAGACATGAGCCTTAATGGACTCCAAAGCGTTCAAAAGGCAATTGACTGTACTGGCGGCATCACCCTGGTCAAAGCAAAGACCGCAAGTCATTTTCTTGTTTTTATTCCTATCAACAATATTAAATTAAAACTAAGAACAATAGAATGTATTAAGTCCGTCCCGCTAAATTGGGGCCAGACCGCAGTGTTGATAACAGCTGAGATAACGAAAGTAACGAGCCGTTTGCTATATATTTGAAATCACTCTAATGCACAGTGATGGTCACACTAGGCCTGCTTACTCAGCTGATGAAGTGTTGGAAAAGTTCCATTGTGAAGCTTGACAATTGTCTGAAAAGAAAACTAGTTTTAAGGGAATTAACAGAATTAAAAGTGATTGTCCAGCCTTAACTACGGCCTCGAATCGGGATTCTAGCGAACAGGAGGTGAACGAACGCACACCGCTCATGGATGGCCATAAATCTTCCCACCTCATCGTCATCGGTTTCCGTTGGGTCACCATCGGACGTGGGCGGGGGTAGTAGCGGCGAGCGTTTGGAGCGCCCTCCGAAACGGCAAAACTATGGTTCGTCCTCTAGCAATCATCAGGAACATTCAGATCAGCCAGATGCAGTAGGTTAACAATTCCCTTTGAAGTATAAGTATTAATACATTGAATTTCTATTCCAAAGGCAATTCTGGCAGTGCCCAATGTTGTTATTAGAAACAGATTAAGCGGCGGAGGAGGAGGTGACGGCTCCGGAAATCCGAATCAGATTGAGCTAGAGGAAGAACAAGGATTGAAATACGGCGCACAACATGTCATTAAACTTTTCGTGCCGGTTTCTTTGTGTATGCTCGTGGTGGTGGCCACCATCAACTCAATTAGTTTTTATTCCAGCACACAGGTCTATCTGTAAGTGAAAGTTATACACGAAAAAAAATATCGGTTTAACTAACATTGGATTTTTTTGTAGCCTCTATACGCCATTCCATGAGTTGTCCCCCGAACCAAGCGTAAAGCTCTGGAATGCCCTGGCCAATTCGTTAATCCTGATGAGCGTCGTTGTAGTAATGACAATTTTATTGATTGTTCTGTATAAGAAGCGCTGCTATAGGGTTATACATGGATGGCTTATACTCTCTTCTTTCATGCTTTTGTTTATTTTTACCTATTTGTATTTGGAGTAAGTTCAGCCAGGTTGCAGAATCCTTGTTCCCTTATTGTTTTTCGTGATAATTTTTTAGGGAACTGCTACGAGCATATAACATTCCCATGGATTATCCCACTGCATTATTAATAATGTGGAACTTTGGTGTGGCTGGCATGATGGCTATCCATTGGCAAGGTCCGCTGCGTCTCCAGCAGGGCTATCTTATATTTGTAGCTGCCCTGATGGCGTTGGTGTTTATCAAATACCTACCAGAATGGACAGCCTGGGCAGTTTTGGCAGCTATTTCCATATGGGGTATGTGCTCAGCGTCATAAATATCTTAAAATATAAACCCCAATAACATTTCATTGCAGATCTCGTGGCGGTGCTCTCACCCCGAGGACCGCTACGCATATTGGTGGAAACTGCCCAGGAGCGTAATGAGCAAATCTTTCCCGCTTTAATATATTCGTGTAAGCATTTCCAAGCACGCAATTAGAAATAGATTAGTCAACAGTTTCCTTTATTGATAGCCACTGTCATCTATACCTATATGGGTACCCATTACACACCACAGCAGCAACAGCCGACTACTTCATCGCCGTCATCTAGCAACTCCACGACCACAACAAGAGCCACACAAAATTCACTGGCCTCCCCAGAGACTGGAGCTGCAGCTCGTGGCGGTAGCAGCAGCTCAACTTCAGGTAATCCTCCTCCTCACCAGCAGCTACCACAACAGCAGCATCCACAGCAACAGGCATTACTAACCGATGATAATCAAGCATTGGCAACTGAAGGTATGCCACTTGTGACTTTTAAAACCAATTTGCGTGGAAACGGTACATATGCATTAATTATACCATTTATTTATTATTATTTGATCTTTTTCACATTCTTTGTTTCTTTTGTGTAAATTGCTTTGTTGTACCCTTGTAGCCGTATGTCTCCGTGAGTCTGCTGGTGTCTTAAATCCCATAAAGTAAATATCCTGAACAAAAGATAATGTGGATACCGAAGATTCGTAACTTGAATCGTTTTTCCAAATTGGGCACTTGTTTGTTTAATCTTAGAAAACTTTGAAATCACAAACTTTCATATTATGTCTACATATCTAAAGTAAATAGACCTATTCCCGTGCTCAAAGGGTATTGTAAGAAGTTCGGAGCACCGAATTTCTGTTTCATGTTTGTTGCTTTTGTCAAGTATCATTTTCCATGCTTTCCTATGTTTTCCGGGCTCCTTGCATATGGTGTAAGACGCTGCTAGCAAACATCTAACATTCTATTTGCATCGTAATATCTCTTACTAATCGAAATTATATTTTGGATTTGGGCACAGCTGAGGCAGCAGGATTTACACAAGAATGGTCAGCCAATCTAAGCGAGCGGGTGGCCCGTCGCCAGATTGAGGTACAGAGCACACAAACTGGAAGTGGTCAGCGTTCGCATGAATATCGTACAGTGACAGCGCCCGATAATAGATTGTCAGCAGGCGAGGGACAGGAAGAGCGTAAGTCTAAAGTAATTCCATATTAATGATAGTTTTAATTAGTTTTTTGTCTTTCCATTTAGGCGGCATCAAACTGGGCCTTGGAGACTTCATTTTCTACTCGGTGCTGGTGGGAAAAGCTTCCAGCTATGGTGATTGGACTACAACCATAGCTTGCTTTGTGGCTATATTGATTGGTCTATGCTTGACATTGCTACTCCTGGCCATTTGGCGTAAGGCTTTACCAGCCTTACCCATTTCTATAACATTTGGTTTGATTTTTTGCTTCGCCACTAGTGTGGTGGTCAAACCCTTTATGGAGAATCTATCGGCCAAGCAGGTCTTCATTTAAGGAATAAGGCAAACAATGTATTTAATCATAATTAAATTAACATAATTAACAATCAGTTTTTGCGCTTGATAATGGTTTTGTCTACAAGATTGATAAGCCAGCCAGGTTCCAGACCCAAAAATACTTGTCTCGGATCTTTGGCTTCGGTCAACATCTGATAATTGGGATCGTCTTCAATTTTTGGTAATTCGTAGCCGTACTTTTGGGCTAAGACCAAGCGTTCTTTGCTGATCTCTTCCGGATTGGCCAAGTAGCCACGGTTTTTGGCATCAGCGTAATAAGCGACAGCATCTTGGGGCGGCAGCATTCGCTGAGGTATAGGTACACCCTTTTCAAACCACTTTTGTGGATTAGCCAGAATATGAAGACTGCGTGGATCGTAGTAAGCTGTACGTATAACTCCACCATTACGTTCTATCGCCGCAACAACAGACTCGTTGGCATGCTGCACTTCTATATTTATCTTGGCCTTAAAATTATCCAATCCTTCGTCGGTCAACTGGAAGCCATATTCCATTTCAGATGGCTTCAACCTAAGGAGTCCCGAGTTACACAATGTGCTTAGATCAATAGGCTGGCCTATATCTATTCGATTTGTGTCAATAAGGACTTGCAATTGCAGCAGCGAAATTTTCGGGTATTGACGCCTCATATGATGGCCCTTGTAATACGGTTCATATGGAAATCGAAGGTAAAATGGCTGATTGCCTGTCTCATAACCCAATCGCATAAAAGTTCTGTCGCTGTCCTGAACCCTTGTTGCCAGCGCCGTGCTTATCACCACCGTGCTGGGCGCGTCCACGTTTATCCTAGAAAAGATTGGGATGTTATTTAACCGGTCACAGAAAGTCGGAAACTGCTCACATTCTGTTTGGAATTCGGATTGGGCCGCAGATTTCCGATTTGCACGCGTGGCAAAGTGCGCAACAGCTTTAAGGCCTTGTCTGAGGTCTCACGCAGGTGAGCCATGCTTAATTGTATTAGGTTTTTATTTAACAAACTTCAGAAAATTAAGTAAAAGCAATATTAAAAAGAGTGTTGACTAACAGCTGGTGCTGCAAAAATATCGCAGCAGTATCGATATCGATAACACAGTGGATCAAAATAGTGGGAGCCGAAAAATATCGAAACAAGGAAAAATACCAGAAAGAAACAAATTTCCCCGAAAAGGCACAAAAAGTTGTAGGCAAAATAAAACAAGAGAGGAGAAAAACGAAATAAATGCTGTGAAAAGCGACCAAAACTTTGTGACTTCCAAAAGGAATACTTACTGCTGGTATTGTAGCAACTGAGCAATAAGAGGAAAAATCTACGAAAAGATGTTAACTATTCCAAGGAAATCGCTAGAACATTAACTTCAGCCGGCCTTCTCTGAACTGCATTCTCATTACTCAATTTCGTTGTTGTTGTTGCTGGAGGAGAGGATTCTTCCATGCTTTGTTGCTGCTGCGAATTGTATTCGTATTCGTATTCTGATTTCGTTTTAGCTTACGCAAGCAAAAATCCGAGTCGAGCCCAATTAAAGCGGAGTTTGAAATGAAGCTACGCTGGCTATTTCTTCTATTTGGAGCGCTGATCGGAGGAATTGCCGGCGCCTCCATTGATGCAAGTCTGGCCCAGCTACAGCATAGTCTTGTCGATCACAAAGCTTGCCAGGACTTGAAGAAATCATGCTCGCATTTCAATACATTAGACAACTTATCTATGCTGGAATGTGTCCAAAGTTTTAGCTCCAGTCAATTGGAAGCCTTACCAGAATCATGCCAGCATGCTATCTGGCTGGAGCAGCGACAGTTACAAATGCCCATGTGGATTGAACACACATTCCTGCCAATGTATTGTCCAGAGGAGCAGCATAAGCTTCAAAGCTGCCTGAACTCAGTGGATTTGTGGAATTGTCTCGAAGATGAGCGTAGCAGGTTGCCACAATCGAATAGCTGTCAACAGCATTTAAGGCGGGCTCACCAGGTATTGGGCGAGGACTCTGCCAGTTTGGGAGATTTCTATTTAGCTTGCGGTTCACTGGTGGAGCAACAACAATGTGGTCGCCTAAACGTGGAACACCTGCCCTCCGTTCTTTCACAGCTAAGCACAGTGGAGTGCCTGGTCGAGAATCGACATAATAACTTCGATGCCAATTGTAAAATATCCATTAATATGATACAGCAGCAACATGGCATGTGGCAGCTGTTCCAATCCTGCTCAGCAGACCTATCCGCTCTGTGTCCGCAGGAGAAAAACGGCTCGCCTGGTGCTTTCAAATGTTTGGTTAGGCACAAAAACAATCCGGCCATGACTCAGAGTTGTCTGAACAAGCTCTCATTGCAAGATGTGCAATTGGGCAAGGATTATCGAGTCTCGCATGGCCTGGCGAAGGCCTGCAAGGAGGATATAAAACTGAATCATTGCCGACGCGGCGTAAGTGAAGACAAACAAGTTAGACTGGCCCAGATATTGCTGTGTTTAGAATCCGTTTCCAAGAATGGCACGAAATTAGGTCCAGAGTGTCTCATCGAATTGAGTGACCATCGCCGTATGCTGATGTCGGACTATCAATTGTCGCCAGAGCTGCTTAATGACTGTGCCGATGATATACCAAAATTTTGTCCAGAAGAGCATAAAGCTCAAATGGTCAATGGTCTGGCGTCGGCAACAAGAGGCGAGATTATCCATTGTCTGATGGCTCATGTAAGAGCCCGAAAGCCCCAGCGACGGGTGACTGCGCAATGCCAGAGGGGACTGGAACAGCTTATTAAGGTCAGCGATGCTGGCGAAGATTGGCGTGTTGATCCTGTGCTGAGGCAAGCCTGCAAACCTGTTGTAGATGCCTCCTGCAAGGATGTGGAGGGTGGCGATGCACGGGTAATGAGTTGTCTCATGGAGCGCATTGGATCACCCTCAATGTTGCCCGCATGCGAACAGGCTTTGCTTATCATTGAGTATTTCGTGGCCAGAGACTTCAAGCTGGATCCTCAGCTCTACAAACACTGCCGGGACGATGCCATTAAGTATTGCAAAGCCAAGCGACAGTGGTACGATGATCCCACCCAGTCGCAGCAAATGGACCCAGAACGCGGACCAATGATATTGCCCTGTCTGCATCGAATGGCCTACAGCGAGGATGAGCATCAGACATTGCGCAAGGATTGCTTTAAGGAAGTCAAACGAGTGATGCGACAGCGAGCCATTTCCGTGGATCTAATGCCTGAGGTGGAGGACTACTGTTTGACAGACCTTTCCCAGTTTTGCTCGGATCGCACCGAGAAGGGTGCGGAAATGGAGTGCCTGCAAAATAATATGGAAAAACTGCAGCAGGAATGCAAGACTGTCGTTATCAAATACACCGAAGAGGAAGCCGCCCATGTGGAACTGAATCCGGTCATTATGAGTGTATGCAGCGATGCCATGCAGCAGCATTGTTCCGATGTATTGAAAAGTGGCAAGGATAATGGTAAGCCAAACCAATAACTCTCTCACGCTCTCCCTCACTCTCTCGCTTTCTCTTTCTCTCTCTAATTCGTTTAGGCGATATGATGGACTGTCTAATAGCCCATAAAAATGATGCCGATTTACGAAAGGATTTGCGCTGTCGTGCGGCCATTGAACACTTTCAGATCATATCATTGAAAAGTTATCATTTTACCACAAAATTCAAGGAGGCATGTCGTCCCTATGTTACAAGGCACTGCACTTCGAGTGTCACAAAGAATGAGGTGGTCTCCTGTCTCAGTGAGGTGATGCGCAACGATACCATCAAGGCGCAACGCCATCAGATTCCCAAGGAATGCAGGCAACAGGTTAAATCGCAACTCTATCAGCAGCGAGAAACAATTCAATTGGACCCCAAACTGAGTAATGCCTGTAAAAAGGAACTGCAGCTATACTGTAATGGCCAAAACGGACCTGGTCAGGTGAATACTAAAAATGCAAGTCATCCAAACATCTAGATAAATGCAAAAACAGAAAAATACCTTCGATCCACATCCAAACTTACACTTTGTTCCTTTGTTTTTTCTTCTATTCACCCCAATCATTTGATTTTGTTTGTTTTTAATTTCCAACTCGTTATTGTAGGCGCTTGAATGTCTCGTGCAACGTACACCCAATTTGGGTAAGGACTGCCATCATGCCATATTTTTAATCAAGGAATCGGAATTGGGGGACAGCGGTACAGATTATACTCTACTTAATACGTGCAAGGATATGATCTACAAATTTTGCCCCAATGACGATTCAGCTAAACTCTTAGATTGCCTCAAAACCTACAAAGATGATCCTAAATTTGATCCGCGTTGTCATTTGGTTGTCGTCAATCGGATGATCGAACAGAATACCGATTATCGTTTTAATCCATCGCTCCAGAGTGCCTGTGGTAAGAACATTGATCAATATTGTTCGAATATTGTGGCCACAGCTTTACCCAATGAAGAACTCAATGGCAAGGTGAGTAGTGATTGAGCAATTCATTATTTTACTATGGATACGCATGTGGTATTAAGTATAGTTTTGAATTATATTAAGCTTAAGCTCTAAAACTCCACATCGTCTCTTTGGAGCCGTCCATTGTTGGGATCATCGATTGTTGCAGTGAGCGTCTGTAGCAAATCATTGGCGCTTTCTACTTGCAAGTCAATGCGGTTGTATGGTCCCTCGGCACTACTCAAAGAACTCAAATGCTTAGCCTCTCCATTGATGACAAACGATGTCCATATTTCAATCATTTGACGGGCTATCTGAACATCTGTACTGCCCTCTTCCAAATGATGGGTGGCAAAGATGTAGATATTGTCATTAGAATGATGAACACCGCCATTGAAAGGATAATGCGAGTTGTCGAACTCGTAGCCGAAACGCGTATGATTACCCTCATACTCAAAACTATAGACATAAATTGGTGTGTCATCAGTTTGTCGAGCATACAGTTTGGTGGCCAAGCTGATGACTGGAGACTTCATATATGTTATGGTTGTCAGCTGCAAATAAGAGCACCATTATTTAACTTCCCAGTTTGGTTGTGTGGTTATGAAGGACTTGCATCGAAATAACTTGGCAGTGCCGTCTTATGCTCGTGGCTGTGTAATAATTCTGGCGTATAGAGTAATCGGTAGAGTAAATTATCTGTTAGACCACTTGTATCATTCATCGTATTAAGTAATCCTTGCGAGAACTGGCGTACACTCATTGAACTTATGTTCGCCATCTGGGCAGATAATACATCATAATAGGCTATGAAAAACAAGGATTGTAGTAATTGGTCTAATAACAATAACAACAACAACATCCAACATACTTGCTAATACAAACGATCCATCGTGCTCGGTGAAACCTGTCAGCAGGGGAACCTTTCGCTTATAGGACTTGATCAACTCATTGGCTTCCTGTGGCAATATGCCCATCAAATCTCCTGTGATTGGTGAAAAGCGTTCCAATTGCGTCGCCTGTAGAATATCGACAACTCTTGCCGCTTGCAGGCATTCAGAGTCACAGGTATCAGAGCAGCCCAAGGCCTGGCAAATTCTTTGGGCCTGTGCCAATGGATTTGGGTTAGTTGCCCAAGCAGCAAATATGGAGCCCGATTGAACAATGGCACGATGAAAGAGATTCTCATCGGAGCGATAAGGACTCAAGAGCAGAGCACTAGATACGCAAGCCCCAGCACTTTGACCAACAATGGTCAACTGATCGGAATTGCCGCCGAACAAATGTATATGTTGCTGTACCCAATCCAGGGCCAAAAGAATGTCAGCAATTGGAGCATTGCCTGGCAGCTCTTTTGATCGGGTTGTTAGCCAACCTAAAGCGCCAACTCTATAATGTGGCACTACCAGGACAATATCTTGCTCGAGCAAATAGTGTGGAGGATGATCCTCAGCGGAGCCATTGTAAAAGCCACCGCCATAGATATAAAACATCACCGGCTGACGAGCTGTGAGCTGAGATAAAATTTGCGTGTTTGTTGTGTCAATTGTTAATAATTAAATCTTACAATCTCTCACTTACATTTTTTGTGTAGACGCAGAGATTAAGACAATCTTCCAGCTGAGCGTCAGATAATTGGCCATCAATATGCGTTATCACTGGACATCGCTGTCCAAAGGTCGAACCGTCAAGTATTTCGGGGAACCAGGCCTTCCGAGCAACCGGTGGCTAGCAAATCGAGTCATTATTAACATTTAGAAAGGCTTATCAACAGATGTTCGGACATATTGTTTCTAAGTTATTCGTCAACGTGACTATTGATATTTACTTGAAAGCGTAATGAGCCAATTGGTGGCTCTGCATAGGGAATACCACGAAATTGCATGAACCTTTGACCTGTCCATGCTGTCTCATCATAGTTGCCTAGCACTTCACCCTGATTGTTGGCCAAAGCAAGGAGAACTGTCTCTCTTGGAGTTGCAGCTTCTGCCCGAGATGTACTGAGCGTGATCACTAGCAAACTGACCAGGACCGCACTCAACACACCGCAAGCCGTTAACATTATGTATACAAAGCGTCTACGCATCACAGCAAAGTCCAATGATTGACTAAATCGTAGACATGTGCCCAACAACCTGAGTAGTAGAAAAAGCGCAATGGCTCTTACCGAACAGAGATGACTACGTGATACCAAGAAAAGGCACGAAAAGTTTGAAACGAACGAGAATCACTAAGTTAACTAACGCAAATTTCATGAAATCCATGAAACTACTATGTTATACAATAGTATTTGACAAGGAACTTTAGGACTCTAGGTCAAAGTGTTATATGTACATTTAAGATTGTAATTGGCTTAGTCGGTTGTGTCTCACGCGTTCAACTCTAATCGGAATTTGGATTCATAATCACTATGCCTTTCTTATCTCTTGCTTGTTTTTGCCGGCCTTTTAATGATAGTGTAATATGCTTAGGCAAATCTTGGCCTATCCAAGAGACAGAGCATTACTACGTGACAATTGAATGGCAATCAAGTGATGCGTTCAATTGGCAACGGGATGAATTCAACGAACCTTGGAAATCAATGAAAAATAATTCTAAATAAAGCAAATAGCTTTATTTCTGTTTATTAATAAATTGAGCTTTCTTTCTTTCAGGTGATTCACTGCCTTAAGGATAAATTTCGTCAATCAGCTCTTGATGAAACTTGTGCCCAGGAGATGGTTAAAATTCTACAAGAACAGGCACTCAATTATAAATTGAATCCATTACTTCAATTGTTTTGTAAATCGGAAATTCAGGAGCTGTGCAAAGCAAATATGGACGCCGATGAGCATGGTCAGGTGGCGGAATGTCTAAAGTCGGCGTTTCTGCAAAAACAAATCATCAATCGTCAATGTCAAGTGGAAGTGGCTACACTTATAGCCGAAGCTAAGGCAGATATTCATGTGGATCCCATATTGGAGTCAGCTTGCACAGTGGATTTGTTGCGCTATTGCTCCAATGTGGCCAGCGGCAATGGACGCAGTGAGTAACAAAAGGTTCTTTTGTTTTAATTTGATAATATCTAATACAATAATTTATTTCTAGAGCTAAACTGCTTGCGCACTCTGCTAAAGAATACTCCTAATTCTCTGGACTTAGATTGCCGGGACAAGCTGCAACGTCGCATTGAAATGTTTCGCAATGCTGATGATACACTGGCTGAACCGCCAAAGGATGTGCAGCAGCTGGTACAACAAGTGGCCAACTCGCCGGCTCGTAAATTTTTCCTTGTGATATTGATGACTGCCACAGGCTTGATTTTCCTCATGGGCATCTTCCTGGGTCGTGCCTCTAATCGTGCAATGGGCTTAAAAAATAAATAGAATAGACTGTAGGGTATATCTTCCCTTAAATGATATGTATCCCTCTCTTTCTATGTGTGTGTGTGTGTGTGTGCGTGTGTCTATAATCTATATATATATATATATATGTGTGTGTGTGAGTGCGTGCGTGTGCATCTGTGTGTGTGCGTGGATAAGTATGAGTGGATTTTAATTCCAACTTGTTCAACCCAACAATCTCCCTTCCAATTACCACTCCTACTTCCATGCACGCCGCTGCTTGAATATATTTTTATTAAAAGCAATTTGTGGCCTAATCTTTTATAAGTAATCAATAGGAGACAAAAACTATTAGGGAAGATTTTTTTATGTTGTAACTTTATCCTTCTCAAATGTGTGTATATTGTATTTTTATAAATTACAACAAAATAAATAATTTTGATAGCAACTCCCTTACAGAAACTTGAGCAAAAATTATTATCAGAAGTTTTTCAAATTTGTTCAAACTTCGGCCGAGAGGAAGATATTCGGTGGCTTTAAAGATTTACATGAAAAAATACGGAATTGGAATTACTAAAAATAACAAAAGAATTTTAAACAAACTTAAAGCACTCAATTTTGAGAAAAATAAAATCAAAATCGAGGCGAAGGTAAATGCATTCAAGGCGGATTGTTTTAAAAACTTTCAAAATGTGTAGCATAATTTTGGGACGGTCAATATTTGACGGATCTTGATGAAAGCTGAAATGGTCTCAAATGAAATCCTGTTTAAATGACATTAAAATTGTATGTTACGAAAAAAATTATAATGCTAAAGGATCAAATTACTCTATTTTTTGGGTCGAGGCCACCAACCAAGAGTAATTTGTGATTCGTATATTTTTTATTTGCTGCCTTTTGGCATGTCTGGCAGCACTCGGTGAGAATTTGTGTTGCCAGAGCTATTAAAAAACGTCAACAAAAACAAAAGTCCCTGGTTAGTTTCAATAAGAAATGCTATCACATACGAATGGCGGATGTTGGTGATAGTGATTAAAGTATTTGGAAAATGTTTGTGCCAGCAGAGAAGGAGTAACAGTATTGAGCAACATTGGTGGCAGTTAAACTATAGCCCATTCTTTTTACTGTGACGCCCACACGGCTGTTTGTGCTGAGTGTTGTTGTCGGTACAAGGCGTTTGTGAAAGGGGTTGCCAAGGGGCGGCAGAAGCAATCAAGTGGCAACAACAACAACACCAGCAGCAGCAGCAGAGTAAAATGCAAAAAGTTAATTAGTGTGAACAAAATCATATTGAACAGCCCGTTGTGGCCGGGTCATCCAATTAGGTTTGGGCACCGAGTTATATTCGCGTCATGGAGTTTGCCGATCTGATTAAAACACCCAAGCTGGATGGGGTGTTTCTACATGACCCGCTGCAGGCAAATGCAACAGTTGAAGGTACCCTGTGCATAACGGGCCATCATTTGTTGCTTAGTGCGAGACAGGAGAACAGCCAAGAATTATGGGTGAGACCCCGTTTTTATTTTGTTTTTGCTTTTTCCTTCAGTTAATGAAGCGTAAAGTGGTCCCTTGCTAATTTAATTATGTGATTCCTTTCTCCTCCGTTTGGTTGACTTTCAGTTACTCCATAAGAATATAGATTCTGTGGAGAAAAAAACCCTCGATGGGCCAAAACATTGTCCTGGGTGGTACCATTACACTTAAGTGCAAGGATTTGAGAATTATCACGTTGGAGATAAAGTACGCCAAAGAGTTTTACAATGTTGCTGCATCGCTGGAAGCGCTCAGTGCCATACAAAATCCAGAGCTGGACTATCCCTTCTTTTACAGACCGATGTACTCCATATTGGAGGATGGTTATACCATGTTTAGGTAACAAAAAAATGAGCCCCTCTCTTTACATACATATATATAAATACATATATGCGTATATATAAAAATGATCCAATTAATTGCAGGCCAGAGCTGGAATTTGCTAAACTCATTAACGGTGTGGGTGCAATGGGCGGCATATCTTCCCCCCAATGTGGCCAACATAGCGATTTGCTTGCCATCTACATCATGTATATCTGTGGGTGCAACAGCAGGCAGCAGCAATAGCATCGTTGGCATACCCCACCCCCTGCAAAACGGTTTTGCACTGGATGCAGCAGCCGCTTTGACAGTGGGAGGAGGAGCCACTATGATACTGCCGTCCTGCGAATGGCGTCTCACGAACATTAACAAAGACTTCAGCGTTTGCCCGACATATGGCGCCACGCTAATTGTACCTAAAGCAATTACGGACGAGCAGGTTGCTCTTTCTGCCACATTTCGCGATGGTGGACGGTTTCCAATGCTCAGCTACAGGCACGAGAATGGCGTAAGTTAGATGCAAGCCATAATTTGATTGGCTTAATTCAATTTTTATTCCAGGCCACTTTGATGCGAAGCTCTCAGCCTTTGTCCATACAAGGCATCAAACGTTGCCGCGCCGATGAGGCCATACTTAACTTAGTTCTGGGGCGCAGCAAAAAGGGATTCATTGTGGACACTTGGGGCAAGGGAAAATCCAATACGGAAACCGATCTTCATTACTCTCAGTGGAAGAAAGTAAATCGCTCGATTGGAAATGTTAGCTCACCTGCTTCCATACTAGATAGTTATGCCAAGCTGATAGAGGCCTGCAATGATATAGGCTGCAGCACCGACAAATGGCTCTCTCGTCTCGAGAACAGTGGCTGGATGAGCCTGGTATTAAACTCATTAAATGCTTCATGTGTGGTAGCTCAGTGCTTGGATCAAGAGGGCAGTCCGGTACTAGTTCATGGCGCCAAGGGATTAGACTCAACATTGATTGTTACATCGCTGGTGCAGATTATACTCAATCCCGATTGCCGTACTGTACGGGGGTAAGTTGTAATCATACAATTTTATCATGTTATCTTTAAACGATGAGCTAACTCTCTGGAGTTTAGTTTGCAGGCGCTGATTGAGCGAGAATGGATACAGGCGGGTCATCCGTTTGCCTCACGTCATCGCTATGCATGCTATACGCCGCATCAGACGCGCAACAAGAATTCTGGGGCTACTTTTGTGCTCTTCCTGGATTGTATTTACCAGTTGTTCACACAGTTTCCGTGCAGCTTTGAATTCAGCACCCAGTTGTTGATATTACTATTTGAGCACAGCTACTTTTCGCAATATGGCACTTTTCTCTGCGACTCAGAGAAGGAGCGACATGACTTAAAAATCCATACACGCACGACAAGCCTTTGGTCCTATCTGAATCGGCCAGATGTTTTACAAACTTTGCTAAATCCTTTGTATGAACCAAATGCCAATGTCATATGGCCATCTGTGGCTCCCATTAGCCTGGAATTGTGGGGAGAACTTTATTTACGTTGGGTAGTAGATCAGCGTAGCCTGATTAGTAATATGGCTCAAATTCAGGAACTGGTAACCCGCGAGAAGGAGCTTAGAACTCAGGTGAGTCAAAATTCGGATTATATGTACATACATATAGGAAGCTAAGATATTTCACTTCAGGTTCTTAAACTGCGCAAACAGGCCCTGGAGCTGAGCCAAGAAGTCTCCACACTCATGAACCATCATGCAGAATCTGCATAGATGGATGGCTACCTCAGAAGCTGCAACAATCTCTCTAACTCCTCCTTCACACGTTTACATACATATTTTTGATACGTTTGAATTTAGTTTAAGTCCATATACACATATACTATATATATATATATATCTACGATATCTATTATTTCTATTGCAATAAGTCTAGAAGAGTTCCATTTACAACCAAAATTGTGCTGAACAACTGAAAAAATGTAATTATAATATTATACTTGTATTTGGATCTGATTTTGAATCAAAGATCCATTCTAAAACGGTATATATATATATATATATATATATATATGTATATAAGTAGCTATATAATTACGCTCTCTGTCTTTACATGCAAATTGCGCTCTCTAAACTAAAGTGAAACTAACATGGCACATGGCAAAACTATCAAATGTTTAATAACAATTTGAGTCAATTTTTGACGCATTTACTTTTATGGAATTTTTAAATATATAAGAAGTCTTCAAAATTGAATATTTATATATACCTTAATTCAGTGTTTAATGATCAAATTTTAGTATTGTAATCTCAAGAGATTTGCCTTTTTCGAAATGTTTAATGAAGTCGCATAAATTTGTAAGCTTTAAAAGTTAAAAACAAAAAAAAAAACCCAAAAAAAAGAAAACATTGTGAAATGAAGAACAACCGAAACGGAAATTAATTAATTATGCTATGCATGCGTTGGTACATAAATATTATAAATGTTTGTAGTTAATATTAATGGCATTGTGTGTTTTTTTCAAATTGTGATCATATTTTGAGAATCAACAGAGAAGTCCCTACATATGTATGTAGTATATATGTATGTAAATATATACTTATATTTCTATTGTGCGTATTTTGAGTGTAAATTTGCAAGAATGCTTAAGTGCAATAAATATGTGTTAATTTGCAAGCGGCAAAAAAAAAAAAAAACCAACTGCTATCAATTAACCCTTCCACATTTATATATATAGCTTTCAAGGTTTCTGGCTGGAACACAAACATATTGTTTAATATGTCACTAAGACGGAAATAGGAACACATCGATGTATATGCCGTTTTCTATAAAGTAAATTAATTTATTGTTTTTACCTACTCCTGCAATTGCTGACAAAAAACCATTGCTAGGCTTTGCTTTATTTCGTTTTCGCTGTAAATACGTATATAAAAAGTTTACTTTTGTTGGCGATTGTACAATTGTCTTTGAAAAAAAAACAATAACAAAATAGGGTGAAAACGAATTTCTGGGCTCATTGTTCATTACAAAAAAAAAAATGCAAAATGGACAAAATTAACAGAGAGTGAAGAAAGGAGAAGGTAGAAGAGAAGAATTAACAAAGAATCCAGTTGTCCAGTTCAATCTTCTGTATTGTTGACGGCGGATGACGGAACTGAAAATATGTACGTGTGTGTGTGTGTGTCTTAATTCGAAGCCTCATCCTCCAAAAAGAAGAATTGACCGGAACGCTTCTGTTCCGTATCTTTAACAGAGTTATTTTTGTTGATGCGCGGCCGGAAGTTATTGGGATCGCGACGGAAGGTGATGCCGAGCAGTTCTAGGAAACGGTTCATGCCATTCAACAACGATTGTGGCGTAGATGCCGTGGTCTTGACCGAGGGCTGACCTTCGATCACAATGACACGGTCAGCGAGGTAGGTGGCCATAATGAAATCGTGCTCTACAACAAAGCCCGTTTTCTTGGCATGCAAAATGTAACTAAGAAACAAACGAAAAATGAAATCATTAAAGCCTTTATACAATGGTTGAGGATGAAGAACAACTTACCGCTTGATAACCTTGGCAGCCACCAGACGTTGCTCGGAATCCAAATAGGCGGAGGGCTCATCGATAAGATATACATCTGCTGGTTTGCCAAGACATAGAACCAAGGCCACACGCTGCAACTCACCACCAGACAGGTTGGGTACCTCTTGATCCATGATTTCTTCAATCTTCATGGGTTTCATCACATCCGCTATAAACTGCGGATGCACATAGGCATCACGAATCTTGTCATGCAATAAATGACGTACATGGTTTTGGAATTTGGGGAAATCTTTTGCGGTTTGTACGAGATATTCAACATGGGCAGCTCCACTTCACCATCTGGTTGTAGATTTCCAGCAAGCATTCGAATGAATGTCGTTTTTCCAGTACCATTTTCGCCGAGCAGAACCAAAATTTCCGAATCACTAAAATGGCCTTTTTCCACAGTAAGCTCGAATTTGCCGAGTGTCTTGACCATGGATGGATAAACATAATGATTCATACGCTTAATTTCCTCTTCTGTAGCTGATTCGGAGACCTTGAACGTAAGGGATTCCGTGCGGAAACGCATATTCTCCGTGGGCACAAAACCGTCTAGGAAAATGTTGATGCCTTCGCGCACAGAGAAGGGCATAGTGACCACTCCATAGCAACCAGGGACACCATAAAGGCAGCAAATGAAATCAGACAGGTAATCCAGCACAGACAAATCGTGCTCCACAACAATAATGAATCTTAAATAGAAAGATGACAATTGTAAAGTCATAATATTTATGGCGCTAGCTACTCACTTGGTGGGATGGAGCAGCGAGCGTATGGTAAGAGCAGCATTAAGACGCTGCTTGACATCCAAATACGAAGACGGCTCGTCAAACATGAAGATATCCGCATCCTGTATGCACACAGTGGCAATGGCGAATCGCTGCAATTCTCCTCCAGACAGCTGGGCTATATCACGGTCTCGTATGTGCGACAGGTCCAGCATTTCGCATATCTTGGTCTGAATGTTCAGGTCATTCTTCTTGTCCAGCAATTCACCAACTTGACCACGCACCGCTTTTGGGATCTGATCGACATACTGCGGCTTGACTAGAGCCTTTAAATTATCTTCCAATATCTTGGTAAAGTAATTCTGCAGCTCTGAGCCACGGAAATAGGCAAGGATCTCCGTCCAGTCGGGTGGACTAGCGAATTTGCCCAAATTGGGCTTTTGCTTGCCAGCCAGAATCTTCAGGGCCGTTGACTTGCCAATACCATTTTGACCAACAAGACCAAGCACTTCGCCCGGACGCGGTATAGGCAAACGATGCAGCTTAAAGGAGTTTTTATTATACCGATGAGTTGTGTGCTTTTCCAGATTGCTGGGCAAATTAATGATTGTGATGGCCTCAAATGGGCATTTCTGCAAGTTAATACACACCATAAGTCATGATGGAAATGGTAAATGTTAAGTTCGTACGCACCTTGACACAGATACCACAACCGATGCACAGTTCTTCGGACAATGAGGCTATCTTAGACGTGGGTGTCACCTCAATGCACAGCTTGCCCATGCGCACCACTGGGCAGGATTTCTTGCACTCCTGACGACACCGTTTTGGTTTGCACTTGTCATCGCTGACAATAGCAATACGGGTCTGCTTGTCTGTCTCCTCGTTGTCTTTTCTACGCGACATGGCTGAAAGATATCAATTAATGGAAAATCAAAAAATGTCTCTCACATGTGTGTTTCAACCAAGTGTCAACGTTGCAAATCTTTCGAACAAACCAGTGCAGCAGCAGCGACTGCTACTTAGCAAGGTGAACACTGAATGAGAGAGGGGTAGGGTGCTGCATGCAGCATTTAAGTGAAAGTATAACCTCAAATACTGATCAAAACAATTGATTTAAGAATTAAATCGTCATGCACTGTTATGTAGAAAACGCTGACCCCTTTAAAGATGCCGCTCTCGTCCTAAATCGATGTGTATTTACCTGCGAACTAGTCCGAAATTGTTGTAAAACAGGCAGAACGCACGCTCTTGCGTGTCAGCTAACAAGTTTCAAAAGGAGAGCTCGATACTACTCATTTGAGATGGACACATGTCGTGAGTTTGAATGGCATGCCATGGTCACACTGTCTTTTTTGTTAACAAACTGAATTTAATTAAATCGAAAATAACAATTCACCTTGTTAATTTTTGTCAATAAATTTCGGTTAATTTAACGCTCTTCCAAACTTTTACATATGCGCTGTAATATCAGTTAAAATTAAAAAAGAAAAAAACAAATTCGGCGTGAGTCGATGATTAGCAAAAATTGAGAAAAATATCGATAGCTGGATTAATCGGATTATTTCCCATATCCAGCTCTTTACACGTCGTCGGTTTGCTTAGTTACTTTGCTTGGGGAAAAATGGTCGAAGAAAATCCAAATAATGGGGAAAATCCGGAGAAAACTGATGGCGGAGTAGCCGTAGTGGAGCCACCGAAAATATTTACTGTCGAAAGTGAGTAATGGGTCCCCAATGACCAGTTCCAGTTTAATTTAAATGCACGGAGTTGAACTTTCACTATTGCTTTCTCGCCTAAAGTATTGCACATGATTAAGGATGCACAGCAGCAGCATGGTCTACGTCATGGTGACTATCAGCGCTACCGTGGATATTGCACGCGTCGCATACGACGTCTCCGCAAGGCATTAAAGTATCCGCAGGGCGACAAGCGGCACTTCAAACGTCGTGATGTGACCCTTACCCAATTGACGGGTAAAAAAGCTGATGAGCGCTTTATTCACATTCCTCTGATCAGTTCCGAGCGAGCCTGGGCCTATGCCATGCAGCTGAAGCAAGAGGCGAATACGGAACCAAGGAAGCGCTTCCATTTGATCAACAAGTTACGCCGGGCCTGTTTCTATGCTCTGCAATTGCAAGAGTTGTGCAATGTAAGATTGATAAATGGTATTAATGCGTAAGTACTTTTATTACCTTTTCCATTTTTGTTTGTGACAGTCGGAGGCCTTTGACGCCCGTACGAAGCTGGAATGTGAAGCGTATGTAGCCTGGATGCATGGCACTTTGCATTTTGAGCTGCAGCTTTGGAAGTCGGCGGGCGAGCATTTAAAACGCGCTCAGGTAGTCTATGAGAATCTGGCCAAGGCCCTACCCGATGATGAGCAGGAGCTGTATCGTGCCAAGGTTAATGAGTTTGCGCCGAATCTCCGGTACTGTGCCTACAACATCAGTGGTGGGGCTAGCGGAGGCAAGATCGATGAGATTCTCGAGCTACGTGCCCAGGGAGTACTCGAAAATCTTGATGTGCTGGTTAGCCAAACGAAGACAGAAAGCAGCGAAGGCCTGCAGACAATTGACTGGCGTGGACGAAAGGTTACTGTGCGACCGGAGAAGGTGCGTCTGTTCCTACTTAGTGCCCAGGAGCTAGACAAGTCCCTGGCCAAGACTACCAAATTAGACGGCAAAATTGAACTAATCGAACGCATTCTAATGGACTGCAAGGATGCCATTCAGGCGGTAAGGGATGAGATTAAGCAGGATCCTAAACTGCGATCACTGACGACCGGTCAAACGGTGTCTGGCGTGCAATATTTGCTAGCCTATTTGAGTTATATACGCCATAGCCGGACTCTTCAGCGTAATCTTTGCCTTGTGGACCAGGTGAGACATTGAAGCAGGCATTTCCAATCCGTCCATTCTAATCCTTTATTGTTTCGATTCTCAGGCCAAGCTCAACTTTGATGATCCCAATCAGAAATCCCAAATCGTTGGCGAAGGCAAACGTGTTCGCTCACAGGATTTGGCCCGCCTTTATGAGATCATTTTGCAGAATGTGACAGAAATGCAGCAAATCGCCGGCATGGAAGAGGATGTTCAATATCAGAGTGAAGTTGCCAATTTGGCCCTTACATTTAAGGCGTTCCGCTGTTATTACATTGCTCTTACGCTCATCGACATGAAGAAATGGAAAGAAGCTGTGGCTCTCTATGAGCGAGCTTCCAACTATGCCACTGAGGCTCTGAAAGGGAAATCATCCTCAGAGTTCCAAATGCAGGCGGAGCTCAAACAAGTTGTATCCACCATCGATGGCTGCAAGTTTTCGGCCCACGCCTACAGCGTTTTGGAGGATGACACAAAGGAGGATGCCGGTGGCTCCTCAACCAAATCCCAGAAGACAACGAAACCGCTTTATGAACGGCTATCAGAATACAAGGAGGATCAGCCGCTTCATACCAAGACACCAAATGTGTTCAAACTTACTCCAGATATGGAACCCATTCCCTGCAAACCCCTGTTCTTTGATTTGGCAATGAACTACATGGAATTGCCGTCACTGGAATCCAAGTTGGAATCATCTGGCAAGAAGGGCGCCTCCATAACGGGCTTTGTTAAAGGCTTCTTGGGTTGGGGCGGCGGCGGCAACAAGTGAGAGATTCCTCACTCGAAATGCCCTCATTCTCTTTATCTGCTTTTTTTTTTTGGATTCCACGCATTTAATGTTGCCCTTAGACAACTTTTTGTCTAGGCTAAGGAATTAGTTTGTTGTTTTATATTTGTTTTTCGGCTTTCTACATACACACATACACTACTCGCGCGGCAATTGTATAAACAAAATATTATTTTTTTTCTATGTCAACACCGAACATTTATGGGTTCCAACAAAGTGAACAATTATTGGTAATAAAGAATTTTACAATAGACCGATGACGTTTCCTTGCTAAAGTTTAGACATCTAATAGACAGAATGCAATTACGATAGTTATATTTTTAATCAATTTATTGATAAACTAATACTACATCACTTTGAATCAAAGAATGCAACCGAATTGATAACGGTTACTCTACATATCGGAATACTAATATCATTTTGGTTATCATAGCAAAAATATATTATTAATTTCGGATTAATTTTCGAAATCACTCGGATTCGGATAGGATCCGAATCTGCTCAAGCACCAGTAGCTTGGGGAAAAGCAAGCCAAAGCTTATGTATTATTCGTGTAGGCTAAATGAATGTTGCTGCATCTACGTATTATATTTGTATCGGTTCCGTAATGGTATGGAGGTATTATAATGGTTAACGATTTATCTGTAATGTCAATTGAATTCGATTCTATAGGTTGTAGAAGGGTTGCATTCCCTGCTTTATAAATACTCATAATTTCACCTGCATCTCTTCCAGATAGCCATGCTCATAGAACTCCATGGCCAACTCCCTAATACGCAAGTGGTACTCCGGTGTTAGCTTTAGGGTGCATTTAATCTCCTTGCCGTTGCGATTTAGTTCGCTTATCACATCGAGATTGGGTAGATTATTGGGATCAAAGGTGACTGCTGGCAGTATCCACATACATATGGCCAGACCATAGTGGACCTGTCGCACATATTCGGCGCTGAGTCGCTGCAGCGAAAATGTTTCACAGAGCCCAGCCAGTTCTTTCGCCGCCGGTGTGTGCCTTAACTGATGGCCTAGTTCCCGGGCCAAAGCTTCGGCGTAGGCAGCCAGCATGGTGTCTGTGTGCACATCCCTTAGTTGTCTTCTTGTGCTGGTGTATATAAAGTGCAGTATATCAAACACCGGTGATGTACGTCGCATTGCCTGCAGATCAAAGAAGATCGCCTCCTCGGGCTGGGATCGAAACATGATGTTGTTTACCCATAAATCACCGTGGCACACAACACTAAGGGGAGACTCGGCTGCTGCATTAATTTGCCGCTGCAGTTGCTCAAACAGTTTGGGCTGCAATTGCTGAATGAGGCGTATGGGTGTGGTCAGGCTGCCATCGGCATTGGACGAATGTAGACTATCCAAGGCCTGCTGAACCGATGTGTCCAATATATGGGAATAGAAATCAGCTGCCTGCTGGCAATATACAATCTCGCTCATATGTCCACATTTCTCAGCGAAATGCAACGATTCCAGCTGCTGGGCAGCCAAGGAAGCGGCATGCAATTGTGCTAGTTTCTGCAACAACAACAATCCGCTATGAACCAATGGCGATTTCTTGAGAATTCTGGTAATTTACTCACTTACCTTCATCACCAGCAGGCAATGGCGAAGTTCCAGGCCAGCCAAACGATTCTGCATGCGAAATCCCAAAGATTTCAGATCCTGCAGCACTATAATCGGTTCCCCACTCTCGCCCTGGTCGTGTGTGTCGGCTATATGGCATAGCGGGAACAACTGATGCTGGCTATAGCGACGTAATACAGGGACCAGATGACGATAGACATTAATCTCATTGCTGAAGGCCTCCTCGCAACGGTAAAGCTGACGTCGCGACAGACTGGGAATTTGTCGTTTGATAATCACAGTGACTAAAATCAAAAAGTAAGATTTATTACAAGAGAATACAACAGAGAGGGAGAGAGAGAAAGAGAGCGCTATCACGACAAACAGCTGTTTTTTGTTTATAAAAATTTATGAATGAAATTTGTGATGGGTGGCCTTGTGTGTGTATGTGTGAGAGAGCCCGAGTTCGCTCTCTTTCTCTCCCTCTCTCTATTTCTCTTTCTCTGCCAGTAGCTCTCTCTCTGTTTCGCAAGTGTGTGAGTGTGTATGGGAGTATGCGTCCTGACCTTTAGCAAATGTATGCATATAGATATATATTACGTATACGTATGGGTGTATTGCATTTAGAACGCGTGGAACAAGGCCATTTGACGCCGCCGCCGACGCCACATAACAAAAACAACAAAAAATGTATATTCTATAATGCTTTGATGACTTAACTATGCATCTGCTAATAGATACCCTAAAATGTTACCACACTATTGCATAATATGGATACAGGACATTGACCATTTGAAAGGGGATTAATATCCTTTTCATCTAACAATCTAATTTCCTTATCGTTAGCAGCGAGCAGAAGGTTCGATCCATTTACTTGAAACTCTTATTTACTTGGAATTCTAATGCTGAAACATTTAATAAAAATAAATAAGTAAACTTTTTAGCAAATTCTGCTGTAAAGTACAAGTTTGGGCATTAGTTTTACAAATCGCTAGTGGGCAGAGAAAGATAAAATCATTTTTTGGACTATATTCCTCACTGCAGTACTTCATGTTACTCGCCACTAATTATCCATATACTCTTTTCCATTACAGGGTATGTATGTATGTACGTTTGTATATGGGGCAATAATCAATAGGTTTTATCACGAAACGATAGTGTAGGAGGCCTCTTCCTACCTCCCTACAGGTTATTTACCCTTTTCGCTGGATGCCAGTACATGCTGATGATGCTGCTGCTTCTTCTGCTGCTGCTGGTGTTCTTCCTCATCATTTGCCTTGCTGATTGTCACACGTTTCACCACAGACATATAATTATCGCCACTGCTACTGCCCGCACTGCAAGCAATGTGGGCAATGCTAAAGGATACCAAATTATTTTGACTAAACAATTTACGCAAATGATCGACATTCTCCTCATATTGATTCGGAATGGAGCCGGCGGCATTGGCATCGACTAGACTGATGTCGAATGACTCTAAGGCCATTGCCATGGCACCACTCGAAGGTCCTCCTCCTCCTGATGTTGCCGTGGGCTGGGTCATTGCCATAGCGTTCGCCTCCATTGCACTTGGCTGTCGATGGTTAACTGTGAATGGTTCTGATTGCCCAATTGTGTGCCAGTTCTTAAATTCTGCATTTGCAGCATTTTCTTTGATTTGGCTTTGCCCTATACATGTGACACCGAATTGAATGCAGGTCACTTATAAGATATGATTATTAATACTATAATTTTACTTCTTTTGACAGTTTTTTGTTTTTTTGTGTTTAGCACAGTTCTGCGAAATGCGTCAAAAGTTGGCAAACAGAATAACCGCGCGGACTGCACAGCGAAAACGAACTGACTCAGTTTATCCAAATGCAATGAGAGAAGCCGCCAGAGAATGCACTCAGAAGCAGTGCACCACATACCCACACACACACACACACACACACACACACACACACACACACACACACACACACACACACACACACACACACACACACACACACACACACACTCATGTGGACACACTTGAGTCTAGCGGCAGCAGGTTTTGCTCTCTTTTCATTGAATTTGAAAGCCGGTAGCCAGCTAGTCAGACACACAGACAAGCGCGGTTGTCAGTCTCCACCTGGATGGAGACTTTGTAGGTAAACATGTTGCCAGGGTTTACTCTCTATCTATCTATGCATGTGCATGGGATGTATGTATGTCTGGTGCTTTGTCTCTCTGGTTCAAGGTTAACCTTACTTCTAGTTGCCCACTTTTCCTCTCCACGGGCGCACTTTCACTCAGCTTGCATTTGCCGATTCGTATACGTAATGTAGGTACAACGGATGTGGTTGCTCATACGCCGCATGTGGTTCATAGTCGTTTGCATTGTGCCACAAATTCGTGCACTTGAAATTGCATTGGCTCGTCCTTGATAACTGCATGGCCCACCCAGCTGCGTGTGGGTCGAGGTAAATTGTGAACATGAATTCAAGTAAATAAATTCAATGAATTTAACAAAAATAGCAAATGCAAAAAGCACCCTGAGGGGAGATTGCATATATTCTAAGGTTTTTCCATGTAATCTATAATCCATACATAAATATACAAAAATTTGATGTTCTTTTCCGGATATCGATAGCAAATATATAATTATAGGTGAAAAAATTGCTAATACAGCAGACAAATAATTTCATTATTTTGCGTTGAATTTACATTCGCTTCCATCGATAAAAAACAAACTCATCAATAAAATTGATGAGGAAAAATGACTACGGCTTTTCCTATAGAGCCATGTTCACCAGGAGAAATTTAATTGAACAATGTTTTTACTTCATTCGGTGGAATTTTATTTGATCTTTCAACTATCCTGACTTGGAACACGGCAAGTTTAATCGAAAGGCAAGTTTTCTTACTCAACTTTTGATCAAGGATGGAAAACACATTTGTATGCATAAGGTCCATACTTTCGTTGGATAATGCCAATTGGATAATTCTAAAATTTTTAACCACATCTTGCTTTCTGTATCGAGCGGCTATTTCTCATCTTTCCTTCACAAGCAATTTACCTGTACAAAATAAATCAATTATCTGTATACGGAGTCTACAATGTTTTGTGCGAATTAATCATGAGGATGTAAACTCTCAACTCTTAGGAGTTACTTATCTGCAACATTGTCAAATTCAAACCGATTTACAAAAGTTTGAATGCTTTTAAAATTTTTCTGAATTCTTTTTCTGGCTACGCCACTGGATTAAAGTTCAAAAATTTATGTTAAAAATTCTAGCAAAAGAAACATTTTCTATGCGAATCGCGTTTGATCGTTTTTCGTTCATGTTCTAGCTTTCATTTAAAAAAGTGATCTTCTTATTTGTATTACGAGTCCGAAAACTAATATTTCCACCCTTGCAAAAAGGATATATTAATTTTGGTCAGAAGTGTGCAACGCATAGAAGGAAGCATCTCTGACCATATAAAGTATATATATTCTTGATCAGCACGACGAGACGAGTTCAAAAAGCCATGTCCGTCTGTCCGTCCGTCTGGATCAGCGCAAATTCCTCCTAGACCGTAAGAGCTCCAGAGCTCTACATGCAAATTTTGCATATAGGCTTGTATATACTGCAGGGGTTGTATATCTCGGATTCATCCGGATCGGACCACAAAAACGTCAAACCATACAAACGTCAAAGTCACGAACAGTCTGTTAACGACTGTGCCGAATTTGGTAAAGATCGGGTAACTATATCATATAGCTCCCATAGGAACGATCGGTGGAAAACAGTGACTTTCATCAAAAAGATCGTTCCTGTGCTAAGGTTGAAGCCCGTTCTTTCGCAAACATTACCCTTTTTAGATATCCCTCTGCTGATCGGCCGATGAACTACATAATAACCCCACAACAAACGGACATACATACGACCAGAGCAAATTGGGGTCAAACATGTGCAGTCAGCAAAGAGCTTAGACTTGGAAATAACACTCAAAGCGATCACTCAGCACTCTAGATTATTATTTTAAGACCTAGTTGCATAATGAATTTGAGAAAATATGAAATACCAGGCCAAAGTCTCAATTTTCTTAAGTGTGTAAAGGACTTCTGGGCATTTGGATTTTTTTAATTCAACGGATGCACTATGGTCTGGATGTCGATTTTTTTGGCATAAAGTCCAAATTTTCATGAAAAGATTCGATGGTTTTGGTAATTGATTATGAAAGTAGATACCCTGAACACAAAATATCAACTCTCTAGCATTCAAACTGTAGTTTATGCAAAAAAAAAATTGGCATCCAGACCATAGTGGGATGACAAAAATTCAACAAATTTTGAACTGGAGAAACAATGAAACACCAGGCGAACAGGATTAGAGATTGGATTGTTTAAATTTTTCCCAAAATGTGATGCATACTTTTGTGGATAGCGTAAGACGAAAATTCCACTCTTAACAAATTTTGGAGAAACCATGGAACACCAGGCAAACATAATTACAGGGTAGGGGATTGTTTTGATTTGTGAAAAATGTGTAGCATACTTTTGGAGTTGGCGGAAATTTTGAATATAACGGAAATAGAAAATTTCTTCTTTTAACGACGAAATTTGAACTGGAGAAACAATGAAACACCAGGACATCACAACAATCTAATAGGCGGCAGGATTTAATTTTTATTAAAATGTATCACATACTTCTCGGCATTTGAATTTTTGAATATAACGGGAAATTGAACAAACAACGGGGGCCACAAATTTGGGCAACTGTAAAATTGTTCATTTTCGAGCTCTGTGCAGGAATTTGGACATGTCCTTTTCACGGATTAAAGTCCCAGATGAGAGGCGTTTGACACCGCTTTCGTTCTGATCCTTCCAAGAACGTGCGATATAAATTCATTTTACGACCATTAAGTAGTTCTTCTCGGATGGTCCAAAAATAATTTTGATTATTTTATTTTAGCAATTTATTTCTTTCTTTCGTAGAAAAAGGTACAATTTTTTTTAGGTTTTTTTTTTAATTGTTCGAAAAGTCAGTCATTTTATTTTACCATTATAATTATGATGCATTAAATGGATAGTAGACGATCCAAAGTTAATTAACTTTAACTAAACTTAGTATAGACTAAAAAGTTTTAAATTTCGACAGAAATTGGAAAAATGCAAGCCAAAACTCGAGCATTTTAGCATGATTTTAATCTATGTTCCTTGAATAAAGTGGAATTTCACGAAACTGTGCCGAAGAAATTAATACCATTGTATAATATAGATGTTGACAAATGAGACTGAGCAATTTTTACAACAATCCCCAACAATCCACCTTGCTTTTGCTCCACGAAACACAAAAATGGATCAAGATCATTTTCCATTTTGAGTCACTTAAATATTTGAAGAAAGTCCCTAGATATACCAATTCACAGTTTTCTGTTTTTTGCACAGAGAACAGAGGGAAAATTAACGTAAACCAATATCTGACCTTAAGGGCCTGGTGAATTTCCAGGGTTATGAAATAAATTTTTTCGTTATGATTTCTAGATGACCCTGTCAATACTCTATTAGAAAAAAACATTGTTTATGGCAAATTCTTTAAAAAAAATGAGTTTCTGCCAAAATTTTCGACATCTGGACCAGTGTGCATGGTAAAAAAAGCACCAATAAGTAGGCAACCCTTTTAAAAAATGCATGTTATTCACCCTAAAAGTATGACTTACAAATTGACCGGGTCGAAATTCAAATTACAAGTCGAAAAAACGGAACAGTGCGAATCACTAGGTCATGGAATGTCCTTCGGTTGGCTGAGAAAAAGGACCTTTTTTACATATCCTGCATCCTAAGATGACCTCACCTTTTTTTGATGCAAATCGAGATCGAAAAAGGACATCCAAGAAACCCAACATCTTCGTCCTACGGCAGAATTTCCAGTTTTTAGAGTCACAAGACGATAAAAGGATCATTTTCTCGGTGTCATATTTCGGTAGGACACTGACCGAATTTTGACAGGACAAATCTTTTAATATTCTTCAGGATCAATACTATCGATCAAGGAATTTGCTTCAATTTTTGAAAAGGGATTAGTCAGGAAAATTCAAAAAATCCGAGAATGTCCTTTTAACTCGGTCATTTTGAGGGCAACCAGGATGTCATTTTATCAGCCTGTAGCCCTTGATGACCAGCATCGACTGACACTAATTCTGCATGGTCTTTCAAAAAGCAGAGATAAAATGACTTTTCTGTTTGATGAAAATTGGCGAGTCAAGAAATTCCAATCATCAAGGACTACTCGGTGCAAATGTCCTCTCGATAGTCCTGTGGAGAGTCGAGATATCAAGGATTTTATGATTTTTGTCTTTGTATCATTTTGTACAATTTGGGAAAAATTATAACTAAAAAAAAGGAAAAGTGCGAAAAAGCAAATGCAACTCGATAATTTTAAGAATGAGCGGCATATCCATTAGTCAGATGGGAATCCTTGTTTGTCTCAATCGACTAAGGACAACAGGACCAACAGGTTTGGACAGATGAAAATCCTTGAAATCGACTGAAATCAATAATTTTGGGGCTTGTAGAAAATAAATTTGTTTGTTGTTTTTTGTTAGTAAAAACAACTATTTTTATACCATACACCCACAGGGGTGAAATGGTATATTAAAGTCGCCAAAATGTATGTAACAGGCAGAAGGAAGCTTTTGCGACCCCATAAAGTATATATATTCTTGATCAGCATCGACAGCCAAGTCGATCTAGGCATGTCCGTCTGTATGAACACCTAGATCTCGGAGACTATAAGAGATAGAGCCACCAAATTTGGTATGTAGGTTCGTGTAGTATATAAAGTGATCAAGTTTGTTTCAAATTTCTGTCACCCCCCTTTCAGCCCACGCAATTTCAAAAAAAACGTTTATCTCAAAAACTATTCTAGCTAGAGACACCAAATTTGGTAAATAGTAGTAAATGCGCACATTTTGTATGTATAAAGATTTTGCCACACCCCTTTCCGCCACCGAAATTTGAAAAACTCGATTATCTCCCGTAATTTTCTACCTTGTGCAATCAAATTTGGCACACTTGAATTTGATACCAATAGCCAGCAAAATGTTAAATTTGATCAAAATCGGACAAAAAATAACCAACCGGAGTTGGCTGGTGGGGGGCGCTAGAGTGCTCCAATGCTTGAGTGAGCGAGATACTAAGATATGCTTCTAATAAAAAGCTTGTGAAAATGCATTTGTTTAATAAATTTATAATATATCCTTTACTGGTGTATGGTATACCTAAGTCGGCGAGACGACTTACTTAATTTTTTTTGGTTTCATATAGTCATTGTAGTTAAGTGTGTGTCCTTTTGTGTGTACATACACTGCGCGTCATCAGGTTAACCCCCCCTCTCTGCAAGTATTTTCTAATTTTTACTTTCCCATTGCCCTGGATTTCGTAAAAGTTTTTTGTTGTTGTTACAATACTCATTTGCCATACAAGAGAAGAAAGCTTCTTAGAAGAACCGTTATATATTTTTTCGCGTTTTGCTTTATTCTCGACGAAAAAACTTGCCCTTTTTGCCCAATTTTAGTTATCTCGCTTAATCTAGCAATCACGGACACCAAATTTTTTTTGTATCACAAGTCAATTGTATTTTTTAGTTTACCGTGGGAAAAAAATCAATTTTATCTGTGGAAGAAAAATCAAAGATTGAAGCTTACTCGGAAATGGCCCTGTCAGAGCACAAAATTGCCGAAAAAAAACTAGTAGGCACAGGAAGGCACAGGAGGATAAACGGAGAATTCTACGGGAAGCATTAAATTCGCATGAGTCGGCTGCTAAAATAAAGGAAAAAACTAATGTAAAAGCGAGTGTATCCAGTGTGTTAAGAGTTATTCGGGAAGCTGAACACTAGCAGCGACGGAAACTAAAAAAAAACCGCGACTAAATCACCTGTGGAAAGAAGCTCGCCTTAATTTTGCCCGAGCCCATATCGATTGGACTTCGCGATGGAAGTATGTCGTTTTTTCAGACGAGAAAAAGTTTAATTTTGAAGGCCCTGATGGGTATATGTAATTATTATTTCCACGATCTCCGTAAAGAGGAGCATCATTTGGACCGTTTGCACAGTCGAATCGGAGGTGTTTTGGTGTGGGGAGCCATCTCTTATTACGGAACCTTCGAGTTGCAGTTCTTGACATCGCGAATGAATGCGGAGAACTACAAGGACGTGCTTAAAACAGCATTTCCCCAAATAAAAAATACATTTGGGAATTTGCAGTGGTATTTCCAGCACGACAATGCCCCAATACACACCGCCAGGACCGTCAAAATGTGGATGCAGAGCCAAAATGTAGAAGTAATTGGATGGCCCCCATACTCGCCGGACCTGCAAATATTATAGAGAATGTCTGGGGATGGTTAGCTAGGAAGGTCTACGAGTCCGGAAAGCAATATAATTCAAAATCGGACCTTATAAAAGGCATTAAAGACGCTTAGTCGTTAATTTCATTGAATTACATTGCTAAATTGTATGATTCGATGCCTAATCAAATTTTGGAAGTTATAACAAACAAAAGCGGGACCACCCATTATTAATTTGTTAAAAATATCAAGTATTTTAGTTATAAACTAAAAAAAGTGTCTTACATTTCAGTAAGATTTATATTTTTTGACCTATTTCTGATGGCGCTAACCTGATGAACAAATTTTCAATACCCTTTTTTCATACTTCTTTCAAGAAAAATTATAATAAATTAATCTCATAACTTTCAATATTTAAATTTGTCTTATTTTAAAGAGAATTCACTGAATTATGGTGTAAAAAAAATTTCAGTCTATTATTCCAAACGGTTTGGAAAATATTTAACATTTACGGTAAGTGTAAGGGGGCGCTAACCTGATGACGCGAAGTATGTATATGTGTGTGGATTCTACGGTGGAAAAGTTAAAAAAAGTTGGTTACACTTGGAAATTGGAGATTTCCACGTTGGTTCTTGGAGAGGCTGAGCCGGCGATCGACTCCTTGTCAATGCACTTGTCATCGGTATGATCCTGTACACCGCCCAAGGAATTGCTGGATTGCTTGTGCACTAAAAATGCCAAGACAAGTTCATAGTGGCCATTCATGGAACATATCGAATTGTCCTCAGTTTGGCAAATCAATCCCCATGGACCACTTTTGAAAGCAAAGCACTAATAGAAAGCAAACTCAGAGTTTTTACTAACTCGGGGATAACGAATCTGTGCTTTGGTGTCTAAAATTGCTGCTGCTATATATGATATTCAGTGTCTGGACAAATGTCTTGGGCAGGACTATGATCTAAAGAGCTGCAAACTGCAAGGCGTCGGAAATGGGGTGGTGCGTCATCTGACCGCGCCTGGATGAATCACTTTGTCACAATTCCAAAATCACAGAGTTTGAGAAACTTTTTTAAAAAATCTTTGTTGATTTCACGTAACCCTTGAAAGTTACAAAGATACAGATTCGAAAATTTCACTGCTTTTAAGAATTTTTGCAACTTTTCAAATGAAATTTTGCTCAGAAAATATTGTTTACACCGCTCAGAAATAGAATTTGCTAATCATGCTATAAGGCTAATCTGGCACTGGGATATAGCCCTCTGATCTTGATGACATTTGGTACGTTTATTCAACTAAAAAGTAATAATGTGCATGACAATTGCTAGGAAAGTAACAAAGTCGTTGAAAAATAACTTTTTTCAAACAATCTAATTCTATGAAAGCTGAAATATAATAAAAATTCTACAATATTAAATTTAACAGCCTAGTTTTTATTTGATAGTTGTATTTCCCCTGTAATAGTTCCAGTGCAGGGGTTTCCCCAGACATTTCACTAAGAATCCCATTGTAAACTTATCCATTTTTATGAAAGTTAAGATCAAGTGGGGATCTATTAGTATTCAATGCCAATGTACTTACCCTTGAGATCCTGATTATTGCACAAATCCCAAATTCCCCAATCATAGTTGAGAATTAGCTAATTTGAATTGGCAAAGTTCAAAGACCATGCTTATTAACAGCTGCGGAAAAAAATCTCCTTCAGAAAGAAGTTTAAACAATGGATCGACCCCAGCAATTTGTTTATTTAATATGCAACTACAAAGTTGGCTAAATGGCTATTTATTAAATATCAAAATTTGCCACGGCCAATAAATAACTAAAAAGAAACCGCTCCCAAAAAAGCAAAACAAAATAACAAAACATACAAACCACAACACCAGACAAAGTCTCAAACAATGTATGTAAATCCAACACCAGTAAGAGATGATGAGGAAAGTTCAAGGGCAAAGCCATAGCAAAATGTCCAGTGGTGAGCTATGCCAAATCCAGCAGCGCCCCAGCAAACAGCTTCCGCCTGCTGATCGGCCGATGTAGTTGAATAACCCCACAACAAACGGACATACATACGACCAGAGCGAATTGGGGTCAAACATGTGCAGCCAGCAAAGAGCTTAGACTTGGACTTAACGCTCAAAGCGACCACTCCTCCCGCCCCCCTCA
Source organism: Drosophila equinoxialis (assembly GCA_018150345.1). Classification (NCBI taxonomy): domain Eukaryota; kingdom Metazoa; phylum Arthropoda; class Insecta; order Diptera; family Drosophilidae; genus Drosophila; species Drosophila equinoxialis. The sequence continues at coordinate 870,443 of JAECWI010000112.1, forward strand.
CCAATCATTCCTCGCTGCACGCACACCCACCCGCCCTTGCCACTAGACCGCCCTGATTAAAGTCAAAGACTCAACATTATATTCAGGGTCAAACAGCACTTTCAAAAATACATACATATATCTCACCAAGCTAGCACTCGGATTCGGAATTGGATTTAGATTCGGATTCTAAATAAACTTGTCAATCATACATATGTACATATGTATGTATGTACCCGACATATCTTTGTATCTGTATCTGTATCTGTAAATATATGTATTTGTATCTCTATCTTTCTATCATCTGTGTCCGCATCTGACCTTTTTTGGCGGGCACTTTTGTGGAGCATGAGAAAAATAAATAGAGAGACGGAGACGTAAAATATTATATACACATATTATATCATTGATTTTAATTGCTTTAAAAGTGTGTGCTTTTTGCCTAGGCCTAGGTCAGCTCAATTGTGCACTAACACTAATTAAAAGCACCATAATTAATTTAATAAAAATTTAAGGCAGCTAAGCCAAAGCCGAACACTCGACACTCGACTAGAAAAACTTTGGCTCATTCTTGATTTTGAGTGTGTTTTTGTCCCCCCACGAATTGAATTCGATTCAACTCAAAGTTGCTTGTTTGAGTTATTCGTTTCTCCGTTGTTGTTGTAGTTGTTGTACTTTTTGTGGCATTCAACGGCTAGAGCATAAAAGTTCGCTACCTTGTTATTCTATGATCAGTTTACAGCCTCAACAACTTCAGCCAGGTGTTCCAGTTACAGTTAAAAACGGATTATAATAATATAAATAAAAAAAAATATATATATATATATTCATATATACAAAACCCAAAAGTGTGTGAGTGCATTATTTATCGTGTGGGCGTATCGAACCAAAACGATCGACCAAATCATGTCTTTATCTACCAAATCAAATAACCTTGACATTGGCTTTCATATAATTTACATAAGCTAAATGACATTTTGTGGACTTTGTCTATGTAAATGCATTAATATAATTTTTTTTATTTTCTTACGACGCATAACTAAAAGTACATTGAAGGCTCAATAAATAAAGCCCTAAAACTAATTGGCATATGGTGATCATATCGGAAATGAAATCGAAATAAAACTAAAAGTGATAGATATACATATACGACTCATAAGAAATGAAATATTCGATTTACGTGAAAAGATTATAAAACTAGAAAACTATTAAGGAAATATCCTCGAATGTTATTCAGCAATTGGGTTTTCCAATAGTGTGAGGTTTTACTGTGGCTGTTTTTTTAAAATTGTTCAAATTGGACCACTTTCTGGTTTAACAATTAAAAGTTCGCCAAATGTCCGAGTCTTATCAATAAAAACAAGCCAGTTTGAGAGTCGCAAAAACAAAACAAAAAAAGTTTATGGATAAGCCATATGTATGTATGTAGACGTTAAGCAAAGATCGCTTGCTCCACTTGGCCATGTGAGCGATAATTGATTTTCCCGTAAATAATTTATGACGCACGACGCTGACAGGTGGACCGACACTTGTAGATTAAAAGTGTCCGCTACCGTCTATCGAACGGTCATAAATCTAACCCAGTTCTGACCCCCTACAATCCCCCCACACAACAGCAGCTCGCACACTCCCCAACAGCCTCTCATCAGCCCTCTTTTCCACCCATAATAATGTCTTGGCTTCATTTCCTTTGTCTATTTTTTAGAGCCATGTTGCCCACCTGTTGCCATCAAATTGCTGCAGTCTTGTTGTTATCTTTGCTGTCATTGAGCTTGAGTGTCTTGCCTGTCCAGGGTCAATTCTTCTATCATCAGGCTTTGGCCAATAGACAGCGTTCAGCATATGAGCCTGCCTCACCCTATCAGGGCTATGCCACAGCCGATGCTCATCCATCTGTTGTCCAAAATGCCCATTGGGAATCCGAATTGCCAGCGGAATTCTCTAAGAGTTCACGTTTCTACAATGATCCGGTTATTGCTGCCAACTTGGCCAAGGAGTCGCTGCTGACTAGAAAAGAAATGGCCGTAATCGATCGCGAGGCTGAGAAAATACCAAGGGAACAGGTCTATAAGCTATTTAAAAATGCAGGATATCTGAGTCGCAGATAAGAATGATGAAAATGAATTTCCAATGTGCCTTGTTGTATTCTAGTTCGTTAAGATTGTTAATAAATTGTACATAAATAGCAAAGGAGACAGTTTTCTCTCACAAAGATTACATATCTTGTGTATGTGTGTGTGTGTGTGTGTGTGTGTGTGTGTGTGTGGAATGACTAAAGATTAGGATAGAGCTATGCTTATATACACACAATCATTGTATATCTTTTTTTTGTATATATACAGAGATAAAGTTGCTTAGGTTTTTTTTAATGTTTTTTCGCAATCCATAATTAAACAATCAACTCGGCCCCATTGCCGGGAAATGTGGCAAAAACAACCTCATTGAAATCATTTGGCTGATAGCGCTCCAAAAGGTGAGCCGGCAAGTGGGCATAGTAATCAGTTTTAAGCACTTTGATATACTCCTCAGCTGCATCAATGGAATTACACATGGCCACAATACAGCCGCCCCATCTAGAAAACAAACAGAGAAAAGAAATTTTGCAAATGTAACTTGAACTATAACTATTTACCTAACTCGGGAGCGAGAGAGAGGGAGAAGGATATTGCAATAGTTTATTTAGTAAACGTTTTTCATAAGGGATCAGTTATAGGCATTTACGTGTCATAGACTTCCCCAACACGAAACATGGCCTAGCTTCAAGGTCAGAAAATGAAACTGACTTGAACTTGACACCAATTTCGAAATCAGGTTCTTGTCTCTCTCCCTCACTCTTTACTTATCAAGTGCATGCCATTTCATTCTCTTTAATGCTGACCTACTACTCGAACTACTTGCTATTTGTCGTCTTCCCAAAATACTCTCTCCGTCCGACTTTGGATTATCGTAGGCCGGTGGCTAACTTACCCAGCTCCTGTGACACGTGCACTGACATCCATTTTATTGGATATGGCAATTAAGCGCTCTACATCTGGATGCGAGCACTCATAGAGTTCACGTAGACTTTGGTGAGATTGACGCATGAGCTGACCCAGCTGCTTGACATCCTCTTCGCTTGATCGCAAAGCCAATTGCTCGCATATTTTTCGAAATTTAGCTACTCGACCAGATTCTGCAAAAGATTTTACATGAAAAAGATTTTACATCAAAACATATTTAGACACTTGGGAAACTTACCCTGTATGACATGAAGGGCCCGTTGACGCAGCTTAAACTGTTCCATATGCCGGGTGTTGGCCGATAAGAAATCCTTTTCAAGCTCTTGCTCAGTTATACCCAACTCTTGGCATATATCTGATCGGGTATAAATCGATTTGGTTAACTGCTGGTCAATCAGCTCCTCAAATGTGGCATTGTCCATACGACAGGCTTCTTCGAGGTCAATGAAACGTGTGAAATTCCGCCAATTGCTGAGATTTTTGTACTTGGCCAACCAACGAGTGGCCAGACGGCACTCCACTACGCGTTCATTGTAGTCCGAGGAGGCTGCCTTGTTTTTCTGGGCCAAACTATTGGCGACTACAAAACATTTGCCTGCCGGCAATGTGACCGGAGTGCCCTTCAATTTCGGATGGAACTCAATGTGATGGGCACATCCTTCTTTTCCCAGATAGGCAATGGCCTGATCCATTCCTCCGCTATGTGTGCCAATATATTGCTCACATTTGGCCGATATGGAGGCCAGCTCCTTACGATCCAATTGCATGCCCTGCACATTGGCTGTGGCCAATACTGCAGAGCTGACCATGGCACTGGAGCTAGAGAGGCCAGCTGCCAGAGGAACATTGCCAATAACAGCAATTCGCATGCCCCGGGGCTGCCATTTACTCCCCAGATGCTCCTGGACGCCCTTGATGCCACAGAGGAAATACAAATACCACGCTGGACCACCAATTTTAGGTAGCTCAATGCTGCAATAGGATATAAAAGTAAGCAACTTATACACATATATTTTGTGAACCATGCTACTAACCTAAACTCTTTTAGATCACAATCAAATCCTTGAAACTTGGCCTCATCAAGATTACGTAGTTGTAATTGACTCTCCACGGGATTAGGACCAACAGCTAATATTATGCTCTGCGTGGACAGAGCCATGGGTAAAACTGAATAGCCACAATAGTCAACATGTTCGCCTATGAGGTTAACACGTCCTGGGACTCGGACATAAAATTCCGGCTTGGAGCCATATTGATCCTCAAAATAGGTTCCCAACTCCTGTAATCGTTGAAAGATCTTATTCTCCGGCTGAAGTGATAAATTGGCCACGTACTCATCGCCCAAAATTTGGGCAGTTCCATTGCCATTTGCCTTCGATGTCATCGTTAACTGAAAATACGTATGCACAAATTTTAATAATCGAAACTTTGTTGTTTTTACAACTGGATTTTAACGTGTCGCAGTAACCAGTTATACCTTAATAAACATTTCGGGTCATTAAAAGCGCAATAACACGTAAACAAATACGTATACATATAGGTACAACTATATGTATGCAATTGTTTACATACATACATATGTACATACATCGAAGGGGTGCGAAAAATTAGCTTATCAACAATGTTCGTACCTTATCGCAATGTCAAATCATCTATTAACACACTAAATATGATTAACTAACATCTTTATCGCATGGGGAAGCGTATTTCTGTTACACTTGCGTACAATTGATGCAAATATGTGCAATAATTGAAAAAGAATAGCAAAGTGGCAGCAAATATAAACGAACAACAACAAAAGTGCAATCTGCCGGCAAGAATGTGTGTGAGAGAGAGATGAGACTTGAGATATCAGCTGAGGTGCTAGCGTTGCCCATAGTCTTGTAATTGGCGGTTTAGTTTATCGATTTAAAAATTATGTCAATGTTTTAATGCTTTCTAAATTCCGCTATTTATAGTAGGTACATACCAAATCGACTGTTATCAATTGTTTTTGTTATTAAATTGAATCACTTGAATGTGTCTTATCGGAGGAGCCGAGTTCTAGTTCTCGATGCGAACGCCACGAATTCCAATAAAAAACTGAACAATTCTCGACGAAGTGTTTCCGCTTTTGTTTAAATTCTGATATCGTCCAGAATCTTTTTATGTACGAATAACCCGGGCTAGTAGAGTTTTTAGTTGAGCAAGTCCGATTTGTGTAGGCTTTTCTTATCAGCACACATACAAACATAAATAGACTCACTAATTAATATGTATGTATGTAGGCCATGCTCATAGCATCTTCGGTCCAAATTTAATCACTTTCCTCTTGCAGATGCAACATTTTTGGAACTGAAACCAGTTATTCAATAGAAAATGTATTTATTTTTGAAATGCTATACTTATGACAAAACTTAAAAACCTGTTGCCTTTTACGCCAGTATTTAAATACCTCTGTTCTTATAAGTTAATGACCTACTGCACAATTTTGTATGTTTATTCAGCCGATAAGATAAGCATACATATGTAACGTGCACTTAACAAGTAACGTCTTTTATATCTATTCAATTTGAATTGGCAGTGTTGCCACTTTTTTATAAAAAAGACAATACAAATCTCTTAGTTTGTTTTTGTACTCATATGATGTCCTTTTGTATTAAACTAACTTTGTCATTAGAATCTGTTTTGTTTCGTTCAATTTTTGCACTCTTCTATGTTTACATTAGAAAGCTACAGTCACACATATACCGAGGCGCGTTGCCAGACATGCCCAAATCTCAATTCAGCTTCAGGCAACACTACTATTTTTTTTGCAGTAGGACTAAATTGCTGGGAATGGGAGAGAGTGAACCTTAGCTTTCAGGACCAGGACCAAGAACTGCAGCTGCACAGACAATCGAGCGCAATGTCAAGTTTACAACGTACAATCCTCAAGGGCAAATTGCCACCCACAATTCCAAGTGGGCGAATCGGAAGAGCGTAAGTTTTTTTTTTTCCCCCCAATGCCAATGATGCTGTTGCTTGATGGTGTTGATTGGAGGTGTCATAGCGGGAGGGCGGGAAGGTGGAGGTGGCGTAACGCCAAGTGTCAATATCTAATTGATACACAAATGGGTTTTAATTTGCAATTACAATTACAGCGATTCCTTTAAAAAGTCTCGCATACGTGACTACAAACCGGGCATGTGGAATGAATTCTTTGCTGACAAGGAGGACGTCAAGGTAGACGAGCAGCGCACCTTTCGCGTCTATCGTACCAAGAAGCCCGAAAAATCAGGCCCAGTATTGTTGTTATTGCATGGAGGAGGCTATTCGGCTCTTACCTGGGCTCACTTTTGTGTATGTAGTTGTGTGTGTATGTGCGTGTGTTTGTGTCGCGCGCGTCTATATCGGATTATAATTTAATTTTGCACTCTATTCAATTTTGCAGTCGGAAGTAACTCGGATGATACACTGTCAGTGTTTGTGCATCGACTTGAGGGGCCACGGGGATAGCAAAGTGGATGACGAGGACGACCTATCGGCGGATACGTTGGCCAAGTGAGTGGCATTTCCTTTGGTTTTAAAGCTGTTCCCTGTTGCTAGCTAGCTCGGTATCGTTCTTCTTGCACTTAGGGATATTGGCGATTTACTTACAAAACTTTATCTGGAGGATATGCCACAAATCTACGTTGTGGGCCACTCAATGGGTGGTGCCATTGCCGTGCATTTCGCTCACATGGCTTTGGTGCCCAATCTAATTGGGATCACTGTCATCGATGTAGTTGAAGGAACGGCCATGGAGGCTTTAGCAAGCATGCAAAGCTTCTTGCGTTCGCGTCCGAAATATTTTCAGAGCATCCCCAATGCCATCGAGTGGTGCATACGCAGTGGACAAGTTCGTAATGTGGACAGTGCAAAAGTGTCCATGCCTGGGCAGATAATTAAGTAAGTAAATCTGATGTAGTAATGCAGATTGGATTCATCACTTGTGCTTTGTCCTGGACAGCTGTACAACGAATCAACTGGCAACGAATGACCTGCCATTGCCCGATGATGTCCTGGAGGAGGCCCACCACACTAGTATGTTCCCCAATCCGTTTAGCATTTCTGAGGATGAGGAAACCGGCCAAACTGGCGATGATACTGATGCAAGTGGCGAAGGTGCAGCAGCAGCGGCTGGCAGTGCGGACTTCAAGAAACCTATGACCACCAAGGCTATGACAGATGCAGCTAAAAAGTAATCTTCAATTGAACTCATTGTCATCTCATTTTGCATTTATAATCTCACGCATTTCATCATTTCAGTTACACCTGGCGTATTGATCTATCGAAATCGGAAAAGTATTGGGTAGGATGGTTTTCCGGACTTAGCGAGAAGTTCCTGAATTTGCGGTTACCCAAACAGTTGCTATTGGCCAGCATTGATGGCCTTGATCGCACTTTTAACGGTGGGCCAAATGCAGGGTCGCTTTCAGATGCAAGTTCTAGCCCGTTGTGGTCATGCCGTCCACGAGGACCGTCCCCATGAGGTTGCCGAGGTTATAAGCGGCTATTTGATACGTAATCGTTTTGCGGAGGCGGCTGGAGAATTCCGCTGTCATATGCCATCCTGTTAAATGAGCTAGCTAAGACATGAGTTATTGCATAGGGGGGAGAAGCTGTAGGCGGAGGCAAAAGGTAGTAGATGGTTAGCACAACTGGAAAACACAAACAAAAACAGAAATGTGTCTATTTTTGAATGGAGCATTACATTTTATCTACAGTGGCGGCAAAGAATTTGAGACATTTTTTTTTTGGACCTTAAATTTTGAGTTCATTCGATTTTTATTTAATATAAGTGAAAAGTTTTAATGTGTGAACTTATAGCGTTCAATTGGTTATTCTATTGAGATGATGTTCTGTGAATTTCGGGGGCGTATCGCTAACGGTTTTTTTTAAAAATGAATTGATGAAAAGCCCCAAAATTCGGACCTGGCAAAAAAATAAGACACATTTTCAAAATTTGTAAAATTGATCATACACCTTTGGACCCTAAGAAAAAGTTTGGGGTCTAGTAAAAATAAGATAAACTGCATACCACAAATTTTCTTTTTGGCCCCAGGGTCCGATTTGGAGCCAATTGAAAAACGCAATTTTGTATGTATTTTTATGGTCTCTCTGCTTGGCGTCAATTGTCGCCACTAATTGATACTAAAATATAACTACACTTGAACAATGATCGATAGTGAATTAAATATTCTGTCAAATGAGATATTGATTATCAAAATCGGATAAAAAATAGATAGACTTCGTTGCCCTGCAAAAACAGGTATTATTTAGCTTTAGCATCCATCTCTATCTATTTTTTATCCGATTGTATATACAATTTGTAGTATGTAGGAAGCGCAGCAGATGATTTACATGCATACACATACATACATACATATAGCCGATATTTATATATATATATATTATACCTATTAATATACTCCCAATAATTTATTCGATGAATTTAAATTAAATCTCATGAATTTTTCAACTATTGTACTTTATGCTCATTTTGCCAAATTCTAATGAACCGAACCATGGAAAGTATTTGCGTTTTGGGCTTCTTACATTGTTAAAAATGTGTGTGTGTAATGTACCATATATGTATTAAATGTGTGCCAGATTAAGTTAAAACATTTGAAAAACAAAAAACCAAAATAAGGCAAAAACTACAAAAATATAACAAATTCCTTGTAAACGAAATTTAATCTTTAATTATGTATGTAACAACAGCGAATAAGTTAAATAAACGCTATATTAATCAAAACGATTACTAACTTTTTTGTTCTGAATGTGCTAAATTTCACTCTAAATGCATGATGAGCTTTGATTGTGTTTAATTTATAAATATCACTTCCAGCCTCCCACCGCCATAGTTTCAAGACGTATAGAAAAAAGGTGTTGCATAGTTTAAGGGATATGCGAAGAAAAGAGATAGAGACATAACTTATTGCCTTGAATTTGTTTTAAACTCTTTGTATTTATTATTATACATATATATATATTTTTTTTTTGTTTAACATACTCTAACACATCAACACAAGCGATCAATGAAATGAATTAATCCACAAAACGAAAACCGCCCTCCGATTTCATTTTTAATTTGGACTCCAAAGCCCGAATGCGATGCAAACGTTCCGCAATTTGATCTCGAATCTCAGGACGATATTTCTTACCCTGGCCAAGTTCCTCCATCTCGGTCAACCACTCGGCACGCTCATTGATCTGATCAAGCACTGAAAGAATACAAAAACACACACACACTGTACCATATCCGAGAGCCCAATTGGTGAGCCAACTTACATTCATTGATGATATCTTCCTCGGACACATGCCGTTCCTCGCGAGGCCGACGTTGGGGTTTAATGGCCGGATCCGGTAGATGTGTGCCAGCCATTGTGAATTGTAGCTTCGCTTTGGATTTCTCATTGACCATACGATTATCGGTGGGCGGACGATAATAGCTTGAGTTATAGGCACCGCTGGCCACTATCTGGCGAAGATTCTTACGCTTGGCATTCCTAGCTCGCTCCAAAATGGCCAATGTCTCTCTATCGGGATCGTTATTGGTGTTCGGACGCTGCGGCTTGGGCAGAGGCAGTGGTTCACCTTTGCGTAAAGTCTCATCAATTTGCTTACGCATCAACATGGACATCTTTGACTCCTTGACAAGCACTAAATAATAAATGAGTGGAATGTTCAAATATCTCTTCCCAGTGAAACCAATAAAAGATTTAACAAACTCTACATCGAATTAAATCAGCTGTCTCCTTGCTGTACTCCACCTTGGCGCTATGAAAGGCACCGGCTCCTCCAGGCGCAATGCGTTCACTGGGCCACATGGGCAAACGCTCGACATTGTCATGGCCATTCTCCGGTTGCTGCTGCTGCTGCTGTTGCTCAATCCCCTGCATCAGGCCATTCGACAGACTCTTCACCTGGACATTATTATAGCGATGCCTATGCATTGTTTATTCGACTTCCAATATTATAATATCTGCACAATTTTGCTTTGAAATAATATACTTTTATTTATTATTTTATTCTATTATAGAATTTTGTGTGTCAGTGTTCAGTGGTCAATCCCCAGGGGTTCACTTTATTCTATTGTATGTATGAGATCGACCCGACTTTGTTGTATGCCACCAAACAACTTTGAGGGGCAATGCATGGCAACCTGCGTTGTTATGTAAATTCAATGAAAACTTTGACATAATCTTGTTTTTTTCTTCGTTTTAATTATTACACTTTTTAAATTTTATGTGGGTTTTGTTCGATTGTTGAAATTATTTATTTAAAATAAATATGTATTTATATGCATTGTAATTGTGTGTATGTGTGGTGTGTGTGTGTGTGTGTATGATCTATATGTGTATGTAGGTACACGCTTGGTTTATGTTCACATTTGATAAATTGTTGTTACATTTGTTATTTAACTGACTGACTGACTGACTCTATATATGCTCCTTTTTCTCATTTTTAATACATACTTAGTTGAACTTTAATTTTTGTTTTGTTTTTTGAACTCGCTATAGTAATTTACAATTATGTTTATTGTTTGGTTGCAGCAACTGCAACGCTTTTGCTTATTTTGTTGCTGATTTATTTAGTTTTTTGGTTACTGCAATTACATATTTAAATGTGTGTGTGTTTGTGTGTGTGTTAACAAAACCAAATGAAGAAAATAAAAGAAAAAGGAAAGGCTTACGACCAAAGTACAAAAACGGAACTGAACAAAATTAGCTCTTATAGACACATTTCGTTCCATCATTTCATATCCATTTTAGTAATATATATATATCATAATTTTCATCATAAATTAAGCTAAACATTTGCTTTAATCTTCTTAATTGGTAATTATTATGAATATTTTTTGGCTGATTTTCCAATTTTCCAACTCATATTTTCAGCTTTGCCCGTCGATAAATTGAAACAAATACATATATAAATATATATACCTATATATAAATTGCATTTTAAAAACGAAAACAATCAATTATATACATACATACATCTCTATAATGTGTATATAAAGGATAGACCAAATTTCTGGGTGGGTTGACTTTCTTTGACTGTGTTTTAGTTTGTTAACTAATAGAAATTATTAACAAAGTAAACTATCTTCGATGTTCCCCGAAATTGATTTAATCCGATATTACACTTGGTCTTTACCCATATATACAATAAATAGAGATACAGATATATATATAAACATATATTTGTGTATAGCATTATATATAAAACAACATAATCTATTGGCTTGCCATTTTACATGTAAAAACAATTGACTAACGCGAAAAAATTAAACATGTATAATCAATTTACATTCATAGACAATAATCGTATATAATACATATATATACGCGTACATCATACGATATATTGGTTGCCCGATAGTACATGGGACTTCGGCTTCCATTTGTTTCTTTTACAATTCTCTTCAACATAAACATTGAAACGTTCTCATTTATTAATTATAGTTATTACTTTTTTGTTTGTTTTCTTTTCCGTTTTTTAACGTTTATCTTTTGTTTTACGTTTTACAATTTTTCGTGTGTTTTTGTTGTTTTTTTCAGCAATTATGTTCCGATAAATTTAAAATAAATTATGTGTATGTGTTGGTGTATATATATAAACATATTCCTATGTGACATCTTCTCATCTAGTTCTAATGCCACCTTCTTCCATTCCACTCCTTTCAGCAAGCAAAGTTTGATTCGCACATAGATTTCCCCTCCCAAAACATCTAATCCATCCAGTTATCTACTCTTTCTGCTAGCGGTTTTAATTAGATTTTAGTTAATTTTTTGTTTTAGTTTTTCTTGTTAATAATTTTTTGTGTGTTTTTCATTTTTTTTTAAGTTGCGAAAAGTAATCTTAGTCAGTCTCATGGTCACGATGCAGAGTTCATTATATATCAATTTTTTACACTATATAAACGATCTATATTTTTTTCTTTTGTTTTTAGTGTTGTAATAGGTGTTGCTTTTGTTGTAATCGTCGTTTTTCTTCATCTTGGCGTCGAATTTTTTCAAAATAATGTAAAATGTTGATCAAATTTGGCCAAATTTTCCTATATAGAAAGAAGGTTAGATTGTGTTGTAGTGTATGTGTGTGTGAGTGTGTGTGTGTGTCGATTTTGTGTATATGTGAGTGTTAGTTGAACTACAAATGGCGACAACATTTACAAAATAAACTTAAACTTTAAATAACATTGGCTCAACTGGCTGAATTCTGACCAGATTTTTTGTGGTAGAAGGAAATGAGGAAAAAAAAGGTTTCATTGGAATCAGGAGTAGCTAAAGATCTGTCAGTTTAACGGCCAGCCGTTGTCAGCCAGTTTAGCTCTTACCATATACACAAAGTAAAAATTAAAAAAAAAAAAAAAAAAAAACCATAATTTAAATTAAACTTTACACATTTAAACAAACTTTAACGAGAATCGCTCTGAATTTCAATTTATAATTCAAGACGAATGTTCGATGGGCAACGGAAAACCGATTTAACAATTACAAAATTAGGGATGATTGAATATTATCACAATATAACGATATTCTGTTAATACATAGTCTAGTCTATGTATGCAAGCGGCATTAACTTATTTTTAGTCTTTATCGGTCTTATCATCGGACAAAATGTATTAAAACTTACAAATTGAAAGTACAGAGCGAAATTCCGATTTAGTTATTTTTAGTAACCATCCCAGATCAAACGATCTTATAGAGGTGGTTCTTTTTAGGGGGGCAGAGGAACGACATAAGAGCTACAATACGTAAGTAAAACAAAACACAAATAAAACGAAACAGTGTGGAAAAAAGGAAAGAATTATTAAACTAAACATGTATTTCTAAATCGATCTCTGCTGGCAGCCAATGCATGCAAATTCAAGCCCAGAACCAAAAATCTTTTGGTTTTTGTTTTTCGTTTAGTTCATGGCTTGTTCAGTCATTTGACGGCAGAGCGTCTCCAGCTGCTCCAAACTCTTGATATCATTCATCTTGTATTCATGGGCAGCTGTTGACATGCCTAAATTAATATTGTTACTGGGCTGGCAGAGATTATTGATGCATGCAACACCGGCGCTTCCGTTGCTACCTCCATTACCACCACCACCACCGACACCTGAACAGAGGCAGCTACCATTGCCGACAGCAGCGGCAGCTGCTGCCAGCATTTGCAATTGCTGTTGATTAATTAAATTGTTGTTCAACACATTGTTGTTATTGTTATTAATTAGAATCTGTGGCGGAGACGGCTGATCATTGGGATCCTGTTGCTGACTATTACTAACCATCACCACGGCGGCCATGGTCTTCTTTGGTTGCGATTCAGCACTGACTCCTACTCCTCCTCCTCCCCCACTACCACCACCACCACCCCCACCACTTAGGCCATTGAGACTAGGTTTGCGTTGATGACTTCTGTCCATGAGTAGGGAGTTGCTGCTGTCATTGGGGCTATTATTGGTCAGGACACCCTGACCAGGCTTAAAGATCAGCTGTTGAGGCTGCTGAGGACCACCAGCCACCACAATGAGATTGTTTAGCGATCGACGATGAGCCTGTGGCGGTGTGTGTTGGGGTAATGCTGGGAAATGGTTATGCTGCTGCATCATTTGCTGCATCTGCTGGACATGATGATGCGGCTTATTGGCCTGCGGAGGCGGTTGTTGCTGCTGGAAACTGGGGTAAGAAGAGCTTTTGTACTGCGGCTGATGCGGCGGTCCTCCGTAGCCGTTATTGTAGTCAAACTGTTGCTGCTGCTGCTGTTGTTGTTGCTGCTGCTGCTGATGAGGAGGCTGGGGCTGCTGTAGACAGCTTAAAGAGAAATTCAGCATATCATTGGAGTTCTTGCGATGATTGATACGATCGTTGCTGCCATTCTTTGGGTCACATTTACGACTTTTGCCATTCCACCTTGGGGCGAAGATTCAAAAGTTATATACTATTACAATCTTTTATTTAAAATCAATTTAATATATTCGCTTACCTGGGCTTATTAATATTGCCGCCACCTGTGGCTCCTCCGGTAGTTTTCACATGATGCAGCTTTGGGACCATCGACATCTTAAGCTTGGATAGTTTGAATTTCAGTTCCTTCAGCTGATTGGCCTGATTCATGAATGCTTCATTGTGTATGGTACGATCCAGTATCCACATAAAGACGCCCAAGGTGTCATCGTCCTGGACACAGTACGGATCCTGTTGCAAGGCATTGCTAACCAAGTTAATCACCTTTAGGAAGCGCAGCGCAATGTTCTCCTCTGGTGGTCCAATTGCCTCCAATGGTTTCATCGGTGTCAGCACAATGTTGGTCAATTCCTCGACTGCCGTGCTAAGCTTCATCTGTCCTGTATGCAAATCTTGCTCCACTTTACCAAGAATGTGATCACGCTCCTTGAGCTTCTCAATGCAGAGGGCCAACTTGTGGGAGGCTCCTTTGGTCACACCAACGCTCTGTAGAAAATCCTCGGTTATCTGCAGCATTTCCTCGTAAGTCATGTTCTTAAAGAGTTCAATGTATTTGTGGAGACGGAGTGACTTTAGCCACAGACCAATGCCGGACATGCCCACATTACGGGTCTGGAATTTTATGTAGCTCGGCTTGAACTCATCCAGACGTGTATCGGAGCCACTATTGGCCAAAGCTCCGCGCTGATGCTCAATAGAGAGGGAGAAACTTCTTGGCTTGTTGGCAAACTGAGCCAGATTTTCGGTGGAATTGGAGCAATTGTCATTCACAGTGATCACTGACGAATTCGATGATGATGAGCAGCTGGATATGGTCTGTGTCGTTAAGCTATTCGATCGACGCGTCTTTAGGGCTGCTATTTTGCTATCCAAGCTCCAGCGGTTGACGTCACCAAACTGATCCCCAGAGCCAGCGCCAGCACCACCACCCGCATGACCCATCAGTATGGATGCATAATGGGGATGTGGATGGGGATTGTGGCTAGCTGAATTTGAAGGCGGTGGTTGCAACAGCTGTGTAGAAGAAAGCGTGGGCACAGCAGCAGCAGCAACTGCAGCTGCCTGCAAATGATCGATGAGTAAGTCTATGTCGACTATGTCTCCACCGACCTGGTGCTGCTGCTGCTGCTGGGGCGGACACAGATGACTGGTATTTGTTTTGTTACCGCCGCTGCCGGCACCGCTGACGTTGACGTTGCTGCTGCTGCCAACTTCATTCAGTGGTTCAAAGTCGAGGATTTCCGTGCCATTCTTACTGAATGATGTGTCATGGTCATCGCTTCCACTCAGACCTAATATGGAGCCGGCCGCTGCTCCTGCCACAACGCCATTGACCAGTAAGGAGCTACTTTCCAGTGACAAGCCTAAGCTATTCTGACTAGAACCTAATTCGTTCAGGGTAATACCATTTAAATTATCACAGAGTGGATTGATCGATCCGTTGGAGTTTGAGCCCCGCCAATCGCCGCCGGACGTGAGTTTGTGTTGTTGTTGCTGCTGCTGCTGTTGTTGTTGTTGGAGTTTAGTTGGCGGGGCTATTGTCTGCCAGTCACTGCTCCTGCCATTTCCATGCGAAGAGGAGGCCAACGATGAGCATGAGGCTGCCGACAATAGGCTTGCTGCCGAGGAGCTTCCCCTCTGCACAACCTGCGGCGATGGCGATGGCTGTAGAAAGTAACTACAATTCGTAATGCCAGCCGCAGCTGCCTGAATATGATCCTCCAAATGGCGCAGCCAAACATTTAGCGAGCGTCGATCTTCGCTGCTAATGGCCGGATGAATGAGTAGGTAAGAGAATATCTGCTGAACCAATTCGGTGGGCACAATCTGTTGCATGGTGTCCTTGACAGCCACCGGGATTAGGGTCAGATAACTGAGTTTCGCCTCATCATTGCCTGGCTTGAGCAATGGCAGCATATTCAGAACCTCATGCAATATATCCTCTTTGCGGGCATACAATTTCCGCTCGTCACATTGCGCCGTTGTGGTTATCTGGAAGTCACTGCCATAGCATGGCATCGAATCTTTGTCCGATGATGACGACGACATTACATCCAGCACATCGCATGGCTGAAATGTTTTATATGCATTCAATAGATTCTGCAAATATGCCGGATTATTCGCATTGATGTCGATGACCACACTGCTTAGATTCGTCTGCGAGGTGCCCAGATTCTGTGTCAAATTATTATCAATGGAATACTGGAGAAACTTGAGACTGGGATATCTCAGACGCTTGAGCAGGGCGCACATGACAACTGTGCGTTCGCAATCGTTCCATTTCTCAAAGAGATTGGTCACTGTGGTCACTTGCTCGCAAAACAGAGCATTTGTCGGTTGTGATTGAAGATTGGAGGAATTAGATGTTGTGGATGTAGGATCATTAGTGGCTAATTTAGTGGCCGCTACCATTGAGGTCATGGCTGTTGTGGATGCGGCACTTGTCGTTGTTGCTGTTGCTGTTCCTGTTGCTGTTACTGTTGCTATTGTCGGCTCCTTTTTATGTGATGTATGCATTTCGTTTAATGGATAATTGGAGGAGCTGGCGCTGAGGCTACTGTTGCTGCTGCTGCCACTGGAGGGCAGAGCGTTGTCTATACCAGTGCTGTACTTCATGTCGTTGCTTGCTTTTACTTTTAGTTTTTAGTTGGGATATATATATATATGTAACTATATATAATTAATAGTTTGCTGTAACTAACTATTTGTTGCTCTTGTCTTAAATTTTTTTTTTGTGAGGATTCACCTCCCGTTCGTTTGGTTGTGTTTCTGCAATAGAAAAATGAAATCATATTTAAATTAAATAAAGTCAATTTCTTTAACTAAATATCCTCAAAAGGCCAAGGCTTGCAGGGATTAACCCACTTGTGTGGCGATTGCGAAATCAAGATGAAAGGAGTTCCACTCTACTGTGGAATCGTGTCACGTGATAATCCTCCAACCTCCATCATCATCATCATTATTATCATAAATCACAAATTTCACCAAGAATTTGTCGCCATTTGTTCATTTGTTATTCACTGCCTCTGCTGCTGGGGTGATAATAAACGTCCAATGCGTATCACACATGCACACACACACACACATACACACAACATTCAAAAGTTAATCAAATCAATTTTTTTTTTTTTTTTGTTGCTAATTTATTAAATTTACAATTCCAGCAGAAGTAGCAACAACAAGAACAACAATTTGCAATTGCCAGATGAAAATTAGCATTGGCATGGGCCGCTGATGTTGATCTTGGTTATTGGAGACTCAAAACTGATGAGAACTGATGGAACTGGGGAATCTCAGGTGTCTGAAATTCGATTTGGATTTGGGCTTTGTAGCTTTTTGCCTTCCACTGCTTGACTCTGGCTCTCTTCTTATCAGAAAAGTAAATAAATAACAAATATTTATACATATATAACACCTTCGACTGGTACGAACGAGCCTTTTGGCGTTGATTTGATGGCGTGAGTGACGCTGCCAGCCCGCCAGATCCCATATAGACGATAAATCAATAAACAATTGTGTTGTTAGGCATACATATATACATAAGTAGATGTATTGTGTTGTACATATACATACATACATATGTATATATGTATATAAATATGTATGTATTTGCTACTTATACGAAATTTAGGAATACCGCTTTGACAGAGCCAAGAAAATTGATTAATATTTTATCTTTCTAAGAGCTCGAGTCTTTGGATTGAACATAAGCCTGATTAAAGATCTGATTTAATCTTTTAACACAAAAACAGGAGTTTTCTTAAAGGGCGTTTCCAAAACTAGAAATAAAATTTCATTTGATTTCTAATATTATACATATGTAATATTATTCTTAAGAAAATTTTCCACCAGAACCAAAAAGACGAGGTTCAAAATGGAGATTGATTTTCGGTTACAAAAAAAATGACAAGAAGTTTGGTTAGGTTTTGTAATTGGCGCTTTTCATTTTGTAATTTCCATTGCTACATGAATGTGGTTCATAGTTGTGTGTGTGTGTGTGTGTCTGTGTGCTCAATTCGAAGCTTGTTTCTTTCTTGTTATTGCTTTTGCGACTTTCTTCGATATTTTTTTTCTTTTTTCATCATCTACTGTTATAATTTTTAAAGCTCGCCAAAGCGCTCTCAATAATGCAGTGTATACATATGGATGTGTTCGTACGGCTGTGTTAGTGAGCATTAAAACATAACAGGCCCCAATTATTGTTGAGGAATTTTACGGATTTACGAATGCACTGATACATTTTTGTTTAATTGTTAAAGGCTAACACCAACACGCACACACACACACACACACACACACGTCAGCACAGCAGATGTTCGACTCACACAGTTAAACTGTTACTTGAAATAAAAACCAAGATAATTTTCAACTTTAGACTCCTGAGTAACGGTATTTAAGCATTTGGTAAAACGGGTCATGACGATGATGATGTAGGGGTAGGCTGTTGAGGTTATGTCTATATCTATACTGATCGACGTTACTGTATATTTTTCAAATTCCTTTTTATCAATTTAACCGGCTTCTCAGCCATTTCCAATTTTATACATATATTTAATAATAGCTGTCGAATTGGCTGGTTGGCTGGCTGCCTGGCGCAGATATTCGTCAAAGTTCAATAACTGGGGGACTCACACACAAAAATGAGGGACGATGATGATCGGGGCGGACGTTGTGTTGGGCCCCCGTTGTTGTTTTTGTTGTTATTTTATTCGTTGACTTCTTCAGTAGTCGCGATCGTCTGAGTTTGGCATGTTTTTGTTTAATTCTTATTTTTTTTATTTCGCGCAGGCACAATATAAATTTGATTATCTTTAGTTTAAATAAATACACAACATATTATGGCACACACATACACACTTGGGGGCAACAAAATGAAGAGGGTGGTGCAAAAGTATATACGAACAAACGAACGAATCTCGATTCTATTAAAACGATTGGTAATAAAACTGCAAGCAAGCAAACGCACGCCAGGCCAGGCACAGGCATACTGGGTAGGAGGATGAAGATGGCGAATGATTTGGCGCTGGCGTCAGCAGAAAGCAAAAATGGTGGGAGCTTGCACAAAAAGAAAACATAAAGGAAACACATGAAAAATGAAGGGAAAGAAGAAATTGAGGAGAGTGAAACGGGAAGAAACGGAGCAATGATGAGAGCGCGCGCCTTTTTTTCTGCACAGTCGGATGCTACACTGGGGGGAAGACCTTGTGTGTGTGTGTGTGTGTGTGTCTGACACACAGCGGAATGCACATAAGGCAAAAATTGCGGCAAATTACATGAGAAAGAGAGAGAGTGAAAAAGAGAGGGAGAGGAGACATGAGCAGATTACAAGGCAGTAGACTTTACTGAGTAGACTGAAATTTAGCTCTTCCTCTTCTTGCTATTATTCGCCATCGCCATCGATGCACACACACAGACAACACAAACACACATACACACACACACAGTCACTATCACAATTGTTTTCATTTGCAATCACTTTCCGTTCCGTTTTCGTTGTTCTTGTTGCTGCTACTGCTGTTAGATGAGCAGTGAGAATGTGGGGGACGGAGGAATGTTTGTTGTTTTCACCATAAACACTTACAAAGAGAGAGCGAGAGAGAGAATAGGAGAAAGAGACACACTCGCCACTCGGCCCCCAAAAATCACGCCCCACCCACACCTGTCCCCATCCGTCTTACCACGCCATCTCTACTGGGGTCACCACTGCGCTTGTGCCAAAATCGTTCTATTTTTCAATTACCTTTTGCTTTCTATTCGCCTGCTGCTGGTGCTGCTGCAAACCTTGAAATTATTTTCTGTTGCAATTCACAGTTTTGATTGCCGAACACGAAATTCGAGCATATTTCGCTAATTTGATATGCTATCAGAGCACACATTTATTGAATTTATAATTTTCACCTTTGCCAGATATATGTATTTGTCTGCGTGCGTATGTATATATGTCTGACTGTATTATTCATGAGCACTTTTTTCAGCTTGCCTTTTTTTGTTGTTTTTGCTAAATCATACTAAATTTGCTCTTTTTATTGGGCCAGACATTTTAATCTTTTTTGGGCGTAGACATGATACATATTCACTCTAGCTGCGGTGCACTCGAGTGGGTCAATTTTTTTGTTATGCTTTTAGGCAATCTATGCGCATTTCACTTTATATTTTCAGCAACTAAATTAACTATTAATTTTTGTAATTTCACGCGACGAACGTTGGAAATGCCAAATAGACCACTAACATTTTTCGACGCTGGTCACACTCGATAACCCGAACTATCGGTAAGCTATCGGTGAGCTATCATAATTTTCTATCGAAAAAGTTCGTTAGATTTAAAAACTTTTTTTATTTTTTAAGATTTGTTCAACAATTATAGAACAGACATTCCAAACCAAGTTAGTATATGTCTTCATATTTAAATCAAAGTAGGTTGCAAATTTAATTTAGTAGTTTGAATTAATAACTCTTAAAAGCTGACAGTCACACTGCTAATGCAGGAAAAATACTAGAAAATACCAACCATAAACATTTCAACAATGAAAATTGTTGGTAATAAAGTAAAAGTCTATTTACATAGAATGCATAATAGAATATGTTTTCCAAAGCTTTAAACTTCTAAATGTTTAATTGCATAGGGCTGTTAAAATAGTACAACAAACAGTTTTTTCGTCACAATCAGCAGCAAAGCAACAATAACAAATATCCCATCGACAAACAACAATACGTGAAAGAAAACATCAGAAAACAAACCGTAACTGCAATGTTTGCACAAACTGAATCGCAAAAGAGTAGTTTTCTAGAGCAGACCAAGGCCGCCAGGGAGGAACGAGCCTTGATTCAGCGTCGAGAACAAGCAGCTATCCTGCTGCAGTCCACACTTAGAGCATATACAGCTCGCAGGAAATACCAAAAGAGAATCATGTAAGTGGGCTCCCCTTTCTCCAACTCTCACTCCCTTTCCACCACATTTTATCACAAACCAGAACCACCCACAATACAATTAATTCTCTACCTATTCTCTATACAGACAGGATTTTGATGCCTTGTTTGTAGGGAGCGGAGATCAGGATGGAGCCGATTTGGAGCTTTTGGCCGTAAATGTCTATACAGTGCTTCGTCGTTATCTAACTCAAATCAAATTGGGTAAGGGCGATGAGAAGTTTCGTGAGCGTCTGGAGGCTATATGTCGCTACGTTAATAAAGCAATGGAATCGGAAAATCCTAAGCTATCGTATGCCGTTCTGTGTTTGCATAAAGAGCGCAGTTTGCCATGGATCGGGCATATCAAGTTATTGCTAGGGCACTGCCTGCAGCTAGTGCCAGAGTTGAAGCCAGAGAATCATACCGACAGCATCACACTTGCCCTCTTCTTGCACACACTGATTGTGTTCACAGCACCAAAATCCTGGGCCATACTAAAGAACCAGCAATTCGAGCGATTGCAACCAGCCATGCAGAAGATTTGCTGCAACATACAGGGACACCTAGTGCAACATGACTTCTACAAGACCATGAGGGTAATTAACTGTTGTGCTTTAGGAAGGATTATCATGGTATCTATGTCTGTTATTTCAGCTCATCCTTCTCAAGGGCACTGCCCGTGAGGAATTGTCCGTGAAACCGGTGACCCTGGTGGCCATTATAACACTCTGTCTGCGTCCCCTGATCGATGGCGATTTCAGTCGCAATCTATTATCACAATTTCTTTCAGAAATTTTATCGGTGCCGGCACTAATATACCATTTGCATCAGAGTGTTCCCCAATGCCTGGAGCAGTTCACCAGTCTGGGTCTGCTTAAACGGGCTCTGGACATCTCGCAAAATCCTCAGTGGTTCGATGAGTTTGGTGCCAGCATGCCAGGCACTAAATCTCTGGCATTCTTGGGCAATATTGTTAATTTATTCAATATTGATAATCAAACGGAATCCAAGATGCTAGCCTATCCTTTATTGACTGTAAGTGTTATTAAGTTAATATCTAATATTCGTTTTCAATTCATGAACATCTCTTTATGTTCAAGGAAACGGCCACCGCACTGTTGGAATTAATACCCAACACGGTGGCCACCAAAGGAGTTTTCACACAATGGCACGAACTTCTGGGTTGGCATACGCCAGGCACGGAGCCAGCACAAAACCAGAACGTGGCATTAATTAAAAAACAATTCCATATGTTATGGGATGGTCGCTGCATCAAGCTTCTCTTGGGCGATCTTCTCAAGGATATTAATTTAAATTACGAACGCATTGAGTTCCAGTCGCCGCAGCAGCCATCCACTTCGAATTTATTGCGTCGGGCAATAGAACGTAGCTCAACGCGTGGTGTTAACCTGTCATCCAGGCCAAGCAAGCAGCAATGGCGCAAACTGGACAATCCCGAGGTGTTGCAAGTGGCACGCATTTGTGGCATGTATTATGCAGCCCTCAACACATTGTCGCAAATGAAACTGAACATTCTCACGGGAATTTGCTATAATGATAATGTTTTATATGATATTTGGCTGCTGTTGACCTCACTCGGCCCCAATTGTGGCATGAAGGAATATCTGGAGCTGCTCAAGTGTGAGGTGGGTCTGCAAAAACCACAGACAGCCATGCTAATGCTTTTTTGTGACTGCATGACTCACTACGTGACGTAAGTTGAAGTTGGTGGGAGAAGGAGACTTTGCCTAGCTAACGTTTGTCTTCTCTTTTCCTTTTTAGAATTCTGGATGAATACGAAATGTATACAGAGCAGAATCCATTTCGTCTCAACGATTATGTCATGTTAACTTATTTTCTTAACAACATACTATTTAAGCTAATCAATGACAATATTCTGGGTGAGTTTTAATTTATATGCATCCCCCACAAGTTGGCAATACTTACAAGTACCTATATTGTTTCAGTTGTAGGTGGTAAGAATATTGTACAGAATCCAGTATTTGTGTCCCTGCACACTCTTCTCCTGTGTCTCTATCGTCGGGATTGTCGTCGACCATTTACCCCACCCAATCACTGGCTTATACCAGAAGTCAAGCCCTCAACGTTTATTAACGATCTGGAGAAGGCCAAACGAAACGCTATGCTGCTGTTGGCTAAAATGCCGCACATTATTCCGCATGAGGATCGTGTGAAATTATTTCGCAAATTTGTACAGAACGAGAAGGCT
This sequence comes from Drosophila equinoxialis, assembly GCA_018150345.1. Taxonomy (NCBI): domain Eukaryota; kingdom Metazoa; phylum Arthropoda; class Insecta; order Diptera; family Drosophilidae; genus Drosophila; species Drosophila equinoxialis. The sequence continues at coordinate 893,521 of JAECWI010000112.1, forward strand.
GTAATGGGTCTAACTGAGAGCGCTTGTGCCTCACCGCGATCTGCTCTGATAGTGATACACCGTGACCGTATCGTGGAGGATGGTTATCGTCAGTTGGCCGCTCAGCCCACCCAGGCCCTCAAGGGAGTCATCCGGGTGCGGTTCATCAATCAACAGGGATTGCATGAGGCGGGCATTGATCAGGATGGCGTTTTCAAGGAGTTTCTCGAAGAGACAATTAAGAAAGTGTTTGATCCGTCGTTGAATTTATTTAAAACCACATCGGATCAACGTTTGTATCCATCGCCCATTTCCTATGTCCAGGACAATCATCTGCAGCTCTTTGAGTTTGTGGGCCGCATGCTCGGCAAAGCCGTCTACGAGGGCATTGTGGTCGACGTACCGTTTGCCTCATTCTTTCTCTCACAGCTCTTAGGACAGACCCAGCAGGCAGTGTATTCATGTATGGATGAGTTGCCTTCTCTGGATAATGAACTATATCGCAGTCTGACCTTTATTAAGCACTACAAGCAGGATGTGGCCGATTTGAATTTGACCTTTTCAGTGGATCAAGATGTGATGGGAAAAATAGTCACGCATGAATTGCATCCGGGTGGCAAGGCGCGGGTGGTTAACGATCACAATAAACTGGTCTATATCCATTATATGGCCTATTTCCATATGAACACCCAGATACGTGAACAGACACAGGCCTTTAATCGAGGCTTTCGCAGCATTGTGAATCCCGAATGGCTATCGCTGTTCTCGCCTCCAGAATTGCAGCGCCTGATATCAGGTGACACGGTGCCTTTGGATTTGCGAGATTTGCGCAAGCATACCCAGTATTATGGGGGCTTTCATGATTCACATCGTGTTGTGGGCTGGCTCTGGGACATATTAGCCAAGGATTTCACTGAAGACGAACGTAAACTATTCTTAAAGGTAAGTGCCCAGATATTTCTAGTATGCTTCAGTTCATTCAATTCAATTCATTACAGTTTGTCACCAGTTGTTCAAAGCCTCCGCTTCTGGGCTTTGCCCATTTAGAGCCACCATTCTCAATACGCTGTGTCGAGGTGGGTGATGATGAGGATACTGGTGACACTATTGGCAGTGTTATACGAGGTTTTTTCACCATACGCAAAAAGATCCACTCAATCGTCTGCCCACCTCATCCACTTGTTTCAATCTGCTTAAGCTGCCCAACTATCAAAAGAAGTCCACACTGAGGGACAAACTCCGTTATGCTGTGAGCAGTAATACAGGATTCGAGCTATCCTAAATGAGGAGCTATCTATCCAAACACTTTGTGGGAGAAGGGCTATCACATATCATGTGTATTTTGAGATTCTTTTACAAGTTATTCTATTTGTTATGTTTCCACACATAATGAAAAGAGAAGGAAATAAATCCATTTTAGCTAACCTTCCATACATAATTATAAATATAAATTTAAATATAAACGTATAGCTGTGATAAAAATAAATGAAATTAAATAACTAAACAAAGAGTACACAAAAAGTACCAAGCTGAATTGCAACTACATAATGAGTAAATGAAATATGTATTAGCAAAGAATGTTGTGTATGCAAATGCGCGGTTTGGAATTAACATTTAACCCACATATGTATATAAGCTAAAAGTTATAAATGTATGTATGTATGTATATGTATGTCAACGTAAATCAAAAAGGAAATATCAATAATAAATCGAATGGAGTTATTCTCAAATTTGTTTAGTTCCCAGAACCCTTTTCAACATACTACATATATGATTCTTTATGCTTTCGAGGACCTCATCACAAAATTCTTATTTACTTAATTTTTTAAATTCAAAAATCGCGCAGAATTTTTTTTCTAAATATCCATATTTGTAATGCCATTTCAAAATTTGTTAAATTGCGATTAAACTGAGCTATAACTATTTTATAGCTATAAAAATGGGCCGAAATACAACCAAAAAACGAATTAAAAAGCAGACGGCCGGGGCTTACTTCGACCGCGTCAAAGTTTGTATACCTTTGCAACTGTTTGGTAACTCTTTCCTTACTCATAGCCATCAAAGTGGAAAAACGATTTATTTAAAAAGGTAAATAACGATCTAAGTCAGATCGTTCCTATGGGAGCTATATGGTATAGTCACCCGATCTTTATCAAATTCGGCACAGTCGTTTATAGGTGTGATAAACTCACCAGTATTTAATTTCATGACAATAGCTCAGAAAATAACGAAGGTATTAAGAAAAGTCACTGTTCGTGACTTTGCCGTTTGTATTGGAGCTATATGATATAGTTGTCCGATCCGGCTGTGCACTGTGCAGTATATAGAAGGCTACATGCGTAGGCTTTGCAAGGGTATAAAAGAACCATATCCGTGAATAGGTAGGTATAGGATATGTATTCATATCTTCGCTTTTACATTAAAAAGCAATAATCTAATATGCATTAAGAAATTAAGAGCTCATATATACAACATTTTGGTTTTCCAATTGCAGGCCTCGCCCGGGGCTAATCCGGCACTGGATTGGATGTGGTGAAAATAAATGCTCACACTTTAATTGCTTCAATGAATTATTTTTAAAACAGGATTCATTTGATAATTATCAGTTGTCTCATATTCTTTGCAAGAACGGACTTGACTTTACATGGTTTTTGAAATGAAAAGGAAAATTTATTAATGTTTACTTTTTTTTAAAAAACCCGATGTACTTTTTATTTCACTTAATTGTAACTCTTTTACTCTCTTATTATATGCCATTCTATTATAATATTATGGTAAATATTCAAAACAAAATGTATAAAGAAAATAATCTAAAAAATAGTTGAAATTATAAAAACAATGAGCAATGCATTTACAGCTTAATTTGTTTATAAGAAATTTGTATTTGTTGGAAGAAAACATTATCTAGGAAGAAATCTCAATTAAGCTTGTCATCTCAACATTCAAGGAGATGTCAATCTTCTATTGAAACAATATGAAAAAGACAAAAAAATAAGTCTTCTTAATAATCTATTTGTTTCATATCGTATTAACTTTATGAAGTTATATGTATTTTGAGTTTGACTGCTAATTTACAGTTTGTTTCGCTTTAAGCGGTCTTTCTATATACCAGGTAAGCCCAGTCACAACATAAATAGGACTTAAAATTAACTAAGCTTCCTTTTTCTGTATATGTATGTTGTGCCACAATCCTTTCAATTATCCTTATCGTTTTATCATTGCATTATTGGAGGAAATTCCACCTTCTTCGAGGTTTGAACTCGAGATCAAAAGAATTATAGATTTAGTAGGTCTCCACTGAGCCACCGACTAGACATATGTATATAATATATACATACATACATATGAGCCTCCGAACCGAGGACTCGACTATAGTAAAGTCGAGAGTATAGTCGAGAAACTCTTGATCGTTTTCGAGATGAGTCAAATATCCTTATATGTTACGTGAAGTGAATTGTGTAGCCGTTTGTATGTATGTCACGTGAATCGAAAGATATTAAATTGGCCAGTACAATAATACATATTAAGTAAAATCCAAAGGGCAAAGTTAATTATTTAGTCTTAATATACCTACTTATTTATACCAAAATCTACATACATTGTCGACTTATCATGATAGATTTCATCAGACGGATTAGACTCGGTTTGAGGTAAACGTGTGGTTTCTATATTAGATACATATGTGCATATATGCTATAATACTCCGATGAGTAAAATCTAAAGAGCAATATTTCATTACATAGCAATAAATAGAAACATATAGTTGCATTCAAATCGATACATAGGTAAATATAATTGTTATTTCGTCCTTTATCGAAATGTTGTGCATTTTCACAATAGATTGACCATTGCATTATCTGCATATATATAAAGCCAACTATATATACACACAGTTTACATACATACATATGTACATATTTATGCAATGGTCATTGGCGTTTAATCGCTTTTCCAAAGATAACAAACACATTACCAGCCAACAAACAGAGGCAATTAGTGAACCGATACTCAAATTTCCCCGGGATTTTCCAGACCGACCAATGAATGAAAATGAGGCAACAAAATACTTACAGTCAGGAAAACCAACACACGCGCGCTAATGACACAAATCCGTCTGGGTCCGGGACACTCGGAGCTCCTGGGCAATGCTAATTGCTCTGAGTCACATGCCGCAATGGTCGACAAAGATGAGGTTTAGAAAAGGAGAGGAAACGAAAGGAAATGAAAGGAAGTGGAAGTGCACTTAACGTTTTTCAGGATAAGCGAAAATATTGCGTAGCAAAAAAAAAGGAAAATAGTATGCAAAAAGCCGATATTCTGTAGTCAAATTACCGGAAATCTTCTTTTTCCCCTTTTGAGCTGACTTATGACTAATGGGAATGTAAGCTGATGATCATGACTAAGTTCCCCGTCCTTCCAAATGTACGGTCGTTCCCCATTTTATGTGTGTTTACATACGTTTTAGATTTATGTTAACCCAATTCGATCCGATCCCGACCGACTCAACCAGCTATTCTGACCCTACCCCCCAAAGTGTCCTTTTGCGGTTTTGTCGGTGCCATCTCTCATCTCATTTTTGGTCCTGGGCTTACCAGACAATGGCAAACAAATTTTGTTTTTGAGAGCACAAAACAGACAATAATCATAACAATAATTTCGAAAAACTGCATAGACTATATAACAGTCGGCGGTCGATGTGCGAGAGTGAGGCCATAAACCTCACATCTGAACGACAAGCAGCCCAGCCAACTTGTTGTTTCCCATTGTTCCCAGCGAAGGATAGCAGCATCCCTGGGTCTGGGACTGCGACTGCGACTGCGACGGGGCTTCGACTGGGACAGAGTGTGATGATTTTTATGACTTGCCTGTGAATTTTTGCCGACACTGACGCCGAAATGTTCATCGAGGCTGCTGGGACCCAGCACAAGTGGCAAGAAGTGACAAGTGGCACAGAGGCGACAGTCGATTGGCGCCAGTTTGATATCCTTCTAACGGTCCTCCGAGCCGCCAGGCAATTTGTTAGGCCCCTTTTCATGGCCTCAAGTGTCGTTTAAACGTTTGATTAGGACAAACCTATCAAAGAGGCGGATCTCTGAGATCTTTCAAGAGAGAAAGAGAGCGAAAAAGAGACTCTCTCGGTCTCTGCGATGTAAAAAACGGTAGCGGTGGCAACTTGTACCATGCTGATTAAAGATAACACTGTCAAGTACTTCAACAGATGTTTTAAGGACCACGATCATGGTAATAGCGGTTTTTGTATTTCAAATATTCTCACAATCAGATTTAACATTTGAGATTTTGGGTTCCAACTTAACTATCTACATCCATAGATCTAAAATTTAAAATTGCTGAGCATTAGTTTGGACTGAAAAATGGAAAAAAAAAACATTAAATATTAATATTTAGGATCCTCTTGAGAAAGGCATAAGCAGGTATGTGAAATGCTTTCACCGTGATCCGAAAATTCTTTCGTTTTCAATTTCATTCCACAAGCTAAAATAAGGTGAATATAAAATTTGCAACAAACAATTTCGCGATTTCAAAAGTACTTAAGCCTTGTCTCATTAATCCTTTAGGAATAATTCATTTAGAGGGTATTCCTTTCTGCTAATATATAACTCAAAGTGTCCACATTCCTACCGGTTAAAGCCAACACTAAGGACAGATATACATATATTTTTTAAGATCCGATTAAAAAATTATTTTGTGCTTAGTAATTTAAGAAATTCTACCATGAAGACATTTTAAGTATGAGAGAACCTATCGAAATTGCACGATCCCTTCGTCGACTCATTGGATGTGATTATAAGATACCCAGGTATAAGACAGTTTTATGCTCCGTGGGCGTAGAAGGAAATGTTGTGAATCGTTTGCTGAATTCTTCGAGATAATTTGGTATTTCATAACTATATTTAGTGTTTTTTTCTCTACTGATTCTTTCTGTCACCTGAAAATATAATGGACTCAATTTATTTGTTTTATATATCAGTTTAATATAGAATTTCTTGATCCCATCCTGATTTTAGTAACGATGGGCTTTTCAGTAAACTGAAGTATTAGTGCATGGATAAGACGCAACTTGACGAGTTTGCTTTTCCTAATTACAAAATAAATGTTCTTCTAGAATAAAAAGGAAATCTCTGACAGATTATAGTCAACCATTAAATATCACATTACATGCTTTAATATAAATCTCTGTATATTAGAATATATTCTAATTTGACTCTTAAGCCGAATATATCAAGCAGAATTGGTTGATCTGCCCGGCATCAAACCGCAGCAACTCCAACCCCACCTCCAATCTCAACTCGCACTTGTTGAACAGAAATAACCAAAATGGCGTACACGATAAGCGTTAGAGCGGGACGACACAACAATTTCCGATCAGGCCATGCAACCAATGCTGGAAAGGCAGAAATAACAGAGAGGGCGAGAGAGAGAGAGCGGCGCGCTGAGCTAACTGGAAAGCCACTTGAGGGATCATGAGAAACAGGTTGAGCGAGACTACGACTACCTGAGCAACAATTCTACAGAGTGCAAGTGGAGTGAAGTGAGTGAGCGAGTGGGAGAGACGGAGATGGAGACAGAGAACCGACTGAACCGACTGGATTCTGGTTGAATCGATTTAGTGTGAGCATTTGCCATAAGGCGAAACAGTTTCAATTTGAAGAGCGTTGTGAACAGTTCGCTTTGGAATCGGTCTAATTTCCAGAATTCAATTCGAAGCGCAGTATTGACTGTTTGTTTTTTTTTTTTTTTTTTTTTTTGTTGACTATAACTATCAGTTAAATTTTAATAACAAAAGAAAACCCATAATGTTGGCCATTAACGATTTGCGTATGCAGCAGCAAATTGCCCAGGAGATTTATCGTCAGCAGATTATGCAACGATTGCCAGGTAAATAATTGGAGCAACAAATTGCCGTCGGCTTTAGCTAATCTCATTGTTCCTTCTCTCTCTCGCTCTCTCTTCTTTTTCGATAGATCCATTTTGTGGTTTTTTGCCCAACATTGCTGGACACTTTATGACCGGGCCGCCGGCAATGCCGCCTCAGCCCCAATTGCCAGGCGTCGAGGCCAAGTTGGAGAATAATGAACTATGGCAGCAATTCCATCACATAGGCACCGAAATGATCATCACCAAAAGTGGCAGGTGTGTATATATATGAGTGTGTGTGTGTGTGTTTGTTTTCATCTCCAGTAGATCTTATCTCGCTGTTCAACATAGATTGCAGAAGAACACGATTGCGATAAGCCTTTTTATATCCATTATCACACCGAAAATCGTGTCACTAAGGTTCATAATAATAATGATGGCTTTTCTTTATTATTCTCAGACGTATGTTTCCCTCGATGCGAGTATCCCTGAGTGGCCTGGATCAAGAGTCCGATTATTGTGTTCTATTGGAAATGGTTCCCATTGGCGATTGCCGTTACAAATTCTCTGGCTCCCAATGGGTGCCAGCCGGTGGAGCCGAACCACAGAGCCCTCAGCGCATGTATCTGCATCCCGATAGTCCGGCCACTGGAGCCCATTGGCAATCGCAGGCATTGCTATTCAGTAAAGTCAAGTTGACCAACAATACATTGGATAACAATGGACATGTAAGTTTTGATGGGAAACCTAATCCATTTAGGTACTTATCTACCTTTCTCTCTCTCTCTGTAGATTGTCTTGGCCAGTATGCATAAGTATCAGCCGCGTTTGCATGTCATACGCACCTCTGATCGGGGTAGCATACCTTGGGCCCCACAGCAGGCATTTGTCTTCCCGGAGACCGAATTCATTGCTGTGACCGCCTACCAGAATGATCGCATTACCAAATTGAAAATCGATAATAATCCATTTGCCAAGGGTTTCCGTGAGTCGGGCCAATCACGTTGCAAGCGTAAGCTAAACGATTCCCCACCACCTCCATCGGCATCTGCATTATCTGTCCAGTCAGTGGCAGCTGGTGCTGCATCATCCATCCATGTGGAGCAGCAATCATCAGTGGCTGCTAAACGTTTGCGTTTTGCCGACGAGTTAGTTGCTACTCAACCTGACCTTATGCAGCGTCATTATCATCTGCTTGATACACTGGAGGCCAATTTCTATCTACCACCACCTCACCAACTGCCACTACCTCCAGCACCGGCTTCATCGTCATCATCTTCAGCGACATCGACAACGGCTTTGTCCATTGATTATGCCAGACACATTGCCAGCTATCCAAGTTGGGCCTACACTCCGCCATCGCCAGCTTCTTCGCCATCCTCCGTCTCCGTCTCGTCAATATCCTCGTCAAGTGGCAAATCTATAGCAGCCGAGACAGATGCCTTTGTCGACGTGGTGAGCACTTCAGCGGGTACACCTGAGACTGGCTCCTCTGTTGCTGCCGATGTCGCACCATTTCCAAAGCCCAAACGCAGCAGTTTCAGCATCTTGGACATATTAGGAACAAATGACTCCGGCTAAGCATTTTGCCTCTTCCCATTTCTGTGTGAATGTGCCTTATACATTTAATTAGCGTTTAGTTGCCATAGTCTCTTAAGTATCTCTAGTTAGTTAAATTGTGATATTTTGCAGTTAATTAGGATTTCCAGGTATTTGCCCATCAGTATTTATTGTATTTATTATGCAATTTTAATTGTTTAAATGATTTCGTAATGAATTTATTGTCGGTTTAAATTAAATGAGGGAAGAATATTTACAAGAATTTTTGCAAGTCTTTCATTTTACTGGTTGTTCCGATCCTAAGGGAAGGAATGAGGTAGGGAAAGGGGTTGCTTTGTTCTTTTTACAAGAATCAATGTATTCTCTTGTAGTTTTCATTCTATTTCGATTTCGATTTTAATTTCAATTTTATGCTCTCATTTAATTCATATCTCCCACACGAAACCCAACAGCTCTCCCCCGCCCCTCTTATAAACCAGTTTACTCTGCCAACTTAATCTCTCAAAGCGCAGCAGGAGAAGCAGATGAACTTTTCTCTCTTTCTCTCTCACTCTCTCTCTCTCTTTACTTCTCGGGGTGGGGGTGTGGTGGGGCTCCCCCCTCCTTCTCATCGTCCATTTAATACTCTCTTCATTCCATTATACTTATGTATAACGACGACAACATGGTCTTTTGGGGCTTATCAGCAGATCAGAGCAAGCCGCATCTTAAACGCTGGCGCCACGCCAAGTTAAATGTGCTGATTGAGCGCCACGATCGCCAGCGATCCTGGCAAGTAGTCGCAGTCTCCGAGACCGAACACAATCCCAGTTCGTCTCTCCATAGTCCCCCCTACACGTCCCTTTTAAAATGTAATTGATGTTTTCACGTTGTAGTTGTTAGCAATTGTCCGAGAGTCTTCTCACACATCCTAGGTACATATACGAAAAGCTTATCAAACGGTCAACGGAAATGAGGCGGTTCCTTTGATGGGATCGATCCGATCCGATCCTCCAGCCGAGGCAAGTTTCCTCCATTCAAGTGAGATTGTAGTAAGAGCGAGTCAGTTGTATATACATATGCATTGGCCAAATTGCCAATCTTCGACGGTGGCATTTCATTTCAATTCGCGTTAAGAAACAATTGTTCCACAACAGAGAAAGACCGAGAGACATAGAGCGAGAGAGAGAGAGAGAGAGAGGCGGAAGAAGATTGAGAGAGCGCGGGAAAAGGATGATGATACCCACACACGTAGCTGTAGCAGCAACCTGTTTTAGTAGCACGAATACAAACATCTGTTTTGTTATTATTTTTTGTTTTTTTGGTCTTGTGGTGCGGATCGAGGAGGGGTGGAGCAGGGGGTCCGGGCCATTCATGTTGCCGCTGGAAGTGTTTATGGGCTCCACATTAGCCACACTGCATATTCATGTTAAACGTCGCCAAAAGACTAACGACGTCGGCTCGTTGGTAGGTAGATTGGTGGGCTAAAGTGGGATGCGGGTTGTGATGGGGTGAGGCTGGGGGGACTGCTCATTGTGCGATTGCGGCTGGAGCCCGAAGCTGCTGCAGGCTTGTTTTTTTTTTTTGTTTTGTGCTAAAATTTATTGAATTCTCATTTAGAAGGGGGAGCCTGCCTAAGACCAGGCCCAGTCTCAGGTCCCAACCATTCGCCATCCACCAACGTCCGTCCACAGTCCACAAATGTTTGCATGTCAAAGTCAAATGAGCACCAAACGACCTGGTTTGGGGCTCGGTGATATTTGAGCGGAGATAAGCAAAGTTTTTAGTTTTTTTCGGATGAGGAAGAGGAGCGGAGTGGAGGAGCTTGCTCCCTCCTTTCTTGTATGTGTAATTTCCTTGGAAATTAATGTTGTGGCGGCCAAAATCAAAGTCATGGGCCACATATTTCGCTGGCGACAATTTTATCGGCAGCACAATGAAATCATTTGGAGCCGTTCGGTTCCCATTCTCTTGTTTTTGTTTTTTTGTCTCTTTTTTGGCTACGTTGGTGATATTATGTCTTCTTGATAGACAGTTGCTTAGATCTGTTTCGCTCTACCTCTCTGTCTCTCTTTCTCCCAAGAACTATAGATAGTCATTATTTAGTGTTTTGAATAATCAGTTTATTACTACTTTTCAATATTGGCCAAATTGTTTTCATTCGGCACATCGGGGTATGGCAGACCTTGACAACCATCCATCTATATGGGTGAAAGGTAAATTAAATAGATGGTTTATTTGTATTAATCTCTCAATTATTTCCTACATCAAGGTCATCTTTCTCGGGTTCTAGCTTTTCAGTTGTCTCCTTTGAATCGTCCATTTCAAAATACTTGTGCACCAACCAATTATCTGTCTTTGTAGACGCATCTATGTTGTCCTCCACCTCCATCTTCTGTTGCTCTTGGACCAAATCAATCCAAAATGCTGTAAACTCATGTTTACTAAAGGGCATCTGATCAATGGTTTTCAGATCCATCCGATACTTTGATTCGTTGGCATCCGTCTATAATATAGAATAAGCAATTCAATTTCGGGTTGAAAATATATTCTCCTCCTCCTACTTACAGAAATTTCGCAAACTGTGCTCCATGATGATGAATTCGAGTTCATTTGAGTCAAATTGTCTATGGACATTGTCGACATATTGGACGAGTTCAACATTAAAGCCGACACTTCCAGATTAATACTCATTTTCGGAGACAAAATGTAACTATTTTTATTACTTTGCCAAATTCGACTATGTATAATACTTTGTCAAATTGACAGCAGATCCTTAGATATGTGGATAGGCAGTTGTCGGAGATTATCGACTACAAAAACCAGGGTTACTACTAAGCCAATAATGCAACCCTAGCCAAATGTAACCTCTCTACAATACTTAACAATTTTATGTGTAGCTAAATACTTGGCGACACTTAACGCCGTTAAGATGAGTTACTTCAACCGCCAAAAGGCCTGTACAACTAACTATCATGACTATAGCTAGTTGAAGGTGAGTTAACCTACAGAGTTTTTGGGTTTATCTAAGATATTTCATTGTTGTATTTTTTTAGTTTTGAAATTCAATTATATTTTGGTAAATAAATGAAAATTGACTGATTCCCGCTCTGGAAGCGGGAAGTTGGCACAGGGTAACATATTTACCTTGTCCTCTCTGTACTAAACTGCTTAATATACTATTTTTTGTTTTGGAAAAAAGCCATTAATGCAATCAGATTGATCACAATTGGTTTATTTCTCTTGCCCTTTAGGCAAAAGGCTATTTTTTATCCTTTTCACTTGAAGTGGTTGATCGGGGAAAGCTGTGCGGAAATCTTGTGGTTACCTTTTCGAATATTATCAACAGGTATGTATGCTTCATACGTTTAAGGGCTAAGATAAGTAAGGTTCGCTACCCTCTTCTTTGCTTGATGGAGGAGGATGGGAGATAAATAAATATATATGCAAATTATATGGCAAAACAATATGTTGCTGCATTTTGCACTCAATAGGCTTGTAAACACAAAGACAAATAGACAATGCCCAGGTTGAGGATATTGAAACTGAAACCTCTAAAGGATAAAGGCATACGTACTTGACAACGGCCTTTGTGTGTGCTCTGGTTTAATTGTTTCTCTCTAACATATGAGATGAAAGAAAGAAATGATCTGCATATCCTTACATACATACATTCGTGTAGGTAGACTACGTGTGTGTGTGTGTGTGTGGGTGATTTTCATTATCCTCTAATTGTTTGTGCCATTGTTCACACGATAGGTTTGAGAAATTACACGCTTTGTTAATTGTACCAACCCATACCCAACCCACAAGTGATCCTAATTCATATACATAGGCTTAGGCCTTTTTGGCCCACATGTGAGCTCATTTGCATTGCCTATTTTTGCTGATAGATTTTTGCTCTCTGCTCTAGTTTAAAGACCCGCAAGGCTTAAACAAGGTAGACCGTTAGAGAGGGAGAGGCAGAGGGAGAGAATGAGCCCATCTTTTGGCCAAATGAATCAGTTTATGGCTTGGCACCGGCGACAAGCCTTTTGAGAAAAGAGGAAGCAGTTACCATTCTTTTTGCCTTGCTTTGTTGCATTCTCCTGGCTACCAATATATTTGCATGGCCAACAATAAAAACTCAAGTACCACTCGCATTGTTCTTACGAGGACTCTACTGTGTTTGCTTAACGCCGGGCGCATACAGATACACACACAAAAGGATCGAAGATCTTGGCCGATCTTCAGGGTATAGGATTTGTCTGGCTTTCATGTCTGCCTTCTCTGCACCTTTTCCTCTTTCTTCTTCATCTCCAAGAAAATGAAGGAAATGAAATGGAACCTTCTATATTTCAGTAGTAGATGGGAAAAATGAGAAGGGTGGGGCAAAATGCAACGCGTGCGCGTCACTGTAAAATGCTTTTCCAACTCATTAGCACCGCCCTCCCTCTTCCATTTCCCCCTATATATAAAACTAATTATCTTTCATTTAGAAGAAATACTTGTTTCCCTCACTTCTCCATCAACCCCAAAAATGAATTGTTTACACAACAAAAAACAAAAAATGTTGCAAGAGCAAAGTGTATCTAATTTCATAAAAATTAAACGAAAATGAAACGTGGCTGAGCGTAAAAAGCAACAGCCAGAATGCATTAATTATCCCAAAGACCTGCGACATCTGCCAAGCCATTGGCAACCATTTAATGAGGCATCCAATGCACTTACACTTACAACAACCTTGCGCCTGTCAACACACACTCACACAGTCACACACACACAGAAAAGGGGGATTGGCAAACAGGGAACAGGAGGAACAGGAGGAGTCGAGGCTACGATCGACATCTGTCACCCGTTTGAATTTCTTATTTCTTATACCCTGTAAACTGTCTCCTAGACTAAGTTGGGTATATTAAGATGACACGCGGTGTATATTTAAGCAAACTTCTTAAAGGCCTTCAATTGACTTCAGTATATTAAAATAAATAGTAATATAGACATAATTCTTGTTTGAATGACTGTTTTTAAACAAAATTAACAATTGAAAACGGAATGGATTGATCTCGAAACCAAAGAAACAGTCCTTAATTGTGAAGCGATTTTGAAGAAACGGTATTCAATCGATCCAGAATTACCATCATTCAGGTCCTGACCTCTCTCAGAATGTTACGATTTTTTTTATTATTTTACACTAGCCTTCAAAAAAAGTTTTTATTTTGGATGCCTAAAAAATCCAAATATTCTGGCTGAGGTCAGAATCAAAATTACATCCATGCTGAATATAACGCCGGCTTAAGCTTTAGTTTCAGAAGATCCTGCATCGATTTATCCTTGCCGCCAGGAGCATACCATTAGTTCAATTCAATAAAGAATATACAATTCTAATAACACTTTCCATTTTCGAATGGTGATTTTTATAAAAAGGTCCGGAAAACAGGCTTGCCACTAAAGGACTTTAAAAAGTTTGCTTCGCTTGAATCCAATCCTTTTTCTTTTTGAAGGCTGTCAAGTTCCTTTCTAGAAGTTATAATAGTCACGTGGATTGGTGTATCAAGGAGATACACGATCCACTTAAGGTTCCATTGGTTAGAGGGTATCTTCAGGTCTGCTATTGGCCATTTGTGATAAATTAATGTAGGTAAATTAGTTTTAAATGCGACTCTATAAAACCGCAGTCCCTTGGGCATCAACAATAAGTAGAAAATTTTCAAATCGATGTGGTGGTAAATTGAAATGGTTGTTTGTTTTCCTGATGGGCCCAGACGATGTCTGTCTGTCTGACTTCTGCACGCACACGCCTTTCCATTCCTTTCCGTAGCATCATCCCTTGGCATCGCCAACTGGAGTTGGTCGCACTGCTTCCCTTTCGTCGAGACGTGGGTGGTGACGCATGTCATCGTAAACTTCATCATTGGCTCCGTTCGTTCCGTATGGTAGATTGCTCTTTTGGGCTAAAGATTTAACATAGAACAACAGATCCACAGACAACTTACATAACAAATTGTCTATTTTCTATGTTTTTGTGTGTTTTTCTTTTTCTGCTTCGTCTCAGTCTCTGCCCATTTCATAAATATTTTACAGTCCCTATGACTCTCTAGGGATGGCATTGCAAATGCAGAGAGTGAGTTCTAGTAGTAGTAGGAGGGCTGCAACCGAATTTCATGCCTTGTCGAGCTATTTAATTGCAAACAAATTATGTTCTGGCCAGTTCAGTAGGGACCTTCCCTGCCTTCCCCCCTGCCCTTAGTCGTTGGCAGTCTCCCATCTTGTGTGTGTGGCTAATGGATGCTGCATTGCCTCCGAAGCTGCTGCTGCTGATGATGTTGTTGAAATTCTAGCGTTTATCTTGTAAATTGGTTGGGATTAATGTCTAGCGGAAGTTGTGATTTAACTTCTTCTGCGTCTGCGTCTGCGTCTCTGTCTGTAGATGGGCCAATGATAATGCCAACTGTTGTTCGTGCCATCCACCAAGTAACATGTTCATTTACCTACAGCAAACTGTGGGCGTTGAGGCTTTGAAGTTGAACGCAGCAGGTTAGTAAGTAGACGTAGAACTAACCGACCATAATTAGCCAATCAAAAATTTAATTTCACAAAACTGATGATGCACTTTAAATTTACTATAAACATCAGTTTTAGTACAACTATGAGAATTTCACTATTGCATTGAAGTAAATCTAGAAACTAACCTTTTCAACCTTTGTTGAAATGATCTGAGTATCTGATGGCTTTGACTTTTCTTTACGTCAAATAAATTGAAGTCCACGGAGTGACCTTCCAGGCCATGTTAGTCCCCAAGGACCCGACATTATAAACGTGATTCATTGATGTGATGTTATCTAAGAATCCGATAGAGATGACCTTGAATTTTACTTTTCCACAGAGAGTCCATGGAGCAAAGCCTCAAGGAGTTGGACATTGCTCAGGTGTCTTCTCTAAAGACTCTACTAAATTTTCCCATAGCATTAAAGCAGATATAAACTGATTACCGATTTTCATTAAAATCTCCTTTAATCCTTTTTCGTAATTAAAATACAATAGTTTGTGAGCAGATCTCGATTATATTTTAAAATATTTCTTTGTTTTGTTATTATTTGTGATTTTTACTTATCACACTTAAATTTTACTTTAAAATCATTTCGACATTTAACATTAATGAATTAAGACTATCAAAAAAAACTAGGTAGTAAAAAAAAGACAGTAAATGTGTAAAAAAAAAACTTAAACTTGTATCAGGCCTTGCTTAACTAAATATATGTATTTGTACATGTTTCCTTAATTCAAGAACAAAAAAAAAAAAAAAAAAATCAAAGAGAAAGAAAGCGAAACGAGAGGATCGATTCATCATTAGCTGCTGCCACCCAAAATGGCTGAAATACTGAAACCTTTCCTCTTAGTTGAAGGTGGCTCCAGTGGCAGTTCTCCGGTAGATGATTGCGGAAATGGGGGCATCGGAGTTGGTGTTGTTGTTGTTCTTGTTTCTTCTGCTGCTTCACTGCCCACATCCAGTTCTAGTTCATCTGTCACTGATTCATCTGATGATGCCTGATGCTGTTGCTGCTGCAGCATTGCCTCACCGGAAATGTGACTTTGCGGCAATGTATGCATAGCAGGAAGTGAAGGCAAAGCAGCTTGCAAAATGGACGCGGATGGATAAAGGGGTGATTGTAGGGGGACATTTCCATTATACTCTTGCTGCTGATGACGATGGTGATGCTGCTGATGATGATGATGAGGGGATCGACCAAGGTATGTGCAGGCCAAATCCACTAGTGAAGGTCGCAATAGGCTTTGCATATTCTGTTGGAAATGCTGCATAAAGACACTGGAATTGCGATGACCCAAGATGGGGGGCAGCGAAGCTGCTGTTGTTGATGATGACGACGAGGACGATGGCAGTGGAGGTGGCGGCGGTGGAGGTGAACTGAGACCAAGAGAACTGGAACTGGCGCCAGTCTCTTGCCCATTGCCATCCAGCGATGATGATAAGGAGCTGGCGGAACCATTTGATCTCAGGCGCTTAATTTGCGGCCCATCCAGATCGCTGTTTGCTGTTTGTTCGCTCGATTTCGTTGGCGACATGTCAAGCGAACCTGAACCTGAACCCGTTCCCATACCCATACCCATTCCTATGCCCATGCCCATACCCATACCTATACCCATACCAATTCCTGTCTGTGACTGCGATTGCGTCTGATCTTGATCTTCATCCGTTGGCGATGAAGACATTTTGCGTTTGCAGCGCGATTGTCCAGTTTCGCGGAAGCCCTTGGCAAACGGATTATTGTCGATCTTCAGCTTGGTGATGCGATCGTTCTGTGAAAATCCAAAATAACAGAGAAACAGAAAAGAAAAAAAAATCACATAACGAAATGATACGAAACGAAAGAAATACAGTTGACAAGATTGCGTGAAATATGACGATTCTAAAGAGTGAGAGACAAGGCGAATGACTGGAAACTGGCCTCCAGTAGCTGGCGTTAAGTAACAGAGCCACTTGACACCAGTCCCAGAGAGTCGAAAGTCGAAAAGTGGCCCTCAACGTCGTCGCCGTCCTCCGTCATCCTTCTCATGACTTGACAACTTTGTGACGACGCTAATTAGAAGCCGACTGCGTCGACTGACTGACTGGCTGACTGGCGTCGCCTGTCAATGGGCCTAGACCTAGACAAAAACACAGCAAGGCGCTCAAATTTACAAGGATGTGGCTATCCAACTTCCTAAAACAACACAGAGAAAACTGATGACTTCTTGCCTGCCTCTCGGACCTCAATTTCCAATCCTTAACCTAGACAAAGGGCGTATCATGCTAATTTAAGACATTGGCCAAGCTACCCATGGCGTGAGCGATCGACGTTTGCCGAAAATTAACCAATTAGTGCACTCAACTCACTCAATGCTCAATGAATTGGCAAAAAGCGGACAGACGTAGATACATTTAACCCCTTTGACTATGCTATGGCTTTTTTTACCCATCTTGGGCTTCCTCTCACTTACCTGATATGCTGTCACGGCAACAAATTCAGTTTCGGTAAAAACAAAAGCCTGTTGTGGGGCCCAAGGTATTTGCGCCAGATCAGCGGTGCGTATGACATGCAGACGCGGTTGATACTTATGCATACTGGCCAAGACAATCTACACGGAGATCGAGGGATCAGAGAGAGAGAGAGAGAGAAAGAGAGAGGGAAGGTAAAACTGTAATTGGAGACAAGATCAAAGCTTTAATTTCACTTACATGTCCGCTATTGTCCAATGTGTTATTGGTCAATTTAACCTTATTGAAGAGTATCGGTTGAGCCTGCCAATGGGCTCCAGTGGCCGGACTATCTGGATGTAGATACATGCGCTGAGGACTCTGTGGTTCGGCTCCACCGGCTGGCACCCATTGGGAGCCAGAGAATTTGTAACGACAATCGCCAATGGGTACCATTTCCAACAAAACACAATAATTGGTCTCCTCATCCAGGCCGGCAACACTCAATCGCATTGAAGGAAACATGCGTCTACAAAAAAAGAGAAGGAAATGCAGGAAAATTTCAAGAAAACAATCTCATGTTTATCAAGAACAAAAAACAAATACTCAAATATAGTCATGGAAAATCAAAGAGGACTCCCTAACAACCTTTACCTTCCTCCTTCTCCCAAACTATTATTGTATTGTGGGCGTAACAAATATTTAATTGTGAGTTTTCTTGGGCTTGTTTCATGCGCCATATAATTAGCCTCTTAGCCCAAGACAAATAGAGACAGTAAGAAAGAGAGAGTTTGAGAGTGAGAGGGAGAATCGGAGAATTGTAGGATCGTTATGGAGATCGTTTGCCCTGCGTTTACTCTGTGCTAACAAGGATCTCGGAGTAGAAACCCTGCCACAGGCACAGCAGGTGGTCACGGCTCTTGGCGCCAGCCGCCGCGCAACTCAACTCAGGGAAGGACAAAGAGAGAGAGGGAGAGAGATGGAGAAGCACAAGTGATTCGTTAGTTCGTTCCTTCCTTGTTTTTGGCAATGATTTTTTTTTGTGTTTCTCCACACGCACCGATGATTAATTAATTGAACTTTGTGGCGTTTTGGTTTGCTTACATTTAATTTGGTTGCTTGGTTCCTTTTCTGTGTTGTTTTCTTTTCGTTTTTATACCAAGTACTCATAGGGTGGAATGGTATATTAAAGTTGCCAAAATGTATGTAACAGGCAGAAGGAAGCATTTCAGCATCAACTGCCGAGTCTGTCCGTCTTTCTGTCCGTATGAACACGTAGATCTCGGAGACTAAAAGGGTTAGAGTCACTAAATTTGGTACTTGGACTCCTGTAATACCTACAGTATTCAAGATTATTTCAAATTTTTGCAGATTATTGATATTTTTATAATTTTTGCCAGGAGGAGAAAGTAGTCCTCCAAAATCTAGAAATAGCCGATGGCCTCCTGCAACTTTTTGATTTTCGAAATCAAATTCAGCCCACTAATGAGCCATATCAATATCTACCAATCTACCAAATTTTATTCAAATCGGACCAGAAACATGGAAATTACGTATACGAGTTTGACTAGATGGTCCATAAGGGCCGAGTTGGCCGTAGTGGCTAGTGGCGGCGCTAGAGTGCTCGTGTGTTTTTGTGAGGGTGAGCGGGACAGCATAGAGATACATTTGTTGTTCGAAATTTAAAATATTTGTTCACCTGGTGCATGGTATATCGAAGTCGGCGAGACGACATACTTACTTCATTTGTTTTGCCTCCTTCCACCTCTTTTTGGGTTTATTTGTGGCTAAATTCCATTAGACCACAGACAAGAGAGAGAGAAATATTTCGACATTTGTGTGGTTTAGAATTTCATTTTCAATTTGTTGGCTGTTGTTGGTTTTTCGTTTTTGCTTTTTGGCAACATGCTTCTTGCCTTTTTTGGTCTCTTCTCTCTTCTTACTCGTGCATTTTTGACAAACGATTTGTTAAGATCGATATCTTTGGCGCGTCTGCATAATTAACCCAGAAGCATTGGCTCGATGGATGGATGGAGGGGAACGAGAGCATGTTGGGCATTCGGGCATTTGGGCATTTGACGGCATGCAAGGTTGGCGCTAAGCAGGTGCAAGGACAGACAAACAAGGGCTTCGATAAAGGGACAAGGTCGCATCCAGTGCCGGATTAAGACAGCGCGGTGCATAAATTTAAATTAAAAGATCATTTTCCAATGTGAAGGGATAAAAATCGGTCCAAAAATGATTCGCAAAGATATTATTTTTACTTGGAAAGAGTTTTTAAACTAATTTTTTGGGTAATCTGCCTTTTTTCAGACCATGTTTGTTCAGACAGATGTTTGAAATAATTATTATTATTATTATTAAAGTATAGGTAGGATATAGTTGTAAACTATCAATCTAACTTTATTTTTATAAGCACTGGCACTACATCCATACACTAGCCTGGGATTCGAACCCGGATCCTCGTTGTTCAGTTGACTAAATGACTGGGTCACTTAGACAACTCATCTTCCGAGGACTGCTGAAATAATTAATTTCGATGCGATTTTTCATAAACATATGTATGTACATAATACATAGGATCACGATTTTTGCCAAAATGTACAAAAAATTTTCTTCTTGAGATTTTAATGCAGATTCAAGGACTTTATTTGAACTTGAAACTAAAGACATGAATTTTTCAAATACCCAAACAAATTTCATTACATTAGGGCTACATGAAATCAAGGATTATTTACTGGAATTTCGTTTGGAATTGTTAGTCCTTACTTGAAATGACCTGATAATTGTGGCGTGATATATGTACCTACATACCAAATTTAAATGAGATACAATTTTCGAAATGATTTTTTAAAATTTGACAAAGTTACAGATACGCAAAGCTGAGAGTTTTTAAAAATTTTCTCAAATTTTCAAATTATTTGTTTGTCAATTTAACCTTTTTTGCTTAGAAATATGTTTTGGTACTTTTAGTGATCAAAAATGTTTGCTAATCCGGTACTGTCCACTATCTAATCCGCCTCAATTCGGGGCATTGGTTATATTGTTTTAAACGCTGCAGATTGTGGGTGATTCATTTCCTAAATATAACATCCATTTATCCAATGGCTATGCCTTGAAAGTAACACAACATTTTTGGTAGCCAAGTGACCCTTCTCCTGTGGCCCACACACTAAAAGCATCGTGACAAAGTTATTTTATTAAACTTTTCTTTTGGGTTAACAAAAACCCCAAAACCCAAAAGCCAAAAGCCAAAACTCATGCATTAAATGATACGCTTTGTTCTATCATCTATCTTTAATGGTCGTCTGCGCTTTTACCACCCAAAATGTTTCAATGGGTCACAAGTGGCAAGACTGAAAAAACCAGACAAGCAACTAATTAGTTTTTATGAGCGCCACCAAGTGGTGGCCCATGGGCCTCCAACTATACGGTTGGGATCATTCTCTGCATACGGTGGCACTCTGGCGCCTAATCATTAAAAATTCAAATCGATTGCATTCGGGGCGTATATAGTAGAAGTAGAAATCTGTTCCACAGTTGCATGGTTGGGGTCATAAAACATTTTTGAGACATAAAAATAAAAAATTTTAATGAATAATTCATATAACTATATGTATATACGAGTAGTTATATGTATTATAGGTAGTATGAGTACTAAAGAACATAAATGATACGAGTCTTCATCGTCTACGTTCATTTTCGGAGAAGAAGTGGATTTGGGGTTGGGAGCCCCAAAAGTTTTGGTTAATAGGCTTGTCTGACCAAAATGCTTATCGCCTGTTGGGCATCTCTCTCGTGCGCATAAGAGACAAGTGTGAAATTGCTCGTATCTGTCGACAAGCTGTGGTCATTGTCAACGCGGCATGCGCTCACGTATCCGACAGATACGACAGTTACCCAAGATACACACACACGCTCTCACAGATGCACACACTTACACTGTGCCATCGAATGCAGAATAAAAGAACCTGCATTTCGAATTTTGAATTCGGGTTTGTTGGTTTTTTTCGTTTCTGCCTGCTGCCTTTGCCGTTGCCTTCAGACAGGCGCCACAATAAAAACGCTAAAAGCAACAAAGATGACGACAAAGTATCCTTGACGCTAAGATTTATGCCAGCATTCGGGGCACACACACACACACACACAAACAAGTAGAAGAAGGAAAGCCGACAGTCGAACCCAGTGGACGTCCCACTGCGTTCTGCGTCCATAGTCGGCCTACAATAAATTACGATGACGCCACTTTACGCACATTTGAACAAGTGCCGGACACTTTTAGGTAGTTGTTACATACTGATCATCTGATAGATACAACATGCAATATGGGTCTTAACGTGCATCTCTCTTAAAGACATATCTTCAGGCTATCTAGGCTAAATTGTTAAGCGCTACGGCTTTGATTTCGAGCTATCTGCTTTCTGGTGGACACGCAAAGTGACACTGAACTTGTTCACTTTACGCCTCGCTCTAGATAGTGAAGGGAAATGAACGAAGAAAATTTCCAGTCACTGTACCTGACATTCCATAAAACAAAAAACAAAAACAAACGGAAAAGCGAAAAAAGAAACACACATATTTTCACATTCTGCCATTCTGCATCCATCCATCTATCCTTCCATCCTTCCGCATTTGTTTGCCTGTGAAAATTGTTGTCGCGACAACGCTGTAAACAATTTGCAGGCGCCTGCATCTAATGAGCATTTAACAGCAGCCCAACAAGTCCTATCCCTATCCCTATTCCAAACCTATGATGATCTTCAACTTCATCCGCGGCGTCGTCGTCGTCGGCGGCATTCGGCATCCGGCTCTTTACAATCGTCACTCAATTGTGTGTTTTCTTTGCCCTACTACGCTTCTATGTGTATTATTTTTCACTTTCGTGCTAATGCATCATTCGATTTTTCTATGTTTGTCCTCCTCCTCCTCCTCTGCCTCCCTCAATTTTCCCCCCCAACTCCATGTTATACATCAAAAACTTACCTGCCGCTTTTTGTGATAATCATCTCTGTGCCAATTTGATGAAATTGCTTCCATAGATCATCATTCTGCAATGTCATCTCGACGCCGGGTAATGTGACACGCGGTGGCATTATCACGTGACGTGGCATTGCTATGGGCAGCATTGGGGGAAATGGATCTAGTAAATATAGAAATTCAATTTATTGTTGTTGATGAAATTTTAGAAATTGTCAAGAGATTGTATAAACATTAGAGTCACAGTTTTCAACCAAATTAGAGGTGTTAAATAGTTCTAGAAATACTCTTCATCATCATAACATGCTGATTTCATTCGATTATAGAATCCAAAAACAACCAAAGATATACAAAATTGAATTGTGTTGATCAACAAGAATCACGTTTACGGCATATTATTGAGAAATCACGAATGTTTATTGATTAATAAGAAAAGGAATTCGTGTGTCAAATAGCAAATGGCGCTTCATAGAATTTTAAAATTTTGCAGAATAAAGTACCTAAAAACGTTTAATCAATTAACGAAATGTTTAAGATGAGCACTTAGTAATGCGTTTTAGACCTTCTAAATATTGAGATACAGACTTGAATTGACAAATTGAAATCTTTTTCTTTTTAAATTCCATAAAAAACACTATTTGAGTCTAGTTTAATCGTTGTTACCAACAGTACTAATATTTCTAGATGTGAAAATGGGTTTCCTTTGTTTATGTTTCAATACATTCTAAAATTAATAGGGTGGGGGCTAAAAGGAATCTTTTAACAACATTAACCGTTATAACCGAAACTACTATTGTTTCAAAGAATTATGTTTTCTGAGCTTGTATTTTGGCTTCTTGCAAAGGCTGAAATTTAAAAATTGAACCCTTTCAGGACCGAATCTTCATTTGATCTTCATTTGAGTTTAGCCTCTTTAAAACTTTAACCTCTAACCCGCAATTACCGAAAATTCTAGAACAATTTTGCTTTAAAGTAATATCAAAGTAAAAGTCAATATCTCTATTTTTGGTACATATTTTAGTATAAACAGTGGCGGCAATAGACATCGATTTTCCGTTCGTAGATTTAGATTTCATTTGATTTTGAAATAATGTTGGCAAAGCATTTTAAACAGTTAATTTATAGCTTTGAGTTGGTCGTTCCATGGAGATAATGTAACGTAAATGAAATTATATTTGAATTGACCCTACAATTTGGAGCCTAAGAAGATCTGGCGTATATTAGGTGGATTGATTTCCCCGTCGAATGAAATGTTTTTCATCAAAACCGTATAAAAAATAAATAGACCTCACAAATAGAGTATTTAGAAGAATGTGAGCTTAAAAAGTCTCCATATTCCGGGATATCTTAGTTTCCTCAGAAATTACAGAATTAGGGCTTTGAATTGAATGTTTTACATTCGAATTTCTATAATTTTGTAATAATTTTGAAATATTGTTTAATGCCTATAAACTTTTAACCTTTTGCATTTTTTGTAATTAAGAACCAATCACAATTGATGTAATGTGAATCCGTAATTTAATGACTACAATTCATTTTTTTTTGCAAAGTTTTATGATCGATCATAAAAATTGTGAATCAAAGTCGCTCGCGCGTTCGAAGTGAATTAAATATAACGCCTCGAATTCACCTTAAGCAGATAAGACAGACGACGACGATGACGATGAAATTGAAGAAAATGACAATGACGATCATGGACGAATCCAAGGGGAGAAAGGCACCACACGAAATATTCATTTTTCGAATTTCTTCTGGCTTTTTTCAAAGAGTAAGTCTTCGAAGATGTCGTGCATTTCGATAGATCCTTATACTTAACCAAAAATTATGGAAATTACTGAGCCGAACATCTGTTTATATCAACAATAACCCTTTCCGAAAATATATATTCTAAACCCGTCCATGTTAACGATCCATTAATGCTAATGAACTCTAATAACTGAATAAGAGTTATACGGTGCGTATGAGTAATCTTTGAAATGTGTGTGCATTTGTATATCCAACTCACCTGGAATACGTTGCATTATCTGCTGACGATAGATCTCATGGGCCAGATGCTGCTGCATCCGCAGATCCACCAGTTCATTCATGGTGATCATTGTGCTTCGTTTCTCTCTTTCTCTGCCGCTTCCCCTCTTTGTATTATCTTTTTTGGGTTACGTTGAGAAAAAAATATTTCACACTTAAAAAATATTGTTATTTAACTTTTGTCACTTGCACAATTGTTTCATTAATACACACACAGACTCAATCGCTCATAGATTATAAAAAGTTTAAAAAGGGATTGACGGGGTAAGGCACGAGACGAGGCACGGGACACGAGGCGCATACAATGAAAATTTTGATTAGCGTTAATTATGCAAATCACAGCTAAGTTCGCTCTCTCTCTTTCTCTTTCGTTTTTGTGGGTGCGTGGGTGTTAATTTGATTATGATGGTGTCAAAGCATTCGACTCAATGCATAGGCAAAAAAAATATATATAGGTATATATATAAAATAAATTCGTTAACGATTTGCTTCTGTTTTGCTCTGACGTGTCTTATTTTGCCGACGGTTGTGTCTTGCGCTCGCCAAGTTCGCATTTCAACTGAACAAGTTCCATTTGCCACCAGATCGAGCTGAGAACGAAAACAAGCTTGACTTGTTCAACCAAAAAACCAAAAAAACAACCAAGGAATCGAAACGAAACCAAGCCAAGCCATTGCAAATTGACATTACCTGCGTCGCCTGTTGCGCCGCCGCCGCCGCCGCTGCTGCTGCTGCTGATCGAAATGCTGTTGCGGCTGTTGGTGGTTCCTCTTGTCGAAGATCGACACGTTTCGTCATTGGCTAAACCGTCTGTAGATTGTCTTTTCTTCTGCTTAGCTAGCTAGCTAGCTGTCTCCCTCTATGTGTGTTGGCACCTCCATTTTGAAAATCACACTAGGCAGGGTCTTTTCAATATTTTCATATGTAACTCCGCCCACGTCTTATTCAGTATCTCTCTCTCTCTCTGTTTCTCACTCATTCTCTCTCTCCCTCTCTTTGTCTAATTGTGTTTAATTTTGAAGTGCGAAGTTGCACAGTCAGCGCGGAGGAGGCAACATCAATGTTTCTTGTATGTTGCCTGCTTTTGGCGTTTAGGTTTTTACCCTCTTGTGTTGCCTTTTTTAATTATGATCATCATCATGATTGAATTTCTAGGTGGTTGTTGTTATTGTGCTTTACGTTTTGGCATCTTTTTTGTTTTTTGTATACATATATTAATGTTTTGTCCATTTGTAGCCATCTCACAGCCATCATGGTGGTCCTCTTGTCTTGAATTGCCGTCGACGATTCGAAAGACTCTCATTCTCTTTTGTGTGTGTGTGTGTGTGAGTGCATGTTGTTTTTTAGTTAGTTTATTTATACCCTGTAGTACTCACAGATTTAAAGAGTATATGTGCAGTAGATTCCCGTTGTAACGACGCTCAAGGCACCGACGATTTTCGTCGTTATATCCGGAAGACTTACTAACCGAGGGCCCTTTCATATGAGTTTGTATTGGGACCAAGCAATCACTCATCGAACTTAAGTCGCTATAACCGGACGGTCGTTATAAGCGGAGTCGTAATAACCGGATTCTACTGTATATGGAGATTCAAATTATTGCTAACTTACACTTAGTGCATAACTATAATAATATCTATCTCTTATGTAGAGTTTCTTGAACTTACTACAAGTAGTTTAATTTTTTTGTGGTTTTGAGGCTGCGTCATTTTGCCATTGATATGGCGGCAAGGCACACACACAGACACATACAACACACACTTATGTTGTACTCTAGTATCTTTATCGGTTAACAGATATGGTCATGTTTTTGTTGTTCTTGTTGTTGTTGTAGCAGCAGCTGCTCTGACCTTTTTGAGAGACTGGCAAAACATTTGTTCGAGAAAACCAAAAAAATAAATAAACAACGGAAAGGCATGTCGTCGGTACAAATTTGAGCTAATTAATATAATTTACCAAATTGAACTTTAACCTTGACAACATAAAGTTAGTTAGGTATGCATATATATATGTATGTGGTAGTTGTTTGAAATAAATAACTTTGGCTTATTGGTTTTGGCTTTGGTTTTGGTTTTGTGGTGGCGCAAACGTGATTTACTCAATAGAAAAAGTCTCGTGTTTGCCTCCGGTTTAAGCTCGTGGACAAACATTGTGATAGCACTTCCGTTGAAGGAGAAGTGTACTACTTCTGTGGTGTTATCTATGTTTGCATTACTGCGAAATTTCTGGAGACCTTCTCTAGCCAAGAAAAAAGCTAATTTACACAGCACTTTCTGGCCTGACACATCCAAATCCCATTATTCTCATAGCCGCCACGGCACGGGATGTCCGATAAGGCGACTGAAATTAATTTACTATTAGCAGCTTGGCATTTAGCCCAAAATTCCTTTCCCCTACCCTAACCCCCCACCTCTTGGATTGCTAACGTTCTGGTCATATGAGTATGTATGTGTGTGTGTGTGTGTGTGTCTGCATTAATTTATGCTTCGCGTTTTCACATTTGGTCGCGCACGTTTCCGGTTTTCATTTTCCTTAATTTTTTGTTTTTTTTTTACAATTAGACAGAATCCTGGTTTTTGGTTCCTGGTCTGGGTTTGGGTTTGAGTTTGAGTTTGCCTGTTGTCTAGGTCTAGGTTCGCCCATAACTGTGCAATTTGTCAGCACCAAGCTAATTGGTCTCTCTTTTGCCTGCTGTTTGACTAATGCTTTTCGGTTTTACTTCCGTTTGGTTATTGCCGATAGAGGCCAACAGGTAGCCGACAGTCCTGTCCAGCCTAATCGTAAACGTAACTAGAAAAATGCATTCCTGTCAATTGAATCAGCATATCTATGTATATTTGTTATTTCTTAGGCCAAATATTATCGCAGAAACACATGCTTCTCCAATGATTCACTACAAATCACTTCTACTTGAGACGAATTTATTGATTATTGGACACGGCTAAAGTAAGTTACAATATTTCAATATTTTAGGAGACATTGAGGGTCTTGAATCTTATGGAAATCTTATAGTCAGGCTAGAAATGAATTACTTTTTGTTTTAAGAACAAATTCTAGACTTACACCGTCTACATTAACGGAATATATTTTAATTAATCTATAACTTAACTAATATTTGTTCGAAATGATCTTTTGACAGTCCTTGCTGTTAAAAAGTTTTAGCGATGAGAAGAACTGTCCAGCGGTTGTCCATGTCGCATATCGCATAAACGACTTGACTGATCGTCCTGATTTTTAGGATATGTTCAGCTCGTTAGGGGCTAAAAGCTGAACAAGAATATTTGAAAAAAAATTTTTTTTTTTAGGTATTTTTCAATATTTTAAAATAATCGAAGTTCAGGATATAGCTATAGTGGTTTTGTCCTTGTTGGATTTAGATCACTCAGTCTGCCGTAATCGTGTTGACCAGCCGAGTATCTTTTTTCCCATGACCTACTTCCACAAAAGGTTTTCATTATATCAAAATAAAAAAGTCTCTAAATTTAATTTAAGAATAAATAAATGTAGGATAAAGAATTTAAAATTCTTACTTTTCAACGCTCTTTCATCTCTCAGAGGTTTTATAATATAATTGAACTTAATAATAAGGAATTTGGTTAAATTCTGAATTCTTTTTTATTTATGTACACATGTTAAAAAGTTAAATTAGAATATATAATAGAGATAATAAATCTAGCACTTCTGACCAAAATTAATATACCCTTTTTGCAAGGGTATAAAAAAAAAAATCGACAAGGAAAAAACTGACGAGGATCACGAAAAATTGCTGAACCAAATGCCGTCCGTACCTGACACTCCAGATTGCATTAAAATGAACCCACCTGACATCTGGCTACTACCCGCTAGCAACTCAAACTTTACAGACAACGTTTACTTCACTTTTTAAACTCCAGCAACCCAGACTCAGCAAAGGGTCCAGACAATATCATTCTATATGCTTCTAGCCTTACCACCCTCAGAAATCAAAATTTTGGTGTCCCTGCTAAGCGATACCTTAGACAACGGAGAAAAATAAAAGTAGTACCGGTCCCTAAAAAGAACCAAGACTCATCAATAATAACAAACAGTAGACCTATCTGCCTACTAAGCGTAGTGCTCAGAAGGATTGATAAAAATAAGGATGGAAAACCACATAAACAACAACAATATATTCCTACCGAGATCTTACGGTTTCCGTAAACACCACCCCTTTCGACCCTGTTAACATTCCCATACTAGGAAACAAAGTAAGTCAGGGTAGCAACACTATTCCAGTATGCTGATGACCTTTTCAGACGCTAAAAACATATTAGAAAGCCAAGTTATAGAATTTAGTAAAATGTGCAATAAAGTCAACCTGTAAGTTAACGCAGACGAATCTACACATGATATGCAAGAGACGTATGTAGAAAACATTATTTACTTAGGAAGACTGATAAGCTCTAATAATTCTTCGACTCAACACATAAGTGAAACAATTTCTAAATCAAACCAAACAAATAGAACTGGTCAAGATCTTCGCCCATGGCCTGCCTGCAAATAGGGCGTTTTTGTGGACAATCGTTCTTGGATTCATTTAAGGTAGTAAATTCTCCGCATCTGTGGAATATGATAGGATAAAGCAAGATGAAAAAGAGTATACATGTGTATTATACACAAGTTCACAATATTTATACTCTTGCAAAAAGGATATATTAATTTTTGTCAGAAGTGTGCAACGCATAGAAGGAAGCATCTCCGACCATATAAAGTATATATAAAGCCATGTCCGTCTGTATCGATGCGAACTCCACCTAGACCGTTGGATCTCGGATTCAGACGGATCGGACCACTATATCATATAGCTCCCATACAAACGGCAAAGTCACGAACAGTGACTTTTGTGAATTACTTCGTTACTTTTACTAAATTTAAGCAAGATCGGGTGACTTTATCATATTTTTTTTTTTTTTTTTTTTATTTATTTTGCATATGTTTGTTATAATAATAAGAGTATGCTTCTAATATACAATTTCATTAGAGTTCAGGTCTATGGACCTTTTCAGCTATGTTATATGTGGGGATATTAATATTCTACAATTTGATTGTTATCATAATAAATTAAATTTAGGGGAAAACTTTGCAAGAAAAACCCCCATCCTACTTAAGATAAAACTTAATACTACTTACATCTATATTTACATAATTATTTCGTTTATGTGATTATAGGTTGAGTATCTGCATTTATCATTGAAGTCGGCATTCAATCTGTATAATCTGTCTGTTATCATTTCGACTTTAGCTTTGTTATGAATGTCTGAGGTGGGATGGTGCCAAGGGAGTTTGAATATCATTTTTAATAGTTTGTTTTGGGCTATTTGCAGCCTTTTAATATGGCACTTGGCGACATCCGACCACACTGGGGCTCCGTAAAACATAACTGCCTGGAATATTGACCTGAACAGGTATAACTTGTTTTCTATAGATAAACGGGAGTTCCTGTTAATAAAGGGATATAGAATTCTGGTAAGGGAATTGATTTTGTCTATAGTATACCCTACATGGTCCTTAAAGTTTATTTTAGAGTCTAAAATGACTCCCAGGTAGCGAACTTTTTTATCCCAGGGAATATCGGTGCCATCCAGATCTATGGGACTATTTGGAAGATACCTGGACGATCTTTTTCTGGAGAAAAATATTGCTTGAGTTTTGTCGGAATTTACCTGAATCTTCCACCTTGTTAAAAAGGATTGGATAGTGTCAAATGCCTCCTGTAAGTTTTGAGTAACTTCCGCTGGTAACAGACCCGTGGAGATAATTGCAGTATCGTCGGCAAATATTGAGGCAGTGCACCCGTTTAGGTTCGGAAAGTCAGAAGTATAGATATTGTAAAGCAGTGGGGAAAGACAGGACCCTTGGGGGCATCCTGCAGGGATATCTAGTGGGGCAGAATGAGCTCTTCCAATGTAAACTAAAAATGAACGCCTGCTTAGAAAGCTTTGAACTATTTTGATGAGTTCCGTAGGAAAATTAAGGACTGACATCTTGAAAATGAGTCCGTTGTGCCAAACGGAATCGAAAGCTGCTTTAATATCCATTAATACCATTCCAACAGAGTTTTTCCTATTAAAATTCTGCTTAACAATCTTTTTGATTCGGACTAGCGGAAGGGTTGTGCTGTGTTCCTTACGGAAACCGAACTGTTCCTTAGGGAGTAATTCGGCATCATCTACAAAGGATGTAATTTTTTGTTTAATAATCGTTTCCAATATTTTGCTGATTGAAGACAGAAGGCTAATAGGCCGGTATGATGATGGAAACTCGGGAGGTTTATTTGCCTTTCTAATTGGGACAACTTTAGATGTTTTCCAGACTTGTGGAAAATAACCAAGTCGGAGACTAGCGTTTATAATAGCGGTCAGGAAACGAATACCGCTACTAGGAAGCGCTTTTAGGCATAGGTTGTTGATATCATCCAAGCCTGGGGCTTTTCTGATTTTAAGACTTTTAATAATTTCCGAGACGGCGCTACAGTTTGTAAGGTAACTTACGTCGGGGTTAATCTCTATGGTATTTAGTAAATCTACATAGTTTTGAACATCGTGTTCAGTATCAGGAAAACTTAAGGCCTGGGTACTCGAATGATTCGCCAAGAATGACACAGCGAGAGCCTCACATTTTTCTACTGCAGTGGAACACTGATCAGTTCCAATGACAAGAGTAGGGATATTTGAGGGTTTTTTCTTTATTATTTTGGCCACTTTCCAAAAGGGAGAGGAGCCTTTATCCAAGTTGGACAGAAACGTGTTCCACGACTTGTTCCGATGAGTTACTATTTCTGCGCTTATACTGCGGTTTAATTCTTTAAACGCTACTAGGTGGGCTATGTTCCTGGACCTTTGCCAATAACGACGGAGGCTATTTCTGCGCGTAATTAATAGCTTTATGTGGGCCGGCAGAGGCCTTGTGCTGAATTGGGTCCTTACTTTAGGGATACAACGATCCTTAGCCTCATTGATTACGCTTGTGAATTTCTCAATCATGGAGTCTATTTGTGGAGGTTGAGTAATGGTCTCTATCAGGTTTGATTGGAGGTTGTGGCTAATATGGCTGGCATAAAGCGTCCAGTTAGCTCGCCTATAGTTGAATCTTGAGGGTTCTTCTAATATTGGCTGTGTGTGTAGTTCAATCTTAACAGGCAGGTGGTCCGAACTTAACTGGTTTAATACCGTGGCCTGAGTTAATACCTGTGAGCAGTTTGAGAGGAAGATATCCAGAGTAGAGCCTTGGCCTCTAAGGCTGGCAGGGACTAGAGTATGGCTAGCGGGGTAGGACATATCAATATGTAGCGACATTAATTTTTCGTGCAAAATATTTCCCCAGCTGTTTGCGCGAATGCACCCCCAGTCACGGTGTCTGGAATTAAAGTCGCCACCTAGGATGTAATTACCATTTATAGACGTAAGCTTCCGAATATCATCAGCAAACTGCTGTTTTTTAGTATCGTTCGATTGGCCTCCTGGAAAATAGCAGGAGTAGATGCTTGTCGATTCACAGACGTTTACAGTTTGAATGCCAATAACTTCTATGATATTAGTTTGTGGGATTGGTAGTAGTGAATGGCGAATTGTTTTCTTTATGAGAATGGCTACCCCTCCCCCCTGGAATTTGGACGGTCGAGCCGATAACATATATAGTTAGGGTGTTTTATTGACAAGGAACTGTTTAGCCAGGTTTCGGTTAGTAAACAAATGTCAATGTTCTGTTCGGACAAAAGGTCAAAAATTTCTTCTTTTTTTGTTTCGAATGCCTCTGGCATTCCAAGTAATTATTTTCATGAAGTGCGACATTAATAAAGAAATTTGCATGCTAATGAGGTAATAACCTCAAACTGATCTGCTTTGGTTTTGCAATTTTTAAGATTCTTAATTAAATCAAACATTAGACTTTTAATTTCCTCCATGGAAAAGAGATCACCGCTCTTGGCTTCTGGGACAGTGGGGGGTCGCCCAAACGCTCTGCAGTACTGGAACATTGCTATTATGAAGCCTCGGAAATGCGCCCGAATTAAACTGAGGTGGTGCAGAAGGTTTTATTCTGCCCGGGTGAACTGAGCGTCTCGAATTTTCTCGTTCTCTGAAGTTTAAGTAGCTGCGTCGGCTAGGGCAATCAAGTGACGATGCCTTATGTGGACCGTTGCAGTTGGCACATTTAAAAATTGTCACATTGCAGTTTTCGGTACTATGATTTCCAGCACATTTCGCGCAGTAGGTATTCACTGCACAACGACTAGATCCATGGCCAAACATTTGGCATTTGTAGCATTGTGTGATTTTGTTGGATTTTTGTTTTTGGAATTCCCACTTAACTTTAACAAAATCAATAACCGAGTAATTGTGCTTAAGGTTGTTAAGCGTGATGGATTTATTTTCAAAATACACCACGTACAAAATGAAGGTGGTATTGTTCTGCCGTTTATGTTCGACCAGTTTGACGTCTCTGCATTTAAGGCCCATTTGAGTAAGCTTCGATTTAACAATCGAAGGATCCATTTTATCAAGCCCTATCAGCAGGGCTTTATACGGTTTCTCATCTTTTGTGGCGTATGAGAAAAATTCGAATCTAGTCTTAAGCTGATCGCAGGCTTTGTCGAAGTCAACTTTATGAGCACAATAAAGTTTAACGCCTATTGAGATTTTTCGATTAGAGTATTCGGTGATCTTCGTGATGCTGCACAAATCATGAATGTTTTGCAGTGAACATTTTATAACAGTTATTGGGGGGACCCGAATTTTTGTTGTCTTTTCACAGATTTGCTCTGTTTCACTTTCTCTGTCATCAATTTCTTCATTGTTTAAAGTCTGCAATGGGGCGAAGTAATTTTGACGCTCGCTTGAGCGCTGACCGGTGTCTGCGTTGTTGGGTTTTTTTTCTTTTAACTCGCGACATCACGGCAGCTGCACTTTGTCGCTTATTGCTGACTTTGAAACGGTTTGTTGGTCGTGTTTGGTTTATGATCGTAGATGATGCGCGTGTGACGTGTGTAATCTTCGATTACTCACACCAGACTGACTTTATCATATAGTTTCCATAAGAACGATGTTTATGTCCGTGCCAAATTTGATCAAGATCGGGTGACTATATCATATAGCTCTCATTGGAACAATCCGTGGAAAAAGGTGACTTTGATCAAAAACCTCGTTAGTTCCTATGCTAAGATGGTAGGCCGTTCTTTCGCAAACATTAGCCTTTTTAGATAAAACGTTTTTTCACTTTGATGGCTACGGGTAAGGAAAGAGTTACCAAAAAAGTTGCAAGGGTATACAAACTTCGACGCGGTCAAAGTAAGCCCCGGCCCTCTGGTTTTATTTTTTGTCGTATCGTCAGATCGTCGCTTACCTAACATTCCTCCCGAACCGATCATTTTGATATCCAAGGATGATTTCATCTATCAATGACTGATTTCCCCACTCAAAATAATGCGCTAGATCTGCCATGGATTTATTTTCTATTTAATCTTTGATTTGTTTACTGCATTGAAATTGGAAGAGTATGTGGATTGCCTATATCATTCAATTGTAATTGTTAACTAAATGTCAAATATGTAAATGTTGAATCAGTTCCTCTTCGTCGCTTAAGCTGGGATGGCAATGTGAATTCCCTTATTGGTTAAGGTTTTAGAATTACATTTGATGTTATTTTTAAGGACAAGTTTTTGAATAACTTTTTAATAGACTCGTCTGAGTATTGAGTCAAGTTACCCTCTTGGTGACATCCCATCCCATAACTACGCCTCGAATGAACCTTTTAGGTCTTCTGAACATCAGCTCATCAGTTGTAATCAACAACCTCCTATGCTCTGTAATGTGTTCCATATTCTTTTCTTCATCTACTAAAAATATGTATCTTTTCCTATTTAGCTTATATATGGCTGTATGTATATCTATTATAATCTATTTGTCTGTTTTTCTCTGTGTAAGACTGTTTCCCTCGGTGGGTCGGGTATCAGGTGGGCAGATCTGTCTCTTTCTCTCTCTCTCTCTCTCTATCAAGAAAGAAATGGAATATGGGTTGATAGATGAAAAAAGTAAGAATATAAACCACAACAATAACTAAATGTTCTAATGTAGTAGCCGTAATTAGCTAGCTAGTAGACTGCTTTTGATTATTAAATTTTTTTTTCTCAGTGCGAATGTAGATACATACATATATT
Source organism: Drosophila equinoxialis (assembly GCA_018150345.1). NCBI lineage: Eukaryota > Metazoa > Arthropoda > Insecta > Diptera > Drosophilidae > Drosophila > Drosophila equinoxialis. Next base: position 928,044 of record JAECWI010000112.1, read on the forward strand.
GCATTTACATACACATACATATATAGGTATACGTATATGTATATGTTTAGTTTGCACTCTTTCAGTAGCACTTTGTTCTCCTCGGAAACCGTTTGAGGAATTCTAGTCTTGTTTATCGGTTTGTTCATATTCTATAGACACAAATGACTTGCAACCTTCAACTAGGTCTCGGCCTCAGTCTCGGTCGCGGTCTCCGTCTCCGCGTCCGAGTTCGTCTCTGCGTCCGTCTCCGCCTTGGTTTCCGTCTGGAGACTCAGCCTTGGTCTCGGGCAAGAAGATTCCCCCTTCTTTTTTCCGATCGATCGTCACATTGTAAATATGTTTTCTCAGTGTCTTTCCGCTGTTGCGAAATTGAACAAATCTAAACTGTCTGAAGAGCTGCTGTAGTTGAAGCGGCTAGATAGATAAGCACGAGCCTTTTTCTCGCACGGCTGTTCAAATTAAAATTAGCATAAAATAAAAAACCAATTGAAAGGTAATGTAATTTTCCATGGAAAATATAAGCAAACCAAGGGTATTCCATTCCATTTCAATTTTTTTTTCTGTTCATTATTATAAAGCGTTTAAGTGAAACGAATGCGCAATTGATTATTGATTTAAACTTTTAGCTTAGGCTCAATTCATTCAAAATTGTGAATTGATGTATTGTGATTTGGCCCTAGACTATTAACGGCCTAGCACTTGACGTAGATTCGTTGTTCCATTGTTACAACACGACGACCGAAGATCGACTTCAATACCTTCGAAAATGCTGCCTCGGAATGCAAATCTACTTTAGTATGCAAATTAAGTGACTCAATCATCAAGTAGTCAGGGGAGATCGCGGTGGGAGGGAGGCAAAAAACAGCTAAATCATAGTCAACCAGTAGCATCTCTCTCACCTGGTTTGCGGTCAAAAAGGAGGCATGGTCGGCATCATAATCATGTGAGTTGAGTCCATGGGCAGCCCACTTAACAGCTTTCAATGGGTTTCCACCCCACCTCCGAATTTCCTCAAGCCACCCCCCCCCCAATCATCTCAACCCCTTTCTACCCTTCCCTTAAAAAACACTGTGAAGTCACCACATACATATAATTGAGAGGTGTTTAATCGTGTGTTTCGTTTTTGAACTTCTCTTTTTTTTCTGCACATTCACGACTCAAGTTCGAAAAGATTTAGCCTTTTTCCTCGATCGTTGTTTGCTCTCAAATTATCATAAGCAAATACGGCCTAAAATCTCCATCTTCATCGTCAGTCTCAGCTTCTGTCCCTTTGGCCTGTATCTACATACTTTTCAGACGTCAACTCCAAGAAAGAAAAAACAAAAAGTCAAGAGATATATCAGCGAGATTTCTATACCCTAGCAGAGTGTTGTTTCGATAACAAATTGTTTAAAATGATTTAATATTTTACAATTTATATTTAGATATGTAGAAATGTCTCTTCCTATTCCTATTCCTATTCGTGGTTCCATTTATCAAAGACTTATGATCCTCTGACCTATGTATGGCAAGTCCAAGAGACTAGTCCGGGTTACTGCTTAAAATATAAACTTGCAATGGTCAAACAAAGACTAGGACACATACCCTATTCACGAAGAGTATATGCAAAGACACGTAAAAAATGAAGTAAAGTGCTAAAGATGCTGGCGACGCGACGCGCTGAGAGGCGCTTCTGTTGGTGTAGACCCTTGAGTTATTACAATATAATATTCAAGTTTCAAGTGCTACCGGCTCTGGCTGTGACTTTGTTTTAGGGGCTCTTAGGGTTTTGGTTTGGTTTTTGCCTTCAAGTGAGTAGCAGAATCTGCATATTTTAGGTTTTGGGTTTTCATTTCATTTGATTTTCTCTCTCTCTCTCTCTCTTTCTCGTTTATTTTACAATAATATTTGTTTATTTACCTTCAAAGCTCATTGAGCTGGCACTTTTTGGGGTGAAAGATGCGTGTTAATGGCATGTGTAACATAACAAGATCATGGATTCAACTGAGGTGTTTTTTTTATGGTTCGATTTGTTTTGTATAAACTATTGGCAAATCTAAAAAGGCCACACACATAATGGTCAATTCAGTTGTTTCATTGGCCTCTTAATGAAGCTAAATATATACAGGCATAGTCGAAACCCCTTTAAGTATGCAATTGGCTGAAAAAGTATTTATTATTTGCAACAAATAACATTTCGTATGCTTTATAACTTCAAAATTGTCTACAAGCAATGCTTTTTTTATCCACAGAATGTTCCAAAACTTCTTTATATTTTATATTAGGCGATTCCTTAGATTACTTATTGCAAACTATTGCGAGCAAATTTCCCTAATATTAATATAATTAGATTATCTTAAGTGATGATCATCTTTAAACGATTTGTCCCTAATGAACTTAAGATCCTATTTGCCAATATCATTCTTAGTCATAAAACTTGAATAATTTAGGTTTTAGTATCTAAAATTTTAGGTAAAATTTTGAAAACTTTGAAATCGGTTGTCATTGATCTCGTTAGATCTCATAGAAACTCAGTGAAGTTAAACAAAAATCGGTTATAGATTACCTTTCATTAATTATGGCTAAGAATTTTTGTTTGTTTTATTTTTTTCTGCTAACGATTTCGATTATTCAAATGATGTTTTCATGTTTCATTGTTTTCGTTTTTGTGGTTAGTTCGATTTTTTTTTTTTTTTTTTTTTAGCAAAAATTTGATGTTTCTTTTGTTTTTCTTTTTTTTGGCATCAAGCCTCATCTATCTCAAGCATTCATTCATCCATATATCGATTGATCGATCCATCTAGACGAGGCTATATAATTTAGGCAAATTTTCGAAATTTTTAATGCATTTCATTAAGAAAATGGAGATGAGCGAGCGTGGAATAAAGTTCAATGGCCAAGTGTGTTGACATCAAAGCCAAATGCGGCAAAATGCCGCCAGTTGCCAGGTTTTGGGCACAACAACAAAGTAAGAAGAAAACTCTAGCAAAGTCCAGTAGTCAAAAAAAAAGAGAAGAGACATAGAGACAGAGATAGAGAGGCGGGGGGAGAGAGAAAAAATCATTTCGCCCGATAAAAACATCCATTATGCGTAACAATTTGACGGCTTCTTTGGCTACCTTATTTTTAACGGCTGTGGCGTTGGCGGCAACGGCCATGTCGGCATTCACCTTTGATTGAGTGGCTCGTCTCGACTTGCCCCGCGGGGTAATTTTTGTCGTTTAGCTGGACAGAGCTGGACTCGGCGAAGTTGATGCTGTTGGTCCAAATCAGGGATCAAGGCAAGGCAAGGCAAGGCATGAGTGCGTAATTACAATACCTTCAGCAACAGCAACAAACTCTTGAGCGCTTACGTCAAAGAGGAAATGCCTTAATCTCGTGACAACAACATTGAGTCTCTCCCTCTCTCTCACACTCTAAACAACATTTACAACAACTATGTATGTATGTACTTTGCATTGTCCATTATCTATCCAGCATGGCGCGGCACTCTGGCTAGGCAAGATTTGTACGTCATGATGATGGCATATCCAAATGCATAGAGCGGGAGCGAGAACGAGAACGAGAACAACATGGAGAGGTTGAGGGAGAGCAAGAGACGGCAGTTCATATGTAAGTGTAAGTGCGCCCCAGTCTAATTATTTTTCTAGTTTGTATATTTCTATTTGATTAGCCCATTGCTCGCTCCATGGCTCCATTGCTCGTCTCTCCATACTCACTTATGCGTGTCTGTCTCTATCTCATGTCTCTGTGTGTACTCATGGCACTAGTCATAGTTGACACTTGCTATTCTTGATTGCTGTGCCCAGAGTAAATAGCCAGATCTTGAGGAGCCACATTCAAAGTGCCTTAATGGCGTCAAGACTTTCGCTTTTATGGTGCAAACGTTTCTACGAATTTTCTCGTAATCTCTAATCATGCCCTGGCGCATGCATTAACTGGAATTTTGTTGTGATGAGAAAATTGTTATTCTTAGTGACATTGTGTACACCACACACACACACACGCACACACATAGTGTAAGTAAGCCGTTGGAACTAAAAATAGGTAAAATTCGCCAAGCACCAAGTAAAAATTTACTCTCCATTTACAATCACCTTATCGTTTTCTTCAGTTAGAGGAATGCGCCTAGCTCTCCGGCGTACACCGTTTTTGAAACCACGTGGAAGATCCACAATTTCCACATATTTCTATGGAAAAACAAGGCAAATGCGAATTCATTTGCAAGCAATTTAATGTGGATTTTCAATTTCTTATATTTTCATTAGTTTTAGTTATATTAAACTGCCAAACCTACATACCATAGGGAACATCAATATATGTATGGATGTATATGCATATCCAATTAAGAATATCTTATTCGACGCAAAACTAAAATTACTTTCTATGGTTTATCGAAGTCAAAAACAAAAAAAGAAAATCACATGATATTTGTTCAATTGAAAAGTTCAAAGACAATTTTAATCCCTTGAAAAACAGTTGGGAATTATGGAAATTCATAATCAATAATGAAACAAATGACCAGGAAAGATAGAAAATGCACACAATTCGACATGATTCGATCCCTTTTGTATAGGGTTCCGGCCAGACCCAGGAGCGCAAAGTAAGGTGTAAACTTTCAAAAAGGGATTTTCGCTCTGTTCAAGGATCTTTACACCCTTGGGGTGAAATGGTATATTAGAGTCGCCAAAATGTATGAAACAGGCAGAAGAAAGCTTTTCCGACTCCATAAAGTATATATATTCTTGATCAGCCTTGTCCGTCTCTCCGTCCGTCCGTATGAACACCTAGATCTCGGAGACTATAAAAGAGATCCACCAAAGTTGGTATGTAGGTTCGTTTAGTATATGTATAAAGTGATCAAGTTTTTGCCACGCCCCTTTCCGCAATTTAAAAAAGCTATTCTAGCTAGAGACACCATATTTTGTATGTATATTTGCTTAGTAAATGCGCACATTTTGGATATGAAAAGGCCGGAGTTGGCCGTTGGCTGGTGGGGGGCGCTAGGGTGCTCGAATGCATGTGAACAGAATTTGTCAAAAAAAGTAAATGCATTTGTAATTATAAATTTGAAATATTTGTTTCACTGGTGTATGGTATACCTTAGTCGGCGAGACGATTTACTAACTTCATTTTTAAGTGGGATCGATATAATATTAAATTTAAGAAGGTTCCTTGAAAGAACAAGTCACTATCTATAGTAGAAGCATGTTAAAATGGAGCCCAAAGTCATAAAAGGATTGGACCAGGAGCGAAAAGAAGGGTTCAAATTGATCTGAACTAAAATATTTAGGCTTTTTAAATACATTTAAAATTTTCTTACTCATGAAACAGTAAAGACTCATAGTTGAATACAAATAATATGATTATTCGAATACACATTCAAATGTTTTTCTAAAACACTTCAAACTTACGAATGAATCTATTGATCGAAAACTTAGAGTACTTTAAATATTCAAAGTACATATGTATTTCGCGTATTCATTATACAAATAAATGTAAATGAATGTATTCAGAGTATGCCAGTAAATGATTCATCTAGATATTTTACGTATTGATCTGATCCAGAGTCTAATAGTAAACTATTAGAGCATTAGGTATTCTACTTATATAAATATGTGGAATATTTTTTTGATGAATAAACTATTTGCTTAAATGTTTTAACTGCTTATCACATACTGAACAATCGGTTTCAAAGGAGCTTGAGGTAACTAAAGTTCTGGACAGCATTTGAATAGATTATTGGGGCTAAATGTCAATGTCGACCTTGTCCTTGGAATAGTCAAATACTAATTTTAGCGAAAGGAAACGAGCCTCGTGCAAGCCTTTTCTAGAGCCTGCTCGATGATCATTCAGCCCGTCAAAAGATGCCGCCTAACTAACTGCTTTTAACTGCTTAACAACTGCTTAATATCTTAATCAACTTTAAGCTAGCAGAGCGGAAGTAAGCCTTATTAGATTTTTGGGTGTCGGAAATTAATAGAAACTAATTTGGAGAACACAAGTTTTGATTTAAATTAGAATTAGAAGCTAACTGGTTAAGATAGATTTATAGATACGTATTCCAAATTGAAATGGTGATAAATATTTTGACATGGGTTAAGAGAGAGAGAGAGAGAATGAGAGAAATAGAGAGAGTGGGCTATAACAACAAAACGTTGTCAATTATTTAGCAACCAATCTTAATTTACTCTCCATTGTTTTACAATTTAAAATGCTAATCTCTCTCACTCCCCCTCTATGAAGGGCTCCAAAGACAACAACCACAAGTAGAAGTTAGCGCCGCAACCGCGTTACACGCCAAACCGCAGGCCTCCCCTCAGCCCCAACCCCCCACCAACTAATGTATAAGAGGAACCTGGCACGCATACCTCAAACACACACATACACACACACACACAGCAAACAACAGCAACAAATATGGCGCAAAGTCAACAAAACAGAACATAGTCATTACTCAATGGCGGTAATATGGTAAGACAAAACACAAAAAAATTTATGCTACTTGCACTATTCCAACTAAGCAAAGATTCAGATACAGATACAGAGAGAGAGAGGGAGAGAGACAGCGAGAGGGAGTGTGGGGGAGAGGGAGGGGAGCTTGGCAGTAAAGTGAGCCCATGTGAGGCGTCAAAAGCTTAAATATTTACAATGAGATACACTAAAAGCAAAAAAAAAAAAAAAACAACCCAAAGAGATTATAGACAGAACAAGAGTTAGCAAAAGCAACAAACAACAAGAAGATGAAACTGATGAAGGTAAGAAAGCTTGAAAAATATTTGTTAAAAGGCAAATAAATTGCGGAAGATAAAGATCTAATTTTGATTAAAATTTAAGCTTTTTCACAACCTCAGTAGCTACCGGGCTCTGCTAGAGATAGATAGAGGAGACAAAGACCAAGAGTGAAATCTACAGCAGAGATAGATAGAGAGAGAGGGGGGAAGGAGCGGACAAGCGTGGTGGTTGAATGGAGGGAATGGTGGGCTAGATGTTTTAGCGGGAGTAGAAGAAGAAATTAAAACTTGTCGCATTGAAAATTTATGTTTGGATTTTGGTTGACAACACACACAGACACACACACACACACACACACACACACACACAGTCAGAAACCTTAAGACAATGAAAAACTAAAACAAGAGTCTTTAATAAATTAGCCTCTGCGAACACTGCGCGTTCGTTATCAAAAAAAAAAAAACAAAAAACAGGCAGAGAAACACACAGAAAGGTGGATAAGAGAGAGAGAGGGAGAGGGAGAGGGAGACTTGGTTTGGTGGTTATATATGGCAAACAATACGGTACTTTTAACACCAGACCAAAAAAACAAAAAATGATATAAAATAAAAGGGGGGGACGACTAACAACTAAACAAAGGCCAAGACAGCACAGAAGCGACAGACGCATAGCTGCCGTTCGAGCAGCTGCCCCAAAACAACAACAGATGCTATACACCAGTTACACCAGATACCAAATAGAGATAGAGATAGGGACAGTGAGGAAAGAGAGAGGGAGAGAGAGACACCACAGAGAGATACTAGATACATGTGCCCCATTTGCATATGAATGTGGTAATGATTACAAATTTCGCTCGTAAAAATGTTTAGTTTGTTTTCTATCTATGTATCTTTTTTCAGGAGCATAATTAACCATGAATCCCCCATGAAAACCCAACCAATCCAATCCAATCCAATCCAAAGCGAACGTAACGTTGCGGTTGCGGCAATTTATATGTATGTTAGATACTGATCTTGTATCGGTTTTTATAGATAGTTATTATATCGGGGATACGCATGCGCACAGACCATAGTCTGAATGTCAATGGACTTGACTTGAGTCTCAGTGTGACTGGGACTGAAACTGAACTTGGGGTTAGTTAGTTAGTTAGTTTTCTTCTCCGTCATCGTTGTCGATGTTTTGTTGGTGGGAAAGTGTTGAGAGGCTGTTTGCATTTGATTGAGTTTAGGAGATTTTGTATTTTATTGAATGAATCGAACCTTTCACAGCCAATTAATTGAAGCTAACAAGATCGATGCTGTTTATAGATAACAATAAAGTTAGCTTGCATAGTTAATAGATTAGACACAACTCTGGGAACTCTGGGATTTTTTTTTCTTTTTTTTGACAACGCCCACCTATCGCAGAGAACTACGATGATCATGTGTGGGTCAGCTCGGTTAGAGTATGTGGTCTTATTCCTAGGTCTGTGTTGTCTATGGCTACAGGATCAGGGTATATAGGATTAATATCTCTCTACCTCTCAGTTTCTTTACTACTCCTTCTTCTTCTTCAACTTCTGCATCATATAGCTATGTGTTATTATGGCGCATTTCGTTAATTTCTTGGCGCCATCATCGCCATCGCCATTGCCATCATCGTCGTCGTCGCCGTAGTCGTTGCCGTCGTCCACAAAATTGTTGTTGTAGTTGTCTTAGTTGAATGGTTCTGGTTCCTCCTTTGCTGCGTCATAAAATTAAAACTCTTCACTCCATCATTTTCGTGTGCGAGTGCAACATTTGACAGGTAAATGTCTGGGAAAAAAGTATATGTATCTCCTCTCAACCGCTGACCGTTGCCCAGTGATCGCAACAGCCGCGCCCCTCTTAGCCGTAAATCCGTGATTTTTTTCTTATTTTTTCACGAAATACCCTCCAAAACTGAACGAGTTTATGGCCAACAAAAACCCTTTCATCTTATTCAAAAACCCAAAAGAAGATTCCTGGTCTTGGATACATATGTAGTAACTTTATGACGTTGCTTTTGAAATAAGAAAAAACTGCAAGCCAAAGTATCTCTAAAATTATTTTATTTGGAGATCAAAAATATTTCAAAATTGCTGCTTTCAAGTGGTTTTTGCTCAGTTGATGCTCAGAAAAAAGGATAATTAAGAGTGTTAATCAACCCGTGATATGTTTACAATTAATTAACCAAAAGAAAATAAGTCGTAGGTATATAAAAATGTTTAAAAACTTTAGACTTTAAAGTTTAGAGTATTGATAAAAGGGCTTTCATTTCAAACACGTTTTTCTCCTTTTTTTTTTAATAATGCTTAGTAAGAGAAATGCCTTTATCGCGTGGGTTGACCAGTTAGCCATAATTTTTGACAGATTTATTAGGCAATATTAATTTTTATATGACGTGAGAGATTTGGGTGTGAATGTGTGTGTTTTTGAGTGAGTGTATGTGTGTGTGCATTTTGGGAGCTCCCATTATCACCTGCAACGCTGTCTGCTGTAGGCCAAAAATATAAAAAAACACGTGAGAAGAAACTATGTAACTTTGGTTATGCCGAAATTTATATACCCTTACAGTGTACATAAATACATATGTATGTATTAGTGATCGGCACGCTTGCTCTGATTATTTTGAGCAATGGCAATTGGCTATAAATTGTCTTTTTTTATCCGATCCTATTGAAATTTGGAGGTATTATTAACCATTTCAATACCTTTTGTCATAAAGATACACTGACTCCTTCACTGATTTTAGGGATTGCTCTATATGTTTGAGTGGTCCCGATCCGAATGGTTTTCATATTTTATTTAACAAAGTTAATAGTAGCTTAAACACCAAATGAAGCTGATCCCAATATCTTTTAAATGGGAGGCGTGAACTTTGTACGAACCGAACGATAGACGGACATGTCTACATATATCGACTTGGCTTATCAAGCTGATCATCAAGCGTATCTCATATAGTTTATGGGGTCAAACACATCTACTTCTCTGCATTACAAATATCTCAGTAATTTTATAAAACCTTCTGCAAGAGTATAGAAACGGTTGATGAAAACGAAAGACAAACGGAAGAAGCACAGAGACAGAAGACAGAAAAGTAGCCACAGCCACCCAAAATGTCATATCCATATGTACATACATATGTGTGTATGTGTGTATGTAATGCATGTTGTTTGTAAACGAAAACTGAACAATAAGAGGAAAGTAAATCAACAGTGTAGAGTGGAGATATCCATCCATCCATCTATCTAAACCATGCAGCGATTTTCAAGCCTCTAGCTGACCATATTTACTTTTGTCTGCTGACTGCTGCCTCGGCGGCACTGAACGGCGGCCGGGAACGTGTGAAAATACATTTGCATATTCAATCAACGGCACAATAAATATATCCATGCTACATACGAATTCATACAGAGTCGTTAAATAAGATTTACATACGAAAATAACAAAAATATTTAACAGCAGCAGCAGCAGCCGCCGCAGACGAGCTGACTGGACGGTAACACAAGATTTTGGCATCCCCCCACCCCACAATACTCCACACCCTCCATCCATTGAACCATCTATCCATACAGTGGAGCATTCAAATTGAATTTGTCAATAGGCCAATGCTTTGGAGGCTCAGCGACCCATAAATGTGAGTCGAAAATCAGTCAATCAGTCAGACAAGAAGGCTTGAGATGAGGCTCACAACTTCAGACTGAGACCCAGACCTACAATCAGACAGAGTTTTTGACTTGGACTTGGACTCTGAGATTCATCATTCTCGATCTGTTAATAGTTAGCAACGATGACTTGGCTAAAAAAACACACGCATACACATATGTATATATTTTGCGTGGGTTGGAGGTGGAATATTTTTCATTTGACTCTTTTTTTCTTTTCTCCATGATAAATGTTTGTTATTTTGGGCTATTTTCGAATTGAATTTGTACTAAAATTAACATCATGCTCCGACAAAGAGATTTTTTAAATATTTTTTTTGGCAATTGGCAATACAATTGGTTAAAATGGAAATCTTTTTGAATGTTCGTGTGTGTGTGTGGCCTTAAAAATTCCATTATAAACAACACAATGGGTGGGTGTGAGTGGGCAAGCTTATCACCAAACTATGGGGCGACACGCGTTCAATGTGTGGCCGAAGCAGCAGCAGCAGCAGCTGGAGGATGGCACTTTCCATTTCTAATTCGATAAGCAAAAGCATGACCAGCTGCCGCTAAAAGACTGGGCAATAAGAACAACATCATCTTCATAATCATTATTGTTATTATCAGTCTCGTGCTTCCCCATCATACTCCTCCTCCTCACCATCTCCCAAAAAAGGAAAGAGTCTAATGCAAAAGCCATAAAAACAAATTATGAGCGATACGCTAAATCAACGAAATGCATTCAAACGTAACAGCGCAACACAACGATCCCGAGGGGATGTGGCGGGGGGAATCGGCTCTGACTTAATGAAAATGTTGGCACTGCAAGTCAAGTGCTTCGAACTGCAGCCAAGCGCATGCGTCCCTCCACACAACCACCGAGAGGCCACAGAGTGCCACCAAAACACACCACACCAAACCAAACCATGCCACTCCATTCCACTCGATTCCACTCTACTCTACTCTACTCTACTCCAATCCAAGATGATGACGATAGCTGCACGCAAGTGAAAAATGTTGGCGCCAGGCGCCACTAAAAAATCTTATGAATGAAGTAGACACATTTTTTGGTGTTGTACTTCAGGCGTACCTCACACCCCGTTTTTCCCGCATCACCATTCACCTTTTAATTCTTCTCTCGTTAATGTCTTGTGTTGTTGTTGTTGTTGCTGCTGCTGTTGGGAAGAGAGACTGTCGACCGGAATCAAGTTTGAAGTGCCTCTACTGTTGTTGTTGTTGTTGTTGTTGCCACTGCATCTTTTTTCATTTTTTGGTTTCTGCTGATATCTTTTAAGCTTATGACTCTCCCCAGTCACCCTTCTATCTCTTTATCAACTTATATCTTTGCGTTGTGTCTGTCATTATAATTCATTTCTCTCGAAAGTTCTTTCATTTATTAAGTTATTAAAATGAAATTAACAAAAATTTTCTCGTCCAAGAAGAAGAAAATTGTGGAAATTCTTGGCTAATTATCGAATTTGTTGAACTAATTAGCTGTCATGTGTAGGGAAGAAGAAAATGAAATGTTTCCATTTGGGTATCTCTTTCTTACTTCAAAACAAATTACGTATACGGCGCATTGGTTCGCAATTATCTGTAGCTTGGTCTTAAACTAAATATTTTTAATATTCAAATTAACATTTATAAGTGAATATATTGCTTAAGGCCAGCCTCTATGACTTACCATGAAATATGTATGTATATAGACCTGGCAAAACCTTTTCAACCAACTTTTTCCAAAATAATTAACCATAATTTCATAAAAGGTTTGATTTATTGATTTAATTAACAATTGAAATGGCAATAAAAAAAAACAATGCGAAAGCACTGTGAATTTTTTAACCAGTTTAAAAAAAATCCTTATCAAATAGAAGATTTTTTGGTTTTTAGGAACCTGTTTGTCTCCCACTTTTCTTACACTTTTGAGTAATCCTTTAGGTAAATGCATTTTAAAATGAAGTAAGTAAGTCGTCTCGCCGACTTAGGTATACCATACACCAGTAAAACAAATATTTCAAATTTGTAATAACTAATGCATTTGCCTATTTTAAAAAATTCTGTTCACATGCTTTTTACAAGCATATTTCAGTATCTCGCGCACTTATGCATATAAGCACCCTAGCGCCCCCACCCTCGAACGGCCATCACCGACCTTATGCAAAAGCGTTTATATGCATAACTCAGCTGTTTTTTTTGTCCGATTTTGATCAAATTTGGTATTTTGCTTGGTATTAGTATCAAATTTAAGTGTGCCAAATTGCACAAGGTAAAAAATTACGGGAGATAATCGAGTTTTTCAAATTTCGGGGGCGGAAAGGGGCGTGGCAAAAACTTTATACATACAAAATGTGCGCATTTACTATGCAAATATACATACCAAAATTGGTGTCTCTAGCTGCAATAGTTTTTGAGATAAACGTTTTTTTTTAATTGCGGAGGCGGAAAGGGGCGTGGCAAAAATTTGAAACAAACTTGATCACTCTACATACTACACGAGCCTACATTCCAAATTTGGTGGCTCTATCTCTTAAAGTCTCCGAGAACTAGGCGTTCATACGGACGGACGGACAGACGGACGGACAGACGGACATGGCTAAATCGACTCGGCTATTGATACTGATCAAGAATATATATACTTTATGGGGTCGGAGAATCTTGCTTCTGCCTGTTACATACATTTTGGCGACTTAAATATACCGTTTCACCCTATGGGTGTATGGTATAAACTCGCTTACAGCTAATACTTATTGTTAGATTTAGCTGGGAAGATACTATAGTTTTATGAGGCATTTCTCCATATGACACATTACTCAACAGTTGTTAAGAGTTATATTATGCGTACTAAACTTAGTTAGGGAATCATTTTATAGATAGAAGCCAGTGGACTCTAAGGTTAAATCTCGAGATAAAACTTGCTAAACACATTCTTGACATTTTCATTTTATTCAGAACATTTCTCTTTGCCCTCGTTCTATAGGGTAAGGAAGACAAGGGAAAGAAAACCCAACGCCCTTTATCAATCACACTTGTTAGGGACTTTCCAGTTGCGATTCCCATTCGGATCTTGGCTACCTGTGAACACACACACACGTACATACATACACACATACCCACCAGCCAGACAACATCATGTTCCATATTAAATCCACGCTATAAAAACATTAATCACCATTTTCACGCGACGCCCTGTCGCCCAACTCGTTAGACCGTACAACCAAAGAGACACAGAGCCATTGAGAGAAAGAGAGATGGGAAATTCACTCACGATGGAGAGAAAAGGAGAAAGATATGGGAGATCCTGTGGTGTGGTAGTGTGTAGTGCTTCCTGGAAAAGTGCAATGCGCCTGCGCCGCATGTTGACTAATGACGCGCATTTAGCAGCGATTAATGAATTTTATGAGCCGCCATAATTTTATGGCACATCAACTGGCTAGCTGGCTGGCTGACTGGCTGGCTGGACTTTGGTTTGGAATTTCCAGCGAATTTCCCCGCTACCAAAAACCATTGACGAGCATTGCGGGAAAATCCGTAAAATGCGTAAAGCTGTAAGACCTGCGGTTTTATTATTATTCCTACCTGTAGCTGACAACTAACTACAATTACTATACTACAGACTCACATAGGGAAAACGGGAGAGAGTAAGAGAGAGAGAGAGAGACAGAGAGAGGTGGCTAGCTGGTGCTTCCATGGCGTTATGAGCATAATGCCAAAGGTACTTGAGATTTTTATGACCCGCCACCATCCCACATGTGAAGCACTTTTGAAGTACTCATATGCTAATCAAGTGCTTCGATCGGTCTGTCTTTCTGTCTTTAGGTTTGTCTGTGTGTCTATCTGTCCGTCCGTCAGTCGCTGCTTGGCCCTTAGGTTTGAATAGGGCGTTTGTATGACAGCTAATGTCTCGCATAATAGAAATCACCTACTTAAAATCAAGTGCAAATTGTTTAAATGCCGCCGTCGTCGCCGCTGCCGCCAGATCTAGAGCCACTTGAGATGGGCATGCTTATTCCTAGTTTTGTTCACAGTGAATCCTATTCCGCATGTCGCCGGGCCATGTAATCCTTGTATAATTGAAACAAAGCGCAATTTGTTTTTATAGTTTTGTCGCAGCCTCTGAGATCCCATTTTCATTTGTCGGTTTGTTTTCATTTCCCTTAAAGATAGATATGCATTTTGTTTGTCGCAAAAGATTTGCTCAAAGGATTTTCAAAAAGAGATTGGAATTTGGGTATTTGGGAACGTAGAAGGAGAACGGGGACATGTGCGTACATTTTGTGACCAGATTTTCTTGTATATCGTTTATTTTTGTCTTTCACTGCTACTTAAACAATTTTCGCTTAAATTGTTTGTGCGAGGATTTGGGTTTACCACAAGAGGTTTGGTTAAAGGATAACAATCATTTTGCCATTGTTGACAAAAAAAAAACAACAAGAAAAAGAATAAGCAAACAAGATAAGGGGGCAATGGGACAGATCCCTTTATATATATATGTATATATAAGATATACAAAGTTAAGAAAGGGATGTTGTCATCTGTTTGCCCTACATGCAATTACTTATAGTTTTTTGTTCTGGCTTAAGAAGACAGTTTCTTCTCTTTTCTCCCCTCTGTGCAGCTGTAGTCCGATTTCGACCTATATAAACATTCAAAGACATATTCTATATATTATATATGTGATTAGTTTATAGTAATTGAAACAACAACCTCCAAAACCTGCAAACCTTTGCTTCTTATAGATAAAGATCGAAAGAGTTATATTTACTTCATGGCAATATGGTGCGATTCTTTTTTGGAACTCAAAATAACTCCATAGAAGACATTCTAAGTTTGTTGAAAATGCAAAATACGCAGAGATTTATCATACGGATTTCTTTACATTTGACTGCATTTATCTGACCCTACTTTCTTCCTTTTTTTTCGAGTTTTTCCCAGTTCATATACTTTTTACCTTTATGATAATCACGCCCCCTCCCGTCAATGCTTTTTACTCTCCCAGTTTTGGTTTCTGTTTTTTTTCTTCTCTTTTTTCGGCATACCACAAACGATTATGTGCATCGGCGCACACTTGAGGAATATATACCTCATCAGGGAGGAACCGACCCTGTCGTTGTCGTTGTAGTCGTCGTCGACGTCGTCTTCGTAGTCGACTGTCTTTGGTAGGAGGCAAACACAATGGGCAAGAGCGGTTGAAGTACAAAGCATCGCACTTTATTAACTACTTGAGATTAAGACTGATAAAGAGATAATCCCCAGTCGGTCGACCGTCAGAACTTCCAAATGCCTCCTACTACATACACCGAACAGAACTGACTAAAGTAGATGGATCATATGGAGTAGTAGGAGTATGAAAGTGAGAGAGAGAGAGTGCCTACTTTCGGTAGCTGTGTCGGTGTAATAAGCATAACAATATCGTTGTCCGCCCAATTGACAAGCCAGGCCAAGGATAGGAGATAGACATTGAGATTTTTTGTCGGTTATCTAGAGTGATGTTGCCTTGTAAAATGGATCACTCAGGTATGAGAGTAGAGGTGAGATCAATGGCAAGCAACAGACCAAGGCTTATCATCATCATCATCATGAGATCCACACGTCAGTGCACTTTCACCAGGGCATCTCGTCATCCTCATCCCGCCGTTTCGCTATCTAGGCGCAGCTGCCTTTTGATCAGTGTAGCGTAATTTTAAGCCAAATTGGTTCGCTGTCTTTGGTTAATGCCGCTACCAAACTCAGTACCAAGGACAAGTGCCAAGGGTTCCATAAGGGCTCAGTGTCTCTCTCCAATCTTTTTGTATGTGTTTTTTTTGGCGTTGGGCATGCCGCACTTTTTCAATGGTTCAGTGTGAAGTTCTAACATATTTTAGCCGACACTCTCCTCGAGGTAGGGGCGAAAGACATTTTCTGTTCTTTTGAGGCGTGGAGCTACTGCTGTGTAATGGGATTTAGAATTACTCTCTATTGTATCCTGGGGGATACCCACTGTTTTGCTTTTTGCTCTGCTTTTGTTTTTTATCCATTGTTATATCATTATGTGTAGTAGATAATAAAATACGTGAACTTTAAAAAAAGTTTCAACATGGAAGTCGATCGTTTTTGTTTTTCCAGGACAACTATGCGAAACAATCACAAATTTATACCAACAATAAGACCCATGAAAGTACATATTTTAAAAATGAAGTAAAAGTTAAAAAGTAGTAAATTATAACCCAGTGGGGGATATACCTCAGAATTTTAGCGGGGAAATTGGCATTTTGGGGGAAGATCTTTACTGGCTATCAAAATTCAAACAGTTTTGGGGTGAAATCTTAATGTTAGTAGGGGAAACTTGCCTCTTGCCTCTTTTTCGAAAATTCGGCACTGTTAATGATTATGAAGCCAAATAAGGGATTACTGGGTCAAAGTTTGTTGCACTTTCAATTGCTTTAAGTAAACATTTTCATTTCGGAAAAGGGATCTTAGGCACTAAATGTTGAATAAGTGTACATTGAATTCAATACATTGTCGATATTTATGTACTCTCCACTCCATCATTCATTCCAACTGGTCAAATGAGCCGTGACAACGCTTCAAGTGTTTATGCAAATGCATTTTAACACCTTGGGCCACAAATATTTTTCTAACTGCTGCTGCTGCTGTTGTTGCTCCTCCCGTAACTAATAATAATATTGATAAATTTTATAAATAAACTGAACAACTACAACAACAACTATCCACAAGCTATAGAGCTACTGCATAACTGTTACAACAGCAGCAGCAGCAGCAGCAGCAACAGAAACAGCAGCAACAGTTGCTATCGTGAGGCGTAAATTAATTCTATTGAAGTTGTTGGGCAGTCAGAGTTCCATGAAAAAGAAAAAACGTAGCCTCCCAATCAGTTAGTCTTGCGGACTAGGTAAACAGTCACCAAGATAATGATCATGATGATCATCATCATGGGCAGTTAGCAATGTGTTGGAAGTGTTGAATCCGTTGATCTGATGATGTTGGTGCTGGAGTTGCGTTTAGTCTGTTTGCTCGTTTGCAACTTCTTCTTCACTGTCCTCATCGTCATCGTCGTCGTCATCGTCGTAGCTCATTATGCGATCGCGTTAAGCTGTGAAATTTATTGTTTGTCCAGCTAACATAGATACCCCAACGGGGGGAAGCACACAGAGCGATGGGAGAGGATGGGGCCTGGGGGAAGGGCTTTGACAGAATCTAGCTGTGGGCCTCTAATCTTTGACTATTGACAAAAACTCAATACCAGTAGTTGGCATTTATGAATTATGGAACATGTCTTCAGTAAGTTAGTTTTTCTCCCTTTTTTTCTTCTCTTCTCAGTCAAAAGCTTTTGCTCTTACACTTCGGGCGAACAAATGTTTTATTAATGAAGAAGCAGATTCTTTCTTTCTGCTCTTGGCCAGCACCACCATACGGATGTATGTATGTATGTTGGTACTGCTGCTCCTCCTCCATCCATATCACATATCGTTCATCTCTAAGCGAGACAAATTACCACATTTCAACACATACTCAAAAACTGGCGCTGCGGTTCTGCCCTCCAGTGCATGTAAGCCGTATGCTGAATGCTGGTGGTTAGTTCCGTCCATGGTTCGGCCTTTGAGACGTCTTAGTGGCCCTTTTTGGCGCCCATTGCAATTGTGTGTGGGGCGACCGCCGTTGTTGTGGTCATTAATAAAAATGTATTTTGTATGGTATTTCTCTTTGCCTTCGTTCGTTCGTTTGTTCGTTTTTCTCGGGTTTTGTTTTTCGGTTAACTCCCCAAAACAAGAGCGTCCATAAGACAAAACAAACAAATGGTTAACAATCAGCAGTTTTGGGGCAACAGTTCAGTAGAAGGTGGAAGTCGAGGAGATGCCGGAGAGGACGGTCGGAGAGGAGGTCAGAGACCAGACGTGAGCATGAATCAACCTGTCAAAAGTCTCGTTAACGCCAACAGCAGACAAACATGGCAATTGGTAAGACCACAACGAAGTGGCTATAAACTGCTTAAGATCGCCCCCCTCCATCCCCACCCAAAACAAAAATATCCACATAACCCACATACCCTAATAATAAAATTCCATAGATTCCTGGGATCGAGAACAATTGAGTGATTTTAAAATGTTAACACTTTGTTAACGAAACGACTTTAAGCCATTAATATTTCATTAATGTAACTAACTAGTCTTAAGTCCCTGAACCTGAATCTGAATCTGTTGTAACTGCCAAGGAAAGTATAGTCTGTTTCTTTTTGTGAAACTCTAAATCAATTTTGGTTTTTTTTGTAGTTTTTGGATCTTCACAATGAATCAACGTGATTTAAAAGGCCTATAACAACATCGTTTAACTTACCAAAAATTGACTTTACTCTGTCCTGCAATTCGAGCAAAAGGCATACACGCAAGAGACCCACATACAAATATGGCTAACTATATAGTCTCGTAAGCCTGAGGGTCCATCTCTCTCTCTCTCTCTCTGCCAAAAAAAAAAAACAAGCCAAAACATCAGCAGCAGCTATAACAACAACAATAATAATATACAAAATGTGGGGAAATTTCATTAAACGCCACATTTGGGCAGTCTAAAAACTGGCGCCAGGCTTCGGACTCGGACTCCAACTCGGCCTCGGAAATGGCCCCATCTCATATAATCTGAAATCAACTGCAACAAGAGGCCAGGGGAATTGGGCATGGGAATGGGCATGGGCATGGGCATGGGCACGAACAAATAAGCAGCAATTTCTACATGTTGCGAGCAAATTTGGCTGGAATGCGAACACACTGAACCAACAAAACAAGAAAACAGGCCAACATCTAAAACATATGCTTCGGTGGAGAATGTATGTGGAATTGGTGGGGAGGGGGGAGCAATGAAGTGCGCCGTTGCGCTGCTAAACGATCTTGCCACCGCCCGTCCACACCATGCCACACACATACCAAAAAACCAAAGTGAAGAAGAAGAAGAAACAAGGGTAAGGTAAGGTGAAGGTGATACGGCGCACGCACGAACTCCGAACTCCAAATGCAGAGGCTGCTGCTGCGGCTCAGAGCGCCTCTGTCTGGCCCTTCACTGGCAGCCGACTGGCGCTAACGTCCGTCTGAGCCAAGTTTCTTTTTTTTCATTTTGCTGTTGCCCACACCGAATTCAGAGGTGCAAATACGTTCAGACCAGTCTCCAATTTGTGCTTGGAAAGTGATCATTCATGGACTGCGATCGCTGTTGGTGCTGTTGCCATTCGCCGTCATTCCATGTTTTGGTTACTTGTATGATAACTTTTGGGTTTCTCAATATGCTACAGGTCCGCATTCTAAGTTGGCCCAAGGGGCCGAAGTAACTTCCTGATTGAATTGAATTTTATTCTTTACTATTCCAAACATTGTAAGGTTGCTCCAATGCAAATATTTGGAATTTCAAGCAAAGTTTTGAAAAAAAAAATAATGTAACTAAAAGGAAATTGATAACAGCATTGCATATTCAGCAAGATCTTTAAATATTCAATATTGTTTTCAATTTCTTATAGAAAGATCATGAAAAGATAAAAAAGAGCAATAGAGAGAAAAAAGAAACTGAATCGAAATAAAATTCACTTTTCAAAAACGGCTTCTGTTTACAATATTTTCAAAATATATTTGCAAATCATAGAAAAAGTATTAAGAGACAAATATGAAGTTTTGAAATCAATCTTATTATTATTATTTTATATTCTTATTGATAAACGACATCTGTGTACTAAAAAGGACTAGGAGGGCCCTTCTATATGTATGTACATTGGCCCTTCTTTTGCGCTACGCCCCTGGCATATCTGTAGTTGGGTATGTGTGGTAAGGCCTGCGATTCAAAGTCGCCATAGCATCGTTGAGGAAAGGAAATGAAATATTTGTCTGGTCTAAAAGTTATCATTTTATTAAAAAGCAGAGGCAATCAACGCATTCACATATTAAAACCGTTTTCGACTCGTGAAACGAAAAGAAGAGGGTGTGAGTCAGTCACAGAAACAGAGTCACATTGATTCAAAAGATCGGGAGACAGGGGCGTGTTCGAAGACGTCGCGCCGTTCGAGTCGTCGCCAGTCTCGTCAACTGACCAACTGCATTATTCCTTGTCTCCTTCTAGTCAATTATATAAAGAAGAGTTGTTTGTTCTTTTAGTAGGCGTTGATCCAGTGTCTTCAGTGTTTTTTTGTTTTGAAACTGGGATTAAATTCCAAATGGATTTATCTAGTTAAGGCCTTTGACTAATGGTTGGCGAGAGCAAAGTAGGTGGATCATGAGATCTTGAGGTCATGCGAATGCCATGCCCATCTAAGTGGAAATTCGATCATCGTCACTGCGACAAGTTGGTTCGTCGTGTCATAACTCAATCAAACATCATGTCATAAAGTTAAGGCACTTTTCATTCGAAGCGTTTGGTTATCAGTCCGGTCTGAGTGAGGTTAATCAACTCCCCAATATAAATGTTGAAATTAATTATTGTTTACTATCAGAGACGCTTAAATATAAATCTCTAGACGAAAGGACCCACAACATTGAAATCCAATTAAATGCTGGCCATTAAAGAGTCAACTTCCAAGCATGCTGGGGACCCCCAAATTCATTTTTAATTGCTTATTTCATAAAAAGAAAAAGAAAAAGAGAATGTTAAGTCCAACAAAGGCGATGGCAGGTTCCTTTAGCTAGTTAGAACAAAGAGATTTAATGCGTCGAAGGTGCATATTATCATATTAACGCTTTCCCCCCTTCGAAAAAAAAAGCTAAAACCCACACTCTAACCATTTTCTTCTACTATTATTATTACCACTCTCTTTCTTCTCCTCAATATTCTTTCCAGTTTCTGTATTTTTTTGTTAATGTCGTAAAAAGAGAATTTTTTGATTGATATCCTTGGGCTGTCAAGCGATCGCCTAAACGGCTGCAATAAAAAATTTACCACATTGGGGCACAGCGGGCGGTAACTTGGCGCCAGTGATATATTTCACCCTTTTTCTCTCTTTCTCTCTCTCTCTCTCTATCAATATAGAATACAAAAATTCGGTATACGAGAAAACAGCGTGGGTCATCTTGGTCTGAGAATCACTCGTTTGCCATCGTTTGGAGGCGAACACAAAAAGGTGGAAATGTTAAAATTTAATTATGGGTTCGAGGTTTTTGATTGTGATACCCCATCATGCTCATATAACCACCGCCACCCCTTCCCTAAACTGGCAACTCCTTTAACCATATCCTATGCTATATATCACTGCAATACATAACAACAACAGGAACAATAACAACTCCTCTCAGTGGAGTGTAGAAAAGTCAACAAAAATTTGTTTTTAATTTACAATTTAATATGCGTTATAAAAAATTGGTCTCAATGACGAGACATAAATATTTATAAAGATCCTCCCCCATCTCCTCTACACTCATTTCTCTCACTCATAGTCTGTCTCTCTCTCGATCTTTTCTTATTCTCCTGTCTTCAGAAATGGCTATTGAAGTGAGAATGCTCTGTCTTCCCAAGTGATGGCAGCTCAGACCAACTGTGTGCTCTATCCAGGCTCAACTCAAAACTTATCAGGTGTGAGAGTTTTCAATAAACAATTCGTCGCAGTTTCGCATTACAAGATCTAAGGTTATCTCAATTCGAGAGAAATAACACTTGCAATATACCATTTTATAGTGGCCATTTTTTGGAATAGAAATATAGCTATAAATCTTAACCTCCTTGGGGGTATATCCTAAAGATCTTTCTCTCTTTTTCGATCTTCTGGTATCTGTGTGTCATATCAATAACGATCAGTTTAGCTTCAGTTCTGCCGTTTGACCAAATTCACCTATTAAGAAATATGCTCCACTTGTGGAGTTCTCATTCCAGTTTTATGTCTTTGAGTCTGTGTGTTTCTTTTTTATACCATGCACCCATTGGGCGAAATGGTATATTTAGTATAGAATAGTCGATCTAGCCATTTCTGTCCGTATGAACATCTAGATCTCGGAGACTATTACAGCTACAACCACTTAATATTGTTTTGTAGTTTGCACGCTGATCAAGTTTATTGAGGTAAGTAGATTTTGCCGCGCCCACTTCTCCCACAACCATAACAATGAAATTGACCCACTAGGTGGGCCAAAAGGCGGACTTGAGTTCGGGATTCCTTTGGTCTTTCACTTAGTGCATGGTATACTGAAGTCGGTCGAGACAACTAACATACTTTATTTAGTTTTTGATATTCTGATTCTTGCCAAGAATTTGTCAAACATTTTCGTTGTCGCGATTGTGACTCGATTTCAAATATAATATGGTTATCGTATCTCTATATATAGTATATGCCACACACATCACATCACATCGCATCAGTTCAGATCGCATCAGGTATATAACTTGCCAAACTTGCCATTCGCATAAATTGCCAATTTTGGCAGAATTAGTTAGTCAGTTGTCTCTCACTTGGGTATGGTCCTGTGGACCAGTATATCTTCGAGCAGCCAACCAACCAACCAACAACACATCCATCCATCCATCCATTGGTCAATCCGTCTTTTTGTCCAGTTTGCTACCGCCGACTGTTTTGACATTTAGAGGCGTCGCGACTGCGCCTCATTATTTATTATGAATTCTATAAATATTAATGGATTTTTAAATGCAATTATAACAACTAATTAATAATGTGCATTTTTAATTGTCCGTCGCATTGAGGATCGCGAACGGGGAGAACAGGAGTGGGAGAAAGAGTCTCTGTGCGTTTGACGTATTGGCTGACGTATTTATTGCTTGTTTTCTCGCTTCAACTTTGGCAGTTATTCAAGTTTCGTGATTCGTTACGATTTGCCATACCAAATGCGCGAAGGTGCGCGAAAAAATTAAACGAGAATGTCTGACAGAATTTATTTTAATTAGTGCGAGTGAGTTGTGAGTGGCATAATCAATGAGTTGCCTTACCCACCTTATCCACCATTCCAGCAGCAGCACCGCCACAACCATCATCCGCCAGCGATTAAGCCAAACAATCCCCAGCGATCCCAACTGACAAATGGCCAACGAAAAGGCAAATAGCAAATCGCAAATCATAGATCAAAGATCACAAAAGATCACAGTACATGCCGACAAACGAATATATATTTTTCCCCCCTCTTTTTTTTGGCAAAAACAATCGTTGGGTATCAATTACACAGTTCGACTTCTGTGCGCCTTTGGTGGTTCAGGTCAATTGCCCGATCGACCGACCATCCGCCTTTTGCCTTATGAGTGTGTGTAATCGATATGGCAAAGTTTTTTGTTCTATTGCAATCGATATAGCATGCCGCCCAGCCCCCTACCATGGCTGAAAGGAAAAATGTATCTTAAGTAGTCATTTAATGTTCTCAGATGCCGAGCTACTGATAACAGCAGATAAACCAAAAGACAGTGAGAGACAAAGAGAGAGAGAGAGAGGAAAGCGATCATTATTAGTAGTTGTAAAAAGCACTTGTAGGGGGGGGACATATATCCAACTGGGAGCTGCATAACGTGAGAAATATACATAAATATTATGCAGAGAAAGAAAAGAAAGATTTTTCTTTTTTGATCGATCAATGCAGGGATCGGTGAAGTTCGGTTTAGCTTGGATCGGATCGGATCGTTCGATTGTACAAACATCTTAACAAATTATTATGCTGTCTGCCGGAATCAGAGACCAAAAATGTGGAGATGGAGATGAAGATGGAGAAGAGACGGCGATTCCACTTGGCTCATCGTTAAGTATCTCAACTAGTAGCCGCTAGGCAGCCACAGAAAGTGATCATCTCAACGACAGGCCATCGATCATTCCACAAAAAAACACACAACCAAAAACCATAACCAAAACTGAAGAAACGGAAAGACGGAGACGGACGACTCATGCTGGTGTGGTAGAAAGCGTGTTGGAAAATTAAATCATCGTTGGGTCTTTACTTGGTTAGTTTTTGGGCCTCAGTTGTTGGTTTTTTTCTTATTTTTTGGGTTGGATCTGCCTTTTAATGATGCTCAGCGCACCTTGAGCATATTGCGGCTTAGTATTTATCGGAGATCCGAGAGAAAAAAACAACAACGTAAACGTAGGAAAAACAGAGGGTAAAGATCTCTATCAGCGAGTTAACTCGTTTAGCATTTAGTTGCAGGCGCCTATGTCCATGCCCCTACTCCACCCTCTCTCTCCCTCTCTGTGTGTCTCTCTTTCTCTTTATCTCACTGGGTAACTTTATCATCCAGTTTGCATCTTTATGCTTATGCCGTTTCCCAGGATTATTGGTATTGGAAATGGGTTCTTGAGTTTTGTGCCACGCCTTATTAGTCGCAGACAGTGTCGTTTATATCATTTATATTATTTTATGATGGCCCATGTATATGTCTTTCTGTCTAAATTGTAGGTTTTTTTTTTTTTTGTTGGTTTTTTGGGCGATCTTTACAATCTTTTTTCAGCAGGTGACAACGAGATATAGTTTGTGTGAGTGTGTGTTTGTGCATTGGGTTAATTAGGGTTATATCCATGATTTATTGATATGTTAGCCATGTAAGCAGGTCCCTTCTATTGCCCTGTCTCATTGATTATGGGTTTTAATAAGCCAACGATAGTCTTATATGATTTTTTCATTTTCCTTTGAAATATGAATGTGAGTTTTTGAATATTTTAATTATGCAAACGCTTGACATGTTATGTCTTCGGGTTATATGTGGGCACTCTCGATGAGGTAGTCGACCAATCTTATCGTTTAAACAGACATGTGACGTCGTCGTCGTGGTCGTGGTTGCTATCCATTTACCCTCCTAGCTACCGTTCAACATCTGCAGATTCATGGCGGTAGATAGCAAACTCACAAAGAAGCAGCAACAGCATCAAACCTGGAGACTCCATACAGAGACAGAGAGAGCGAAGGAAAGAGTGGCCATGGCGCCATGGACTACTTGAGCAAAGTCCTTCCACGTCATCCCCCTGCTCCTTCTACTTCTATGGACCACTTGTTTGCGTCTTTTTTGTTTTTGCGCTCGCCTCGATTTTTATTACCAAAAAAGAGACGAAGGCGCGACAAGAGACAATAGAAAATTATTACTTCAATTTGGCGACAGCAACAACAGCAGCAGCAAATGTCCATTCCTCGAACAGGTAGAGGTAAGAAGGACCTTGACCAAGCAAACATCTTAAGCGAGATGAGAGGATGCCCGCCTACATGCCACAAAAAAAGAAAATAGACAGACGGACAAACAGACAGACAGTCAGACAGACAGAGACAAGACAGAAGCAAGTTGGTCACTTTGTGGGCTGGACCAATGTCGCCGCTTCTATGTCCCTCTGACACTTGTCACCATCCCCTGTTTGGCTGGGTCAGTCACATTTTGCCATGCATCGTTTAGTGACGCAATTACACCTGAACCTATCTATTTATGTATCTGCTTATCGGGTCCCCAGCTGCCGACTATACACGGGCGAGTCCTTTGTCGGTCTCAATGCAGGCGTGAAGCATTCTCGATTTCCAATCTTTTGTTGGACATATCTAGCTCAAATATTTCCTATGTATGTTTCATATATTTTTATAATTTTTTTTTCGCACAAACACAAATGTTACTTTTCTTTTCTTTTTTTTTTGTTTCTGTTTTTATGATGCACTGGCGCCCGACCATTTGGCATTGGTCGTTGTCATCATCGCCGCCGACGACTGGCGGCTGCCTGCATTCAAATTCAAATCTTTTGCCCCGGATATATGCCGTCTCGAACGTGCTAAATGCCAACGAAATGCAAACTTAATGAGTGTTTGCCGCCCCTAAGGGAAGAGTAACCAGAAATGAGGACCAAGAGACACAATTTAGTTTTGAAACAACTTTCTTTCTAGTCGATTGCCAATGAACTCAAGCTCGAAATTACATATGCATGTAGACAAATGGATACAAGAGATTCAAGGGAAGTTGTATGAATTGTCTCAAGGAATGATTTGTCTTCTCTATATTTTTATTTGTCTGAGGTTTTTAAATTAGCTACTTATTTAATTCAAGTTCAAGATCAATGTCAAATACGAGCGGCATGTTAAAAGCAATAGAATCGAATCAAGTTGGCTATAAAGAAAACCCCTTTAATCGATCATGTGCATATGCAGGACAACAATCTAAATGAGTTCTTTAGGCAAAATATCCTTTAAATTCGTTAAACTCTATAGTAAAATGAACCAGGGATTCCTAAAGCCAACATTTTGCGGGTACTTTGCGAGGCCGCAATTGAATTCAGTCTTAAAGGGATCAATCGTGAAACTTAGCATTATGTCAGCAACGACAGAAGCTTCCAAATGTAGAGATCGATAGATTCTTCATATGAATTTTTCCAATAACCATTTAAAATGTTCTGTTAAATTCTAGAATCTACCAATTTGGATTCACATCTAAGGGCAGTCTTCTATTTGATATTGGACCAAATAACACTAGTCAATATTACATTAATGAACAAGATTAGAGCAGTAATGTTTTTTATTGTACATAGTTTTGAAGATAGTTTGGTAGAAGACTGCCCTTAGAAGAGCGAACATCTTAAGCAATTCTGATGTCAAAAGAGAGGGAAATCTATAATGTTTTCACATAAAGTAAATATTTCTCCTAAGCCCACCTAAAGGTTGTCATTCTAAAGCCTGGCTTAGGTCAAAAATTTAATGTATGTACATATAACAAGCCACACCAAACTGAAATTGCGGCTGTCCTAGGGAACTTTGACCAATCAAACCTTTACTAACTCGGTACGAAATCGCTAACTCATTGCCAGCATCCTGTACATAAAAGTTGCAGCCAGAACCCATGCAATCGAATAATTCACTTAAAAATAGGTCATGAAATAATTTGCAATCAAATTCAACATTCAAGATTTTATTTTGTATAATTTTTTTTTAAAATCGATATTTTTTAATATTTTGGTAAATATTGCAATAATTTTCAAAATTTGTCGCTTTTAACCATAAATGCTTTAGAGGTGCTTAAAAAACATTTCATATATGAATTATGGAAATCTAACTTGTAAATTTCAAGAATGCATTTTAGTCTCTTAGTAAAATAAAACCAGAGGGCCGGGTCTAACTTCGACCGCGTCAAAGTTTTTATACCCTTGCAAGTAACTCTTTTATCTAAACTAACCGTTTAATCTAAAAAGGGTAATGTTTGCGAAAGAACGGCCTTCAATCTAAGCGATATAACGAACATTTTGATGAAAGTCACTGTTTTCCACCGATCGTTCCTATGGGAGCTATATGATGTAGTTACCCGATCTTTACCATATTTGGCACAGTTGTTTACAGGTTCAATAATCTGACCAATATTAAATTTAATGACGATAGCTCAGCGAATATATTGAGAAAAGTCACTGTTATATGATATAGTGGTCCGATCCGGCTGAATCCGAGATATACAACGACTGCAGTATATACAAGCCTACGTGCAAAATTTCAGCTCTGTAGCTCTTACGGTCTCGGAGGAGTTCGCGTTGATCCAGACGGACGGGCGGACATGGCTATTTGAACTCGTCTCGACGTGCTGATCAAGAATATATATACTTTATATGGTCGGAGATGCTTCCTTCTATGCGTTGGACACTTCTGACCAAAATGATTATACCCTTTTTGCAAGGGTATAAATACATACATATATGTTCTTGCTTTACTTTTGTGAATAAAAAGTAGTAAAATAAGGAACAATGTAACCATGTTTATCATTTGGCGGCCTTAAGAATCAGTAAATTAAAAGGACTAACTTTGGTCGCAATCCTAATGTTTTATACTTTACATTGAAGGATTTCGCTTTCATAAATGCAATGATTTTGTCTGATCTAAGCATTCTTTGTAAAATAAAGTATCAGAAAATCTGTTTAACTATTGAAAGAGCTCTTACCTAAATTTAAAATTTCCCCATTGTGCCATTATTTCACAATAGAAGAGCTGCTACCTGCTCAGTGGCGGATCAAGGGCTGTGAAATGGGGAAACTGCTCCTTAATGTATGCAATAAGCAGTCCAAGAATTTCGGTTTTTTAAATATATAAAGAACATTTTAAAAAAGAATCCTCGAAGCAAACCTTGTTTATAAACAATTTTTGAATTTAAAAGGCATACGAAATGTTATAATTTTATTGAATACTTTTCAGCCTATTGCATACTTTAAGGGAAAAAGTCTTCCCATTTCAAAGTATTTCATTTCATTCCTCCTATGACTGTAGAAGTACTAGATCCCTAAATCTCCTATATATCTTCTCAAGATAGGGTTATATACTTCATAGGAGTAATCAAGAAAATCATTTATTTCTTCTACTCAATGGATCTGACATGAAGACATTTTTATAAAATTGATTAGATTTATTTGAAGAATAAAACTATTATTAGAACCATATCTCTTTTGAAATTCGGAATCCAATTTCATTAACTATCTATAAGAAATTCTTCTCTTTATGGCGTTCAAGCAAATTTGGTCAATCATTTTTGATCACTAATTAATGGAACTAATTGCTAGCTACAAAATGTATTCATTTTAATGGTTTTTTTTGTGTGTTTGTATTTTTTTTCATATATATTTTTTATTGTAAATGTATTTAAGCTTGACAATCTCTGGCAGACAGAGGCAGGCAAATGTCGAAATTCCAAAGCGGGCAATCAACAAAACCAAATGAAATTTATGTTTCACCTGTCTGCATAAAATACATAAATACACAGAGCAACAGCAACAACAACACCAACAACTACAAGAAAAAGGCCCAGACAATGCCCAGCAAAGGCAAGATGGTGGCCCACCTAACAGGGGCTAATTACATGCCACAGAAGAAAAAAAAGAAATACAAAGATACGATGGAATACAAAGAAGAAGGAGAAGGAGGGAGGCAAAAAAAACGCATATACCCAGACTCGAGATACAGATACTCATGCCAAACGGAAGAGACACGGACGGCTGCAATGGAAATGCCAATGGACATTTTCCGACAGCTCCAAAAAGCAAACACCGAGAAGAAAGAAATAGCAGCAGCAGCAGCTGGGACAGAAGACAGAGGGCACACACTGTGGAAAATCTCACTTCTGAATTACAAACTACGCCACATTCAAGTGGCAAAGTGCCTTTAGACGATCATCAGCCATCCCAGTCAAAGGAGATAGACAGAAACAGATAGATTAAGAGAGAGATGGAGAGAGAGAGAGAGAGGGAGAGCGTAAGGCAGAGAGGTGTAGACCGATCTGTTTTGAAGGCAACGGCGCAGAAAAACTGTGTGGCTGATGAAAATCAACAGTGCTAAGCGTTAACTTCGCCACTACAAAAGATCCAGTCTCTCGTTTTTCTCTCCACAAAATGGCGTGCAGATCGTTATTAGAGTGAATACAATATATAGTGTTTTCGGTCTTGTCGTTTCTTCGGCCAATCGGCAACGACCTTAGCATTGGTCTCTGGGTAAACTGGTTTGGCAGGTAGCTAGCTGATCGGCCAGATCGGTCTGAAAACTGGCTACGACGCACAGTGAGCTAAGCACCAAAGTTGATCAACTCAAGATCAGTTCGTTGCGAAACCTCGTGCGTGCTAGAACCCAAGAGCGCATCGTTCCCAAGAGAGAAAAAAATAAAAATCTGAACATATAGAAAAAAATCAATCTCAAGTGAAGTGTGTCAGAATTAAAGAGATTGTGTGTGCGATCGGGATAATTTGTATTTTTTTTTAAGTCGTCGAGTGAAAATATATTGAAAATGTTTCCCATGCAAGAACTAATGGACATGAGAATGCAACAACAATTGGCCCATGAGCTATATCGTCAGCAGATTATGCAGCGTATACCAGGTAAGTTATCACTGATTGCCGCCGGCAAAATTATATATATTAAACATGAGTGGAAGAGAGAGAGAGGGAGGTGGTTATCAAACATTTAATTAGGATATATGTTTATGCCCTTGACAGCAGCAATTATAATTTTTCATCTAAAAGAGTTGAATTTGAATCTAAAATGTTATGGCATGTCTTCCTTCATGTCATGGCTTGGAGAGTCCATAGACTTCACAGCTCCCAGCTCCCATCTCACCATCTTTTTGGGTAGATCTTCCTCCTTTTGCATAGTATCTCGGCTTGCTCTCCCGCTGAAAGTCCATGTCAAACTAACGAACTAACCAAACAACTTTTTTGCTTTTCTCTTCTCTTCTGTGCTGTCAGATCCCTTTCCGGCTATGCTGCCGCCTTTCAACATGCCCCAGCCGCAAATCATGCTGCCCAGCCGCCCCTCATTGCCGGGCGTTGAAGCCAAACTGGAGAATAACGATCTGTGGCAACAATTCCATAAGATCGGTACCGAAATGATCATCACAAAGAGTGGCAGGTAAGATAAAACATTCATATATCTGTATGTATGTACATATATAGATAATATACATATATATAGGGAGTTTTCACCAATTTTCACAAGAAATAAAATCTTTCGCGTTGTCTTCAATGTGTGTGTGTGTATCCTATGCAAATAGAAAGAAAAACCGAGCGAGTTTTCCAACAAACTTGAAAAGTCAAGTGTCTAGTAAATATTTGCCAGGGCCCTAAACCCTGGGCCCGGGCCGGGCCTAATGTGGCGCCTAGCGATAATTCAAAACGCAGCAGGAGTACTCACACACATACACACACACACACATTCCACACACAAGTGCAACAAGTGCCGGTCGACTCAGTCGAAGAAGATGAAAAAGAAAAGATGGGAAAGATGACGACGACGACGACCTGGCGCCGGTTAGCTCATAAAAATCTTTTCTTCATAGCCGTTGACAATCGAGAGTTTTTTTTTTTTTTTGAAACGGAACGTTATATAGTGAGCTGATCTCTCAGCTAGCTGGGCTGCTGGTCTGCTGATCGTTCTACCTGCGCTTTTCACACGTTTTGGTCCCACACAATGGTCTCACATTGTCTTGGAGATATGCATATGTGTGTATTATGTCTACGATTTGTAACGACAAGCACGGTTTTGATAGTAAATTTCGACTACCGAGCAGCAGCAGCAGCTTAGAGTTAGGAAAAGAAATTAACATAATTATGAGTCGAAGTTGGGAGTCAGAGTCCAAGTCCGAGTCCGAGTTTGTTGGAGCCCGAGAGACACTTTCTCGGCTCATTAGACATGCATTGAGTGGCACATTTGGAAGCCGTTAAGATGACTTGACTTGACTTGAGATATTGTCTAATTGCTTGGCGCCAGGCCTCAGCGAGATCTTTTCAAATCACTATTAATTATAAGTCCATTGTGTGTGTGTGTGTGTCTGTGTGTGTAGATAGATAGGCGAATATCCATATATCTAAAGGTATTGGGTAGTGAGGAACTGTGTTTGCGTTACCTTTTAAATCGATATATTGCGGCAACGCCTTCCACGCCGATATTGCCCTTGCCTTGTTCTGATTCCATAATTACACACTTGTTAGGCCCAAAAAGCCACAAATCAAAAAAAAGAAAAGGTATAAAAGAATAGAAATAAATAATAGACAGTCCGCCCCGTTCTTATGCGACCTTGATTTATATACGCAGTATTTTATCAACTTCACTTTTCTTTCTTTTTTTAAACAGACGTATGTTCCCTTCGATGCGTGTCTCTTTGAGCGGTCTGGAGGACGAGACCAGCTACTGCGTTTTACTCGAAATGGTACCTATTGGCGATTGTCGCTACAAGTTCTCCGGCTCCCAATGGGTGCCAGCCGGTGGTGCCGAGCCACAAAGTCCTCAGCGCATGTATTTACATCCCGATAGTCCGGCCACTGGAGCCCATTGGCAATCGCAGGCACTGCTCTTCAACAAGGTCAAATTGACGAATAATACATTAGATAGCAATGGACATGTAAGTTTTGAATCTATCTCTTTATATCGATTGGATTGTTGGCTAATCATTGTCATTTCTTCTATTCCCGTAGATCGTTTTGGCCAGCATGCATAAGTATCAGCCACGCCTACATATCATACGCAGCGGTGAACTAACCCAGTTGCCCTGGGCTCCGCAGCAGGCGTTTGTTTTTCCCGAAACGGAATTTGTCGCCGTGACAGCCTATCAGGTGGGTAATTTTCTCTCTCTCAACTTTCATTCAACAAGATCGAAAGACTGGATAAAGGACACACACACAGACAAAGACTCTGCGGGGGGAGGTGGAACAAACACTAATGAACTAAGAAATTGTCGCCTTTTCGAAGTGACTGCAGACAGACAGACAGACAGAAGAGGATATTGTTATTGAGTGTGAACTCAAGTGGTTTTTCGCAACGACTCACTGACGCCGTCTCCTATCGTATTACAAACCGAAAAAACTAAACAAAAACCTCCACTTTTCTTTTATTTTTAGAACGATCGCATCACCAAACTGAAGATCGACAATAATCCATTTGCCAAAGGCTTCCGCGAGTCGGGACAATCGCGCTGCAAACGCAAGCTGAACAACACTAGCTCCAACAATTCCTCCTCTCACTCCACATTGGAGTCGGATGGCGATGATGGCTCCAGTGTGAGCAGCTGTGATTCGCCACAAGCCAAACGCCAGCGTCAAGACTGTGAGCAGGACTCACAAGGACATCAATCACCAAGTTATTATCATCAGGCGTCCAGTCCCATACCATCATCTCCGCCAGCAGCCGCCTATCATCCAGCCCATCCGCTTAGCTATGCCTATTTTGCTGCCGCCATGCCGCCAATAATGCCCCTGGCCACGCTCTACAACAGGCCGGCAGTTCCAGTTCCAGCGATTCCAGCCTCCGAGCTGATGTTGTCAGCCCCAATCAGTCCCATTGAGACACCATCGTCGAGTGCCAGCTCCTCGAGCGCCTCGAGCACTTCATCGAATACAAATACACCGACAAGTTCCCCTCGGGCCACCACTTCCACTAAGCGGAATAGTTTTAGCATTTCAGCCATTTTGGCCTATTAAATAAATGGCCTATAATTCACTTTGTGGCCTTTGGTTGTGATTTCAGTGTGCAGTATCGTAACAACTTATACTTATATACAAACAAATATACATACATTTTTTTTTTGCCCAATTTTTTTTTTTCAAACCATTTTTTTTTTTCTATGCAATTAATTTGTTAATTAGTTTTAAGCATGAAAAAATATTATATCCTAACTACATAAGAACAGAAATACATATTATATATAGAACAAAGATAAATTGCATTCGTTTTTGTTGTTTTTAGTCTCTGACAATGAGACTAAACGGGGACGATTGAAACTTGGCACTGCTTCGTGGGTTATCTTTAATTGCGCAGAAGCAGTGTTTATATGGACTAAGAAACGGAAGTGCAACAAGCAGTGCAATTTTTAGTATTTGTCGTTTTGCAAACTAAACTGCTTGCAATTATAAGCAGTACTCACGAACAAGGGGCAAATCAACCATAGAAAAAGCAAAAATAAAAAGGTTTTTATCCTTAAAGGTATATCCTTAAGAAATTATAAACTGCCAAACGAAATTAATCTAAATTTTCCACCCAGAAATAGATTTTAAATTACAATATTTACTTTGCATTCGAGTAAATGGAATCATGTCGAATGTCGAATAACGCAAATGCATAGCTTTATCCCTCCTAAAATTAAGAAACATTCATCGCATTAACATTTTATTGCACATTAGTGTCCACTTTTTCATTTAAAGGAAAACTCTTAAATATTTAGTGGTTTGGGTGATTAGAGTTCTTTTATGTGATTGCCTCCTCCTCTGGGTTTAGTTTCAGCCTTGAACATTTCCGTTTTTACAGGTTTTTGATAACAAACAAAAACGAAAGAAAAACAACTTTTTGGCGAGTCCCCAAAAATAAAAAACAAATTAATGTGATCCATTATAAATGGCAACCAATTTGGAGACAGCGACAGAGAGAGAGAGGGAGAGAGGGAGAGATCACAAAGTCTCTAAAACAGAAAACCAACTCCGGTAGTAGTTAATACAATTCTTGAAGAGATAAGGCGTCCATTATGAGCAGCGATTTGACGGCTTTCAAAGCGTTTGGTCTTTGCCGACCCAACTTGGGTGAGAAACCAACCAAAAGAGACACACATAGATAGAAGAAGAAAAAGAGACCCAGCGACGGAGACGGAGAGAGCGATCGACGACATAGAGGATGAGGGTAAGAGATGAGGCGATGTCGTTTGGTATCACTGCCGGCTGCTGCGGCTGCTACTGCTGCTCTGTCTTGTGAAATTTCCGTTTTTATCGCACCTTTTATGGCCAGTGGCTAGTGGCCACTTGGCGGCATTTGGCCAGTGTGTGGCTATTTCTTGGGTGTGCATTATCGCGACAAATGCGACAAATCTGTCTACGGGTCGGCGGTGGCCTTTTAGCTTGCATAATTGAGCCGATAAATCCAGCGATCATGCATGTGTGCGGTCCCACATTTTGGACGAACCTTTACCCCTTCCCCCTCTATCCAAGCAAACCAATCAACCAGTCGGTCAGCCAGCCAAGCAACCACTCTCTATCCCACACACACTCACACGATAATAACTTAAAGGTTCCTAAAACAATTTTAAAAAACAACAGCGCCACACAAAAACATTAAGAGTTTAATAATTTTAATGAAGTTTTTAAGTGCAAACGAAAAGACTAAACGGGAAGCAGTTCATTGAAATTAGTTTTCCATATTTTCTTCATTTATCCTTAAATGTTTGATCTAAAAAGTCATATTCAAAGATATATATGTACATTCCTATACAAAGACAGAAATGTATTGTTGAAAAAATATTCCCAATGGCTATAACCAACTTCATATTAGATATAAGTCCAGAATATGATTAAAAATAAATTAATAAAATGTAAAATAAGGATCAAATCTATGAAACATAAGAATATCCAATTACTAAGCCTTCTATATTAACAAACTTTAAAAAGTGCACTAACATTGTATTCAAAAATTCATGTTTCATACCCTTTTGAAAACTTTTCTGATCCCATTAACTTTATATACTTATATATTTCTGATCGACTTGAGAATTCGACTGTGCTTATTAACTTCAAACCTTCAATTAGAAAGCTATTGAAATTAAAACTTTGTATTTAAGCACTTTGTTGCCTAATTGAAATCAAGTTTGACAATTCGTCGGATCGAACCGCTATAACATATATGTCGCTGCCATAAAAACCATTCATTGCCGTTTTTTTAGTGAGGAATTACCCATAATAAAACGAAACTTAGTCGAGGACAATTGAATGAAGAAATTAACTAGGACAACAAACACAATTGGCAAGCAGATTGTTCGTTAAGCAAGGTATATAGACTTCGAGGTAAGTTTTGTAAGTTTTTATTTGTTTAACTGGCTGCTCTTTAGTTGGGTTTCTTCTCAGTTTCCATTCATAGAAACTTTTGCATAATTAAAAACAGCAGCGCGAAATAATTCACTGGCCACACGAAACGAAACGAAAACCGAAAATCACAGACCCAACTTTGACTAATTTGGTCTTAGTTTCTACTTTGATTTTATGTTTCTAGTTTTGTATACCCTATTTCGACTCAGGGTATATGGGCAAATGAATAGAATTTGAAATGAAATTATTGTGACTTAACAGAGCTCAACTATATTGACTATATAATAGTTTTTGATCTGATTAAGGCAGAAGACCTTATTGATTTTTGTGGAATTTTCCCCCTTAGGTATATTAGCTATCGATGAGATTAATTTTAGTTTGACCCTCTAGGCTCTGGTTCTGTCTTTTTTCTGTTGCTTTTTTTTGTCACATAAATTTGACTTTTAAATGTTGAAACAATTAAATTATGGGATTTGCACGTTTTCACTCGAATCTATTGTCGGCATTCGATCTTTAGATGTGTCGTTGTTGTTGTTTTTATTGTTGCTATTGTTGTATCTATTGTTTAAATTTGAAATTTAATTTTTGGCTGTTTCGTTTGATTTGGGAAATACAAAAAACAGTGGCAAAAAGCGTCAAAATTCGTAGATTATGCGATAAAAATGTAAATATCGAGACGATCTCGGGCATTGCATTTCTAATTTGCGCTTGTTTTAATATATTTAATGAATTTTTTTCTTTGCCTTTTTTTCAATATATGTATATATTTTTGTTGTTTCAAATCGAGTGTGTGTGTGTGTGTGTGTTTAGGTTTTGGCTCGAATAGCAACAACAACAATAACGAGAATAGCAGATCCAAAAAGCAAATCCAAATCCGGTTTGGCGGTCAGAGCTGTTGATAATGATAATGAGGATAACGATGCTTTATTGAGAAGGTGTTGCCGTTCGTATTTGAATTTTATGTGTGCCGCATATATATATATGTATACATATATATATGTAGATGTATATACACATATGTAGTATTATTAGTGTTATGTGTTGTTGTTGGTGGTGGTGGTTGTTTTATTCTTTTTTATTTTTTATTATTGTTAATTATAATATATTTGATTTGGTATTTAAGCTTTAAGCTATAAAAAATGTTGGCATCTTCTGTTTTACGACCAAAAAACAAACGGAAAAAAGGTTAATTAAATAAATCGGATGGTGGACATATATGCATTAAGTTATATATAGAAATGGAACGGACACTTAAAATACAGGTAGAATACAACCAGCAAGTTAATCCCAATATATATCTATATATACATACATATATGATGAGACACTAAATTTGCAAAACCCTTTAAGTAGAACAACTAACTAACCTACTTACCTTTTTACCAAATGATATTGTTTGAATACGCCCGTATGATGATTAATGGATTTAGATCGGTGGACTTCCCGTATATACATAGACATATCTCTATTCCTAATCGATGGTCTCAATGGTTAAAATGAAATGAGGGAACATATAGACAGACGGAGAGACTAGGCTCCATGGCTTACAATTTCAAAGATGTCTCAACTCGATAATACTTTGATTTTAAAAGATTTCTTGCGATGGTTCGCCAATTTTGTATGCCATTACTGTAGACATTTTGGGAAAAAGCTTTGTGCATTTTAAGCTTTTGATTTTGAATACCCTTCAAAAGAGTCAATACACTTTCGTTTTTATTTAGACTTCCCATTTTTATCACTGATGAATGTCTGATCTGATATGTATATATATCAAAAGACGTTTTTAACTTGGCAATATATTCTGGATACGGGCTTTCTGACCATTCCTTCACACGGTGATTAGCTATTTCAAAGTATGTTTAACTTTATGTCCTGAAAGATACTCTGAATCTGTTTAAAGAAG
The DNA here is from genome assembly GCA_018150345.1 of Drosophila equinoxialis. Classification (NCBI taxonomy): domain Eukaryota; kingdom Metazoa; phylum Arthropoda; class Insecta; order Diptera; family Drosophilidae; genus Drosophila; species Drosophila equinoxialis. Next base: position 965,493 of record JAECWI010000112.1, read on the forward strand.
TTTGCTGAGACAATCTTATAAGTTCTATAGAAGCTTCCATATCCAATAAATAGATAGGCATAGACCATATGGGTGTTCGCCTTGGCTAAATCTGATAAATTTACAAACTTTTGACATTATGTTTCCATTCTGATTATGATAACATTTAGTTTTAAAGGTAGCTTTTGTTTTTCCCTCTTGAACAGATATTTTCCTTGTTTTGTTACAAATATTTGTGTATATGTAGATAGGAATATATATGTATGTGGTCCGTCTGATTTAGTTGCATTTAGTTTTCGTTTTATAATAATTACACGTTTATTATATAGTAGTTAGATCAATCATTATGACATTTTGGCAGCGATCCTCTTACGCCGACAATTTGGCCAGCTCTTCACGCAATTCGTTTGTGTCGATTGGTCCCTTTGATTGCACCTGTTGCCCAGCGGCGGCGGCGGCCTGAGAGGCGGCCAAAAGTCGAGCACAGCTCTTCTTGTGCATGAACCAATGCAAACGCTGGCACTCCCGATCGCAGTATTGCACTGCCTTGCATTTTGAACACTTTTTGTCTGGCTTCTCCTGGCCGCAGGTGCTGCAGTAGCTTGACTCGTCCTAAAAGAAGAGAAGACCCTTAATGAAACGCACAAATCAATAGACATCAGTTGAGATTCAAAGTTACCACAAATCCGCGCAATCCATTGATGGCATTGCGCAGCACTATCAGAGCTGGTGGTGCATCTTTGGCGCCTAGTTGTGTGGCTATTTGACGGAATATTGTGCAGTCACGGAATGGAAATTCACGAGCGCATTCCCGCAATGTGAACTCCACGTAGTCAAGCTGTCCCAGTTTGTTCTCCTTCAGCACACGCTTTACGAACACCTCGATGTAATCGTTCTTGGTGGACTCCTCCTTGTGTTGGACCTTGAACTGTTCCTCGCAACGTATCAGCTCGGCTATAATCCATCCTTGGTAATGGTATTTAAAGGCTAGCAGTTCGTTAACATCGTGACTTTTCTGCATTTCCTTCTCGCACATTAGGGCTAAAGTCTTGCGGAGATTGGGCAGTATTTTTAGCAGGCCCAGTACTTGGGCATTTAAGGAAATTCTTACAGGATGCAGATTGATTTCGGTGACAAAGGTGTGAAAGGGTTTCAGTAAAGTAGGTGGTATGTGGGGCTCCGTTTGCTGGCCATGCACCTTTGTGTAGTACTCCAAACTGGATTGGGTCACATAGTTGTTAATGGTCTCGACGCAGGCATGATTGCCCACAAAGGCGGCCATCTGGGATGCAGTGCGTGAAACGCTATTAATGCTATTCGGATTGATGCCGGCGTCCAGCAGCAAGCGACACACGTGGACATTGCCCGAAAGGGCGGCAAAATGCAACGGTGTGTAATCCGCTCCATGTTGATTCAAATTAATGTCAGCTCCCATGTCCAGTAGGATTTGCACTGCCTCCGCGTTGCCCTTAAAGCTGGCATGGGCCAGCAATGACATGCCACTGTCGTCCACAAAGTTCACACTCTTCAGCTGGCCAAGCAGCTGCTTGAATCCCGTCGTATCATTCTTAGAGATCCGTTCCAGCAGCAATTGCTGCACATCGTCCAACTGCGACTTTTTGTCGTCTGTCATTGTTACAATTTAGCTTTAATCTCTTCGTTTATATTATTTTCAATTTATCTTTGGAAATAATACAAATTTGCATCAATTTCTGACAGCGTGCGTAAAATCGATAGAAAATCGATAAGTACTCGATAGCATGAGTCTCATAACTTCAGCTATACTAGATTTCAGTGCTGGAAAATCAAAAAAAGTGGGCTTTAGTGTTGTCAAAATTAAATTTTTAAAATTATGGCACCACCAGACAATTGTTTTTGGCGCGTAGTTTGAATTGTGCTTAGTTTGGCCTGTAAATTAGAACCCGGTTCATTTAAATCTGGATGGGCATATGTAAACCAGTACGCAATTGGTTTCATGACATCGAGCAGTGGAATATTGTATACTTAATTATATTTTGTCTTATCAAATTCAGAAATATTGTGAAATGAACTGTAATTTCTTTAGTAGTACCTTTGATTCAAAATAATAATTTATTACATATTATTCAGGCTTTATAGAAACTAAACTCAAGTCAGACTTTTGTGCAAATTTTAGTGATAGCTATATATTATAAAATAATTTATGAATCTTGTTATAAGTAATATATAAGAAATATTGTAAATTATTCAGAAATCAATAAAAGTTCATTTTTTTATTTAATTAATTTGTACATCATTTTTTTCAGTGTTAAGACTTCATTTTGGTCCATCTAGGTTTCATTTTACCCTTAACTTTGACAAATGCTCGCATTTCGACTTCATATCCCAATTTCTTTACCTTCTTAGCCGCGTAATTGGATAATTGTATTTTCCATGGGTCACAACTGCTCTCCATGCAGGAGATGTGTGAAATGTGAGATGTATCGCCAAACAGACAATATCACCTTTTGAGCGACAACGCCCGCTACTACGTGACCCGAGTTGATGCCCACTCTTATGGCCACATCAGGCAATCCAAGATCCCTTACCTTCTTCATTACCCGAGGAGCCAAATAGACCATGCCCACAGTTTCCACTTTGTAGACAAAAACAGTGGGCATGGTCTATTTGGCTCTGCAGAGAATACCGTATTTAATGTGGTCCCCGTTTGGATGGCATCCTGAGTGCTATTCGAGCGACTATCATAGGCATTTATATCTCAATAAAGATCACGGAGACCTCTTCGAAACTCTGGCACACATGTTCTTCACTCTTTCGCATGCGCTCAGCTATGGGCCGTGGAGTTATGGAGTATAAGAGCTCATCCCCTTCCGTTTCCATAAATCAGATATTCCAAAGATTTCTCCAGCCCATCTAAAGGCTGGTCTTCTTTTTCGAACATTATCTTCAGCTTGGAGCAATGTTGTCAACCGGCCATAACTTGTTCTCGATTCAGACCATGGGGATTGAGGTCATTTATATGCAGGTCGATGCCATGCAACTCATCCAGATTCTCTATCAAGAGATGATTCAATCGAACCGACTAGGCTTACTTGCCCATTGAAGAACTTGTCTTTGACAATTTGCACCACATTTGGGAGAACACATCGGATACCAGACAAACAACAGCCGTAACCTGGATTGCTGTAATACCAGCCAGCCGCATGCTCCATTCGTCCCACCTCCTTGGCGGCTTACATGTAGGCTGTCATGTACTCGTAGGCGTGGGCCTGAGCCTTAACCCGTGTCTCAGTTCCCTCAAGGGGTAGATCACAAGCAATCATAACAATCTGAAATTTGCATGTCATTTAATTGTGTATTGGTCACACACACATAGATGATCCAACTCACCATAGTGTTGCCTTCAACTGTGCCGAGACCGAGACCATCAGACCCATCACTTCGAGCGTGATACCTGAGCGGGCATGCATAATCATTTTGAGCAGAGCCAGTACTGATATCTTAATGTCCTTAAATAAATGGGGATCCTTCTCCCATTATGTGTGGCATCAATAATTTGACATTGTTGCGGAAAATTTCATCGCAGCTGGGCAAGGATTGTTTATTGTTCTTCAGCTTCCAAGTTTTCTGTGCGGCATCGATGTCCATTTTTATCTAGCCACAGCCCTTGTTTACAATAAAGGAAATGCTGGTTATGTTTACAAATTGCATCTCGGTCCTTGTTGCATTTTATTTAATTTATTAAACGGCTTATTAACTTGGAAAATTAAATAGAAAAACTTGAAGAAAAAAATATCAAATAATCGATTGTTGTATCGCAGCAAAAAAGAGTTTCGATAAATTCATAAATAAAATCTAATTTGCAACCGTCGGATGTTCCATCTCTAATAATACTGAGAGGTTGTTTTTGTTTGTGAGCGGACGTGTCGCGGATTTTGTTGTTTTGGTTTTTCAACGTGAGCGGTTTTTGTTAAAATTTAAATAAAAAATTTTAAAGGTTCTGAAGAGGAGTTGTTGCGCAAACGTCGGATGTTTTTTTTTTGTTATCGTCGTCGCGTTTGCTGTGAGTGAGCGGCTGTTGTGAATGTTCAATATATAAATTGAATTTAAGTTTTTTTTTTTTTGTTTGCAACTTTATAATCTGTGCAAATCAACAATGTGGTAGGCGCAACTGCAATTGTCCAACACACACGCCAATAAATATATACATATATACAAACCAATACACACAGAGAAGGAGCGATAAAGCAGCAAATGCGAAAAAGTGGTGCAGAAAAAGGTGATAAATCGCAAGGAATTCCAATGCACAAGGAGCTCAGAAAACCCTTCAGAAACGGCTGGGACAACCAAGCAAAAAGAGAAAAAAGTTGTGTAGATAAGCGCGCAAAATGGCAGGAAAAAAGTAGAAAGAGAAATGACAACCAGCCCCTACCCGGCCATCCCCTCCCGCATTTCAGATAAGGCGTGCAGATAAACAAATACAAAATAAAATTAATAACAAGAACTTCGCCTTGGCCTCTTGTTGTTTTTGTGTTTTTGCAATTAACGTAAAGCGAGTGAGAGAGTGTGAGTGCCAGAGAGAGAGAACGTAAAAGAGGCAGCAACAGAGAAGCACACTAGTTGGCGAGGGGTGGGCGGGTTGGCCTTTAAAATGTTTACATGTGTTGCGTGAAAAAAAATAAAAAACAAAAAGGAAAATTGCCTATTCCTACTACTTGGCATGATGTGTGAAAATTGGCCTTGCGGCTGGTTGAGTTGAGTTGTTTACTAATTTCGATAAGTTTTTTTTCGCTTCCTTTTGCCAATGTATATGCATGTGCATGTGTGTGTGTGTGTGTGAGTGCTGAGGAGGGGGCATGAAGCAGCACTAACACACAGACACATGGCCAGCATATCCTTGAGTTCCCACTCTATCTCTCTCTCTCTCGTTGGCTCTCTCTTTGTATCTTCCGTCTCTGGCGTTGCCTGTGCCTCTGCACCCCCGCAATGCATTTTTTTTTTTTGATACATTCCCATTTACTATACATTTTTATATGCTTTATCAAAATTTGAGCATATTGATTTTGTTAAAATACTTGTATTTCGAGAACTTTTATTATGGCCAATTATGTTTAGACCAAATTGATAATACTAATTAAACGATTTTGTAGTCAAAAGTTGAATTAAATTTGCAGTCATTCAATAAGAGTGAATCTTAACATTAAAAATTGTTTACTTTTTCAAGGCACTGTCGTTTTTAAGGGGACTTCTTTCTAGGCTGAAACTTGCTCGGTCTGAAATACTTTTCGTCAGAAATCATTCACAATTTTAATAAAAAGGATTTTCATTTCTCTGTCTCTCTCTCTCTCTTTTGACATTTTCCATAGAATTCTTATGATTTGTTTGGCCAAAATTCTTAAAAAACAATTTTTAAAGGGTATAGAATCTTCAGTGTAGTGTGAAATCCATGAAATCCATAAAGGCAGTAAGTTCTACGGTGGTTTTTCATCTAGTAGGGGCTGCAAAACTAAAGAAGAAAACACATTTTCCGGCTTTTGTTTGTGTGTTTTCCTCTTACCCACCCCTGTTGTCTGCCCTGCCCTGCCCAGCCGACTGCTTGATCGACATTATTTGTCAGTTTTATTAAAAATTTGTTGCCTCTTTTGTGTTTTCTTTTAAACAAGTTCCGTATAATTTTTTGTTTTTTGCTGCGCATCTTTTGCCTTCTGCAGCTGCCGCCGGTCGAGGCCATTGAAAGAAAATTTATTAATCCCTTTGTTGTGTGTGTTGGGCTAACAGGTGCAAGAGCCTTCTCCACATTCACAATCCTCAAATTCCTCGATCTCCCCTCTTCTTGCAGTTTATAGAAGAGGCAAAAGTAGTGTGTCAACAAACAAAAATCAAAAGAACAAATAATAATTAAGACCAAGAAAATAAACCAAAAGTATTAGCAAAAAACGACACAAACACTGAATTATGGGCAAGCTACTGAGCCTTCTGTCACGCGACGATTCAAATTGTTGCGCAGCCAAATCCTACGATGTCTTTCTGGACTTCGAGAATGCCGCACCCACAGAGACTGAACGCGAGGTCTACGAGGAGGTAGAGCGTGTGCTTAAGGAATCAGAAGTGGTGCTAGAGGAGATACAAATCTACAAGGTGAGTAAAGTAGAACGTAAATATGATAAATATTGATAAATATCCACAGAGAGCCAAAGAGATCGAGTTCTTTGTGCGTCATACGATGATGGACCGGTTAGCGAGCAAGAGCTAGAGTGAGAAGGAAGATACCATTTGTTCTATTGCGTGTGTTTACATGGGGTGGGGTAGGGGATTTCCCCTTGCTGCTGCTTAGTATAAGAAAAGCGAACTCCAAAAAAAAACTGCCGATAAAGCTCCCATGAGTAGTAAGAGAAGCTATAATCAAATGAAAATAACCAACAAAAGCGACAAAACTAACAATAACAAAAACAATAGCAATAATATTAGCAATAAACTTCCAAAAACAAATTGAGCATTTAACCTTTGCCAGGCCCAACAACGGTGAACGGAGAGAGCAAGCAAGGCAAAACACAAACAGTTATCTGTCTTGCACACTTCTCTCCCGCAATCACCCACTCTCTCTTGCTCTCTCTGTCTCTCTTTCTCACACACTCATACAGTTTCTAAGTTTATATGGCAAATGGAAAAATTGCATGATCCTCTCTCTCTCTCCCGCTCTCCATTTTTACCTCTCTCCTTATCGATCAATCATGTTTTCACAATCATTTTGTTGTTTTGTTCTGTTTTTTGGCATTAATATTATATTTTAATATTTTTTATATTTTTCAAACAATCTCGCATAATCTGAGTAACTTTAAATTCTAAAAAAAAATCTTTCATTGACTTAGTAATTTATATTATTTTGAGTATATGCCGTGCCCCTTACTCATATGTAAATAGAACATTTTCTTCATAATTTAATAATTTAAGTTGACTCATTTTCGTTTTTTATCAACTTTTCAAATTTTTTTGCATTATTAAACATAAAAATTCATTTTGTAATTTAGAAAACTTTGTACTTTAATAGTTTTCTTTACCCCCCCCCACAAACGTGAATTGATATTTGTTCTTCTTCTTTCAAGCTTTTGCTCTTGCTCTTCTTTTGGTCGTTCTTTTTGTATGTATTAGTGGGGCTGACTCACACACGTGCCCGCATGATCATCATCAGCAAAACTTCTTTCATTATCTATCCTCACTCTCTTTCTCTGTCTCTCCCTCTCTGACGTCACTGACTACTTTTTGCTTGCTTGTGGCTTTTCCAAATATTATTATTTCTCTCTTTCTGCATATTAGTCAGCGGCAAGCGCAGATCATGTTGTTGTTGTTGTTGTTGGTTTTGGTATTGTTTTTAATGTTGACCTTTGCCATGCGTTAAGAGTTAGGCATAGGTCCGTTTACCCAAACACAAACCCAACCCAGCCAATTCTTTTCAATTCAAAATTCGCTTTCGTGTTTGTGCGAAATTATTAATGGCATTTTAGACAGGGCAGTCAGTCAAAGATACATACATACATATGCACATATGTATGTATATGTATGTATATAGTCCGATTCGGAGGGGGGTGGGCAGGAGAGAGGCTCGAAAGCTTTAATCAACGCAAATGAACTGGAAAATGTATACCAAATGAGCTCATTTCCTTTGTGTTGGTGTGTGTGTGTGTGTGTGTGTGTGTGTGTGTGACCCAATGACTAAAACTGAACCAAACCCATCAACAAAAAACGACCTCGTGGCCATTTAACCCTTTGGTTAGCCGCTTTCTTGCCCACCGTGTTTTATCCGTCCCATCCAATGCAAAACCAAAGCAAACCAAACCAAACCTACTTAAAATGCATTTAATTTTTCTATTGCATTTCCATACACTGTCTATCTAACCGAATTGCAGGGTATATTAGCTAAGCAAAAAGAGTCTTGATGTTGGGAGCTTTGAAAAACCGTTGGATTTAGTGGTCTTTTAGTTAGAGTGGGTGGGTGGTGGGTTGGACTGGTTGGAACTTGGTTGTCAAGGCAAAAACAAAAAATAAACTGGTTGTGGAGCAACAACAAAAAAGAGTCAAACCGTCCGCCGTCCGTTCTTCTTATTCCCCTCTCCTCCTTGCTTCGACTCTTTGGCTAAGCGCCAAGAAAGAAAAACTTTACATTTTCCTTTTCTAGACTTTTTTTTTTGTGCGCTGCTATAAATAGAGTGAAAACTTCTCCTTGGAAAAATCAGGCTACGCTTCTTTTTTTTTGAACTTAATTTCATAAATTTAAAGACGCCAAGAAGCCAGAAAGCAGTGGGAAGAGAAAGTAAAGGAAGGGCCTCTTCGATGTTAACTGGTTTATATCATCAAAGCCATTGTCAAATATTGGCCCAATGCTTCTTTTGTGTGTGCAGTCGACCAATAAAGCAACTAACTAATAATGACAACAAAGTCAACAACAATGACAAACTTTAACCATTTCTATTCCAAAACACAATGAACGATAATAGTTAATAATAGTCATAAATGTAATATGATAGTTGAGTAAAGTGAGGCAGTGCTGGTAGAGGTAAGTAGAAATGGCCCAAATAGATCCAGATCTAGGCCAAAAGTCTAATTAATGGGTTCAAGATTATATAAACTAAATAGTGATTAATTAGGATGTCACCACGATTCTCCTTGTTTTTTGTCCTTTCTCTCTCCCTCTATTCACATGGTGATGGCATGAAGGGAGGAGGAGCCCCTGCGTACACACAACCTTGGACTATAGCCCCTTCAAAAGCAAGATAGAGGGAGAGAAAGAGAGAGAATGTGTGAAATTATACAAAGAAGGGTCATTTATTATGTCTGATTATATAAACCATCAAAGTCCCCACCAACAAACAGAGGAAAATACCTGTTTTACTTTGTATTCCTATTGACACTGGCAGTGACTAACTAACAACACCCAAGAAGAAGAAATGAACAAGTCCTTAACAATTAAGTATTGAAAAATTGATTCGAGTGGATAAATAAAGCACTAATTGGTAATTGATTGAATGATACATTGAAAGTCTTGAAAGACTATCAAGAATTGAAGAACGAATTTAGAGTTTTAATTCAAGTGAAGAAGGTGAAGATTATTTCACGGTTTGGTAATGGCCAATAAATGTCCAATATAATCCTGCTTTTAAGAGATTCTCCGGCATTTGTAACTGTAACCAACATCTGATTAATTTAGCATTTCAAACGGAACAAACCTAGCCCCAGCTTATGCCATTTCCATAAAAAGAATTAACAAATCTGTCCCCGGAATTGATGGGTTTGGATACGAATTCGGACAGCTGCTTTCACTCAAACGTGACGCTTCCAAAGCCAATTTATCAAAAGTTTTCCAGCTGCTCCACATGCCCACATATACATACATATATATAAGAAGCGACTCGCATATCTACTTATTGTGAATTAAATACTTAAACGACAGTTTAACAATAAAAAAAATAGTGGCAGCAACAACAAAATGAGCAGTCATTAGACAGACTACAGATAAATGTATATTACTCTTCACATCCCCACCTTAACCAGTTCCATTTCGAGTTCCACGAATAAGTTAAATGTGAATGCAAAAAACCAGAGAAAGAGAGAGAGAGAGAAAAAGCGTCGCGCCAGCGCACTTCCGGTGTGGGTTAGGTTTGTCGATTTGGTCGCTGCTGGTCAGTCAGGCAGTCAGTCAGTCAGTCAATATAATTGTTATAATGTGCGTGCCGGTGATGATCATTTGAATATTATCAAACATATTACGTATACGTATATATATACACGTATACATATACATATATGTCTATACCATCCATTTATGTATGTCTACCCTTGTAGCAAGCCTTCTAAGCCTTTTGGAAACGGTTTTGTACCTCTGACAATTTAATTTCCGCACATTCATTCATTCCCATGAATCCAATAAAACGGAGCACCAAATATAAATCTTTGTTGCACCACACACACACACACTCAAAATTTACATATGTACGAAATGGTATATAGAGAAATCATTTAGTAATTGATTTTGTTGCTTTTCTCATTTTATTTCACTTTCTTGTCTGCCTTTATCTCTAGTTATTTTTGTATTTCCGACGTCATCATCATCATCATGATTATCACGGGCTGCTGAAGAAAAAAATGAAAACAAAACAAAATAAGGTATAAACAATTGCGGGTCGGTTTTTTGCAATTTCAGATTAATAAATTCTTTGTTGAAATTGTAAGTTGAAAGGCAAAAACAAATTTATCTAGCAAACTATTCAACTGAGTTTGTTGAATTGGTATTAAAAGTCTCCTTATAGGATCAGGCCAAATACCATATATACCTCTCTATATTATTTATTTCGAATTTAGTCACTTAATTTACCTGTTGACTACAATAAAAAAGTCTATTGGCAGTTTAAAGACTTGTTAGAAAAGCTCAAATCAAATTTCTGTGGTTACTTATGTTATGAATACTCATCCTAGAAAAGGGTATGAAATTGTGTTTGTTTGTCAGTATTTATTCTCTTTCTTCTGCTGGAATTACACCTTTTTTATTTGTTGTTGTTTGCTTATTTGTTGTGGATGTGTGTGTGTGTGTGTGTGTGTGTGTGTGTGTGTGTGTGTGTGCGTTTTGTGGCACCCACTTGAGAGAAACAGTTTTTCGAGCACACTCAAAAGCAACTTGTTGTTGCTTGATGCCTCATTATGCTTCTCACTCGCCGACGTTCAGGTGGGTGGGTGGAGGTGGAGTAAGTGGGGGGAAGGTGGCAATTGAAGAGCAAATTTTGCATGAAATTAAGTATTTTTGAATGAGTGTGCCAACCAACTAACACACCACCTACTCACACACACCACAGACACATTTTAGTTATTATTTTGATTTTTGTTCGTTTTACTCTTTCTTAGTTGTTTGCTTATTGAAATGACACTGAAAAGCCAAGCCTTTTGTTAACTCAATTGAATAAATCGCCATAGTATGAATGAATTTAGTTTTGCCAGGCAGCTGGAAATTCCAGTCGATGGGTAGGTAAAATGGCTATTTGGTTGGATCTAAGGATAAAGATTTTGGGTGTCTTATCACCTGCTTTGCAAGTGCCTCTGAAACTGCCAAATGGCCAATTTACGAGTGTCGTCTAACTGTCTGGACTTGTGCCAACTCTTTAAGCGGCTTACAAACAAATCTACATATATATGTAGAGAATTATGTGTCTATGTATGTGTTTGTGCCCCCAAGGTGCTTGTTACAATCAAATGAATTTTCAGCATCAAGAAGAAAATTTCTTTAGTTAATATTTGTTGTTTAGTTAGTTACAAGAAATCTACTATATGAACATTTTAAGTCGGAAATTGTGGAATCGTTCTCTGTATATGTTAAACATTCTGTTCTGGGCAATGTGGCGTATGTGTAATTTCTTGTTTTGCACAAAAATAAATGCATCATTTATTTGTTTCTCCTTTTATTGTGGATGTTGATGATGCCTCAATTAAAATGCCAAAAGCGGGGCAACGTTAACCCAATTTCCAACAGCTGTTTGAGAACATTTTCCAACTCGCAACCTGCCATTAATCGATATGGAGTATACATATATGTGTCGTCTGCCTACAATTGTGATTTATGCGAGTTAATTGAAAACAAGAGAATGACATGTGTAATAGTCTCCCATACGAAATGGCATCCCATTCCTCCTCTTACCCGGCATTTCTATGGCCTGCCTGAACCGAACGCACATTGACATCTCTCTGACGTTGACTGCGACTCTTTTGGGGCTCCTCCACTGATCCCCCACGCACAACTTTTGTCGATAATTAAATGCAATCGAACGTTTCTTTTCACATTTTCTTTGTGGCATTTATTGTTGGGCATGTATGTCTGTCGGTCGTCGGCCCGTCGGTCGGTCGGTCGCCGCCACTTGGATTGACATTGATAATTCTCATGTTTATCTTATCTTTATGGCAATTGCTGTTGCTGTTGTGGTCGATTATCTTGATAAATTACGACGCTCGTGACATCCAAAACCCTGTTGCTCGGAATTATAACCTTTATTTCTGTTTTTTATTATATATGTATATATATGTATATATATTGGTTTGCATGTACAATTTTTGCAATTCAGAGTGTATCAGTTTCCATTAACATCCCAAAAGCCAAACTAATCTATCTAAAGCCATTAAGTATTATCAAATTTAGCTAGTAGTGCGAGAGAAACTCATTAAAAGAACACAAAACGCGACTAATTCTTATCAAAAACGAATTTCACTTTACCCTTAAGAATTTTAATAATTATTTCTCACATACAAGTTTTGATTTATGACTAAAACTTGAAATTTTCTTGTAAAGGAAAATTTCTTACTCAAAAAAAAAGAACAAAGAAAATACTATTTTAGTGATTGGATTTTCTATTTATAGCTTATCTTGAATCTTGCTACCCCAAAGTGAAACCAATAAAACTTCCCCATTCTTAAAAAAAAGAAACTCAGTGTCACATTTAGTTTTATATACGTTAATAAAGAATTAAAGCACTTTGTTATTATTATTAAATGATTTTCATTCTTAGATGCGTCTTTGCCACTTTGTGGGAGTTGATTCGAATACTTTTCGCCGATCCAAGGCCTGTTCCATATACATTTCAATTTGTTGTTCCACATCGGAACGTCATTTAAGAGTGGAAACACTTCTTCAGGCGACGTTCAGCTGTTTGATAGCATTTCCAGGGCTGCGGTTCAACCACAAAGGGTCGAGCAAGCTGTGATAGCTTTCGCAGGAATTGCTGGAAACCCTCGTCATGGTGATTCAAATGTATCCACATGGTAATGGAATATGGCATCGGATTTATCATGCTGATGCTGCCGCAGATAATTAAATATGGTCTTGAAATCATTCTCATTGAGTATATCTTCTCGGGAGTAGCTTATTTTATCCTCAGTTGTGTTTTCAGCTTTTGCTCGTTCCACAAGTCGATCATCAAGCTTATACACTGGTCGTTTTAGTTATTCCTCCAGAAAGCCATGCAATAATCTTGTACAGGCTCCACTATGGCAGGCAACATCCAAGGCCAAGTAGGGTTTCTTACTCACGTCTTTGGAATCATCATTTTCCGATGGATCCCAGATTTCTATGGCGGGCAGCAGTTTCACACGTTCGGAAGCCAAATTAAATTGGTAATAGTTTATAAAGTTTTCATACTGGACAGGATCTCCCTCCACGGTATTCCATTTCGGCGAGGCAAATGCTTGCCTGCCTCTTTCTAGCTCGAGGAAACTGCACAAATAACCAATGTAAATTCAAGAATTCGTTTTAAATATTGCTCAATCAGATGGATTAATATGGATTAGCAACCTTTTAATTTCCATAATCTGTTTGCCGATTACAGCCTAGTTGAGCCCTTTTGGAATGTGGGTTATAATAAGCCTTTTATATTCTACTTTTAGCTGATTTATAAATAATTAACAATAAAAAAATGTAATTTAATTTACAGTTTACGCATCATTTAAGTTTTACCTAGTGTGTGTGTGTGTGTGTGTGTGTGTGTGTGTGTGTGTGTGTGTGGTGTTTGTACTTTCCTGCCTGCCTCAGTTCAGTGAATTGCAAATCCTTTGTTCTCTCTCCTCTGCGAGGTAGATTCATCAGAGTGCCTCTGCCTCTGCCTGCTCTGTCAGTGTTGATATTTATGATTCACTGCATCATTTTCAGTGTTTCGAATGTTTCGAGTGAGTTTCCTGAGTTTCGTGTGACTGATTTCCCCCCTCTTTCACTCTCTCTCTCTCTCTCTCTCTCTCTCTCTCTATTTATGCTTTAATATTTTTAGGGCCCTTTTTGCTGTTTCAGTGCCCAAATATGTCACAACAATGACAGCATTCACTTAAGGCCCAAATACCTGGAATGGGTAATGTTTATTTATAATGCCTTGCATCATCTCGTGATGATCATCATCATCATCATTATCATCACCTGCAGATAATTGTTTAGCTAGATATCTTATGATTGTTATTGTTGCTGCTGCAATAGGCAGGCATCATGACATTCTTGTGAAAAACAAAAGTGATTTACCTCTAGCCAACACTCGTTTCTTTCCCTATTTCTTTCTGCTTTATATAACAAAGCCAATGATCGCATGTGAGTCAGAGCCCAGCGCCAGACCAGTCAGAGGCAGAGCAAAGCTCTGGGAGTCTCGACTCGCCGTCAACATATTTCAAAGAGTTTTGCAATACGCAAACATATGTTCTTGTCGTTGGTTTCTTTTTTGCTGATATCAGACCCAGTGGATGGATGGATCCATCGTTATATATGTAAGTTTTCATCAGCGGAAGGCACTTTAGGAAATCAACAAGCAGTAGCTGTCGCAGTAGCAGCCCCAGCAAGGGCAAAAGGCAAATTAGTATTATGAAATATTTATGATTATGTTGTAGACCGATCCCTCTCCACCCCCCTCCACTTACTTACTTCGCCTATATACTGACTATGGGAATTTGGTTGAGCTGGCGCTGACGTCGTCAGTTTGTCATCCAAGCGGGGCGTCCAAGTGTCTGTGAGTGTCTGCCCCTCTCTTCCCCCTTCCCCCCCATAGATTGTTCCTTCGAACGAGTGTATTTTTCTGGTTTATTCAACAAGAAATAATGAGAAATTAATAAGAATTTTTCGTTTACGAGGCACTGATCGAGGTGACGGCGAATTCATTCATAGCGGATAGTTCAACGTGACTGGCATACAACTTTAAGTTTCAGATTTACTGATGATGCAAGTCTAGAGAAATTAGAATTAGAATTCCCTTTGCCGCAGAATAACCTTTTTGTGTGTGGCATCCACACAAAAGCATTTCATGCATTCGTTTGTATATGCACCCCACCCCATCCACCCACACTTTTATCTGTATCATCATCATGGATGGAGCTCAGTTTAAAGTGTTTTTTATTTTTTGTTTGTTTGTATCGCACGTCACGCGTTTTCATTGTGGGCGAAAGTCCATGGCGCTTGTACTTGTTGGATAAGCAGTAATGTCACCCCATAGACTATATCTACATATATATACATGTATGTGGACTTGAGGAGAGAAAGAGAAGTTAATATATACATACGTTATTTCTGTTTTCCATTGGCAAAATTTTAACTGCGACTGCTTAAATTATACAGAATTTACATTTTCTAGATAATTTTCTTTGATGTAGGCTTCGCGAATCTTCTTTCGCTTAATTTAGTTACAATTCCCAACTAGTTTTACCGTTGAGGACGTAGTATGGCCACAACTCTTCAATTCTAGCAAAGTCTGCTGATGCATTTCTTTTCAAAATTGAAACAAACAAAGTTATACCCCATAAACATGTTTTAAAAAGAAGCCCTCTATTATTTTCTCCTCCTTCGAAAAGGATCGCGATACCTTTGTAAAAAAAAGGTCCATAATATTTGAAGCATTTGGGAAAATTGCCGCAAGAAAATCCAAAAGTCCAGACAGCTAGTGATCCATTGTTTAACACATTTAAAATTTCCTAAGTTAATTTCCTAAGTTTGTTATGGAATTATGAATAATTCTTGTGGATACGATAACGGGAAGCAGAAAAATGGATCTAACTATTCCTATTTGAATGCATTTAAGATTAATAACAAAATTTCAAACTAATAAGTAATGATTTTTCAAAAGTTTGTAAAACATTTCTTTTTCCATATGAAGTATTCTATTTAATATTCTTAATGAGGGCAAGAAAACGTGTTTTTTCAGTCTATTGCCATTAGCTTTTTCAAAGCATTGGGTTTGTCGAATTCAAAGGCGAAGGGGGAAAAATTGGTTGTGGATAACATTACATCTTGTGATCTTGAAGCAGAATCCTCTTCTAATCCGAATGCTTGATTAGAGATCAATAGACTGTGTAATATACTTGAGAAATGTAATATTACGTATACGCTTCGTATGGTAGCTGAACGACATGCGACCGACCTCCATAGCGTATTTACTGGCGCTCTGGAGTACTAAAGGGCATTTAAACTGACGTCCATGATGTACTACAAGTGTCCAAGTGTCAAAATGAACATTTAATACCAAGCCAGAGACCAAGCGAATGGGCGAATGGGAGTGCATTTGATGATCAGTTAGTACCATTGTCCGACTTATGTGTGTGCCGTTTGTGCAGTGTTGCATTTCCGCATTACGCTTGTAATTTCATTTTCAATTAAAAGCACTTCGTTTACTACTTCTTAAACGCTCCCGTGTGTGTGTGTGTTTGTGTGTGTGCGAGAGATGTGCAAAACTTAATTAGCTATTCATGTGCACTCTCGCGGTCTGTTTGGTTGAAATAAATGAAAACTCTGTAGGCAAAAGAGAGGCCTACCAACAGTCCGACCACATTAAAGTGTTAATTAAAAAAAAAAAAGAAAAAGAAAAAAGACTAGAAACAGTTGCAAAATGAAAAACGGCTTTTTCCCACTCTCTTGGTCTCAGAGTCTGCCTCTGCCTCGTTTTATTTTCCATCATAAAAGTCATGCAAGTTCAAGTTTGCTGCTCTTATCGGTGTGATGTTGTGCGGGGAGTGGTGCGGTATGTGTGTGGGGTGGGGGCAAAGTTTTCCTTGGTAAATGCCTAAAACACAGAAAGACAGCACGTGCTAGTGCCAAATGGAGCAGAGCAGCCTCAGAGACGAAAGAAGACTCGTTTCCTGTGTGGACAAAATGCAAACACAAGGCTTTCCACCTTCATGCGTCTTTTGTTTCAACGGCAAGCACTTGGCCATATGTGACGACGACAACGAACCCAATGTATAGGGTGGAGTGCCTGCAAAATCTGTGCGTTGCACACCCGAGACTCCCTGTCTCTCTCTCTCTCTGTGTGTGTGTTGGCAAGAGTGTCCTTAGAGAGTCAGTGGCGTAAACGGGACAATGCCAAGGCGAAGGCAACTGCAAGGAAGGGCGCAATGCCGTTGCCTTTGTCTTTGCTCTGCTTGCAATGTTTACAATGTTGTTTGCGCACATTAAACAGTCAGGCCAGGGCACAGAAGAGACACTTTCAAACAGTCTTGAAAAATGTCATCATGTTGAAAATAAGAAGATACCCAAGCAGCTGTCTCCAGTCCATATGGATGGATGGCTGAATGAATGAATGAATGGACGATGCGTTGCAGCTGCCGCCAAGGACAAAAAACTTAACTTACAAACAGGTGTAAATTATGTAGAGTGAAAAGAGAAGAAAGAATTGCGAAAGCAAAACTAAAGAGCGTTGCAATGTTTGTTTGTTTGTACAACAGACAGTTGCACTCGAAAGAGTCCCCCTCCCCCTCGGCCCTAACAGAGAGTGTGAACCTGTGGGTGGATGTGGCTTTTTGGGGCGTGTGTATAAGCGTGGGGCAGGAAACCAAAGGTAGACGACGTCTGGGTGGATGGATAAATGGACGGAGAAGTGTGTTTATATGATGTTCGCTTGGATATGCGCAGCAATTTAATTATAAACACACAACACGTGCTGGCCCATTACATTTCATACACTCACACCTACACACAAAAGTGAAGAAAGAGGTGTGCAAGCCAAAAATAACCACACACACACACAAAAGCCTCTGGAGTAGGGGTCACCTAAAAAAGGTTTCTTCTACTTGTCTGATTCCTTAACAAAATGTATGCCAATGCTTCTGTAATCGGTTAGACACGCGACTGCCCCCCTTGGGTGTTTTATACATGTAATTAAGGTGTTGCTGACCAAAAAGAAAAACTAAATAAACACCACACCACACACACACGCAAGAAGAAGAAGAAGACGACTTCATCAGATGGGTGGAGCCAATTGGACCCCCCAGACATTGTCTTACCTTTGGGTCTGGCCTGGTCATTAGCAAAATATGCCTGAAGCTAATACCCAAAGAGTCAAGAGTTTCGAGCGAGACTAGAATCAACTTATTACGAAACTAAATTTGAAATAAAAGAAACCATCAGCAATAGAATTATCTAATAACAAAAGCTAAGAGACTCTGCATTATATTTATATTAATCATATTGTTAGCGCTAATAGGATTTGAAATTTAAATTATATTAATTATGGTTTTTGCTGATTGATTACTAAATTTCATAAACTTCGAATTAGCAATCAATTTGCCATTAAGAAAAATCTAAATTTATGAATCTAAAAGAAACCAAGGGACAACTGTAAAAAGGACACATTAAATATAAAATCTCTCTCGATTATAGATATTACAACAATTTACTAGGTAGCAGATTAGAGTTAATTGAAAAGTATTTCAAGTTAATCGATTTGTTAAAATGAATGAATTGTTCATGCCTATGAATCAGTTAATTAAATACTATTTAAAGGCTTAGAGCCTGGGGGTTGGGGGCCGGGAAGCGGGTATAGTCAAACTAAAAACAAGTTTTTAATTCTATACTTGAGACTTGTCTAAATGGATTACTCATTCTGCTAGAATTTCAAATGGTTAAGTTATAAACTTACCTGGCCAACAAATTCGAATACCAATTCCGCATAGACGAGTGTTTTTTTTTTTGACCCAGTTTGAACCTGCAAAAAAATGGGGAAAAAGTGTTTGAAAATTATATTTACTCTGTTGTTATTAGTGTGGGGCCACTTAAAAGTATTAACAAAAGCAAAAATCAAAACGCCTCAATTGGAAATAATCAACGCCATTTGTTGATTGCCATTTATACACAGTCTCTTTCTCTCTCTGTCTCTTTCTCTTTCTCTCTGTCTGTATATAAAAGTAAATTAAACATTAAAAATAATGAAAAAACAGACTGAACTTTTGAAAACATGCAATGACCGTACTGAACTGAATTGGACTAGAGAGTGGAGTGGTCAGTTGGTTCGTTAGCTTCATTTTGATCATAGAGTTTCGATAAAAATCGCTGCGCCGGTCAATGTACGAGAACCTCCGGTTCCTCTGGTTCCATCTTCGTCTCCTGCTCCCGGTTTTCTGATGGTTATTGTTGCATGTGGCATAGAAATAACCACTAAAGCCTACACCGCCGCCTTCTGTTGAGTTCAGAGAACTGACCATTTATTCATATATTGTGCTCGCATGCCAAACTCACATTTTGCTTGCAAACTCTAACTAACTCACTAACTAACTAATATATACCTATGTATGTATACATACATATATTTATTGACCAACTTTTGTGGTTTGTTTTTTTACAGGGCGCCGGCAAGGAAATACGGGAAGCCATTGCCGATCCCTCGCCAGAAGTTACAGGCAAGGCCTGGTCCGCTGTATTGCCATTGGTTACCAAGCTGAAACGTTGCTATGAGCACTCCATGAATCTGGATAAAATAGTGCCCAAATTGTTGGGTCAACTGGTTGGTGGCAAATTGAATCCTACGCAGCATTTGGAGACACAGCAAGCGTTGGTCAAACAGCTGGCCGAGATTTTAGAATTTGTATTGAAATTCGATGAGTACAAGGTGAGTGAGTTAGTTACATAAAGATGCGGGTAGGAGAAGGAGGAGGTGTATCCACAATCACCGCAACCACAACCAGGTGGAAGTAGTCTCGGATGTCTCTTTCCCCGAGTGTGTGTGTGTGTGTGTGTGTTACATGTCTTTGTCCATATTTGGTTGGAACGACGCCCACCAAAAGTGAATAAAAGAAATAAAAAGAGAGCGTGGGTCAGAACCTCTTTTTTTTTGTTTTACTGTTGGCTTGGTTTTGCCAGGAACGGATCGAAAAATTCGAGGGTATTAGTCCCACAAATAACAATATTTTTTATATTTCATTCATTCATATGTCGAGAAAAGCTCAATATTATCCAAAAGTTCGAGGAACATTTGGATATTTTCAAACTGTAAAAAAGAGTTTTCTGTGAAAGCCTACAAATACTTTTGGGTTAATTGTTTGAGAAGAGACTCCTGCCCTGGTTGAGGTTGTTCTGAATGTGTATGTGTGGGAGGGGGCAAACCAAATGTTCATATGTATGTGTGTAGCCAAAACCAAGTCCATGCCAACTCATTGCGCGCGTGGTTGCATTTTTAATTGACTGACTGTCGAGCGCGTGCTGCGGCTCATTGATGGAAGAATCTTTGCTTGCTGCTGATACAGTAAAGACTCATTAACATTTACACACGAGAGCCATTTAAATGGCCGGGGAGTCCAACAAACAAACAAACCAACCAACCAAACGTTTGCCAATGCTTGGTTGAACACGCAAAGCAATCAGAAATTTATGCCTGGATGAAGCTGTTCGAGTTACCACAAACGGAATGACCCACTATGTGGGTTAAATTTCATCTGAATCGATCCCTTCATCCATCTTTCTCCCTCTCTCTCTTTCTGAGTGTCTCCCTCTCTCTAAATCTTTGTATTTTAACATATTTAAATAAGCCAGTTTATTGACTGGTTCCTCCAAACAAATCGATTAATGGTTATGGCAAATCTCTCTGTGAATCGGCCATTTCCCATGGCTCGTTTCCGTTTTTTAGTTATAGTAAAGCTGAAGAGGAAGTACTATGGAGGTATATACATACAAACATATATACATACTAGAGAACAAGTAGGGCAAGAGGCAATATCATCTATGCCTCCCTCTCCCCCTGCTCTCAATGGTGTTGTAAATGATGTTGAAGGCAATGATGATGATGATGATGGTGCAAATTGCACGTTCATTGTGTATCAAAGTGTCAGCTACTTCACCCTAGCTAGCTAGTTCTACACCTCGCCATTATATATACACATATAATGTATAAGTATGCACATCATGAGTATGAGTATTATATGGCAACAGTGGCGTATCCAACGGGAGGCAGCCGGAATGTACCACAGGGCGTATGAATATATGTATTTTTATCTCGTAAGATTTTTTTTGCTTTCTTCATCAATCCATTTTATCAATCTGACTACATTCGAAATCATATGTTGTGAGTTTTTGTAAAGTAAAGAAAGTTTTATTCCTTTAATCGAATTGAAGTAGCCCCTTCTATGTACATGGACTCTGTTTGTTCTCTTGGTTGGATGAAAATCACAGCTAAACGTCACTGCTTTTTGTGGCAAATTCAAAACGTGACTTCAAACTATTAGGTACTTCCGTTTTGATTCCATGTTTCTCTCCCTCTCTTTCTCCTCTTGCTTACTTTTTAAAATAGCACCGCAAAGTATGCTACACAATTTTCCCATTGACTTTGCTTGTCGAGCCGCCGCCTCCGCCTCCGCCGCTTCATGTAAAACGATGACAATGACAAAGGCACTTGATGTCTTTTGTTGTTCCATCTCCTCCCCTTTCTATTGCTCCTCCTTCCTCCTCTTCTTCGCCTATTTGCTATTACTATCTACTGCAATCGATCTGTCTTTCTGCCTCTCAGCACGCACTGCAATTAGCCAAACTGCAGAAATTTTCTTGGCATTGTATCAAGAAATTCCAACGCATTTGTCGGATGGAGGAGGGTGAGACGACGACTTCATCAATTTAGTTCTCATTGTTGCTGTATTTTTATTGAATAAAATTAGACTATTTAATGTGGCATTTATTTCGTTTCATATATTTGGAAAATGGATGACCTAAATGCTTGGCATATTTTTAGTGTCTCATTCACTTGTCGTCGTTGTAGATTGGTTGCAAACGTTGCGGATATTTACGCACATAGTTGGCATAATGTTGCAAATATTTGGCTATATGCTCTTGTTGACTTAATGCCTGAGGCCGCTGTTGTTGTGGCTGTATGAAGTTGCGGTTGTAATTGTTGTAATTTGTGGCCAAAGAACGACTACCGCCTATGTGGACAATTTGCTCTTCATCCTCCTGCTGCTGCTCCAAACGACGACGTGCCTCACTTGGCACTAATTCTGATTGATGCGTGGATGATGTTGTGGCTTCTGTTGGTGTTGGTGTTGCTCTTGCTGTTGGTCTTGGCACTGGCTGATAAAAGTAACCAGGAACATGGCCTGACACATTGTCATAATTATGATTGGCAGCACGTGTTGGGATTGGGATTGGCCTGGGTGGTGGTGGTGCTCTTGGGTCTACCCCCCAAACGGAGTACTGTCTTCTAGCTGCTGATAACGATGATGCATCTGTAGGAGTTTGATACTGTTGTTCCAAATAGTTATTCGCATTGTCACTGACCACAATTGGGGCACCTGACCAAATGGATTGAGCTGCCGCTTCATATTGTTGTTGTTGCAGTTGTTGCTGTTGTTGCAGTTGTTGCTGTTGTTGCTGTTGTTGTTGGGCATATGTGAGCTCATATTGATTTAGATTATAGCCATAAGCCTGTTGATTGCCATATAGTGATGCATATTGACCAAGGCATGATGAATTCATCATTAACACTAACCCAATTGATAGATTCTATATATAGAAAATATCATTAAGTGAATGATTAATCATCACGATCGAGAGACACTCACCACCCAACTGGGTCCGCTTTTGTTAGTCCGTTGTGTTTGAAGTTGCATTTCTGACTGTTCAGAACGATTTATGCTAATAACGTATTTATATAGAGCCCCAGCCCCAACTATGTTGTTTCACCCCCACGATAGAGCTAGAGCTAGAGAGAGAGAGAGAGATACAGAGCGCTTTACGTTCAAGGTGAATGATGAGCAAGACTCAAAACTTCAAGCAAGACTCAACTCAATTTAAATTAAATGACAGCAACGTCGGCAAGTCTCTTACATGTTTGAATATTTTCTCACGCACGGCGCTAGTCCAGCCCTGACAGTTAAAATGCTGCTGCTGCTATTTGGTTTTTGGGCCTGCCACACAAATTGGAAAACTAAGTAAATTGCGGTGTCACGTACTACGACGACGACACAGGTAATTAGATTTTACAAGTCTCAACGTAATTAAAGATAAACATAGCCAAGCAAAATAACTGGCAAACTTTTGCAGTGTTGCACAGTTGCATATGCAGCAACAACTACATACCTTTTTGTGTATTTGCTAATTTTGTTTAGAAAAGAAAGGAACTTCACTGCAAATTTGGACGCATATGCAACACAAAGAAAGCACCATCACGTGGCACAGGCAATTGGGATAGAAAATCGCCAGCATCGTAACAATTGTTGAATAACTCGTTAAGATATTTGTTTTTCTCTTGCTGACTGGCTGTAGCCATGCATGTGGTGTTATATGTTAGATGCTATAGGGACGAAAAGAAGTGTTGGAAAATGTATAAAAATGATTAAGTGTTTGTGGCCTTACCAATGTTGCCTTAATGGTGGACAAATTGAGATCGGGCGGTGGCTTATTGAATGGCTCGTGATTAAATACATTTTCATTTACACATTTCAATATATAGGCCAGAATTTGATTTCTTGCTCTGGCCTCAAAGACCTTTCGTTGCGGTGTTTTCAATTTGGCTATCCATGCGGTGGCCAATGATTTCTCGCGAAATTCCAATGAGCATATAAAATGTTCCAAGCGTACAATATCCTGATCAAATTCCTGATTTAGTTGATCAAGCACCTTACGATTACTGCCGCCCTCCTCTCTCACCGAGTGAGGACTGGATGAACGTGAGCTGTTTGATAAAGGCATTTCCATCAAGATTTATCCAACAAATGTTCTATTAAAGTAGAATTTAGTTTACCCATCTTCCAAGTCTGAGCTATGCATTGTTTCAATTAATTTTTTACCCAAAGCTATCGATTTTTTTGATTTCATTGTGTTATCATAGAAAACTAACTAGATTTTTCTCGCTTGTTCTCCTTTGACAGATGAAAACACCTGCCATACAGAATGATTTTAGTTACTATAGACGCATTGTGAGCCGCCAGCGTGTGGATTCCACAGAGAATATGTTGGTCAGCACGGAGCTGGCCAATCGTATGTCATTATTCTATGCCCATGCCACACCCATGCTGAAAGTATTGAGTGAGGCGACATCCAAGTTTGTTAATGACAATGCGGACGATGTGGAGAATACAACAGAAACGTTAGGAACTATGGCCAAAGTGTGCCTGAGAATGCTGGAGAATCCGTAAGTTATCTTAAAAAGACAAAACACATTTCCATAGTTAATTGTTTGTGCTTTTTCTTTTTCTGTTTAGCAAACTACTGCAACAGATTGAACGCGAGGAGACACAGATGCTGGTGCTTCGTGTTATGGTCGGTCTGGTCATACTCTACGATCATGTGCATCCGGTTGGTGCATTTGCACGCGGTGCCCATGTCGATGTCAAGGGATGTGTGCGATTGCTGCAGGCACAGCCAGCTATCAAAGCGGAACCCCTGCTCAATGCCTTACGCTATACGACAAAACATCTGAATGAGGAGAACACGCCGAAAAATATACGCAATCTTCTCGCCGCATAATATTGAATAAGAAGCAATCAGACTGGGATCAATAAGGGTGGAGCAGAAGCAGGGGCAGAAGGGAATCTAGGTGTTTCACCTATGTATTTGCCATCAGACTACCTACTACTACCACTACTACCACCTACTACTACTACTACTGTATAATCCCAAAGAATGTGTTTCTTTTACAATGTGTACAATTCTTTAATATGTAATTTTGTGTAATGATTTAAAAGTTTTTTTATTTATGTAATTAATAGGATTCTATTTTTATTATAATTAAACAAAACGAGAAAGAATGCAAATTTTAATTACCAAGTGCGTGTGTTAGTTGTTGTTATGAAGAAAAGAAACAAAAGTAAACCCAGGAGGCAGTCTTTTAGTTTTATTTATCCTAAACATACGTATATGAATATATATATTCAAGCACTTCTTGTATTAATTTTCAGTTTTCTATAGCCTTCCCTGTAAAACCCAACAAATATCAGCAGCAACAAAATTTAGTTATTAATCTAGCACTAATATTAAGTAGTAAGGAAAAAATATTAAAAAAAAGAAAAAACAAAAGGAAAACCCTAACAAATTAGCGCAAAATTCCCAAATTTCAATACACACAAACGGAGATTATAAATATTTAATAACAATTTTAAAATCAAATTTAGCTTATATATATAAATATTATGATTATTATCGTCACTGTTTTTATTTTTTTCTATTTTTTTTTAGTTTTTTGTTTTGTTCGTGTACATGGGAAAAGTTTTATAATGTGTGTGAATGTACAACAAGATGTAAAAATTATACAAATAATTCATAAATTAATTGAACACTAATAACAAACAAAAAAACCCAAATTAAAGAAAAGCGATAAATGATTAGAAATGTGAATGATTTATGAAATGCCTAAGAAAAAGAAAAACCAACAACTGAACAACATGCAGAAAATCAAATGCATTTATATATTTCCACGCCGTCAAAAACTTTGATAAACGTATTACAACAAAAAATAAAATAAAACAAAAACTTAGGACGAACTCTAAAGAATATGGTGGAAATAGCTGCGCAATAATATTAATTTTTAAGATTTATACAAATAGAAATTTAAAAATTTGCTAAAAAGAAAGAGAAAAAAAACAGTTAATAAAGCATACAATTTGTACCAAAAAAATATATATAGGTATATATATATATATATAATAATGATGAGCAAGAAATGAAAGAATACACAAACTATGTGAAGATTTATATATATATATATATATATGCAATAAGGGCAGCAGGAAAAGAAGGATTGAATTGAGAATTCAGAATGAGAATAAATATCAAACAAGATCATAAACGAACTCTAATGAAAATATTAACTACTCTGTGTTTGTTGTAAAAAGTCGTGGGCAGCGGGGGATCCACACCTGATACGTGATGTGGACACTAAATGACAGTCTTGATGCCATTTCGAACTTTAACAAAATGTTGCTTCAACTGGGCCATTGCCTCCTATATGTTTGATCGTCAATTACAGAAGTCAATGTCGCTGGTTTTAATTTTTATTTGCGCTGCTCGATTCGTTATCTTTTGCTGAAATAATACGAACTTTTTATTATGCATACTTGGAAATTATTTCCTTGTTTATCCTTTGTTCTATTTATGTTCTAGGATAATAACTTTTTTGCCAATGTAATAATTCCTTTTCCAAAGACATATTTTCCAATCAATGCAGATATATTTTCCACTGCAGACGATGCTTTGATTGCTGTTTTTGGAAATCTTTAAAAACCAAAATCACAAATTTCAGTGCCTTTTCCAACAGTGAACAGCAAAGTGTATCATTTGAATCATCTTGATTTTTTTCGATGAACTGTGACAAAGAGAAGTTGTAGAATTTAAGCAATAGTTGTTGACCAAACGTATCTATTCAAGTGAACTGTGATAGGACGTCTTTTGAATTTTTAATCTACAATATCCTATACCCCGTACATCATCAATAACATTCACTTCAATGCTTAAGAACTTTAAACATTTCTTTTCACCAAAAATTTGTAAATTTTAAAATCTTCTATCTATTTTCGACTTCACTCGCTTGAAACACATTGAGTTTGCACATAATTAACACCTTCTAAGGGCCAAGGCAATGCCTTTTGATGGTGGCTAATATGGAGATGAATGGCCATCAAAAACAACAGTTGATGGCTGGTTTGCAGAACTTAGTCGTAGTCGTAGTAGTTGAGATAATGAATTCATCATTTATAGATTTGGTTTTTCAACTATTGCTTCTTTATTTCAAATGTAAAAATGTAAAATGAACTGGAGGAGGACATTGGCTCCAATTTGCTTAAGGCATGTTGTATTGGTAGACGATACGTCTAACCACAGCAAGCAACCTCGCCATCCTTGTTGGAACTAGCACCGCCGGAAGTAATGTCAGCTCCCAGGCTGCGTATGACATTGTGATGGTCATGATGAGAATGTCCTTGCATTGGCAATTGATCTTCAGCGATCGGTGATGCTATAATGTGTCAAGAGAGGAATTAGTAAGTATTTTCCTGTTGCTGCTGCTGCTAGGGCTTACCCGTGGCCACAAAGAAGGCGATGCTCAGGATAAGGGCGCAAGCGAGATAGAATTTCATGTTGGCTTTTCGTTTGTTTGTTTTGTGTTGTTGTTGATTGGAGTACAAAATACTTCTGATGCTTAGGTTCAGCAATTTGGCAGTATTTATACAGGCCAAAATACAGAAAGTGAGAGAGATTACGTATCGATGTCGTCGTCTGTTGGTGCGCTGGCTAATTTCCTAGTTAGCGATAAGCGAGCAATTTGATTCGGCTTTAAAACAGTTGGTGTTACACAACGTCTGAGTGGGTGACCACACTTGTTTTAGTGCTAATTGAGCAGAGTTTAATTTGAATGTGTTTTATTTATGTATGTATTTAAATTAGGTTTTTGTTTTTGGGTTGACTTGGCAGCAAAAGATTTGAGTGCCCATAACAAAACAAAGGTAGACGGAACAAACGAACAAAAATGAAAACATGTTTAACAATTGGTAGTTTTGTTTGTACATAGTGAGCTTCTATATAATTTAACCAAATTTGTTTAAGGAGGTACGTTATATGTAAGTATGTATATATCTATGTATATTTCCTGCATAAAAACTAGGGTGTCTGAAATAACATAATCAAAAGGTGTGGAAAGGTTTGCGGGAAGAGTTTTTTTTGAGGACAAGGCGAAACTATTTTTAAATTTTATGATTTGATTGATTGTCTTTGCTCGCACAGCGGCTTTATGTGCTGTTATTGTTGCTTTGGCGTGGTTTTAATATCAATTTCCCCGTATCATCACAGCTCATATTAAAGTCACCCAGAACGGTGCGTGTCCTAGATGTGATGATCTGTGGGGCAATCACTAGTTTCTGGATACCAATAATGAAGAGAACAACTGGAAGGGGAGAAGCATAAATTATTACATACAATTACATGAACTCATTCGTTTAAGAGTTATGCAGTATCTTTTGAATCATTCTTACTTAATGTCACTGTGGCCAATGTGAATATTGGATGTATCCATAGGGATTCGGTTAGTGGAACAACTGTTGTCCGTGGATCCCTTAGCCAGTACCATGCACTAATGGCCGTACAAACGGACATTGCTGACAATATAACTGCAATTGATTGTGTGTGCGTGCGTGTGTGTGATTAGGCAATTGCCAATAAATCTATACGAATATTCAGGTACTTACTGCGCCAACGGAATGTTGACGGCCTGTATGATGAAACCACTTCGGTGAGACGACGCTCAAATGATTTTAGATCTAAACAACAATATATGAAAGAGCGCAGGCGAAGAAAGAAACAAGGATGAGGATTGGAAGAAAAAAAGAGGAAAAAAACAACATTGACACAGCCGGTATGTTTGCTGGTTGTGTTGTTGTTGTGATATGATTTGGATGGATTCATACCTTCGCAAGCCGATGGTTCCATTGCAGCAATTTCTTCAATCTCGTGAATGTCCAGCTTATAGAATTTTTTATTTTAAAATGTATTTTTTAGGGTTTTGATTTGAAGACTAAACATAGTATTGTTTTTATGTTTGACAGAGATAGCAAATGAGTCGATTGGGGTTGCCAGAGCAATTAAAATCGATATACATACAAATCAAAAATGATAATAATCGTATGCACTGGGAATTCAATCAAGTGGCAACTCTCTGCTCCTGCGACTTGTGTACAAAAGTGGCAGCACTGTCAAAAAAGGCGGTCGGTCTGTTGGTTAAAAACATTTAATTATTGGCATTTCATTGCGAAATTAATTGCAAAATGAGTAATGCCAAGGTACCACCAGAATGGAAGCGTCGCGTCAAATCGGAATATATGAAAATACGTCAACAGAAACGCTATAAACGAGCCGATGAAATAAAGGAAGCGTGGATTAAAAATTGGTAAGTGCTTCTTGATTGGGGGGCAATCGCGAGAGGGTAACGCACGATGGATGTCTGATGAAAAATTTGCATTGTCTTTTCATGCAAATTACAGGGATGAACATAATCACAATGTGCAGGATCTCTATTGCGAGTCGAAGGCATGGCAAGCGAAACCCTATGATCCTCCGCATGTTGATTGCGTTAAACGGGCCGAGGTGACCAGCTACAGTGGATCACCGGCTGGCCCTCAACGTGTTCCCATTTGTGTAATCAATGCCGTCACTCCCATACCGACCATGTACACTTGGGCACCCACGCAGCAGAATTTTATGGTTGAGGACGAGACAGTTCTCCATAATATTCCATACATGGGTGACGAAGTCCTGGACAAAGATGGCAAATTCATTGAGGAGCTTATCAAGAACTATGATGGCAAAGTGCATGGCGATAAAGATCCATCGTTTATGGATGATGCCATATTTGTGGAGTTAGTTCATGCTCTAATGCGTTCACATAGCAAAGAGCTGGATGAACCATCATCCTCTAGTACTCAGGTGAAAACGGAAACTGTGGTCAAACCACCCAAATCCACAGCTGATGACAATGACGATAAAGAGAAAAAGTTGTCGCCATTGGCTAAAGTTGATGAACAGACCAAGGCGGTGCCAGTTGGTGGGGCGGTAAAGAAGAATAACGAGTCAACTGAAGAGACATCCTCGTCGGCACTGGCTGTAGATACCAAGCCGGAAGTCGTTAAGGAAACTAGCAACAAGGATAACAACAAGGAAGAGGTCAAAGAGAAGCTACCATTTCCAGCACCAATTATATTTCAGGCAATTAGTGCCAACTTTCCAGACAAAGGCACTGCCCAAGAGCTCAAAGAGAAGTTAGTCTTATCGTCCCCCTATCTAAGCCCTTATGTACATAAGTTAATGGCTAATTCTTTCTCCTCCCTTTCGTATCAGATACATTGAGCTAACCGAACATCAGGATCCAGAGCGACCACAAGAATGCACTCCAAACATTGATGGCACCAAGGCAGAGAGTGTTTCCCGTGAGCGCACTATGCACTCGTTTCACACTCTCTTCTGTCGTCGCTGCTTCAAATATGATTGTTTCCTTCATCGTAAGTTAATCCACCTAAGACGGCGGTTCCAACTGGGTTATAACTTTAATGAACTTTACGTTTTGTTTTTGCTTTTTATTTTTGCCAACCAAAAAAAATATCCAAACAAAATCTCTTCTTGCCAAAAACCAAACACTTTAAAATTTTTTGTTGTATTGAAAAACAATTGCAATATATATTTAGGTCACCATGTGCAGGGTGAGTCGTTGTTGTAGTTGTTGTTTTTCGATAACCACACGCACACACAACTCATGCCGCCGCCTCCTCCACATCTATCATCATGAATCTCTCTTTCACTCTCTATGTGTCTGTCTCTCTCTGTATATGTGTGTCTGTCTCTCTAAATGCTATGTGGATTGATTAGGCCAATTTTCATTGTCTTGTTAAAACGAAATTGATTTTCCTTGGTGTAAATCCTGTCACCTCATTCTGCTGTGCGGCTTTGCCTCGATCTTCATCATTATTGACCCACTCACCCACCACATTGAATCAAAAGAAATGACTATGGAAATCAAATAAACGTAACGATCGCTCGCCCGCGCCCTCATCCTAACCCACCAACCAACCACAAAAAAAAAAAAAAAAAAAAAAACAATGCGTCTCATATTGTCTCATGATCTCTGCTCCTCTTTGGAATATTGTGTCCATTATAGTAACAATTCTCTTGTGTCTCAATCAACAGGTCTGCAAGGACATGCTGGTCCCAATTTACAAAAGCGTCGCTATCCCGAGCTTAAGACCTTTGCCGATCCTTGCAGCAATTCATGTTACATGCTCATTGTAAGTCTAAAGAGTCAATTGAAATCTGAAGTTATTTCATCCAATTTGTTTTTGGGTTTCCTTGCAGGATGGCATGAAGGAGAAATTGGCTGCAGATAGCAAAACTCCACCCATTGACTCGTGCAATGAGGCCAGTTCAGAGGATAGTAATGACAGCAACAGTCAGTTCAGTAACAAGGACTTCAGTCATGAGAATAGCAAGGATAATAGCATTGCTGTTAATAGCGCCGCCGTTGCTGAAATTAACTCCATTATGGGTAAGCCTCAAGTCAAAAATTCTCAACTAAATCATCTTTAGTTAGACTAACAATAAGACTAAAATAAGTCAGGACCTAGCATAACTGCCAAACATGTTCGTCCCCCTTGGATATGCGTGCCAGACGCTGATCTAAATGGTCACAGAAAGAGAAGTGTATCCAAATGTCTGCTTTCTCTTTTATACTAGCATTATTTCTAGTTTTATTACTTCAGACAGTTTGTCTCACCAACAATTCGGCTTTAAAATGAAAGAGATAGCATTACAGTAGAGAGAGAGTCAAAGCATTTGCCTTTAACTAGGCATAAAATAAAGGTCCGAAGTTAATTCCTTCTTTGATACCATTTTTAGAATCCTTAGTATATATCAATATCTAAATAGTATTGGCGTGTAAATGAAATGTGCATTACCCCATTTATTGGGACATCCAGTCTAATAAGTTGTTATACTCTTCCAGCTGGCATGATGAACATTACAAGCACTCAATGCGTTTGGACTGGTGCCGATCAGGCATTGTTTCGTGTCCTCCATAAGGTCTATTTGAAGAACTATTGTGCCATTGCGCATAATATGTTGACCAAAACATGCCGACAGGTCTATGAGTTTGCCCAGAAGGAGGCAGCCGAGTTTAGTTTCGAGGACTTGCGTCAGGACTTTACACCACCGCGCAAGAAGAAGAAGAAGCAACGGTTATGGTCGCTGCATTGCCGCAAAATTCAATTGAAAAAGGACTCGTCATCGAATCATGTCTACAATTATACACCCTGCGATCATGCCGGCCCATGTGACATGAATTGCTCATGCATTTTGACTCACAACTTCTGTGAGAAATTCTGCAATTGCAGCAGCGATTGTCAGAATCGTTTTCCGGGCTGTCGCTGCAAAGCTCAATGCAACACCAAGCAATGTCCTTGCTATTTGGCTGTCCGTGAATGTGATCCGGATTTGTGTCAGGCATGCGGAGCGGATCAATTCAAATTGACCAAAATCACATGCAAGAATGTGTGCGTGCAGCGTGGATTACGTAAGTACTAAACGAGAATTCGAAGAGCTGATTTAATTACCAAATCGTTCACTTTTGCAGATAAACATCTATTAATGGCCCCATCAGACATTGCCGGGTGGGGTATATTCCTGAAAGAGGGTGCCCAAAAGAATGAATTCATTTCCGAATACTGCGGTGAGATTATATCGCAGGATGAGGCCGATCGTCGTGGCAAAGTGTATGACAAATACATGTGCTCCTTCCTATTCAATTTGAACAACGATTTTGTGGTCGATGCCACACGCAAGGGCAATAAAATACGTTTTGCCAATCATTCCATTAATCCCAATTGCTATGCCAAGGTTATGATGGTCACTGGCGATCATCGCATTGGAATATTTGCCAAACGAGCCATCCAGCCGGGTGAAGAGCTCTTCTTCGACTATAGATATGGACCGACCGAACAATTGAAATTTGTTGGCATCGAACGTGAAATGGAAATTGTTTAATTTATTACCTATAAAGACTAAAAATATATGTAATAACTATCGAATCTATCTAAATCATCTAATATAAACATATATTAAACACTTTTCGCCACATTGGCTATAATGGGTTTGGGTCGCGATTTGAATATCAATTTCTTGGAACAAATGGCTCGAACTGTATACTCGGTACGCTGGCGACTTTTGTGCTCCTGGGCAATGGTCTGATCGAGAACTGTGCGTTCCCCACCACCAGAGGTGGCATTTAAGCAACTTGCATCGAGTGTAGCCTGACTGGCATCCAATAGACGTTGTCCCTCATTTGTTTTGGATTTCTCAAGAACTGCAAATGGTTTGTCCAACTTCTGTTCTCGTCCTTGCAGTATGTGATGGCCAATTATGAGTATCTGTATACGGATTATGCATTGGAATGCAGATTAGATCATTAAAAATTAAGCTAAGAATCTTACCGGTTGTCCATATTTATTGTAGTACAGATCGCCAATGAATTGATCATACATATCCTGATTAGTTCTCACCTCTAGATCACCCTGCAGCTCGATGATGGCCCACTCGCCGGGTCCAGAACTTGAACTAAAACAGAAGAGCAAATAGGAAATGTTTTCGAATCTCTGAATCTATTTTGATATATGTATGTATAGAGCTAACGAACCAAAGTTGTATAGGAAGAGTATATCAAGTTTGCCTTAAAATATTGATAT
The DNA here is from genome assembly GCA_018150345.1 of Drosophila equinoxialis. NCBI lineage: Eukaryota > Metazoa > Arthropoda > Insecta > Diptera > Drosophilidae > Drosophila > Drosophila equinoxialis. Next base: position 998,403 of record JAECWI010000112.1, read on the forward strand.
CTTTTTGCTAAATCTAACGTACTTTTGACAAAATATATATATATAAATTCCATTTAATAAAACTAACCCCTTCCTTAATTTTAATCAAAGGGTTTAATATTGGAAAAACATAAAAACTTGTTTTATTTTTTGTTTTGATTGAACTTTATTTGTGGTTTCGACACAAGTTTTACTTTGGATATGTGATTTATCCTCTGAATTTCTTAAAGAGAGGATGAACACTTCCAGTATTCTTGCGTCGATATTCATAGTAGACGGCATCATCGCCTCCGGACATGGAACTGATAGCACCAGTTCTTTTTGTGGTACCGCCACCACCAGCACGATATCCAGGCTCGCCTGGCATCTTCTCATCTTCGCAATCTATATCAGAAGCGGATAGCACCAATTGCAACAATTGGCCCTGCTCCTCTTGGGTGCCATATGATAAATCCGGTTCCGAATCGATGCCTTTGAGATGGGTAATCACTTTGTAGCTGTAACCCTGATTGACCAAAAAACGTTGACGCTTCCGGGAATAGCTCATCTCCATGGTATCTTGCGAGACGAGAGTGTAGAAGAATGCATTATATTCCTCGGCAATGGCGCCTTTTTTGGCACGCAAAATACGGCCCAAACGTTGTGCCTCCTGACGACGAGAACCACCATGCGAGGATATCTGTATGAGAACATTCGCCTCGGGCAAATCGAAACTGGTGTCGGCCACTTTCGATACAAATATCGTACTGACCTAAAGTGCGATAAGTAGTGAGGAGAGATCAGAGTTAGGAGGGAAAATGTGAAATTCCTTTAAGATTTCTTCTCACCTTGGCATTAAATTTGAAATTCTGGATAATCTGTATACGCTCATTCTGTGAGGTGGGTCCATAGATGAAGGGTTTGTTCATCTTGATGGCATAATGCTTCAGAGCAAATACATTGTCCGAGAAGACAATCGTTTTGTCGCCTCTTTGTTCATGGTATTTAATAAGAAATTGACAACTACGAAACTTGGAGGGATTCATCACATACAGCAGCATCTTTTTCGATGTCCTTGTTGTCAGATATTCACGATAGAACTCTGGCGACATGGGGCACCAGACCTCGGCACATTGGACACGGGCAATGAAGCCCTTCTTTTGCAATTCCAACCAATTGGCCTCATACAATTTCGGTCCAATGAGGAAATTTAGATCAGCTATTTTGTCATCCTCACGTAGCAGAGTGGCGGTCAGACCGAGCTTGCAATGGGACTGGACAATGGTTAGGACGCGTCGGAACATCTTGGCGGGAATGGTGTGCACCTCATCTAGGACCATTATGCCCCATTCCTGTTCCTGAAGCCAACGCATTGTCTGCTCCGCTTCCCAGGAACGTTTCTGTGTGTGTGTTATCATGGAATATGTGGTTACGAGAATGCCACAGCCCATGGGTTTATCCTTGGCCTCTGAGGTAAAGCGACAAATCATGCTATCATCGGCTGTGGACCACATTTTGAACTGTTGTTTCCATTGTTCCACCGATACGCCACTGTTGCATAGGACCAGGGCACGTTTTCGCACCGTGCAGCATGCCGTGACACCCACTAGAGATTTACCGGCACCGCATGGAAGGACAATTACACCGGAACGGGCACGGCCATTGCCAAACATTTTGCGAAGACTCTTCTCCTGATACGGACGCAGAACGGCAGCGGGTTTCAGATCAATATTTATATCCGGATTGTTGGTATCATTGCGAAAATCATATTCCGCCAGCAAGGGATGCTCAATTTCAATGCAACGTTTCTGTATTACCTCAATTTTCTCCTGAGCCACCTCAAAGGATACGGTTTTCAAATTTGCCTCGTCCTCGTCCTCCTCTTCCTTGTCGATTTTCTCATAGAAATTTGTTATGTCATCGGGTACGGCGGTATTACCATCGGGACCAGTCGTTGCCGATGATGGGGCCGCCTCTTCTGTGGAATTTGTGCCTGCCCCAGCAGCTGTAGGAGGTAATTTTGTGCCAAATTGGGTAATCGCTTTGCCATCCATTGTGCCTTGAATGAATTCCTCGCCCTCGTTCCGTATGAGTCGGCACTTTTGAATAACCGGATCCTTGAGTAGCTTTTGCAGCACCTCCGGATGCGGCGATTCGATGAAGTATTTGTTGTGCTTTAAAACCAATTTAACTTTACCATAGGACAGAGTACAGAGACGTATAAACTCAATAATGCCCTCGGGGATGGTCGCCTTGCTGAGACGTTTTAGATACTCGATAATGTCATGGGTTTGCAGGCCCACTGAGACAGCGGCATAGAGACTATATGCCGTCAGCTTGTACTCATGGATGTGCTCCGGTCGGCATACTGGTTCTGATATGGCAATAAGAAAGTCGTGGGCATGCTTATAGACTGGTGAGAACGATTCAAGAAAGACATGTCCGTTGGGTGCCACCCAGAGCGGACGGTTGAAATGATCCTGACGCAATTGCATCTGGGAGCGATAATCTTTGGCCCCGTATTCATCTGTGTCGATATTATCATCGTTAGCTTCCGCATTCTTAGACGCTGCTCCGGGTACTCCTTCTGCGTCGGGGGCATCATTGCTGTCATTCTCCATCTCAACGAGCTGGGTGAAGGCCTCATCTTCGGCCCGCCGCTTCTTGGCTGCAGATTGTTCGGGTAAATTTACTTGGTTTCTCGATGATTCTCGATGTTGCTGCTACTTACCGAACTTATCCCCACCGCTGCGCTCCTTTTTTGATTTTTTTGGCGGTCCCATTTCGAAAAAAAATTAAATAAATTTCACAACGCACATAAATTCTTCACCTTAGCCGGTCGACTGCCAGATCTACAGTGGCCATAAAAAAGTGGCAACGCTTCATCAATGACGATGACAGCTTGCTTTCGAAGCTTTTGTTTGCCCATTGTGTCTCGTTAGAACTAAGCCATCTCCCCAAAATTACAATTATTTGTTTTAACTTACGTTTTTACCAAAATGGGCATGGTTTCAGTATAGTCAAAATGTAATTTTCCTCGTAAATTGTAAAATCCAATGTTTTTTGGAGGGAATAACAACGCTCACATACACACACACGTGGAAAACTATATTTGCGACAACCCGGTAGGAAATGTTTTCAGGGTTTATTCATGTGTTTTACACCTCTGACCAATGCTTAACTTCAATTGTCATATGTTAATACTGGTTTGCCCTAAATACTATATGCATGAATCATTAAAACCTTTCTTTTGCATATAATTGTTAGTAATTGCGACATTTGCATAATATTTTTTAAAAGCATAAATAATAATTATACGTCGTATAAATTGGTGATTTTTCGCAATTGGGGTTTATAATTAGGTATTTTTATAAATGTTATCGATAGTTTTCTAGTATTTTTCGTTAACTCTGGTAGCTCTAAAAATCGATAAGTGCATGCCGCCTTATTTCAAAACAAATTCAGCAGTAGTGGCAAATAAAAACATGGCTTTGCTTTAAATCTCAATTGAATTTATTATTTTCTAAATGACATTTAAAAAATGGCCTCAGGGAAGGAAAAACCCGCCAAAAAAAGCACAACCTAAGAAGCCGAAAAAGGGTAAAAATGATAAAACAACCCCAAAAGCCAGCCCTCTTTCAAGTGCCTTTTATCATAATCTATTAAAGATATGCTATGTTATAGCTATTTTCGATCTAATACATGCGATATATTTCGCAACTCAGGCCATGATATTGCTGGTCACAAGTGTAAGTAAATATATATGTATATAGTTATTTGGAAGTAAAATGTTAATGAAAATCGTTTAAAACTATAGTTTAATATCTTATCGGTATTTGCACTATTGGGCACAATCTTCTGGGTGGTGATTGTTATTTTGCTTATTGTGGGACTTTGCAAGGTTGGTAATTTTTCTGCCTTCCCACCATCTAGATATAATATTCAAGGAGTTTTGAGTTATATTTTCTAGCGTCGACCAACGCTAGTGAAAGTCTGGCTTACATTTTCATTGATCGGATTTATTGTGGACTTGTTTTTTTTAATATGGGGTATAAGCTCCTCAATCACCGTCGACTGGGACCATTTGCAAGAATTTACCATTATCATCATTGGCATTGGTAATGTAAAACTTTGCATCCTCAGAATTAATTTATCAATTAATTTTTATACTTTCAGTCATTGAAGTCACCTGCATATATCTTGTTTACAGATATTATACACTTATGGATCCCTGCCGTATGGTCGATGTTACCGCAGAGAGCAACATGCCAAAAGAAAAGCATCCTCTGGACGAGGCTGCATGCAATGGTAAGCCTCCAAAATAAACATACATGTACATATAATTTAAATTATTTAAATTTTCCTTCCCACAGAGAGCAAAAAATCGGCTGGTAGTAATGTAAAGGGTGATAAAGGCGCTAAGAAAAAGGACAAAGCCAAAGACAAAGACACCAAAAAGAAGGGCAAAAAGTGATTTTACTGTGTATTTCTTCAACGTTTACCTCGAATTTTGTTGGCTTTTTGTAAATATTTAAATATATTTTTATAAGGAGATTATTAAAAAGATACGTAATGTGTAAAACTGTTGTCGTTTTCCAATCTTAAATCGTTTTTTGTTTGTCAATTAAGACAAGACTTACAAGGAATTAACATTCGCATATAAAATTATATCACAATCAAAATAAAACCAAAAATTTCTCCTTACTCAAAATGGTCAATTTCAATATACTTTTGGTTTGACCAAATCAATTTGCCACCACCTCCCATATCAAAGGCCAAATAAAACACACGGAGCGAAAGTGAGAGAGAAAAAACAATAATAATAATTGACTTACGTAGTGTTTTCTCTCTCCTCTTGGCAGCCTTCTTGGTTTCCAACTGCAAGTCACGTTGTCAGAGTGTGGAGGAAGCGTATGACTGGATGGAGATGGCAACTATCTAATCTCCAGGGCCTGCTGACAAAACAAATGCCATAAATGAAAGATGGGCAGATGTTCACACAAACTTGTCACATCGCAAAGTATTAAACTGAGGAAAATGCCCACACCCACACCCACAACCACACCCACACCCACACCTACGCCCATGTACATACACAGTGGGCTGAAAGGACTAAACAACTTTGCATATACTTAAAATTTTAAGAAATCATTATTGAGTAAATTTCAAAAGTTTGTTTCTCAAACGATAACATTTAAAAATTAAGTAAATCCCCACAATAATCTATGTGGATTTAAGGTAACAATAAACATTTTGAAATAGTTTTTAATATTGGGATAAGATTAACTTGAGACATTTTGCATTTGTCATGTCAATATTTCAGTGCTAAAACTACTTGCGAATTATAAATAAATAAAAAAAAAGGAAAATAAAAATATGGCTAGATATGATTAAGATGTAGTAAAAGGCTTTTAATTAAAATTAGGATTATTTAGAACAATTGTATTGTCTGCGTGGCCCATTGTCCGATTTTGTGCTGCTGCTTCAGTGTGTGTGTGTGTGTGTTGGTGTGTCTGGCAATCAAACGGCATTGATTAACCTGTAGCAGGAACAGTAGCAACATTTCCACTCCATCTCCCTTACTTACTATTTGGTATATCTCCTTGCCTTTGCTTGACATTTCCAGATCTTTTGCCTGTATGTAGTATGCTAGGGGAAACTACGTGCTTATCATCATTATAGCTTTGATTTAGTAGTCAACATTGCCCATGCGATTTGATGGGACTAGAAACAGAGAGACACACATAGAAAGTGAGAGATAGAGATATATACAGGATGGGCGATGGATATTTAGTGCTTTGTAGCTATTGCATTGCCGTATTCGATTTGGCATCATCTCTGCTCTTTGCCATTGTCTCTGGCGTGGTCTATGCGAAGCATGTAAGCAAGATGTCCACTCACAAAGACTCACAAGCATTACCACATACCAATTTTGATCTTTGCCAATTGAAAATTGCAATCGATTTCAGGGCCGTTGGACCTCAATAGCGGCTTTGGTATTCAGCATCCTCTGGATATGCCTCACAATAATGCTCCTTTTGGGAATCTATTGGCGTCGGGTGAGTTTCGTACGGTATTGGCTGCTTGTTAATTGCTTGGGCACATTTCTGGATGGGTTTCTTTCGCTTTATGGCATGACACTGGCCATATCGATGAATTGGGAGAACATTAAGATCACAGTGTTGCCCTTTGTTAGCTTAGGTAAGAGTAGATGGGCAGAAAGAGTTTCCAAGGACTAATTAACTCCATTTTCAGCTGTGGACATGACATTTATCTATATTATATACCTATTCTACTTGCATCTCAAAGACCTCGATGAAGCCAAACGAGTTCAAGGGGGTGCAGAAAATGATTATCTAGAACTAAATAATGAACAGTATGAGCAGAAGGTGTTGGAGAGTTTGCAGCGTATAAAAAGCTATTTGAAGAGCATAATAATGAGGAAAGGGCAAAGAATCTTTCTGCTGATTGGGTATAAGGAGCAAGAGACACAGAGAGAGAGAGAAAGAAAGAGAGAAAGAGAGAGAGAGAGAGAGAGAGAGAGAACGAGGGAGTCAGAAGGACAGAGAGATAATTTGCTATTTTTACCTTGTTTGACTTTATAGTTTAAATTTAGATTTCATTATTTTTCATTTTTCCAATTTATTTCAATTTGATTAAATGTTTTTGCGTTGCCTACTTCAGGGCGTTTACATATATTTTGAGGAATTTTAGTTTCATTTTGGTTTGTCAATGCAACGCCTTTTGAAATTATAAATCAGCATGCATCGCACACACACACAGACACATACTCACAAAGAAAGCACAAAATCCTTTTAAAATAATTTGCGCAGTAGAAACATAAAAACAAAACGAAAATTGAAGAGGAAAATAATTAATATGAAATGACAAATACCCTAAATAAAATAATAGAAAACACCTCAAAATACGATGCTTTAAAAGGAAGGGAGGAAGAGGGAGGAGTAGGAGGAGGAGGAGGAGGAGGAGGAGGAAGAGGAAGAGGAGGAGGAAAGTGTAAGTAAAAGCCAAAGCCTCAAACAAAAATAGATGTGAAAATATATTTTTGTAAAGGGATAAACGAAAAAGGCAAAGAATATTTATAATAAACAAACACAAGGGCAAAAATAAATTCTGTATATCATTTAAGATTCACCTACAGTTGGATTCTAATTTTACCCGTGGACTTTTGTCAAGTCTTGTTGTCGGTGTTAACTCAATGTCGATTCATTGGCATGTTCATTGCTTATTATGCGTACTAGTTATAATTTATTAAAAATATTTCTTAAAGTGTTTCGCCAAGGAGCTAAGGTAAAAGCCTTTATTGAGTTTGTTAGGGTATGGGTAAAGGAAAACGGAAACAGCAACCAGGCAAGTCTTGCGCATCACGAGTTGACTTGGCTGACAGCGTTGTCGCATCTATTTATGCAAAAATATATATATATATATAATATCAAGCTGATGAAATACGTGCAATGTCTATGTCCACGAACACACACACACACAACACACGTACATACAATCATAACTCTGAGGTTGTGTGAGAGAATCCCCGTTGACAAATATAATTTACTTTTTTTTTTGCTCAGCCCAAGAAAGCAAATCCCTTGGGTGCTTAAAAAAAAAAAAAACGGAAACCTGTTTAAACATTTCAGTTTTCTGTCAACTAAGAGTCAGACACACTTACAAATATCACACACAGATAGAGAGAAAGAAAGAGAGAGGGAGAGAGAGAGAGGGAGGGAAAGTGCAAGAGACGATGAGTCCTTTAAATGCTGTTGGATTGGCCATTGGCTGGATTGATCTATGCGGTGCATTAGTTTTTGAATTGATGATCCTCTTTATGATGAAACGTTGTTGTAATAGCAGACCAATTAAAGATGTGGAACAACAACAACATTCCGATGATTCACAACAACCTCAACGTAGATTGACGCCAAGTGTGTGTAATCCTCCATGTTTACTATTTAAAATCTTAATGTTCAATATCTTTTTTCTATTCTAGAACTCTATGGCCATAAATATTTGCATGATAATTCCAATGCCTACATATTCTGGGGCTACCTATTGATGCTAAATGCCTGGATTGTGGTAACGTTGTTGATGGTGGCTGGCATTGCTTTGGTAAAAAAAAAAGAAGAAAAGAATCGCAGTGGTTTAATTAACTAATGTAATATGCCCTCCCTCTCTCTTTGCTTTAGCATAAGCCACAACTAATGCTTATGTGGCTTATTTGGTGCATAGGTGGTCTAGTTTTTGATATGTTCTTTTTACTTTGGTGGCTTTACGAATTTTTGGCGGAGGAATCCATTGAGGCCTTAACCAACATTATGATCTCTCTAGTAACCATGGGCAAGTTATTGAAAACTCAAAACTTTTGTTTTCAATTAACCGTTTTTGTTTCATCTTAGGAATAGAATTTGGTTTCATCTATGTGATTCACAGAATATATGTGAATTTATCTCAGTCAACAAAAGTCACATTAATGAATATTTAAATATTTATTATTAAACTTTATTTTACAATTGATGCAACCTGTGCAACGTGGCGTATGTGTAATTATTTGCTAGTTTGACATTTGGTGAACCTATGGCAAAAACTATATAGAATCTGATCCGTGAAACATGAGTGAACTTCCGTTCCCCTGCCTGCCATCACATTACTAAGCCCACCTCTCCCGTCATTCCAGACCATAGCGCATCGATTGTTAGTTGTGCCCCCATTTACAGTCAGCTTAAATGCGATTAAATTAAATGCTTTCAACTAAATTTAGGCAAACTATTTTTTGCGTTAGTTCAGATTTTTCTTCAAACTTGACCGCCTACTCTTACTTAATTAAACGGACTCAACTCGACAGTGATCGATAGACATTAAAACAGACAATGGCCGTAATCAAACTTAGTTTTTGAATACTTAACTCTTTTGGGGATATTTTAGAAAACTGGCCAACATCTTTGCCCATCTTTCTACCCCATCAAACGTCATAGGGGGCCTTTACAGAGTATATCGGCAGCCAAATTTAAAAAGAATTTGACGTTTCTTATACAACTAAAGTTCTTTTTACTTCGCTTGTTCGTCCTATTTTAGAATGTGGATGTTGCATTTGGTCACCTCTATATAGGTTGCACCAGAGTAGACTTGAATCCGTCCAAAAGCAGTTCTTACTATTTGCTCTTAGAGGCTTAAGCTGGGATCGCAATGTCAATTCGCCTTCGTATTTTAGTGGACTTCTTTTGGTTAATCTTCCTTACTTAATTACTGACATGCCTGAGTTATTGGTTCAGGTTAATCCACCAGTACCATGTAGACGGAGTAGACATCCTATTATATATTTAAGCCTTAGTCGTTGTTCTATTAACTATGCCTTGCATGAACCTTTTAGGGTCCTCTGCTCTGATTACGACCTTCTATACTTCTATTCTATTACTATACTTAAAACATATATCCTCTACTAAATAGTAGCTATAGCGTTATGATTTGTTAGTCTGTTTCTTCTAGTGTGTATTTGTCCACGCGATTCGCGCCGTGCGCTATCCGGTTGCACCCCTCGGTCGGTCGGGTGGGAGGCTGTCACCTATCTGCTTGGGCTCCTGCGCCCGAAGTCCTTGTATTTTACCAAATCAAAGTTGAAATTACTAATTTGTGATCCAATATTGTGTACGTCCTTGCAGTATAGACTTCTGATCTGGTCTAAAATCTTCTCATTTTTGGCAAAGCCGCGAGCATTATCAGTAGAACTGATATAAATAGTTTTTGTAATATTTCACATTGTGAGTTTGCTTTTAGCAGAGGTTCCTTTTCTTTCTTTACAAAATTTTTGAAATTATCAGATAAAATTGGTAACTAAACAAATGTTGGGTCTTTCAGCTGTCAAACTTATGAATCAAACAATCTATTAGACTTGTTCTCGTTCCTGAGTCGTTGTCAAGCATACAAAAATCAGAATTTCATTTCAAAGCGAATAATTTGGCTCGGAATCGGAAACCCGATCAAGCCTGAATATTTTAATTGATATAGAATTGACAAAAGAATTTTTATATCACCAAAACGTATGTAACAGGCAGAAGGAAGCTTTGCTGATGCCATAAAGTATACATATTCTTGATCAGGATGTAGATCCTCCGGCTGTAGAGCCGAGTCGATCTAGCTTTGTCCGTACGACTGTCTGTCCGTTTGTCCGTACGATCTCTCCTAGATCTCGGAGGCTATACAAGCTAGAGCCACCAAACTTGGTATGAAGGCTCATGTAGTATGTAAAGATATCGAGTTTATTTCAAATTTTTGCCACATAAGGCCGGAGTTGACCGTTGGCTGGTGGGGGCGCTAGCGTGCATGAGCATATGAATGCTTGACAGCGAAATACTGAGATATGCTAAAATACGTCAATGCATTTGTTATTATAAGTTTGAAATATTTGGTTTACTGATGCATGGTATACCTAAGTCGGCGAGACGACTAACTTACTTCATTAAAAGTAACACCGCAATTCTAGTTTAATTCGAGCTAGAGTCAACAAATTGATTTCGCTTCTTTTTGGGCATTTCATTGTGCATTTTCAATATACAGCAATACATTTTCATAAAAATAATCTCTTTAATACAATTACTGAAACATAAATATGTATCATTTGATTAAAAAAGTGTGAGAATTAATTCTTAAACTTGGAGCTTGTGTTAGCAGTTTAGGACTTTAACTAGACGTGCATACATAATATGCAGGTACATATTTTTCAAGCCTAATGACTATCATTGAGTTTCGTGTTTCAGTCAATACTATTTCTTTTGCATTCTTGTAATAATAGAGAAATGGTAGACGGATTTGTTGAACAAATTGCCATGGAAATTCGAGATTTCAGATGCATCAATAGAGATGTCGGTTTTGTATTCTGTAGGCAGAGAATAATGCAAAACTGAACAGTGGTTCATTGTGTTTTCTAATAGGATTTGCTTAATAATTCTCAAAGCTTTAATTAACATCCGGACAATGCAAATGCATACTTAAAGCCACAGAAAGTAAATTTATTGCTGGTTCTTCTCTTTCTCTCCCACTCTCTCTTTTACTCACCATTTCTTTGTGTCTTTATGATTTTTATATTTGAGCATGTACTTTTTTTTTTTCGTTGTTTTTTGTTTTCTTCATGTTCTCACTATGTTGCTGTTATTTCGCTTTATGCTTTTGTAGTTTTTAATGGCCTGCAAAACGGAAATTGATTCATTTCCGTTTTTTGTTTTACGTTTCCGTTTGAGGCATCTGCCGCTGCGTTGCGTTGCGTTGCGTTACGTTGTGTTTGTGTTTGTATTTGGCTTTGCCCTGTGAATGAACCGTAACGCACGGGCAATGTCCATCCATCCATCTATCCGTCTTAAAGTCTCAAGTCTCAATGCCCTTTTGAGAATGGAAATTCAATATTAGATGACTGCCTTAGCCTTAATTCAAAATCAAATTATGTGAAAATCAACGGCATTGTCAACTGCCAACAATACTACACAAGCAACAACAACAAAAACAACTGTCACTTGCAACTCGATGCCAAAGTGAAAAGCAAAATATTTCTTCTTCTTTATTAAACACATCGCTTGGACTTGGTTCTGGTTGAATATCTTTTTTATTTTATTTTTATTTTGCTTTTTTTTTTTGCTAGCATGTCCCCACATTTCTTACCCATTTCTTCAACGGTTTTCACCATTCTCCAAGGAACGACTGGCTGCTCAAATTTATTGTTTGCAAATTGAAATTCTTGTCGACACGCACGAGCAAATCCTTTGGGAATGCACAACGCCGCAGCAACAACAGCAGCAGCAGTGGCACCACCACCACCAGGACGAGAAGGACAAAATGCCAGAGGACGAGCCTCATCTCGAAGAGGATGCCATCGGCTTTGATGGCTTTGTGCTTGGGCAGCTCACTATGGGTTCTTTGTATTTATTAAGATTGTGATGTGCCATGAAATTATATGTACATATGTATGTATGTATGTATTTATGTACGTATGTATATTCTGAAAGCATAAAGACATATTTCGTATTACAGCTGAATGTTATTAATTTTTTCCACCTTTTTGAATAGATGAAGAACAAACATCGTTGGTGGTCTTTTGTGTTCCGGTGTCCACATTTATTACCATCTCCAGGAGTTTATTGCAAAAGCAGTGAAATCGCATGTGGACGACTTTAGAATGACAATACCCATACTATAAAGTCACTTCCTAAACTAGTTGGGAATAGGTGGACTCTAAAGTCTTTAACAAACCTATTTGTTGATCTACTTACCTTTGAGCTGCCTATGATTTCAAAATCTTATTCTTAAGATTGATTCAAAAGGAGACTAATATTCATATATGCTCTATGCTCTAGTATGCTCTAGAAATAGATTATTGCAAACAAAATTCATAAACAATTTGTTAGGTGCAAGAGATTGCACAAATTTCTTTATGCCGAAGTTGATATACCCTTGCAGTCCGTGGCAATAATATTTTTATAGTTTTAAATTTCTTTTCCTGCAACTCAATTCATCAACACACAAACAAAACATTCAAATTATTGCTCTTTTTACTACAATTTTCTTCCATCAATCCCTAAGCAAAGCACAACACGCATACACATACAGTTCGTGTAGCGCTGCGTTTGTGTGTGTGTATGCATGTGCTCTGCTGATTTGATGATAACGTAGTAGGCCGATTGAGCCGATTTATATTGGCTTTAACTTGTGTTCTATTTATCCGATCAGATTCAAACTTTGGGATCTGAGCTCTTATATCCAATACTATTATATTAATTTCATTTGAATACTCCAATTTTTGCAAAAATGTTTGTTTTAGAGGTATATGATATATTGCTCCGATCCTGACAATTTTCAAACTTCATTCATACTCCCGATAGCTCTTAAGATGACTGAGTAAAACGCATCCGCACTGACGGACAGTCGGACGTGGCTATATCGACTCAGCTACTCATGCTGATCAAGAATATATGTATAAGTTAATAGTTTCGTTGCTTTCCAATTTATTTATTAAGGTTAGGTTAATTTATAAGTATTAGACATCGACCGCTTTAGTTTTGCGTGTAGTGCCTTTTGAGTTCTTTTTGATACTAGATTGGCACACGTGGGTGCGGGCTTCAAGCCTATCGAACTCAAGCTGCTATCAGGTGCAATATAGCAGCTTTGTGGGACCAAAGCCTCGAGTGATACCTGTAGAGCTGGATATCACCTGCGAGTTGCGCAAGCTTTGGAGACTTAAAGCTTTTTTTTGTATGATAACTTAAATACTTTATGGGGTCGGAAACGTCATTTTATCATCAGCAGACTTTAAGAACTGCAGAATTGCAATAGCCATAGCATGTACTCAAAGCTAAAACTAGTTGGCAATTGCTACTAAATGAAGCAAAAATCCACCGTTTTGTGCATATTGTGCATATATTTTGTATAATATTATATTTATCTTATATAATCTTTCATTTCAAATGCAGATACAGGGTCGTGATTAGCACCCCCTTATTACAATGGGAGACCTCTTGTCAATAGTGTCAAAAATAGTTTCTGTTTCAGTGAGTTTATCTGAGTTGTTCTCAATTTTAATTAAAATGTGGCACAAGTGTTTTTTATTTCAATATTTTCTCATTGTAGACTTAATTTCTCAAAGCTCCAACGTGGTTTCAATTGTTAGTTGAAAATTAGAGTTATGCGATTGTTGTTGTTTATTTGTTTAAGCGGCTGCCTCATTTTACTGAGTCATGGTGAAAAGAAATTGTGATTGAGACGAACATTCATTTTGATATTTTCTTTTTTTAAAGGCCAAGAAAATGACACCACCAAGGATAATATGAGTTATGTGAAACGATATGTAGATACAGATCTACTTGTGCGCTCAACTCGTTCGGTGAGTTTTCAAGGAAGCGCAGGCGGTGGAGGATGTGTTGGTGATGGACGTAGCAGAGAAGGTAGAACCGGACCTCATTGTAGATGTCAACTTGCAGGAGGTCAATCTACAACACCAAAACGTACTAGCAAAGCTGGCAGAGCATCAAATGGCAAAAGGCGTGTAGTCAAACATAGAGCACAGGTTGGTTTAAGTGATAATCGCAGTGGATCTAAAGGTATAACAAGTGGTTCAAATGGTGGAAAAGTTGTGACTGAAAGCCAGATCTTGACCCCGGCTCCATATGAGACACCAATATCTGGATAGCTTCTTCTTATCTTTCTTTCTTTTGATAGAGGATAAATCGATAACGGGAGGCTACTTTCTGGCAATTGTATAAACTTATAAAAACTATTCACTTATTCCGAATTGAACTTTTATTAAAAACATGTTAAATAAGAAAAAACATGGGAAACATGTCTAAATAACTTTCTGACCTTCTCTAATTCTTAGACTTTCTCTACTTGTTCGAGGAATATGTTAGAGTTAGCTTTCTGCTCTCTGGTGAATGTGAGTTATGCGAGTTTGCATTTGCCACAATTTTAATTAAATTATAACAGGACTCAAGTCTTTCCCATTATATGGTCATGAACATTCCACTTTAGTTGCCACGCCAAACGATTGGACCAAAAAAGTATAAAGAAAGAAAGTAAAAGAAAAATTAATGGGGGAATAAAGAAAAGGAAAAACAAAATTTGAAAAGTGCCACAGCGCTGCAAAGTCTACGCAGGAAATTGATTGATTTCCGTTTTAAAAAGAAAGTGTATACAAAAAATACGACAAAAAAGAAATTTTGTTACCCAAAACTTGTTTTAGCTCCGAAACTAAGCAATTTTGATTGGTTTTGATGCAGTTTGTGGACGTGAAGCTGGAGTATATAAGCCATGGCTATAATGCTGCCTGGATAATTAGTTGGATATATGTATGTACATATGTGTGTGTATGTATGTATGCATTAGGATTCGCCTGTTGTTCTGGCTGTTGCTGTTGCTGTGAAGCGGTGCCAACAAAATGTTTGTGCAAAACCAAAACACTAAAGTGCGTGCTTGTTGGCATTTGCCCGGCAGGAGTTCATGCTCATACGTAAACACAGACACAAGCGACACACATGTTTTTGGCATTGCCAACCAATGAATGAGCATATGGTATGGGGCTGGGATAGTGGGCTACCCGGTTTTAGTTCCTGGCTGTCGTTGCAGTTGAAGTTGCTCTTGCTGCTATTGCTGCTGGACCAGTTATGTTTATCTAGCATTATGTATAGTATATGTATGTTTGCTAAAAGCAAAATCTCTACACGTTACATGCTCAATTAAGCTGAAAATGATGCCATAGGAAACTTATAGTGTAAGTCACGCTTTTATGCATTTTCTTTCCCTGTCTCTCTCTCGCTCTCGTGTTTTTCCCCACGAAACAAAGAAAAAAAACTACCTATGGCCATATAAAACTATGGAAATGAACATATGTAAATGCAACCAATAGAACGGCAAATGCAAATGTCAGAATCAGTATTTATCCATATCGAAATAACATCTAACTGAACAACTACTCATAGCTGAAATTTTGCATGTAGGTTGTATATCTCGGATTCAGTCAGATCGGACCACTGTACCATATAGCTCCCATACAAACGGCAAAGTCACGAACAGTGACTCTTCTCAATAGCTTCGGTATTTTTGGAGCTACATATTATCGTGATTTTTAATATGGGTGAGTTTATTACACCTATAAACGACTATGCCAGATTTCAAGATCGGGTGACTATATCATATAGCTCCCATAGGAACGATCGGTCGAATACAGTAACTTTGATCAACAACATCGTTATTTCCTATGCTATGATTGTAGGCCGTTCTTTCGCAAACATTACTCTCTGTAGATACTTTGACGGCTATAAGTGAGGAAAGAGTACCAAACAACTTGCAAGGGTATACAAAATTCGGCGTGGTCGAAATTAGCCGCGGCCCTCTGGTTTTTCCTTAGTAACAGTTTTAACTACTGCACTAATAAAACTACGAGAATTGAAACAAGTGTTATGTAGCCAAACTATATAAAGATCGAATCTTCTTAAAGGTAATAGAATAAACATTCAAAGGAGAAGGTTGGACTTTTCGGCGAGTTTGTCGCAGTCGCAGTCGATTTATTATAAGATGTAACTGTATGATCTGGAATAAGGTAGACTAAATTTGAATAATAAAGACATATCCAATTCTTAGTATCCAAAATATCTGTAATTTCTGTCCTCGACAATCAATTTATGCCTTTCAAGAATAGGTTTCAAAAAAGTTGATCCAAATTTTAATTTTGATCGATGTTAACTGGTTCAATTAATTCATACAATTTTTAAGCTTTTAGATTGTAGTGGTAAAAGTTGCGGTGGACTAGAATGGCGCATACTTTGTATATCAATTTATGTCGAATTAATAGTATTTGTAAATTAAAATGACTACAAAATGTTACCAATGATTCTTAATTCAAACTTGAAATTCAGTCCTTAAATTAGTGAATCATAAAGCATTTTCGATTTTTAATGTGGGAAAACTTAAATTTTGAAAATCCTTTAAAATTTATTTTAAAAAAGGTGCCATAAAATTTATTCTCATGTGATTAATACTTAAAATAGAAATTGAAGATTTAATTAAAATATAAACAATCAATAGAGAAAAACGCTTTAATTAATTCAATATTTTAATTGAGCTCTGTAATGTATGCTATGATAACTTTAAAATTATAGAATTATAAATTTATATGACCAAAATGATTTACATATGCATACATGCTTCATAACAAACACAGGCTATTTTCCAAAAGTTTTAACTTTTTAGTCATCAACCTTACAATGCTGCATTAAGTCGTATTTTCAATATGAAATGAAAAAACCAATTGAGATGAAGTATTTGAAATTATTTCAACAGGTCGCAGGTTTTCCTTAAATTGAATCTGTTCAAGGGATAATTTGGAATTGTAAAGGAACACTTGAACATATATATAAAAGTTACGAGTCTTAAGTACGAGTCTGGTCCATGGATATGAGTCTGGTTCCTGCTCGGGAGTTTCCATAATGTACTTCTGGTTCCGAGGCCAGACTAAGACTAAACTAAGTCTGAAGATATTCCAGATTTCGGGGCCTTAAATATATCTCAAGAGGGCTGATCGTACTGTGGCCGATGTTGAGAGTAGGTCGCTCTTCCGGTGACGTCAGAAGAAACGGGTTACAAAGAATAGAAAAGTGCTTATGCTATGTGATAGGAAGTTAGTATTGGGTTAATCGCTAAAGTGCTTACTCTAGGTATAGGATATCATTAATGGAACAAATGGATAGTGTGGATTAAAATGGGTCACAATGTACTTATGGTTATGGGATGTGTGTGTGTTGTCAACGTGACTTTTAATGAGAGCTGGTATACTTCCCGGAACTCATTCAGCGGTTTCTGGTATTGGTATCTCGTCTTGCTGCATCATAGTTGGTCGGGGTCGAGGCATGGTTCTACTTGTTCTGTAGGAGTTGGCGTATCGTGGTGCGATGCATATGCATATATAACAACACCAAGTAAAACATTAGAATCACTTATTTTTAAGACATCTTTCGTAGGAACACAGAATTTCTCTATAAGCTGTTACAGTGATCCGATCTGCCCGAGATATACAAACGAGATATGCAAACTCTGCAGTATATAGAAGCCCACAAACAGCTATGTAGCTCTGATGGACGGAGGAACGGACATGGTTATATGAACTCGTCTCGGCGTGCTGATCAAGAATATAAATCGTTTATATGGTCGGACATGGTTCCTTTTGAACAAAGGTATCGTAACGGCTGCATAAAAAGTACTTTATATAATTAACGTAGCAAACTTATTTTGGTGAGTTTGCCACAACATTTCAGCCTATTAGTGCATGGTATAAAAATTTTAAATAAATAGCTTTCCTCTTTTAAAATTATCACAAATCCATGCGTATGAAGGTTTTACACATTGTCTATCACTTTATTTTGCTTTTACTATGGAATATTGAAAATGAAATTATTGTTGCACTTGCATCCGCTGAAAGCAAATTATTGAGCATGCAAAATTGGTTTAGATAAAAATAGCAAACACAAAAGCGACTGCCAATTAGCGCGAGGTAGAGGAATATGTGTGTGTGGTGAGCAGCCTCCTAATATGCTTAGTCATGGCAGGTCCTTTTGCAGGCAGTTGTGTTGAGCGGCGACAGGACACGTGCCAAACACACAACACAGTACGCTGAGGGAGCGGCATTAGATGAGACCGAGGCCCGCACATAATACGACTTCTAACATTGTTTTCTAGGCCATAGTGAAAAGTTGCGCAGGACATGACACACACATACACTTCAATATATGCACATACATACATACGAACATATATATATATATATATATATATATATGTATATACATACACACACACTCACCCTGAGATACATAGATACACAGGCACACTTGGAATTGCAAATCAGTCGACTAATGTGTACATAATCAGTCATGTTCCAACATGTGAATTCCATTAGTGATACACGGGCATGCAAACAAACAAGCATTAATCAGCAAGGACATATGATGGGTGAGTGAATAGGAGGCAACGGTAGACGAAGGATCGGGCGTGGTGAGTCCGGGGGTAGTCAGTGAGAGTGATAGGGCGACTTTTGCTGTCCCCTCATTCAACTATGAGCCGCGAGGTGCTGGCTCGTCTATTTTCAGTTGGCATTCCATATTCCATTCCATGTTTGTATTATTTATGCTTATGACGGGATGGCTGTTGCTTGCCACAGCCACAGCCTGGTCAACAACAAATCGAATGAGCGAATGAAAAAAGCACGAACAAAATGCAAAGAAATCACACCAATAAGAAAAAACGACAAAATGAAAGAGGGGGCAGAAGAATAGAGAGGGCGAGAGGGAGATAGAGAGAGAAAGCGAGATGGCATATTGCGTATACGCTACACCGTTTCTACAAAAGACAATATGTGACTTTTTGAATAAAACATTTTGGTTTTTCCATGTCTCTGTTTTTTATTCCTAATAAGTATTTGTTTCACTCAAATATACTTCATCGGTAGACGAAAAATATTCAGAACACGCGTATAAAGCGGTTAATATTTCCCATTTAAGTATGTTATATACAACATATCCAAAATCCATAAAAATCAGTGATTCTCATACCGAAACATCCCTTTGTTAGATTACTCTCTGTTCTTTTGATAAACGTAAGCTACAAAGTTGTCGATTACAATGTTATTAATTACTATTAAGCTAAAATGTACTTTTAATGGATATCAGACAAAAATGTAATCATTTACTAACCTCCTTACTTTTGTTAAAATGTAAGCAGCTTAGTAATCACTTGCACTCTTGCTCAAAATTGCTGTCAATGCGATTCAAACCCACATCGCATTAAAAGTATTTCAAATTTTGTTTCATGGTCGAGATTTGAACCCGTTTCCTACCAAAATCGAGCTAATTGATTACGTTACGTTAGACAAATTGATCGCGATCAGTGCTGGCAATTCTGCAGTTAGACCAAAAAGTACGTCATTCGATTGCCGTTTGCATACTTTAAGGGGTAGCATTACGTTGTTTTGGATCTTTCACAATATTGACAGATCATGTATTACCCTTTTCATGGCATAATATTGGTATTTAAATAATAAATTTTGCTTAAATATTCTTTAAGTTTTCCCAATTTTTCTTTTTATAAGCGATATTTTACTGTTCATATGTAGAGTGTGTGGTAGACTGCTTAATGAAGGGAAAGAAGGACATTCAGGGCTTACAAATTACAGGAGCCCACCTTGATTTATACTTGCATTTCAATACCAGGACATATTCACACACACACACACACAGAGAGAAAACACTCCAACTCTGCTAGCCGACATCTTATTAATATGCCATTCATTTGGTCGCGTCATACTTCATTAAAGCAGAAGCCAGCAACCGAAAAGAATACAAGAGAGAGAGAGAGGGAGAGAGAGAATGAAATTGAGAAGAGGACAGGGAGCAATAAAGGAGCAAGGGACAGGGACAGTTGCTGTTGCAAGCATATCCGGCACCTTGGCCGCAAAGTGCAGTCGGTAAAAATTATGCGGCTCGTTTGCCATGCCGTTCGAAAGAGCGACAGACGGACGGGCTAGATGGATGATTGCGAGAAAAGGCGGAGGGGAAAGTGAAACTGAAAGACTGAAGACTGAGGGATAAATGCAGCAATGGGCAATGCAATGCTACAACTGGGCTCAGGCTATTCGTTTATCCTTTTGTTCTCATTTATTTGCATGTCATTTGCTTCACTTTGCTTCCAATCCTCCGCTCCTCTTGACTCTCTCTCTCTCTCTCTCTCTCTCTCTTTTAGTTCTACGACTCAGTTTCTTCTGCTTGTACTTTCTCTGCCACTACTTTGGTCACGTTTGTCTGCCAGGACACACATACACACACTCAGTGCCAGTTACTTATGGCTGTTGTGTGCATTATCAATATGCATTGTATGGCTCCACTTTATATTTTGCTAGTGCTTTGCTCCAACATTCTGATCGGGTTTGGCTAACTTGCCCTTTTACTATTCTGTTTAGTCCAACTCTTCTTTGCTCTGCTTTGCTTAATTCAATCTTAGACATGCCAAGTGTAATTTCTCTCTTTTTTTTTTATCGTTTTTAACTGTTTTTGGCTTTTTGCTTTAGAAATCTATTTTACTTTATTCATTATTTGTTATCCAACTAAAATATTGGACACCAGAATTTGAACAGTCATTTTGTTGCCCCGAAAAGTATGCTAAATATATACTTTAAGAATCAAATACAAGGCATTATAAATTTGTTGCAAATAACGACCACTTTTATAGCTCATTGCTTGCTTTTGAGAACTAATTTTCATGATTTAAGCACCTAGATCCGTTCTTGACCCATTTACCTCTCTTTTGGCAATTGTTTTATTCATTTTCTGGAATCATGAAGAAAGTAATATTACGATATTGATTTTGATATAAAAACAAAAACTTCAATTTTATTTGTTTAGTCTTTAAACTGTAGATTTATTTTTAATGAAAATTAAACTTAGATTATCATTGAATTTAATTTTTATTTATTTTATTAAAATTAGTTTTAATTTGCGAGAAATGATGTTCCTTTAAACAAATTAGCAATGCAAAAATTATATTCTTTCTTTGGTTAAAAAAAATACGTATATGAAGTATATATTCAATTTTATGTGTGTGTGTGGTAAATAGTGTATTTTCGATTCGTTTGAACTTTTTAACTATCGGAACTCGTTATTTTTATTGTGTTTCTCTGTTTTTTTTGCATCTTTTGCCTCTCTGTTATGCAGTTTTAATAACGAATTGCTTTTTTATGGTTTCCGGCTTATGGAGCAACACAGAAATTGGCAAAGAAAAAGCCAGTCGCCAGGACCCAGGTCCTGGTCCTGGGTACCAGGGACCAGATACTTAAATCATGTTTTGTTGTTATTTTCTCTCTCTCTCTCTCTTTTTATGTTTTTTTGCTATGAGTGTGCTTGTTTGTGTGCATGTTGCATTTGCCAGAGTTTTTTTTCGTTCGCCTTCATCTTCATCTTCAACTCACTCTTTACATTATTATTGTCCCCCTAAAGCCCTCTTCCCATCCCTGTTGTTGTGGTGCACTATGTGTCTTTTTAGTTTTGTTGTTGTTATTTGCTGTTGCCGTTGCTGCCGCTGCCGCTGCTGCTGATGCTGCTTTGTTAACCAAGTCAAGTCCACAGCGCCAGCTTCAGTTTCCGTTTGGTGGCGCTGTCGCCACAGTTGCCATTCCATTGCCATTTGTTCGCAAAGCGTAATTAGTGCTCATGGCATAAGGCGCACTTCCTTTTACGCGCTACTCCCAGTTAGCAGCTCCAATGTTCAGTCTCCATCTCTATGACCAGCTCCAACCAGTTCCATATCTGTGAGAAATTCATTCCACCGCCTTCCATTTGTAATCACTTTTTGTACCGGCTTCCAACGTTTTGTTCTAAAGATTTACCAACTGGACAGGGCATAAGGGCACACAGAGCACTCACAATTACTTGAACGAGCTTGGAGGAGGTATGCTGAGAGAAGAAGAAGAAGAAGAGAGAGAGAGAGAGAGAGGAGCATTTTCCTTTTCTCTTTTACTATTTGTTTTTTTTTTTTAGTCCTACCCCCAAACGCCATCGTCGTTGTCGTTGTCGTTGTCGTTGTCGTTGTCGTCGTCGTCTGCCCATTGTTGTAATTTTAATGTTAACAAATTTGTAATTTAGGACGACGCATTGAATTTCTGCTAATTAAGGCCAAGCTTCGCAGCAAGTTAAATGGATTGAAATAAATGAGCAGTGGCAGAGGTAGAGGTAGGTAAAGGGATGAGAAAGTTTTCAGTTTGGCGAGATTTAAATGCAAAGTCTTTGCATATTAACAATATCATTCAAAATGATGTCCACCAAACTTTATTCTTCATTCATTTCTTTCTTTATTTTTTATTTTCATTTTCATTGTTTTGTGCATTTCTTTCTTTATAGCTTTCCTCACCCTCTCTTTAACTTTGTGTTTCTGTTGATAATTTAATTTTGCAAACAATTTTAAATCTCCTTAATTAGTTATATTTTGCTCACGTTTTTATTTCACTGTTTTTAAAACACAAATATACGAAATTTACTTTATTTTTATAAATAGAAACGGGATAGAAAATGGAAAAATTTGTGCTATCCTTTTAATTTTAACTCTAAAACCTAAAACTCAGTTTTAAAATGAAACTAAACTAGTTACTTAAACAACAAATTTCAGCATATGAATTTGCCAGCTTGTTAGTTTATTTCATTTTTTGCCGGACAAAAACATTTTCAATTATTTCGTATTAGAGTTGCATCCTCACAATTTACAGCTTGCCTTTATCCAGCTTAAAGGCCAACAATATTATTGTATGAAATTTTTCATTTTTGAGCTGAGATTACTGAGCATTTCGTTGATGTTGTTAGGGAATCCTACTCTATTCTGTTCCATCCTATTCCATCCTATTTCATCAAATCATAATGTCTCTAATGTCATCCTATTCCATCGTATGCTTTCCTATCTTGTTTTATCATAATCCATCCCATCCTACACCATCTTATCCTATCCCTAGCCATCATATTCAATCCCATCCCACCCCATGCTTAGCCAACTCAACGTATCCTATCCTCTCTTATCCCATTTATCTTATCCTACGACCTGCAAATATTTTATTTTTTGAAAATGCGTTTTTCGTATTGTTCAATTCTAATTGGCGAATCCTTGTAAATTAATTAATTCCTCCTACACTATGCCTTCTCAGATGAACTCTCGTTGTTTTCCCACACACTCACACACACACACACATACGCTCTATAAATATTAAAGAGGCATTGCTCCCTTTGGGTCGCTTCGATGCGAATTTACCAGCTAATTGCCATTTACAACTTTTCTCGTATTAAGTAAAACTTTTCAACTGTTCTCATTCCACTTTGTGTTCTCTCTCTCACACACATACACACACACACACACACACACTCATTCAGTACCTACTTTTACCCGTGCCCTACGCTAAGTTGCCCTTTGTTCTCATTTCAACTCTTGTTTTTACTTTATTCAGCGACTCGATTGCTGTTTGCTTTGTGGACATTGTTTGAGTTCACGCAGCCTGACCATTAATTTCACAATTAGCCGCGAGAAGAGGTTCCACCTGTTTCCATTCTCCGAAAAATAAAGAGGGAGAGAGAGATAGTCACATAGAGGGAGATATGGGGGAAAACTTTAATTAATTTCCCTCGCTTTCCCCACATCAATACGCACTATGTATGTGTGTATGTATGTACATATAAGTGTGTGTGTGTCGATTGTCTGGTAATTTTTTTTCCTTGTTCCATTAACTATTTGCCAACAATTTGTAAGAAAGAAAATGACTAAGAAAACATGCTCCAGCACAAACTGACCAACTGGCACAGCTGTGGCATGTGCCCATGCCCCATTCCCCTTTCCCCTTTCACTGCATCCCTCTCTCACTCTCGGCCTCTCTCTTTCAATGCAGTGGGGAGTAGAAAATGGCAAAACTCTTTCGACTTTTTTTTCATCTTTTTGCCGGCATTTTCATCTAACCAAATGATGATTTTTGCTGACTAACTTTTGCCGTGCTCGGGAAAATCCACGCGCAAAATTTAAATTTATGTAGCTTGCCTGGCTCAATATTTTATTTATAGTAGATGTGTGTGAGTGTGTGCGTGTGTGTGTGGTTGTTGCTAGGATTTTGCTTTTAGTGGCAGCAACAGCAGTGGCAACAACATCTAATGGGCGTCGTCTGTTAGTTACGTGAGGCCAAAGCGAAATTTTCTGCTGACGCCGCGTTGTCAACTTTCACTTCACCTGCAGCTGCCATGACGGCACAAACACACCCAAAAGAGAGAGAGAGACACATACACACACACATTCGTAGACTTGTATATATGTATATATATATGTATTTGCTTCCCTTATTCAGCCTGACATGCATTAGCAGCAAATAGTCAAATAATGTTGATAACTCATACGCCATGTGGTCCCCCATTTCAACTTTAACTTTGAATTATGTGCGTGAAAAAGTTTTTTTGCTCTACCTCCCTCTTTCTCTCTCTTTCTTTCTTTATCTATATTTTTGGATAAAAGTTTTGCCTTGCCGTTTATTTATTTCATTTCATTTCTTTCTCTCTTTTTTTTTTTTTTTTTTTTGGTTTGTTCACTTTTACCATTGCTTATGATATAATGAAATTTGTGCAATTGTATGGCTGGGAAAACGTAAAAGAAATCCATTAAAGCGTAAAGTTTTGTGCTGAAACCATTCCACAGATTGATTGGCATCACAGAGCAGCACACTGTAGAGTCGGAATCCGGAAGAGAGAATCTAGCTATTTCAATCTACCCTGGTTTAATGCACATACCTTTTTTTATGCTCGCTCTCGGTCTGCCTCTCTCTATTTGTTTTTTTTTCTTTGACACTCTGTATGTATCCGTCTCTTTTTCCAAGGGCTAATGTTACCAAATTTGCTGAGCGTGTGTAAGACAATAAAAGTAATTGAGTGCGTAGGTCGTTTCTACAATTTTATCGTATGTTGTTTGCTACCAACTTTTCTTCACCGTATTTTGATTTGTATACTCTTTCTTGTAAGAGGGCATCATGGTCTTTCATGGTCTATTAAGAGATGATCGTTCCAGCAAATGCAGCAAATTTTAAACGATTTGTTTAAAATGTTCAGTTCATTAATTAGATTCATTATCATATTGATTGATTAAAACTTATATAAAGTTTAGAACTTAATTAAATTGATAGATATGAAATAACTTATATGAGGTATATAATGAAGATATTCCATTATGTCATTTATATTCTCGAGCATTTGATTTACAAGGGCATAGCAAAGTCGTCTGGAAATGTATGAAATTCAGTTCAATTGTTATATTCTTTTTTTTGTTCTCTGTCTCTTTCTCTTTGTATTTTTCTTGTCAATGTAGTGTAAATTGTGTCACCAATGCGAGACAATTGTGTGCAGATGGGCGTTTGTAGATTGGCCCAGTGAGATAAGCCCCAGTCATTACCGTGAGCCAAGTGGAGTGACTCTTAGTGGTGTTCAAGTACTTTTTCTGAGAGTTTTTTTTCCTCTCCTGTTTCTCTTCTGTTTAATAAGCTTAGTTGTCAAGCTGGACAAAAACCATAGGAGATTGGAGAGCAGATTCAAGAAGCTTTAAAGTATTGCCTTAACTTTGAGATTTGGTAAACGGAAATCGTTTGAAACTACTTGGCGGCTCATTAAACTGCTCAAAATTGCGTACAAAAATGGCAACGTTAACAAAAAGGTTGCAACTTGCCAGCAACTTACCCTCCGCTGCCTCCTGTTTCGCGTCCCCCCACATTCCACTGATTGTCTACAGTTCTTCTGTACCACTCAGTTGTCATTTCCTCCTTTTTTTTCTGTGCGCGCTATTTATTTTTGCCGCTTCAACAAACCGAAAGCTCACTATCTCGTTTTGTCTCTCACTCTCTCTTTTTATCTCGATCTCTTTCTGCATCTGTCTCTGTCTCTTTCGACTCATTCATAATTTGCATAACCAAGTAGCGTCCAGTGCTTCCATTCCCCTTTATGTCTTGTCCTCTGTTTCGGTCTCTCTGTATGGGTAACAATTTTCGGGGAAAATGTTCGTCCGTTTCATAACTTAATTTTAATTGAATTATGTAAATCACATGCTAAAAATTAGCAGGCGCAAACTATTTTTTAATGATGCTTTGTATGCGTTTAATTAAAAAGCAAGTGAATATTAAATTTAATGAGAGAATGTTTCACTTGATAATTATATCAGGAGTAGTAAGTGCTATGAATATGAAGATAGAGCAGCAAAATCATAGAGGGATTTGGGCTAGATAAAGAGCGAGAGAGACAAGGTACAAACGTTTGGCTTAGGGCAAGTTGCTAACTTGGTTGCTTGGTTGGCCAGGGCATTTACATGGCTGGCTGGCCGAACGATTTATCATCGTTGTTAGCCAAGATTAGCTGCTGCATGCCCAGTGGGTTCAAGCTGCCATTCAGCACAGCTTCGAGTCCTTGCCGAGCACTTGCAAATGATGTTCATTTTGTCTGGCCGTGTTTATGTCGCCCGCACACCCGTCCCCCCGTCATCCCGTCACCCCGTTGCCCCGTTAGATCCGTTAGACTCGTTGTCCTTATTCTCCTTCCGCTACGCTACGCTGTGTGTGCAAATTATGCAATAATCTATGGCAATGCATTGAAACTGTTGCCATTGGCAGCGTTGACCGTAGCAAGTTAGTCAAGAGGCAACAACACTAACAAGAATCGGACCAAGCCGGAGCCATATCCTGCTGCTAAAATCTGCTGCATACGTTACGGTGCTTTTGTTACAAATGCTTGCCATATATATATATGTTCATATGTATTCGAATCTCTCTTGTGTGTGTGTGTGTGTGTGTGAGGGTCTTTGTATGTATGACTTTCTCTCTGTTGCTGTTTCTAAGCATATCGTGAGTATCGGCTTAATCGCTTTAGTTTCACTCATTTCGTTTGTAAAGCGAACTTATTGGTCTTTAAGAATTTATATAGTCCTGCAGTGATTTTATTTAAAACAATCAACAAATGTAGCCAGATTGCATAATAATGCTTCAGTATGTGTGTTGCAACTAGAGTAGCTCTGTCTCTCTCTCTCTCCGGTTTTTCCTTTTTATTTATTCCAAATTTGTCTAATTGATGATCGAGTTGGTAAACTGTCAATAGAAATTTTTGAAAATACCAATAACAACTTTTTGTTTTGGCATTTTATATCAAAGTATTAACTTAATTTAAGTGCAACAGTGGCGCATCTGGGATTTTGAAATGAAGGGCTGTTTGACCCCTAAAGTATGCAATAAGCAGTTTTAGAATACGTTTTTTGAAGCATTTACAGAAGGTTTCAAATGTCCCTCAATGCTAATCTTCATTATATACAGTATTCAAGTAACAATATATGTATATTGTAACTGAACAGAATAAGTAACAGCCTATGGCATACTTTGAGGGGCAAAGCTCCCTTACTTCATAACAAAATAATTGCATAGAATAGCTCTTTGGTTATTTTATTTACAAATACTTGGTTAGTACAGTTACATGAACCAATTAAAAATGAATAGTAATTAAAACAAATTGAATTTTATAATGCACAATGACAACTCTGACAATTGGGAGGGAAAAAAGCGAAAAAGCTACAAAAAACTCATTCACACACAATGAAATCGAGCAACAAATTCACGTGTTAATCGCCTTAATGTGCGAATGACGGCAACCAATTCGAAAAAAATGAAAAGAAATAGCAACAAAGCCAACCAAAAAAAGTAGGCTGAACAACAAAAGCAAAAAAAAGAACACTGCACAAAAACAAAAAAAGAATCGGAGATTTATACGCTATATTAAAACAATTTAATTTGCATTTCAATTTTTTATATATGCAAATAGATGTAGAAACATTTCAGTGTGTGTGTGAGCGTATGTATGTGTCTGTCCTATCATTTAATCATTGTCATGTAGCAATTACATTTTAGACATTAAATTATTCCAATGAAAACAAAAAGAAGAGAAAATATAAAAAAAGGAAAAAAGAAACCTACCTGGGGCTTCTCAATTGGTCTCTTTTATGCAAATTCAGTCAGCATCATTTGCATACAGGCAGCTCGTTCTCGAGTGAAACGTGAATATTTAAAAACATAAAACATATTTTATTTCATTTCATTTTGTTTCGTTTCATTTATTTTGATTGTGAGAATAATTTTAATTGCCCAACGATTGAAATTAATGGTTTAGAAATCAGTTTCAGAAATTAAGATTTCAATTGAAACTCACAGAATTGTTGTGTGTTTTATGAAGTTTTTGTAACGAAAAACGTCAATGTGTTTAGGCCTTTGTACAACTTTATACAACACACACACATACATATATACATGTGACTAATTACGTTTACGCCCAGTGGCAAGTTGGGCCTGTTGTTTTAGCCTTTGCCGCAGCAAAAATTCAATAAACTGAAGCGCAACAATGCTGCTATGCATAGGAGAAATGTATAAGGTGTGTCTAGTAGAGAAATGTGTTTTTATCTATTACTGTTTCGTAGTCAGTGTTGGTTAACTAGGTAAGCCTTAAATGAAGTATTTTGGAATATCGTTTCTAGGGTTTTTGAACATTTTTTCCGTATTACTTTAAGAACATTATGCAGGCGCTCAAAGCTAGCACATGATGTTAAGCTCACGAATATACAGAATAATAAGTTGCCCCACTTAATCAGTCGTTTAAATTAAAGTCCTACCATTCACTTTTATAACGAAGCTTAAACTCCATAATAACAGTGCAATAGTTTAATTAACGATATCCGTAAGTTAATCTAACTTTTAGTCGGAGCAAAGAGGCTGCGGGTTTTTATACAGACCTAATACTTTGCCCCTACATTCTACTAAATGGTTTACTATACTTGCTATATGTACGTATACAAAATACAAAAATATACATCAATATATAAATTTTTCACATAGCTAAGTTTGCTAAAAGGGCGACAAAACAAGAGGGAGAGAGAGAGAGACGATGGTTGTCGGTTATCCCAGGCTTGATGGATTTAAGTGAACCACAGACAGGGCTCACACAGTTGCTGATGCCGCGACTCCTGCTTCGGCTTCGGCTTCATCTGTGGCTCCTATCTCTGGGTCCCCTTCCTGGTGCTCTCTCTCACTCTCTGTTGTTGTTGCTGCATATGGATTTGTGTCGATGTAGCGAACAAAAAAAAAGGAGATGAAATTTGTTCAAGTGGATGGGGAGTAACAACAATACACAATAAACCCGTATAAAATACATCCCAAAACCCACAGTGAAATCCCTAACCCCTTCCACTTCCCCCTTCCCCACCAATTTGTGGAGATCCTGAGTGTGAGACGGGGGGTCACATCGAAATCATGCTTTATTTATGATGCCCCAACGTGTAACGCTGCCGAGAAGGGTAAAGGGCACGGAGGGAAGGGGAGGGAGGTGGGGGCCAGATGGGGTGGTTGCGGCACATACAAAGATTGACATGACATGCCAATCGTGCGGCAAAATGTCTTTTTTTATTTGGTTTCATTTTGTTCCATTTTTTTTTATTTATTGCCAACGAAAAACTCGAACAATTTTTAATTTATTTTGTATTTCGTTGTTGTTATTGTTGCTACTGCTGCTGCTCTGTGTGTTAGCCAAAATAATTCTCCCTCAATTTGAGTTACATTGTGTAAACGCTTTGCTGCTGCACTTACAAATAATTGCACACACTCAAGTAGCGGCCATTGTGTTGGGAGGAGAGAAAACTGCAGGACGGAGAGCGTGTGTATGTGTATGTCTGTGTGTGTGAGAGAGAGGTGAGAAAGTTTCAACGTTTTAAAATAATTTAACAGCATTTTGAAGCGCATTCAAGTCAACTTCCGTTGCTGACTTTGGCTGCATTGCTGCAATGGCTTTGGTTTGGCTTCCTTCTGTCTGCGAAGACGACGCCGACGACCAGAAGGAGCAACAAGGAACAAACGGAGCAACCGGAGAAACGGAGTAGGACGACAACGTTTGTGCAATTTGTCATTTGGGCAAATACACATGAAAGACGAACGGCATGTGGCATTTGGGATGTAGAATGTGTGGGTAGTTGGGTGATATGGTGGCTTCTGACCAAACCGAATGCGAATTAGAGGAAGAGAGAGAGGGATAGAGAGAGAAGGAGATAGAGAGAGAGAACGCACGAGAGTGTGAACACACATCTCAGTGTGAGCAAGTGATGTTGGGGGGCAAATGAGCTCTTGGTTGTGATGTACTTCAACAGCTTGCCAAAAGGACTTACATTAGCCACTGGCTAATTTCTCATCTCTTTTCCTCTCTCTCTCTGTTTCCTGCTTCTTGCTTGTTTCTCGTTGCTCCTTTTGCTCCATTCGCTTTTCCTTTTGGCCATAATTTTTAGTACATGCTAGCCGATCTAATGCGGCAATAAATCGCATGGCTTTACAACCAACTGTGTTGGGTAAAACGTCTTTTTAATAAACTAACTTAATATTTTGCATTAACATATTAAACTTAACACAAAAATATTAGCATATTGTTCACATTGGACTTAAAACTATATCAATATGTTGTAGATTCCAGACCTATAATGCTAAAACGATTAATTTTTGGATCGGATTCTTGTTTTCTACATTTGTCAAATCAATTGGTGTACAATTTATATTGTCAATTTATCAATTCTACACATAATTGCAGTTTATCGTGTGATAGCCATGAAAAATTTCGATTTATTATTTAAGACCAAGTGTGAGTTGTTTCTCAAATTTGCCTCATCAGAGGCTATCTCTTGCAATGTTCCAATTGTTGGCTGATTAACTCTCTAAGCTTTGTGAGTTTTTAATCGATTGTCACAAAATTTGCTTATGTTGGCAATAAACAAATAAAACTTTTAAGTCTAAATGAATGTCCCAATTGGTATTTATAAAATATCGATACATGCCTTGAGGCACGCCCATGTTTTAGGGGGTTAAGCAACACTATTAAGCGCACATTGAATTATCGATTGTTTGCCTTAGTCCAAGTCCATGCCAGAATGACATCATCAATATTTTGTACAAAAGCAATTTTCATGCTTGGCCTAAAGCCCTATTGTGTATAAGAAACTTTAATTAAATACGAATTAAAGTAATTAGTTCAGTTTTAATGGTAACGAATTGCTATCGTCCATATTCTAGTGATGTTATTGTTACGATAGGCAGTAATCAACAAATATGAAGGCCTATGAAGCTAGTTAACTAATCTACCTACAAATTTTAAACATAGAATCCACGAGTTAGATCTCTTATTTCCATTTATTATTATGAATAAAGTAGAGTTTCTTCCTCCACTTGCAAATGAGTTATGGGTTTTATCTATTTATGAAGTTGAGTCAAAATTTGCATCATTTTTAGTGTTAAGCCTTAGATTCAACAAAATATAAGTCGCCCATTGTACCATAAGGTAAAATTAAGCTAAAGAAGAAAAAAATTTCCTAATTGTTGCCGCTTTCTTGGATCATTTTTGCACACTCACTTTACACCTCATCGTTATCTTTGGCTTAAACTATCAGCAGTCTTGCCACCTGCCACAGAGAAAACGGCAATTAAGTTGCCGCTAGACAAAAAAAAAAATTGGACGAAAAAAAGGACAGATTCACAGCTATTCTTTGGATTTTGCACAATTTACCGTTCAATTAAAACTCACTTCCGCCGGGACACACTAGAAAGAAAAACGAAAAAGAACAAAAAGAAAAAGCCAAGTCAAGAAAAGAGAAAAATTTGAAGAGAATGCAATTTGAAGTGGCCAGGAAAATGGCAGTTGAGAAATTTTTTGAAAAATTAATTGCTTTTATTATCGTCACAGAACAGAAACAGCAATGAAGGATGCACCAGTGTCAGAGCATCAGAGCATCATCATCATCAGTATCCGCTGCTGCAGCCGCCTTTGGCAGCCTCCTGAATTTGCTAATGTTTAAATATTCATTGAGAAAATGTCCTGCTCCTTCTTCAGCTCCCTCTCTGTCAATGTGCTTGGTCTATGCAAATAAGTTTGGGCATACAAATTGGCCATTGGTTAAGGGGCGACCCATCCACTTTTACATCTATCTTCGCTTCTTTTTCTTCATCCTTTTCCGCTTCTTCTCTCTGTTCCTGTTCCTTGTACGTGACCTTGCCTATGGTGCCAATTGAGCGGGTTTAAGTTTTCCTATTGATTTCTGTTGTTTTGTTTTTGTATTTCAACTATTTCAATCCATGTCCCCGCATCTTGCAAACATCTCAATTTCATTTTAATTTTAGCTTTTGCCATTCCGTTTCGTTTTCTCGTTGAATAAACTAAACTTGGCTATGAACTAAAAACTTAGGGCTAAGGGCTGAGAATCGGGAAGAGAATCAGCGACTACGGCAGCGGCACAACTGTACCGTTTTGTAACACACCTAAGTGCTTCATAATAATTTAACACGCTTGTCTCCAAAGCTGTCCCGCCCCACAACGTCCTCGTTTCCACCTCCCCCTCTAGGTCTCGACCATTCCCTTTGGTGTTCAGGTGTTTAAGTTGCAAAACTTTTCGCCAACTTTTACGCTGTCTCAGCGAGTGGGTAAGAGAGCAGCGGGTAGCGGTTAGCGGGCAGCTTCAATGTTTTTACGCTTTGTCTTTGGTATTTTAATTAAAAAACTGTCGTTAGTTGTGCGTTCCAAGTTTTAAATTAAACAAAAAATGAGCGGCTCTCCGTTGAGAGTTGCCAGAGCAACTCACGAGAACTAGCAACTGGAGTTGTGGTCATAAAAACCCGCATATCAACTGAGAATAAGTTGTTGTTATTGTCGATATTGTTGTTGTTGCTATTGTTGGTTCAAAATATACATACATATGTATGTATGTATATATACAGTAAAACCTCACTCTCTTGAAAATAACCTCCTAAATATCAGGAATTATTAATCCGGTCTTACAAATACAGCTAAATCCTCAAACACATTTATTAGATGTGCTTAAACTTTCTAGGAAACACACATAAATTCTCAAAATTCTAAATTCAAGGCTATTCGCTAATGGGAGGGTTTACTGTGTATGATTTTTCCTTAGCTCAAATTGGTAAAGGAATTTTATAGTAACATCCAATCGAATGATGGTGTTCCTTATGTTTTACTCTTTACACTGAGGCAAAAATTTGCGGCACACAATGGAGATAGAAAATTTCACACGATTTATAATTTGAATGGGTTTTTAAACATCATTTCGTTTTACTTAGAGAGAAATGTTAAGATATTGCGCATCTGACTTTAATTAATTAGCAATGCCATAATAGTAACCTTAAAAATGAACTATATATAGATTATATAGATTAAAGGCTGCTTTTGGCAAGTGTCTGAGTGTTATCCTTTCTACTATTGGTAGTAACATTTGTATGTATGTAGGATTCAGCTTTAACTTTGCTAGCTTCTTGATGTCTGACTTAATGACTACTAATTATGGAAAATATTGCTAATCACTGAGCACTAATCGCTTTATTAATCAGATTATGTGTTGCACACACACATACGCATCACGTTCATTGGTGTGGGTGTGTGCGTTGGGGAATGGGCGTGGCTGATTCCCTCTGCGCTTGATTAGCCATCAGACGATTAATTTGCACATTGATGGGCGTCTTTTCTTAGAAGCAACAGCAACATCAACAGTATCAACTCGCAAGAAGCAAAGGATCCTATGGCCAAAGATGAGACAAGCATGTTGATTGGCATAATTAGAGTAGAGCGAGTGTCTTCTAGTTCTCTTTCTTCATCTATCTGTGTCTGTGTATTCATGTGTGTGTGTATATTATAACTCCATTTCATTAGTTGTATGTGGAGCCAGCCGCACACACAACATGATGCAGTTAAAGTTGATACGACAGCAACAAGAAACCCAAATGAAAACATGGTAATAAAAGATAAGCTCCTCTCGTGTGCCTCACATGTGTATGTATGTGTGTATGTGTGTGTTTGTGTTTTTGTCAGTTTATTGTGCCATAGCAGATAAGAAACTCCACTCAACTCATTTGCTGCCAAGCGCAAATTGTATCGAGTTTTCTTCCTTCCTAGCATATTAACTAAATTTCAGTTCGAAAACTAAACTCATTTAATGAGAAAAGCTGCAGGGCTATGGGTAACCGAGGGGGGTAAAGATGTTAAAAACATTCTAACTACTCGTATTTACTCCCAATGTTGCTAGCTCAGCTTGTACACGACGATAGTAATCACACCTGACGCTATAAATTTGCTACAGGGGATTTACATGGCGAACAATTAAATGAATGGAAAACTTCCAGCATCCGTTGAGACCGAAATGGAGTGGAATACAGTGGAGTGCAGGGCAGGATGAAGGATAAAAGGGAAATGAGATGCTATTGTTTTTTGTTTCTCTTCTTTTGCTTTTTTCATTTGCCTTTGCTTTGCTTTTCATGGAAGAGCTGCTGCTGGTGCTGCCTGCCTGCAGGAATTTGACTGATTAGCTATTTTCGAAATGGCGTTGCTTGCCTGCAAATGTTGCACGTGACGAGTGCAAAAGCAGAGAGAGTGTGGAACAGTTGCAGCTGCTGCTGTTGCTACTACTCCTGCTGGTTAGTTGGTTGGTTGGTGTGCAAGCGAAGTGCACGTTTTGTAACGAATTGAAAACACAATGTTGTCGCCCAATGCGAATTGCTTGTGCATTCATTTAAGCCACCCAGAAAAAGGAAAAAAACAGCCATTCAGACAACCATTACCCTCTATTCTACACTCCACTCACTAGCTCGTTCACTTCGACACTCATTCATTCACTCACTCATTCACTTGTTCATTCATTCATTTGCTGCAACATTGTTATTGTATGTATTTTGTATGTCCCCTCTCTACAGTCCCTCTTTCTCCCTTTCTTACTATCTCGCTGCCATTCCAAACAATGCTGTCGTCTAATGAATGTGGCAACAATTTCGACAGCAACAAAAACTCTACTTGAACATTTCAGGATTTTATATCGTTTTTAAGCTCCCCTGACAGGCAATCAAAGCCTTGAACCCCTGACTTGACTTCATAAAATGGCCAAATTTTTGTTCTTTTTTCTTTCTCTCTCTCCCTCTCTCTCCATCTTTCGTTTTTGAT
Source organism: Drosophila equinoxialis (assembly GCA_018150345.1). Lineage (NCBI taxonomy): Eukaryota > Metazoa > Arthropoda > Insecta > Diptera > Drosophilidae > Drosophila > Drosophila equinoxialis. The sequence goes on from JAECWI010000112.1 coordinate 1,033,442, forward strand.
GACAACTTTGATCAATTAAATTGACATTTCGGTCCGAAAAATGTAGCCAAAGTCGCTAAGGCAAAGCTTACATGGCACATTGATGAAACTATCTACGTCTATCTCGGTTCGTATGTACTTGCATACATACATATGTGCCTCTTGGGGCTAGAAAACGAATAGAAGCATGTTAGTTGCACGATCCCAAAAGCCATTCAATCGAGCACAATGCAAATTTTTATAGTATAACCAATGTTAAGTAGCACATACTAAAAAGCAAACGAAAAATGAAATCGAAAACGGAAAAACCCAAAGCAAGTCGAAACAAAAAGGAACCAACACAAAGTTCAAACAAATGTGGGTGAATGCAAAAACCAGAGAAAAATCATAGCATACTATCTCTGAGCCAAGCATTAAGTTTTGTTTTTTTTTTTTCATTTTCCACTTCTCCCTCTTCACCACTACTTTCTCTCTCTGCTGCACACGAACCGCCAATCTATGCTCTCGTTCTGTTGGATTTTCTATTTTTTTTTTTTTGTTTTTGTTAATTTAGCATAAGCGACGAGTGAGTGACTTTTGGCAAAAAGTTAAGATTGATTAGAGCGTAAAAATTGTTGGCGTTTTTCCGCAGTTTTCCCCCTCGAGGCATTCAAAAATTCTAGCTGAATATTTTTTTTTTTTTTCGTTGGGCCAATTGATGACGACTGTCAATGGCACATAATTAATTTATATTTAATCCTGAAAGCTTACTTTATTATTTATTATAAATGTGAATATTGCGAGAGGACAAGAGACAAAAATTAAAATAAAAGTTCGACAGCAGCGACTGAAATTAATATAATATTACGTTTAAATATTTAATAAATATGCTTTATAAAGGCGACAGTTGCCATTCAGGTTTTGGTGTTTCTTTTTTTGGTCCCTTTTTTATTGGTGCATTTATTTTGCATTAATTTCAATAAAATAAATACAGTGACAGTTTGAGCGGAATATGTGGTTGGCAGACATGACGTATGCGTAATAAACAATCATAATTATACAATTTGAACCGAAAAGGGTATATCGGTTACAAAGAGTTGCAGTCACATTTCAAATTTGTTTTCGATACCCTTGCACACTTTGATTATAATATTTTAACTTTTTATAAATAAATACATACCGTTATATTTAACATTTTATTTATGTATGTGTTTGCGTGTGTGTGACGTTTGTGGCCAGCCTTGTCGGCAGCTTGTGTTTTATTTATCCCAACTTATTGAAATTTGAAAATATGATATCGAACATGAAAAACTATTTTGTTAGTAAGTTTTATAAAGATACTATACTCCAATAGTTTTCAAATTGGAGAAGTGAAGTTGATTCGCACAGATGGACATGACAAAATCGTCTTAGATTTTCATGCAGATTAAGAATCAACAAACATTTGCATTACAAACATCTGTACAATTTTATAATACCCTTTTGCAGTGGGTATGCGTTTATATCTCAACAAAATTCTCATAGTCGGATGATTATAGAGTCGAGTATGCTCGACTCTCTAGTATGCCTACTTGTTGCCACTTAATGTTGCTTAATGGCCCAACAGACTGACAACAGCAACGGCAACGGCAACGGTAACTGTAAAAGCGGCATCAATCATACGCCACGTAAACCGCAAGCCGAAAGCCGCCGCCAGTCGAAAGCCATTTTAAGCTGCATATTTATGGCTAAGCATTGGGGCAGCAGGCAAAAAATAAAAATACCCACACAGTAGACAAAATAAACGATGCAAGTAGGAAAAAAATGCAAAAAGGAGCAAGCGAAAAAAAAATTGAATGAACCTTGCAGCTGCGTGTGCAGCTGGCGATAAGAGTGAAGCAGCGGCAGCAGCGGCAGCAGCTGCAGCAGCTGGAAATGAAAGCTGGAGCTGCAATTGGAGCCAGAGCAGACGGAGAAGCAGCCAAGGCAGCCAGAGTTAAAGTTGGAGCTGGGGCTCCCTAGAGCTCAACCAACGAGATATGCATGTTAAGTTGCGTTAAGCAAAGTTATGCCCGGCCTGTGTGCCTGTGTAACTGTAACTGCGGTTAAGTCAACAAATTAAAACTTTTGCCCAACCCCACGACCCATCCCAAACCCATTCCCCATCCCACCCCCATTCACAGGCACAGCCATCTTTGGCTTACTCTTTCACCCATCCTCCAATGAGTCTGTTGTGCAACATGAACTGGTTGGGGTCAAAACTTATGCACGAGTTATGCACATAAGCGAGTGCGCCACAGAGGCAGAGAGACAGACAGAGGGGCAGACAGTCTGACAGAGAGACAGCAATGAGACAGCAGCGGAAAAAAAAAGGAATACATACTATTTAATTAAACTTTCTGCAGGTGGCTTTGTGAAAATAAAATTATTTAAATACAATTTACACAAAGTTAAGCAAACACACAGCAAATGGGCGAGAAAGGGAGAGAGTAAGAGTGAGCTTGATTTTCATTTTCATTTAAAACTAATTAAGTCATTTCAGTTTTGTCATTGCTATGTATTATCGGGCTAAATCTGCCACATGAATTCGAAAATATAAATAACATTTAGTGGTTTAAGCCCGTGTTGCTCATTTGTAGCAAAAACTCGAAACGAAACACAACTAAACCATTGAAAAATTCAATTCTGCACACATTTTAACCATCTCTTGCTTTCTTTCTTTAACTGAATTTAGAGGAGAGAAGGACTTAGAGGGGTTAGTGTTTGTTGTTGTTGTTCTATTCTACCCTTTCCACCACCCCCTTATATAAATTGCTTGTGAAATTGAATCTTTATGGTTCAGCTGGAATATTTTGGCAGATAGTCTATAAATTATGGCCACAAAGGGCATACACTATACACGCAAAAGTTGTTGGAGATTTTTCTCATTTATTTTTGGCTGCTGCTGGTTTTTCTTCTCATCCCCCCTCAATCCGATAACCCCCTGCCACAAACTCCACTGTTTTTTTTTTATTTTATTATTTGGTTTTGCTTGGGTTGGCATCTGGGCGGGCTGCGTTTGTATGTATGTATATATGTACATACATATGTTGGTCCTGATGCCGCCACCACCACCACCACCACCCGCACCACCACCACCACAACTAGTGTTGGATTGTCGTTTGCTTTGTTATTGTTGTAAATGATTATCTTGGGTTGTGTGCTGCTTTAGCTGCTGCTTCCTCATTGCGTTGAAGTGCCACATTTTGTGGCTTGGCAATGGGAAAACGAACCAAACGAAACGAAACGAAAACGTTTCGAAATAGTTTCTAAATTAGTTTGCAAATGTTTTTGACGGCTGTTTGTGTTACGAATGGGTTTAACATGATGGGTAACATGTGGGCTCGTATGCGTAATGTTCGTGTCTGTTGGAATGGCTTATATGGTATCTGAGGGTAGAATGAGTGGGCATAAATAAGATATCCCTTTTTGTTTGATAAGTTGGTTGAGTTGAACTACAGAAATAGACCAGACATTCCTTGTTTTCTTTTTTAACTAATTGATTATTTAATTAAAGATTTCTGTGGCTAAAATTTCCAAAGAAACAAGTCGTTTTGTATTGCTTTACTTGGAAAATTAATAAATATAGATATAGGAATGTACATAGTATCTTATTTTTCTCAATATTTTTAAGTGTCTCAAATTAAAATGTAAAGAGTTGCGGCTCATCAAAGCATTTTAGTATGAAGGGTTACAGATTTATTGAATTTTTCTTGAAATTCTATGCTTTAATATGACAATGAAGGTTCTTCGAAAGTCAGAAAACTTACGTCCTTGAACTTCATTTGTTCGAAAAAATCGACCATTCTGTTGAAACCATTCATTAAAGAGTAAAAAATGACAAAAGTTAATACAATGACGATAACTTCGACAATGCCGATTAACTTATTTCACATTTTGTATTCTTAGACTTTGATTGTGATTTCCACGAGTCCTAAATATGTTAATTTAAAAATGTTGTAGTTATTTATTGGTTATTCATCAGGTTTTTTCAAAATGATTCATTTTGCCCATATAACTAAGAATCTTTTGAAGAAATGATAGGCTGAGTTGAACTAAACTAAACAGCATTCCAGACAATTTATCCCCAATTATTTATATAGTAAACCAAAAATCTTGAATAAAAATAAAATACCTTCAAAACTAAACAATTGGTAAATGTTATGTTTTTAATTTTTTTAATGTTTTTTTCAATGCGAATGAAGTATTTAAAGTTCATATTCATAGTTTATTCTTTTTTTTTTTTTTGGAATGCCGCAAACATGTGTGTTGGTGTGTGTATTTTTTATATGCACCATAAATTTACATTGCATTTCAATTCTTTTTTTGTTGTTGTTTATTATTGTTGTTGTTTCACCTCATAGCTCATGGCTCACACTCTTGCAGCATTTACGCCTCGTATACGCAATATGCTAATAAAGTTTTCATTGCATACTTTGCAGCGCAATTTGCATATACTCAACCATACCATACGACACTATGCTCCAGAACTATGTATGTTTGTATGTAAGTAAACTAGTTTACAGTTTCTGCTCTCGCTCTCTCTCTCTCTCTCTGTCTCTTTCTCACTCCATCTTTCTCTGTATATATCCTTCATTCTCTTTATCTATATGCTAGTTGGCATATGTCATAAATTCCATCAAAAGTTGATTGATGAAACTCCCCCCCTTTTGCTAGAGGGAATAGGTGCTGGCAGGTTTAGTTACTTTATGTACAAGTATATCATTATTGCTGTTTAGCTCATCAGTTTGCAAAAACAACAACAACAGCTAGGACTCTGCTTATTGGTCTAGGAAAATTTAATAGATTTGCTTTAGGGCGACGCGACGCCCAACCATCGTCGTCATCGTTGAAGAATTTCCAATGGATCCTTTGCACCTTTGGGCAAGCTTTTAGTTACTTTCCCTTTTGCAATATTCATGCATTCTCTCTATCAGTGGCCAGCCACTGCTGCCTGTTCGATGCTTTGGTCTGTAGGTCTGCTGTCTGCTGCCATTTTCTAAAGTGAAACGAATGAGCCCAGTAAAGTCAAATTGAGCCTTGGGCCTTTCGCTCGTTTACAGTTGTAAGTGTAATATTGTAAGTAAAGTGAAGTGTATTTACCCCAACAACAAACAGCAGACAGAGCATTAAAAGCTCCAAACAGACACAGGACTCCTTTACTTCGTCTAGCTACAGCTTCAGGTTTTTGGTCGGGTGGGGGGTGGCTCCTGGTATCTTTACTCTATCTGCCTGTCCGACAGCCTCAATGCCTGCCTGAATGCCATTTTCATTGAAAAGTTTACGAAACGTAGCTAAAATTGTTTGCGGCCATAAAATTGTGTGCAACCTAAAGTCCAAAGTCCAAAAAAGGCCCCCCAGGAGTTGAAATTGCAAACTTGCTTCACTTTTCATTCCCCCTGCCTGCCTCGCATCAGAAAACCAGTAACCAGGAGCTAACAACCACCAGTAAGCAGGACATTTTCCTCATCTATTGGGTTTATCTTTTTGGCCTTCAAGTTATTAGGTTTATGTAATTGTTGTTGGCCATTTTTAGCTAAAAGTAAACTGGTTAACTGGCAACATTTTCGTTATATTTGATTTTAAATGGTTTGTGGCAGCTCTAAGGCGTGTTATTATCCCTACTTTATATGTATGTATAGATAGATATATATATAGATACAACTTGAATGCTGCCATATTCGATTTAAAGTTCAAAGTTCTATTACACTTCGAGTGTTCGCTCGTAATCAGACTCAGATGTGCACTGCAGTGCAAAATAAAGTGTCAATGTGTTGACTGTTTGTTATTTGTAATGCAGCAAAATACACAGAGAGAGAGAGAGATAGACACACAGTCAGAAGGAGAAAAAGAGAGTGCGAGAGGAGGACACAGAGTACATTGAAATGACTGCCAAACAAATTGCTCACATTCCTTTTTGGCTTTGTCAATTCTCTTTGTTGTCTCGTTGTGCCGTTTTGCCGTCAGTTGATTAATGATGACAAAAGTGGATAGCAGAGGCTCGCTTAATCAACAGATGCGACAGCCGCAACGCTAACTTGTGTGCCTTCTTCAATGTTAACCCCATCCAAATGGCCTCATCTCCTCTTCACTCATCTCATCTCATTCCATCTCATTCTATCTCATCAACGTTTGTCGCTGTTTTGTCGTAAACCTCGTCGTCATCCTCGTCGTCATCATCATTGACATCGTTATCGTTGTTTTTTTTTATTTTTTTTTAACAAAAATTGGTTAGAGGCGTTGCCTGGTTACTTTGATGTGCCCTCACGTAATCGCTACGCCTACAGAAGTAGCTAACGCTGTGTCTTCTCTAAGAGGCTCCTCGTCGCCACCATCCCTCTATTTGAAGCAGAAACATAAAAACCTTTTGCTCATAAATATACAGCAAAATGATTTAAATTAGTGGCAACGACATTGAATAAATCGTATCGAATGGAATGAAATCCTTTTTACAATGGCATATCAAATTTTTCTTTTGCCAACGCACGAAAAGTCAGTAATCAAAAGTGGAAATGGCTTTTAAATCGATTTCAAATCAAGGGTTGCTTTTTACCATCTCCTCTCGCTCATGTCTATAAATTTTAATTAAAATGTTCAATTGTATTTATTACATTACGCAAACACCTTTCGTTTGAATTAGCAACATTTTGAGTAGTTTTTTTTCCTTTCACTCCAGCCCTGGTTTCAAGTGAGAGATAGAGAACCTTGGTACTTGGTTTTGATGTCAATGTCAAAAAATATGATAGAAATGCCAATCAATATTCATATACATTTTACATTTCGCGCATTTAATTTATTTTTATGGCATTTTATGGCCTATAAGTCAAAAGAAACGGAGCGAAAGGGAGGGTCATAAAATCTACGATCAGGTCAGGTCAGGTCAGGTCAGGCCAGGGGCAGAGCAGAGCGAGACTGCTTGTCTAGTAAGTATTGTATGTTTCATATATTACGCATACGCCGTGTTGAACACGCAATAAAAAATACCAATTGCAGTTTGTATGCCCCCGCACACACACACGCACACATACACACAGGAACCGAAAAAAGAGTGAGAGAGAGAAAGAGAGAGAGAGAGAGAGAGAGAGAGAGAGATAGAGGCAAATGTGGCCATTGTTTCGTAATGTTACTGCATATAAAATTTATTGTTGATTTTATTTTCAACGTCGTCCTCTTTACACACACATACATCCATGCACACACACATTTTCCGCTTCCTTTTTGTGCATTTTTATGGGCATAAATTTACAAGAAGCCACAGAGTGCGAGTGAGAGAGAAAGAGAAAAGAGTTAAACGGCTTCACAGAGAGAGGGAGAAAGAGAGACAAGAGAGAGAGACACACCAACGGACCCCAGGTGCGTTATTGTGTCAGCCTTGACCGCCAGTCAAAGAAATCTGTGGCAAGCATAAATTCAACTCGAAAAGGCAGCTGCACAAACGATCCAACAATTCAAAGTTGAAAAGTTATCGTGTATACATCTATATATACATATAGCAAAATACATATACGTATATGCATGGAATAAGGTCCTCAAGATGCTTGTCTCCCCAATTCCAACTCGATTTCTACAGCCTTGTCAGCTGTCTGACTTTGCGTGCGTGGCACCCATTAGACGAGGAGGACATCCAGCGAAAACGAGAACAAGGCACGTGGCAAAAAACAAAAAAAAAAAAAAACACAATAGGCATATTCTCTTCCTTTCTCTTTCCTCCTCCTCTAGAGAACCGTTCCAAGCATGTCTTATCCCTTGTTAGTACCTTGAAACGAGCGTGAAAGTATTTGCCAGCATTTTTGGCTGAAACAGCCAATTAATATGCCACTTCTACACTTTTATTTTCTCGTTGGTCTATTGATTTTTTGTTTTTTTTTTTCTTTGTGAAAACCGAGAGCGACGAAAGTGAAAAAGGGGCAACAATTAAGCCATTTCAGTGAGAACCCTTAAAATTGTGGGTGGCTTTTTTTATAGTTTAATTCGTTTTTGGAAACGTTAACAGTAGAGAAAGAAAGGAAGGCAAATGTATATGCATTTGTAGTAGTGAAAAAATAGACAATTGATGGAATGAAAGTGAAAAGAAGTTTATTGTAGAAATGCTTGCTCCAATGTGCCTTGTATTTGATATCACAGCGATAATATCAGATGATATTACGAGACAAACGAACTTGAGTAACTTCTTGCTTCTCTCCTGTCTTCATCTTTGCTTTTATCTATCTTTAATGCAATTGAGTCTCCCATCTTCGTCTGGTGACCATTTTCAGCACTATTCAATAATGGCTTCCGGCCTACTTCTCCGTGAATCCGGGCTTTAGTTGCCTCAGAGGGACTCTTATAGTCAGTGGACTTTGGCGACATCAAGTTTGCGAGGCCCATTCTAACTCGGCGTCCACTGAATAATATTTTTGTTGCACTGTAATGGAACTTTTTGGGATTTGACGAGGCCCCTTCAGACATCGGCGTTCGCCATTGCTTGCTGGCTCCTATTTTGGAGATGTGTTTCGTTCGCTTTCTAGCGGTTCGGAGTATTACCGTGTCTGCTTAGCGTTCCGATAAGCTAAACTTTGGTTGCCACAGGTAGGATCTGGAGTGGCCATCTATACTTTATAGGATTTGCGGCCACATGTCCTAAATATAGTTACGGTCCACTGCGGTTTACAATTATCGTGATTCTAACAGGCGTTTTCTAGGAGCTTGTCCAGATCTCGAATGCGCGATTTCACAAACGTTGTGTGTGTGTGTGTGTTTATGTATGGATATTTGGTTAATTCTACGCGTGTATGTGCATTTAAGTCACGGTCAAATTTATATTGTCTCTGTGGTTACACGTTGCTCTAATTGCAATGTGTACGAGAAGTAATTCTCTGATTGGGCTGGTGGTTTATGAAGCGTTATAATGCGCTTATATCGAGCCATTGACATGGCAATGTAGAAGGAGGCAAGAAAGGGAATGGGTTTGGGCGAATCGGCTAATACAATTAGGCAGATAACGCGTTCACGCATATCAAATGCCAGCCAAATGAGTCATTTTAATCCATAAATCTAAAGGTAAATACATGTAAAAGCTTGTGTCTATAATGTCTATGAATTCGTGCAAGTGTGTGCGTGACAGATAGTGTGTGTAAGTGTGTGAGTGCATATAACAGTTCGTGGTTTAAGACTTCCATAATCGCAGAAGCAGACAAATGTGCAATGAGTTTGCTTATCTATTTGTAACAGCTAATTGGATTGACAAATACATTTCCATATTTTAAGTTAATTTGAAATCAACTCTTTATGCAGATTAAATAGTTTTGTTTTTCATTTATTCACACATTTGTTTGAGTGTAGAACCTAAAATGTTTCATTAATTTGGGAATGAGCAAAAGTGACAACAAGAAATTATGCCAAACCTTGTAAATAAGGTGAAGAAGTTCTTAAAATATTACAAAGAGCATTCAAGATTTGCATTGAACCTGAAAATAAATGTCGGAAATCAAGCAATTTTAAAATTATAGCATACAATTCAGCGCAGAAAACGGTGATTCAGCAATCAGTAAAAATGGGCAGATTTCACACAAATTTCTATAAATCTATATCGCAAATCATTGAAATCTCCGATATTTAATTTATGAAACTATTTTCGGGTTCTTTGGTACCGAGAACTGATTTTCGATAGATAACACTTATTTCAGTACGCCAAGGAACAAGTTAAAATATGCCCAACTGATGAAATTTAAATTAAGTTTAATTTTATAACCACTAAAGCTACATTAAAATAACATTCACAAACATAAACGAAATTGTGTGTGTCTTAATGAAGTTGAACTTTGCCAAACATCATACAAATCGAACGATGTCAACATCCTTCGACCACGAAGAATAAATAATTAACGTCGAAATATTGGAATAAAAACGAAAAATATTTATTTAGTTACTTCACTTTACCACAAAAATTCCCTAAACCTGTGTGGTTTCCTCAAATTAAATTGAATTTATTTCACTTTAAATCAAGTTTCCTATCAAATAAATTACTAACATGCAGAAATTCCTAAAATAATAATAATTATTTAACAACTAAACTAAACTAAACTAAAAAATGTAGAATTTTTCTAATAGAAAACGATTTGCTCTATATCAAGCACACGAAATAAAGTAATTTGGGAATAGAAAAATACCTTAAAGGGCTTAAGATAGTTTTATAAATGTAATAACCGAACAATTTCCAACCAGTTCGTCTTGTGTTGTCTTCCCTCATTAGAAGTTGTCCTTGTGCCAAACATATGATATTCCTGTAAATGAATGGCTTAAATTACACGCACACACACACACACAGACTGGTCCAACAATTTATGAGCTATATATACATACATATATAAATGTTAGTATGTGCTTAGCTACTTGTTGATTGTGAACTTTTGGCATTAGCAACCAAAACAAAAAAAAAAAAAAAAAATGAAACTAAAGAAATTACCCTGCCTGCCTTTCCATGATTTCGCTACTGTTTGCTGTCACAAAGTGTTCGCACAATTATTTTAAATGACTCGACACAAAAATTAAAAATGCAATAATTGCATAATGAAAGCTTGTGCCAAAAAAAGAAAGTGCCAACAAGAGAGAGAGAGAGATGGAGAGAGTAACCAGTCCTATCCAGACAAAGCCTAGTCAAAATGTCGCCAACAATTTGGGCAAGTGGCCAAAAAATATCAAATGAGATGAGTGAGCATACAAATTTGCCAATAAGTTATTGCATAACTTTTCGGGAGAGAAAATGAGAGGAAAGGAAAAAAGTGAAGTGGCGAAATTAAAGAGCCCAAGTGTTGTAACACATAAGAGGAAATTCTGTGGAAGTGTGTGTGTGTGAAAGGGCGGGTTGATAAAATCCGAAAGCCGCTTAAATGTGTGTGCTAAGTGCTGTGTTGAGCTTATAATGAAGAGCCACCGAATCCCCGGCCCGCCTCAGTATCCAACATTCTCACACACACACACACAGCATTCTGACTCGAATGTCCCACGCATTTGCCCAGCCCACATCCGGCATTTTGTTTGCTCTGTGTGTGTGTGTCCAGGTAAAGCTTAGAGCTAAAAGCAAAACCACAAAAACCACCAACACATAAAGCGACACCACAAACACACTCGTACACACACACCCAGAGATACAACAAACTAGGCACAGCTTTAACCGCAGTCGGGACAAATACTTGCACAGAAAAAGAGAGACAGAGAACGAGAGAGAGAGAGAGACCCGTGAACATGGGTAGAGAGCTTTTCTCATAATATTTATGATTTATTTACCAGTAACATTTCTCCCCGCAATTTCTGTGATTGATAGCCCCAGGGGCTAAGGTCAAAATATGATGTGTTTCTTCCCCTCAATTCTACCTCTCCCATACTATTGAGTTTTCGCTTTGTCTCTCTTGACTTTGCTATTAATTTGAGTGCGTTATTACAACTGATGCTTAATTAATGTAATTATTTCGGCCATTTACTTTGAGAGCATTGTTAAAAAAGTATACTTTAATTTTGCTCTCAACAATGTTGCACATAACTGTTAGGCATTTAGCTGTTGTATGGGTGTAACGGGAGGAGAGTGTAGGTAATGCCACACCCATCACATCCTGCCCTGCTCTGCTCTATCTGTTGTCTGTGTGTCGGCCTGTCAGATCAAAGTGCTTTATAACGCTTTTCGCCACTCGCTGCTGCTTGGTGTCTAATATCAAGGCTCAAGGCTGTCAATGTTATGCCTTCATTGTCGTTGTCGTTGTCTTCGTCTTCTTCGGTGTCGTTGATCACACAAAAATTGAATTTTGTATACAATTGAATTTGCTTCCTTTTTTGGTTTTTTTTTTTTGTTTTCGTTTTGTGGTTCGTTTTTCATAAAATGTCATTGCATAATATGGGAGATGAAGGAGATACGAAGAAAAGAGTGCACAAATGTCATGCCAAGTTGCAGTTTGAGTTATGACACTAGCAAGTAAGGTCACAAACAGAACAGAAAACTCAGAGTCAGAGTGTGTGTGCATGTGTGTGTGTGTGAGAGCGTGGCAGTGTCCTGTTTAGAAAAAGTTGAGGTTGGACAGTTGGCAAATGCATTGCAAATGACAGTTTGAGGTATTTGAGAATTTTGCAGGTCCCTTAACTGCAATGATGCGGCAATTGCAGTTTGGTCAAGCCACACATATAGAAATGAAGAGTACAGAAAGAAAGAAGGAGATAGGGAGAGAGAGAGAAAGAGATAGAGAGAGCTGTAGAGAAAATTACAATTTAATGATGGCTGATGGTAAGATAAATGAAAATATGATGTAATAGGTAATCTTGTCTACGCTCAATTTCACCAATCACCTAACATATTCAATCACCATAAAACCAAGCAGGTAAATCGAATTTTTAACAAATGTCTATAAATTAAAAAAAAACAACTTTTTACCGTCTTTACAATTGCCAAGTTAATATACAAATATGTAAAAGCATATTTGTTTACATAAAAAGTAATCGCTAAATGATTTACTTGTTTTATGATTTAAACTAAACAAAGCCGTAGAGCTGGAAAACTATCGATAGTGGCTCCACTTTTCGATATTTTCGATGTTTGAGAGCAAAAATTCGATACTAGCGATATTGATTTTTTACCTATACTAATAGGTTTCAAGAAAATTTGGTAAAAATTGACAAAAACTTTGCAAATGTTATATTTTCTATCAATAAAATAAGTTAGTTTAATGTAAAGGTCACAGGAGCAAGAAGAAACAAAAATGGAGCTCAAACTAAAAATAAAAGGAAATCAATACAAAAAGTATCATTTTCACAACAAAAATTATATTTTTACAGCCTTTGCACGCGTTTTAAGTAGTCAAACAAATTCGAGGTGTTTCCACTAGTTTTGTATACCTTGTCGCAATAGAGGCACTTCGCTGACTATCCATCCTTCGATTTTCCACGCATACATGTAGAGATGTGTTAACGTGTGTAACGGCAAGCATTTTTAAAACAGTGAATTATTGTAATTATTGTTTTCTTTTGCACATTTCTTACCCAATTTCGCAACATCCAAGCCTTGTCTCTTGTGCCTTTTCAAGTGAATTGTAACCATTACACATGTTAACTGTTACCTCGATAGTGCCATCGATAGTTTTCCAGCATTACAAAGCCGTGGAGAGGATTTTTGGTAAAATAAATAATTTCTTTTTATGCTTCTCGCTCAAAAGAAAGAACATTTTAAACAATTGTTATCGTATTTAATGTTAAGGCTAATCGTTGTCAATATCTATATTATCATGCTATTTCATTTCTTCAACATGTATATATACATATGTATATATATTCTTGTTCAGCACGACGAAACGAGTTCAAATAGCCATGTTCGTCCGTCCGTCTAGATCAACGCAAACTTCTCCTAAGCCGGTGGAGCTACAGAGTTAAAATTTTGCATGTAGGCTTGTATATACTGCACAGGTTGTATATCTCGGATTCAGCCGGATCGGACCACTATATCATACAGCTCCCAAACAAACGGCAAAGTCACGAGTAATGCCTTTTTTTAATAACTTTGTTAATTTCTGAGCTTTAGTCATAAAATTTAATATTTGTGAGATTATACCCATAAATGATTGTGCCAAATTTGCTAAAGATCAGGTGACTAAATTAGCTTCCATAGGAACGATAGATCTAAAATAGTGACTTTTCTCAATAACTTTGTTACTTTTCACACGATTAACCAAAAATTTAATATTTCACAGTTTAATGAAATTTTGAAATCTTGGCAATAATTATTTTGACATAATAAACCATAAAGAAATAAAAACGGAAAGGATAACAATTTTCCAGACCATGTAATTAAAACATTACTTAACAGACACTGAAAGCCTGACAATAGACAAGAAATTAATGGTAAACAAAAGAAGTGTATGTCTGTCACGTATGTCCCCCAATTATCAAAAAGGTTGTCACAATCCACAAGTTGGAATAAAGATGAAGTAAAAATAGCCCATAAACCTGAAAATACAGAATAATGGATAAGAGCAACGTTCTATACAAAATCCCATGCAATGGAGACGACAAAGAAAAGTGCAAAAAAATTTTAATAAAAGCCACAAAATGAAAGTTAAAAACTGGAATATCACAACATAAATCGGATTGCAAATCAATTGGAATAGAAAATTATAGATCTAGTTAAACCAAGATAAACTGTATACCACAAATTGCAAATTAGCCCCAGAATCCAGCTGTAATCATTTAAAAATTTAAGCGCATTTGTGGGTACATCGACTTGACCTGTTTTCACTCCACTAATTGATTCAAAAGAAGTAAAGTGAGTTCACTTCCCCGTCGAATGTGTAAGTATTTATTCAAATGTGATAGTAATTCGCCTTCTTTTGCGCCTCGTAAAAGAAGTTCTGACTAAATAATTCCTTCTCTTTCCTTGCCATGCAATGGATGGCTGTTTAAGTAAAAAGGGACAATGGTATTGACCCCAATCCACAGATATGTAGCCAGTAGCAAATTTGTAAACTCACTATTATATTGATGTGGATTTTAGTTGAGATGTGAAAAACAAAAATCAAAGCTTGAGGCTGTGAAATTGAATGCTAAACTTTGTCAGAGTCAAATATTTCGTTTAGACAACAATTTGAACCAACTAAATATTTAGATAGTCAAATAAGATTTGAGGTAAGACAAGGTATTTATTAGTTAACCAAGAGTTGATGCTCAACAATCGATTTGTGTGTAGATAGCCGCAATGTGCAGCTACAATGGAGACGCCCGAGTATGTGGTTTAGGTGCCAATTGGCAAGCCAAAACAGAGAACACACACACACTACACCACACACGCACACATAGATATCTGCATAGTTGGTACACACCGACACTTGGTGCTCTTGCGGTATAGCTAATGTTGCAGTGCACTGCAATGATGTGAATTTCGTTTACATTTCAGTTGCCGACTAATTTTGTGGGACACCTACACAGGGCCGGTTATTCAATAAAGGATAACCCAGGAGTTTTGAACAAAATTTGTAAATTAAACATCATTAACCCAGGAGACATATTCGTAATCTACTAGTTTTCTGTATTAAAAAGTGAAATGGCGTGATTTGTTCAACGTCAATTCTAGTTATAGCACCATGGGGTGAAAATTCATAGATAATGAGAAACCATTTTAGATTCTGGCCATCCCCCTCCTCCATTGCAATTGACAATGTTGCCTACTTTTTGAATTTGAATTTGATATTAGTATCTAATTTCCTACTTAATTCTCAGTGGATTCACTTTAAGGGAATTACAGCAGTATGAATGAATCTTTCACTTACATTTTCTTTATTGTTTGCCACAAAGAAAACTCATCTGACATTAGTTAATCATTTAAAACCATCAAGAAATTTTGTTAAAATGACGAAAAATGGTATAAAGTATGCAAACGAAATATAAACAAGTCAAGAGAATGTCACTTGTTCAATATATTGGATAATTGAAATGTAAAGCTCGGTTTCAAAAGACATCTTTGCTGGCTCCCACTCCCGACTCGTGCCCATCCCATTTCCTTTGGTATTTCATTAATTAATCCGGTCCTGATGTTGCGAAGCATCTGGTGTGGAGCAAAAGGCAAAGGCTAAAAGCTAACAGCCAAAAGCCAGCGAGTTTTTAATTAAAAGCGCAATGAGGTCAAAGGGTAAAAAGGTCTTACTCCCGATCTTCCTCTCTCTGTCTCTCGCTCGCTCTCTCTCCCCTTCTCAACCACTTTCTGCCCCCTTTGGTGCATGTTCATTAAATGTTCGATTAATTAGATATTTTTGTTGGTTCAAAATTTAAGTCTTTAATACATAAAATTTATTTCACTAGCTTAAAACTTGGGGAAAAAAGCTTTTCCAATTGCAAAACCTTTGCCAGACACGTACGAGAGAAAAACTTGCTCATACATTGGTGTATGTGTGTGTGCGTGTGTGTGTATGAATACTGTTAATTATAAATCTCTGGCTGTGTGAATTTTTATTGCGCTGCATCGGCAATTAACAGACAAACACAACAAGAGCAACAAACAACAGACAATATATGAGCTGAGAAGAGGAGAGGGGTCGTGGGGGAGGCCACAGCATAACCAGGAGGATCGGCAAGAGTATCAGATATATCCTCGACCATAACACTGAAGGGGCGAGGGTCGGGCAACATTTGCAGATGTTGCGATTTTTATGCTCAACTGTTGCCACTGAATTATTGGCGGTTGTTCAGCTTCAGCTTTGCGTGAACACAGCTGCCGGCATTAATCCACGACACGCATATCTACACACACATGCACACACTCACACACACACACACAAAAACAACACATCCATCTGTATATGTATATCTTCACTCACACAGTGCCGCCATCTAACCGTTGCGCCTCGTAAAGCAACCAACATACCAACAACAATGCCGCCCACCGGATGCTCATTCTCTATCTCTTTTTCATTGCCCCTCTTTTCTCTCTTTCTTTTTGGCCATTCTGAAATTTTTGTAGTGATTTGCGTGCATCGGCATGTCCTGCGAGGCTTTTTGCCCGTTTTGCTGCTCTCTTTTTCTATCCATGTTATTTTCGTTCGTTCGTTTTTTGTTTTTTTCTGTTGTGTTTTGGCTCCCTGACTCCCACACACACTCTCTCCCCACTCCGCCTATACCCAATTTCAATTGAACCGAAACATGAAAGACCAATCGAAAGGAGGCGTGTACAGGAGGCGGGCAGTTTGAGGCGTGCATACGCATCTCTCTGATTGCATCAAGTTGAAATAATGTAATTAGTTTTTGTGCCCTGGCCGAAAGTGGGAAAGGCGACGGCTGATAATGATGAAGTTGAGAAGGGAAAATAGAGGGCGAGGAGCATCAGCAGAGAAGGATGTGGATGCGGCTTTTAGGGTTGCATTTGCATGTTGTTTCTGCATGTATGCGGCTGTTTGCTAGTTTCAGGTTTTGCCCCTATATCCGTGTGTGTGTCTGTCGTTAACAGTCTATTTGGTTTACTGTGTGCATGGCATCTTCACAATGCAAAAGTGTTTACACTATTTAATAACAGCTATTAGGTTTTTTTTCTTTGTTTTTTGGCCAAGAATAATGAGGAGGGCTGGGCTTCACTTGGTTAGCAAATGCCGGAAAATTGTTAGTTAAATGTCAATCACTCTTTGTTCATTTGTCAATCAAAATAATATGTTCATAAACTTAACCCCCTTTGGCAAATAGTCAAAATATTGAAAATTCAATTGCTAGACTAGACACTAACTATGGAATTTCATTCCGAAAAAGTATTGCAGAATCAGATGATGCGACAAACTACCAACTGCTTAAAGTACATAAGCGCCTTGTTCCTTTATTGAGATCTAAAGAGACGAGAAGCAGATTGGAAGGGACACCAGCAGATAGAGTGATCGACGCCTACTTTCCGGCAGGTCATTGAAGCGCTTAAAAAGATTGAATTTCACCAAAACACTAGGCGAAAAATAATGTACCCCTCTTAATTTGAGAGGAACTTGCCGTTCACATGTCATTAACATGAAGTTGGGTCCCTTCTTTAACAATCTACTAACACAGTATAGATACTAAATAAAATTACTAGAAATTTCTATAAATTTTCATAACAGTTATTTCTAGGGCTTGTGATGATTAGGACAACAAACCTTCTGGCAAGAACAACCGAAGTTCCCATACTCATTTCCGTCTACCTTGTAGGGACATAATTCTCTTCGAATATATGGGGCTTGTCATAATAGGATGCAGATTTTATGTTGATATTCTAGATACTAATACTGGATATGCCTAGCATACCTTTGTATGTGCATATATGAAAATAGTCCATTCGACACGTTTGCAGGAGTATAATACCCACCATTTGGTAACAAGTGTCGAAATGGTCGGTTTTTTATTATCTTCACACTGACGTCCTTCTCTGCTGTGTGCTCAACAAAAGGGAAACCCGGGTTTTGCAAGTGCAATTATCCTTTCATGTTTCTAGCGGTCGGTACTGTATGGTAAAAAACTTTCCCATCATAGAAGACGAAGACTGGATCTTTGGAGATGAAGTCTGGATTATCCTTACATTCGTTCTCGATTCGAGAATCTTCCAAGTCCAAATCGAAGACAACAATAAGCTCCTCAATGGTTCCCCATTTCTTCAATTTTATTAGAAACGTAAGGTCCAATGTTTGGGCTGCAACTGCAGCAAGACTCTCTTTGCTGAAAGAGAAAACGACCGAAGAGAAAGAGAGTGACGGAGAACAGCGCAAGTACTATGGAGAGGCAAACTTGGAGTTCCGTTACTTTAATTATTTTCTTTTTTACTTCTTCTATGGAAATTTCCAGAACTTTGAATTTTGTAAGTACATCAATGTACTTAAAATTACTCTTGAAAATAATCTCATCCAATGCGGTTGCACCTCCTGTGTCCGCCGACAATTGTACTATATCTTAGGTTAAGAAAATAAAGAACCTGAATTGAAGTCACCCTGGTCATTCTCATTGCTTCGAATGAGACACACATCTCATACATCTGAACTCTATGGAACACATATTATCATCATCAAAGCTTTTTATGTGAAGATTTATCTTAGGAGATGTAATTTTTCTAACGTAGGCAAAATTTGTATACCCTTGCAACTTTTTTGGTAGCCCTTTCCTTACCGAAGCCATCAAAGTGGAAAAACGTTTTTATATAAAAAGGCTAATGTTTGCGAAAGAACGGCCTTCAATCTTAGCATAGGAAATAACGATGTTTTTGATCAAAGTTTTCAATCGATTGTTCCTATGGGATCTATATGATATAGTCATAAAAAACTCGCCAATATTAAATTTCAGCTCAGAAAATAACGAAGTTATGGAGAAAAGTCACTGTTCGTGACTATGCCGTTTGTATGGGAGCTATATGATACAGTGGTCCGATCCGCCTGAATCCGAGATATACAACATGTGCACTATATACAAGCCAACATGCAAAATTTCAGGACTTTAGCTCTAACGGTCTAGGAGTAGTTTGCGCTGATCCAGACGGACGGATGGACGGACGTACTATTTGAAAACGTCTCGTCATGCTGAACAAGAATATATATACTTTACATGGACAGAGATGCTTTCTTATATGCGGTTCACACTTCTGACTAGATTTAATATAATCTTTTTGCTATACCCTTGCAAAAACGTTATATTTAATTTGTTCAGAAATGTGCAACAAATAGAAAGGAAGCAAAAGTATCAAAAATGATACTGTAAGGAAGTTGGCTTAATACGTACGTTTTTCATAGCAAAATTTAAAGTGTAAATAAAAAAATAGTACAAAATATTCATATCTACAAGAAACTTTGAGATGGCAGACGTATGTATAGAATCAAATACTTTGTCATATCCGTATTATTTAATACTTATTTAGTTTGACTAGAAAGTGTTGCCTACTTTTTGGGCGAAATATTAGAAAGACTTGTAAGGGTGTTTTTTTCCTAAAGCAATTTCTTTGTTCTCAAATATAAATCGAATTAGTTGCTCATAGGTTTTTTTCAGTCCTTGGTATATGAGTTTTCTAAGTTGGTCCAGTTATTTAGTAACAAAATGGGCATTTGGATTTGAACAACCAAAACATAATTTACAATTTTCAAAATTTGCTTAACTTTTGATCAAAAGATTATCAGAATTGATCTTTCTAGTGAAGGAATTTCTCATTACTTTTGGGACATTCTTAAATTTTTTTTTTTTTTTTTTTTGTGTGTTTTCTGTTTTTGTTGGATAAGCTATTATTGCTTAACGGCAGTGAGTCAGTGAGCCAAGCAAACGTTATTGCTCTCTCACACTCACACGCACACACACCGACACACAGACCCACAAATTCGCTTAGGTTGCAAACAAAATATTTTCTCATTCAGCTTTACTATATAGTCGGTGGAGAGGAGCTTCTTCCATTTGCGGCCTACATATTTAAGTATCTCTTATATCAACTGACTGCTAAAAACATTTTCTGCCCACATTCCATTCAGAACAACAGAGAAATAGCAAGAGAGAGAGAGAGAGAGAGAGAGGGAGAGATGTGGAGTGAGTATTAGCCACATTTAATGCTGGCCCATTACGCGCCATATCCAATGGCCAATTGTGAACCAAATTATCGCACCATGGCACGGAGTGAAGTTGCCATTGGGATTGGTCTGTGCCTCGTTTATGTTCCCGGTCTTCTTCCTGTTGTTATTGTTGTTGGCGCTGTTCGTTTTGCTGTCAAATAATTAATTAGAAAATAATTGCACGCAATAATTCATTGAGCCCAGCGGGGCTACCAAAATGTACACAGAGAGAGAGTGTGAGGGGGTGGGTACAGCGAAAAATACATGTGTATGTATGTATATTTATATAGATAGATAGATAGATAGAAGAGAAGAAAGCAAATAGCCTTTGGCTAGACACGCCACTGATTTCTTTTGCCATGCAGATGAAATGAATGGGCCAGATGTTAGGCTGATAGCTAAGGGGACTGTGAATGGAAAGTATCTCGCAGTCAATTTCAATTCCAAGTGGTCATTTTGTATGCATTCGATTGGATGCTTTTGGTGGGCGGTTGTCATGTCGCACACATCTAAAATTAATCATTGCCATGCAGCATAATTTATTATGTCACACGGCGTCACCGCACTGCACCACACTGCATTGCACCGCATCGCACCACAATGGCCGCAATTCAAACTGAACTCCTACCTCCTGTCGAGAATGGGCATAGGCGTTTACTTCCTGTGGCCGATGGTTTGTCATGGCTCATTTTAAAAATAAAACTATATGTATGTATATATATATATATATATGTATAAATATGTATGTACGTCCCAGAGCAACTACCGCTAACTGGCTGACCACCCATCCGATCTCCCTTCTGACCACTAAGCGAATCTCTACAACACGTCTAACCCCACCCTTAAAATGTCATGTCGGATGTCGGACTCTTCAATCAAATGTGAAAATTTTGTATAATTACAGGCTGAACTGGAATGAAAGCCGCTTGAGGCAAAAGAGCCATTTGATTTAATCAGGTTAATAGCGTTTGCATGTCGCGCTAAGAATAAGCGTGTGTGTGTGTGAGTTAGAATTTCTGTGGACAAGTGTGAGAATTTAGGTGTTAAATGTTTGCGGCTGCATTGTAATAAACTTGCATGCAAATGGCTGGCCATCAACTTTAATTACGCCTGCCATACAGTCAGAGTATGAAATGATGAAGAAAAACTGCCGGAAAATTGATGATTGATGAAAGCTATAAGCATTCCCCTCTCAGCCTTTGTGTGCCAGTGTGCTTGCGTGTGTGTGTGATGGCGTTTTTGTATTCCAAAGGTGTGAGCCATCACATCATGACAATGAATTTCGCCAGTTTTGATAAATCTATGATAAATTGCTGACAAGGCCACATAACTAGGCAATACTTTAGATTTCCGTTAAACTTGTTATGCAGGGGATGTCAAAAAGAGGACTTTACTAACAAGAAATTGAAACAACACACTTTCAGTCTACCTAACAGGGCCCCTCATTATAAAATTGTTGTCCACATATTTTGGCTTTCTTTACTTCCAACCGGTGAGACTTTAAAGTGGTCGTGTAATTTTGATAGGTGAGGAAATGCCAAGAGAAAATTACACAAAGTGTAAGTCGAAAAATCGAAATTTTTTGATCGAACACTTCGCAGTTGTCAAGATCCGTCCTTGGAGATATTATATGTTATGTATATAAATTTCGGCGTGTCTCTTACTATTATTTCATGAGAATGAATTGAATGAACAAGAAAATCCAGTTCGACTGAATAACTGAGCTGACTCAAATAAAATAAAAAGAAAATCGAATTAGTTTAAATGTAAGACTATGCTAGGTATGGCTTTGAATACATTCGAATCTCAAATCAGATTTTACTTCTACTGAATGATACAGCTGGTCCACACGGTGACCTTTTTATACCCTTGCAAAAAAGGGTATATGTATTTTTATAAAGTATATATATTCTTGATCAGCACGACGAGAAGAGTAGTCAAATAGCCATGTTCGTCCATCCGTTCGCTTGGATCAACGCAAACTCCACCTAGACCGTAAGAGCTACAGAGCTGAAATTTTGCATGTAGGCTTGTATATACTGCAGGGGTTGTATATTTCGGATTCAGACGGATCGGACTACTATTTCATATAGCTTCCATACAAACTAACAGTGACTTTTATCAATAAATTTGGTATTTTCTCAGCTATTGTCTTGAAATTTAATATTAGTGAATATATTATAGCTATAAGCGACTGTGCCAAGATCAAGATCAGGTGACTATATCAGATAGATCCCATAGGAACGATCGGTTGAAAACAGTGACTTTTGTCAATAGCTTCGTTACTTTTAACGCGATTGCTTTCAAATTAAACATGTGTTACTTTAATATATCTGTTTACGACTGTGCCCAATTTAAATGAAGTAAGTAAGTCGTCTCGCCGACTTGGGTATACCATACACCAGTAAAACAAATATTTCAAATTTGTAATAACTAATGCATTTGCCTATTTTAAAAATTCTGTTCACATGCTTTTTACAAGCATATCTCAGTATCTCGCGCACTTATACATATAAGCACCCTAGCGCCCCCCACCCGCGAACGGCCATCACCGACCTTATGCAAAAACGTTTATATGCATAACTCAGCTGTTTTTTGTCCGATTTTGATCAAATTTGGTATTTTGCTTGGTATTAGTATCAAATTTAAGTGTGCCAAATTTGATTGCACAAGGTAAAAAATTACGGGAGATAATCGAGTTTTTCAAATTTCGGGGGCGGAAAGGGGCGTGGCAAAAACTTTAAACATACAAAATGTGCGCATTTACTACTATTTACCAAATTTGGTGTCTCTAGCTGCAATAGTTTTTGAGATAAACGTTTTTTTTGAATTGCGGGGGCGGAAAGCGGCGTGGCAAAAATTTGAAACAAACTTGATCACTCTACATACTACACGAGCCTACATTCCAAATTTGGTGGCTCTATCTCTTATAGTCTCCGAGAACTAGGCGTTCATACGGACGGACGGACATGGCTAAATCGACTCGGCTATTGATACTGATCAAGAATATATGTATATACTTTATAGGGTCGGAGAAGCTTCCTTCTGCCTGTTACATACATTTTGGCGACTTTAATATACCATTTCACCCTATGGGTGTATGGTATAAAAAGATCGGGTGACTATATCATAAAGCATCCATAAGAACGATCAATGGAAAACAGTGACTTTGATGAAAAACTTCGTTATTTCCTATATTAAGATTGTGGGCCGTTCTTTCGCAAACATTACTCTTTGCAGATAAAACGTTTTTCCACTTTGACGGCTATAAGTGAGAAAAGAGTACCAAACAACTTGCAAGGGTATACAAACTTTGACGCGGTCGAAGTTAGCCCCGGCCCTCTGGTTTTAACTACATTACTGTTGTTTTTGCCGTGCTTGTATTGTATGAACTTCCATAAACTCTAAAGTTATATTCATTTCATGCTTGGAAAGGATGCTGTGAATACGAATACGAATGGGACCATTGCTAGACAAGTGAAAAGAAATAGAATACGTAAACGAACTTTAGTATTCGGAAATTCTCTCTCCATGTAAATCAAGTAAAAACTGAAGAATATTCAAGAAATGTCTATTTATTTCAAAGTCTTAAGACTTTGAGTTGTGACAAACCAATAACTTTCCACTCACGCATTCAAGACGAGTTCATATTTTGTTTCACGAACTCGTTCAAAAGAGTAAATCGAGTTGTCTTACCATTGTCAATAAATAAATGATCAAAAGTTCATGTCACTATCTTCATGTTTTGTGGATTGGTTACAGCTCTTCTCTTTGATTGGAGATCCCCATTTCAGATGGTCCTTTTAAAAATTTCAATAGCGATTATTTGTGATAAATGTAATAATAATTTAAATAATTCAATGTGATTCAAGTGCCTTAGTACATTTTAAGGTTTAATTCATTGCTTTTCATTTAAACAAGTTAAGTAATCTAGGAAACATTTAACATTTACATACATGCATCTCAATAATACAATACTCATCGATCGAACCCCGATTTAGGTTGCGTTTCCCTTCCGATGAAGCAATAATAATAGGTAGTTCCTTTGAGAATAATGAAACAAATTGGGGATTTTCGCATAAATTTTTCAAATTCATTCGTTTCATTGTACTTATAATTATCACTCATTTCGAACTTTAGTCTGTCATTCCTGCCGTTCTTTTAGAATAAAAATAAGAGAAGAGTTTATAATCACTAAGACTTTTCTGTACTTAATTAAATGAACCACCGATTTTATGATTTACTTCTTTTATAGTGATATATTAAGTCTAAGTCCCACTTTTGAAATTGTCACATCTAAAAAAATCTAAATACATATTACCCAGAAGAAAGCTATAGACTGGGAAGCCCTTCTGACAGGCTTCGGCGGAGAGTGCCGCTTATGGGAACAATAGAAATGCGACACTCGTACGTTTAGGTAAACAATTAATATTAGTTTATAATTCTAATGAGACTTAACAATATGAAGACGTTTGTAAAGCGATGCCGTTGGATTCGTATGTGATGGCGGTTCGTTACCATCGATCGTAGGAGCATGACATCGCTCACCCAAGGCTGAATCAGTATATTTAGAAACTGTCGTGTGACAGATTTACATATGTGTATACTTACCAAAATTGATATTGTGTTTTTAGATTTCTATCTCCCTACCCCTATCCGCTGTATTGGGCGAATATTGACTTAAAATGACCTCCAATACATTGATTGCAGGTCTTGGCGTTTATCTGTGATCCATTTCTACCTCCTAGTCAGTTTGTAAGCAAAAGGTTTTTGAAAAGAGATTGAAGAGGGGCGAACTTTCATTTATTTTTAGACATTCTATGTAGCCTCAAAAGCTAAAAGCTCAAATTGAAACTAAGCAGTACTTACCTTAATTTGTATCACTCATACGCCCTGTGGAGCAAAATAAAAAAAAACAGACACAATGTGCAATTGATATTTTGCATTTTTTGATTTTTTTTAAAGATATTTTTATTGCATTTCTCTTTGTTGCTTTTTCTTGTCAAATGTATTTTGGTATGAATGTCAAATGTTTGTTCTGTTTGCTTGCAATTCGCATACATTAATACATTTATCTGCACATTTTTTTTGTTTTTTTTTAAGTGATTTGCCATGGTTTCTCTTGCTCTTACTTTTTGTTTGCTTTTTATCTTCATTTGTTTGCTCTCTTTCTTCTTACCTTTCATGGTTTTGTTTTTTTTTTTTTTTTTTTTTGTTGCATTTTGCATTTTGTTAGTTTTTCACTTTTATTTTGTTTTTATGTTTGTTTACAATTTGTCACAACCTTACAAATTGAAAATTGATATAAACCAATACATTTTCTTTTACTTTTTTTTTGTTTGTTTTTTAATTTTTCCTTTTGGTATTTTTATCTCTCCGCTTGTGTGTGTGAATCTGTCTGTGTGTTTGTCCAGTTCTCTGTCTGTCTGTGTGTTTTATTCATTGAAATTCAATGAGATTCAATGCCTTTTAGCAAGGTATGATGTATGTCTGTATCTCTGTCTGTGTGTCTGTCTGTGTGTGTGTGCGAAAGTGTATGTATTGAGCTTGGTTTACGGTTTATCTCCCTTTTATATAATACTATTAATCTCTCTCTCAAACTTTTATCAATTTTTGTTTGCAAGGTGACGCTCGGCATTCCTTTCAATTTCGCTTGGTTTTTTGTCTCATTATATAAATATTTCTTTTGTTTTTTGTTTTGTCATTTATTCACAATGCTAAATTAAAAAAAAAAAAAAACAAAAAAATATTGTGTTCTTTACCTGCTAAAAATGTTTTCTTGTTTTATAATTCTTGGTATTTGGGTAAAATCAGAATGGGTATTTTTTGCATTTGGTTGCTGATGCTGCTGCGTTCATCTTTTTCCTCTGCGCATCATCATCATTACCATCATCTTCATCTTGATCATTTCAATCTGTCCGTCCGTTCTACATATGTATGCATATACCCCGGGATTATTTTCTACATGTCCATATTCAAGTATTTTAATATTTCAATATATCTTTTATTTCAATATTTAGCAGTTTTATGCTTAGCCCATTTGTAAAAAAAAAAAACAAATGGTACAACTTACAATTTGGCACATCATTAAAGATTAGAGATTTGTGTGTTCACGTCGTATACACATATATATATATATATATATATATATATATATATAGATATAGATGTATGTATATATATATATATATATATATGTATATGTATAGTGTTTATATTTATACTTTATATAACGCATATAAGCGCGTGTACGATCTATGTGAAAGTTTAAACAAAAGCGGAGCTGGCTTATGGTTAGACTACACTCATTTTGATCATGATCATGGGTAGATTATCATCATGATCGGGTTCATTATTTGAATCCCAGTTATTATTGTTTATATATGCTGCTCTTGTACTAGGTATTTTAATCTCTTGTGTGGTGGTGTGGAAATTTTTGGACAGGGATTGAGAAAGGAATACTTTAAAACAAAAAAAACGTATTTATATTGTATGTATGTGTATATGCATATATGTATATGTATGTATCTATGTATTTATAGCCGCCGTATTTGATTGAGTTGCATATACTACATATTTATATACCATACATACATATATATATATATATATATATATATACCAAGTTCATATTTATATATATATATGTATGTATATATATATATATATATATATATATGTTTGCTTAAGACAAAAAATTGTGTCTGTAGTTTATCCTTTTTTTTGTTTAAAAATTTGCGGTGGATGTTGAGTTTAATATAAGTTAAATGTATATTACCATATAATGTTTAGGTTGGTTTTCTCATTCTTTCTCTTTAATAACTAGTTGGTTTTACATTTTGTTTTGCTTTTGCATCAAACCCAAAGGTGTGTGTTTGTGTGTGTGCGTTCGTGTGCGTGTGTGTATTGCTCTGTGTGTGTTTGGTTTTTAAAAATGTATTATTTAATTTAATTACTTGTCTATTTTTTGAATTCATTTGAAAGCTACAATTAATTTGGCAATTGTTGGGTTTGATTTCTCATTCATTACATTTTTCATTTTCATTTCCATCTCCATTTTGTTTCTTAATTCTCATTTTTGTTTCAGAGTTGTTCTTTTTCGTTTTTATTTTGTTTTGTTGTCAGCATTAAAAACTAAAATCTTAAAATCAAATAAAATTGTTAAAAATATAAACTTTGGCTTTAAAAAATGTCAACGTATCCTTACAAACAAAATATACTCGTATTGCGCATTTGTTTTTCTTTCTCTTTTTGTTTTATGTGTGTGTGTTTTTTTTTTTTTTTTTTTTTTTTTTTTTTTTTGTTAATCTTATTTTGGTTTTCAATAATTAAGAAATATTTTATATTTATCTGAGTATGATATAAATTGCTTTGAGTTCTAGTGGTTGTATATGTATGTGTGCATGTGTTGTTTGTTTGTGTGTATTTATGTGTGTGTAAAAATATCATCATAAAAGAGTATTTACAATCTTAGGCAAAGTGGATAAGACTGATTCGATTAGTTAAAAAACATCAAAGTTAAGGTTGAAGCTCTTTGGAGTTATCGTTTCAGTGATCGATGCCAAAACTAATCGATTACCAAATTCCATATAAATCTGTTCTTTATAATTTCGTTAGTTTCGTAAAGTTTTCCCCTTCCATTGTGTTTCCCGAACTTTCATTTTTCTTATTTGTATTCAAAATTGATCGAATTCTGCTCAATTTGAAAAATTAAAAGTGAAATAGCTGAACATTTTAATCAATCGTTGTGAATGGAAGCCAAATGATTCCATTTGCATTCTAATCTGAAATTATATCTTACTCATTCTTTGAGAAATTGCCTAAAGTGTCAATAATTTTATATAAAAATTTGCATTTGATTTAAATGTAAAAACTTTAAGACTTGAAACTCACCAAAAGACTGACTGAAGTTTTACCTGATTGTTAGCAAATGAAAGACAATCCAACAGGTTCTATATAATAATTCGATCAATTTCTAACAGGATAAACGGAAATAAGAAACAAATTGCATGTTGTAGAAGGATAACTTAGCTTTGGTTCTACGGCAGTTCGTTTAGTTTTGGCCTTGCTCATTTTTATTTTCTCTTTTCATTCTGTTTGTAGGTTGCGTACTTTTTTTTTTATTTTGTTCATTTTCGTTTATTTGTCAATGAAAATTCCAATTGGAAAGAACATCTAAAAGAAAATTTGCACAATTACACACACACAATATTGATTGATCGATCAAACAAACGTTCGCTCGATTACGCAAAATTGTTCGTTAAATAGTAATTTGCCATTTTTGGATTTAACAACTAGCATTTAAATTTTGGGAGGACAGTAGCTGTCAGCTAAGAATCAAAATGGTTGAGAACGTCATTTTGTTTTTTGTTTTAAGTGGGTTTTCTTTTTTTTCTTGCATTTCCCATTTGGGGTGTTTGGCTTTTTTTGTTTTTGTTTTTTTTTGAGCATATTTCATTTCTTTGAATTCGGTTTCGTTATACAAATAATTTACAACATATGAAAAGTTAGAAACTTTCATCAAGATGTGTGCAGTAGATTTAATTTGTGTTTTTTCTTTTATCTTTCTTTTTGTTTTTTGAAAAAAAAAAATATCTTAGTTAGCTTAAGGAAGGTTTTTTTTTTTGTTTCTTCTCGAACAACATCAAAACGACGCAAAGATTTTAAGATTTTTGTTGATATCTCATTTTTTTTTTTGTATTTTTTTGTTTTTTTTTTTTTTTTGTTCACACAACACACATGAAAAGAGCTACGAGGTAAGAGCTAAAAAGTGGTTTTTGTGTTTTAATTTTAATTTGTTTTGTTTTGTTTTATTTGCTTACTACACACTTGCCACGTTTTTATTTCACTTTTTTGTTTTTCGTCACTGGAAGCTTGACTTTAAAAACTAATATTATTTTGTTCATTTGTTTACGTTTTGTCATGTTGTCCTTATGGCGGCATTTAAAGTAATTATTATTGTATATTCCAAGGATATGTCTACGTGTTGATCTTTATGCGTCTTCCTTATTAACTTATGCACTACATGTGTTTTGAGCAATCGTCTGGTTTATAAGTAACTTTTCGTTTTTCTTTCTATCAGTTGTCATTGAGCTGCCAAATAAATGTATACAAAATACTAGGAACAATCAAGCAAAAACAAAAAAAAATATATGTTGTTTCCTTCTATCTCATATATACGCTTGTTCTTCAATCTCCTTCTTTTTTAAACAAATAAATTCGTTGACAAATAAGAGAGAGTTGGAGAAAAGTGTGTGTGAGTGTGTGTGAGTGTGTATGTGTGTTTGTGTTTAATTAAAATACAATACAGAAATGAGTATTCTTTGGGAGATTTGAGAATAGGTTAATCGCACAGGCCAACACAGAATTGCATACAATTTCAATGAGAGGCGTTTAATAAAATTTTTATTAATTTTTGCATTCTAAAGGAAGACTTTTTTGAATAATTTCCCTTCAAAAGTTTGTTGAATATTTTGTATAAAATTGCACCAAAAATAAACAAATTACACATATATGTATATATTAATAATCTGAGGAAGAACTTTAGCATTTTTAAACTGTCAATGGAAGAGATTTAATGGATAAAAGAGAGTATTTTTTTTTATAATTTCAATCCATAGATTTATACAATTTCAACAATTTACATTAGCAGCATGTAGATTGATCAATTTGCTTCTACGTCTATCCTCTATGTATATATGTAAAGGTGCCAGCACTTCTCATTGAAAATGTTTGCCTAAATTTGTATGTTGTCCTGCATTTAACTAAATTATAAAATTATATGATAAACAAAAAAAAAAAAAAAAAAACTCGAAATCTATGTAACTTTTAAGTGCTTCAATTAAAAATGTGGCAATTTTTTGTCTGATTTCTCTTGTTACTTTTGTTGTGGATTTTGTTTTTTTGTGTTTTACTTAATGCCTACAACTACAATGCTAAATTTATGATTTTACAACTACATGAAACAAAAATCATTTAAACATTAATTCTAACTTAGTCGAACAGATGTTTTTTTCTTTGTTTGTTTTATTTTTTAAGCAAAAGAAAAGAAGGAAGAAAAAATATTGTATAATAATTTTTGGGGATTGGTTTTCTTCTTTAGCTGAATGAAAAATACATTTGAAAATTGCTCACTGTTTGATAGTTTGATATACAAATACAGATATATATATATATATATATATATATATATATATATATGTGTATATATAAATTCTGATTTGCCGCTTGATGTTTTAATTTCAGCTTTTTTCTTAGTTTTGTTTACTTTTTTTATGTTTTTTTTTTTTTTTTTTGTAAAAATCTACGCACGAAGCACTTTTTTCTTTTGCTTTGTTATTGCAAATAATTTTGCAAGTTCGAGTTGTTGTATTGCGACTTATATAAACTGCATAGAATTGCATTTAGCGGCATATAATTTGTTGTTGTTCTTTTATTTTTAGTTTTTACTGGACGACATTGATTTGTGTTTTTGTTTTTACGCATTTACTTTGATTTTGCCAACCTTGAATCGCATCCATCCACCAATCGATTCCAATCGCAACGCAACGTTTCATCAGCTGAGGATATTGATCCTTCCATTCCTCGGTGCTTGAGTATCTTCTTGTTGCGTGAACTGCCTTTCAATTTGGATTTGCTTTTTCATTTCTATTCTTTTAACTGCTAAGTTTTTTATTTTGTGTTTAATTCTTTAGAGGTTTGTAGAGTGAGCCTTGAAAGGAAAGGGGGTGATGGATGGGGTAGTATTTTTTTACGTCTAATTTTTGTTTCCATTCCTTTTTCTTCTTCGTCTTTGTCACACACATGTATCTAAATCTATATATATATATATATGTATTCCTTTACATATATATCTGTGTACGTGTATATGTATATATATATATATGTATATATATATATATATATATATATATATATATAATGTATATATCTATATATTGAGCATTTTCGAGAGTAGTTCAAGTGCGTTATTTGGCTGACTTGTGTATGATTTCTTTAATATGGCGTAAAACGATTGAAGCCACCGCGGTACATGGTTGCCTGTAAATGAAATTGAGATAAAGACAAGGAAGATGGCGGGGGGGAAGGGAGGCGAAAATATTTAAAATGTTATTAGTTTTATAGTCACGCTTTTTATGCAGAGCTTACATATGCCGGAGTTACCTGTCACCTGCAAGTTGCTAGCTATAAATGGCTGCAACCAAGAGAATTACAGCTAACACACTTGGTCATAAACTTAAAAGCCCTACTATGATTTGATGGTTATACTAACTATCTATTAATCCGACACATATATGCTCCATCAGACAGTTTAACCCATTTTCGACCACTGTTTGACAATGAGTTTTGTATGTTTTTCAAAGGAAAGTGCATACACAGTTAGTTATTTTGATTTGCTGACTTTCGTGATAAAATATTTCCTTACTTTTATTTCTTTGCGATCTATGTGAGTCCTTCAAAATTTCTTAATTTGCAATCATATTTGTATTCAAAATATTTAACAATACCAACATACTTTTAATTTAAGAGTAAATCGAAAATGGGTTGAAAAAAAGTTCTTGAACTAATCAAATAATACTCACCCCATAGCCAGGCACTGGTCCAATACCATGTCCTAAATAGGGATCCGCATATTCGCGTGCATAACTAAAAATAGTTTCATGAATTGTTTTATGTTTTTTTTTGATCATTAGTTAATAATTCAAGTAAATAATTTGATTAAAATGGTAAGGAGGAAATGCTCGATGAATTGATTGATTTATTGATTGATGATTCCCCTCTCTGTGGTTATTTTTGTTTTAGTTTGTCTGAGGTTAAAAGTTTCTTAACTTGCTTACGATCTTCATCTTCGTTTTTAGTTTCGATTAGTTTGGGTTTAGTGTAATCAAAGTTATTTAGTTTGATCAGACATTTGCAGAAACGTTCAATGATTAGTGGCAAATCTTCAGTTTTGCTACAAAATTTAGTAAGTGTTTTAGTGTATGATGGTTTTTGTGAGTGTGCAGTGTTAATTAAAAAAGAATAAAAATAAATCCAAAATCAATTAGTCAAAGGTTAGCAAATAAAAGCAATAATTAAAATTAATATATATATATATATATGTTAATAACAATTAAAAGAAATAGACAATATTCACATAATTTGTTAAATTAAATAAAAATTGGTTTGAATTGAATTCGTATGGTAGGGAATAATTAGCAGACTTTGCCAAAGAACTCCAGAATTGCAATAGCTATGCCGTTTCGTCTAAAGGTACCAACTAGTTGAGAATTATAACTAAATAAGGCAAAAAAAGAATTGGCATAGCCTTTTAATATGATGGTATGGAATATAAAGGAATGGTAAAGGACTGAAGAAAGGGTTTTACATGGATTTATTAATTGGAATCCTTAATAAGAATAAAATTATACAAAGCCAAATAATAAATTGTGAAAAATAAAGAAAAGATCAGAATCAAAATATTCCAAACCAAGCAAATACGTAACTAATAAAAACTTATAACTAATTCAGTTTATAAAACTTAATCAGTTGTTTTATATTGATATTATTTAAATAATTTAACTTGCAATTAGTTAGATGTATAATATGTATACAGAGAGGAAACATTTGGCAATACCATTCAAAAATTTATCAATTGAATATCAGTTCCCCATAAATTGATCGATTCGTTTAGTCTTTAGTCGAGTAAAGAGAGGAGATTGTATGTTTTTGTTGCAGGATGGAAGATGGGCGTGGTAGTGAGACTGAATTCGTGATTAAGGATGAAGAAACTTACCCCGCTACTGTGGCATAGCCAGCTAGTGCCGGTTGGGCGGCTGCAGCTGCAGCAGCTCCATAAGCAGCTCGGGCAGCAACCGCCGTGTAGGTGGTAGCCGCTGTGGCATACGCCTGCTGCTGGGCCTGAGACAAGGGTGTCTTTAGCAGCGGAGCAGTGGCCTGGAATAATGTGAAGCAAATTGTGTGTTAAAACTAAAAACAGACGCAGTTCTTAACAAAATTGTCGGAGCGGCAAGGACAACGGCAAAAAGTCAAAAAAGAAGACAACTAGCGAAAGATAGTGTTTTTTTTTTTTTTGTAAGTTTAATAAATATCATTAATATTTTTTTGTGTTTTTTTTTGGGATAAAGCTAAAACAACCAATGGAGAAATGAAAACAAGAAAAAAATCAAATAAAAACAATTAACATAGACACACACATTAAATATATATAAATATATGTGTATATATTTATGGATATTTAAAGAAACCTAAAACCGTTAAACATAAAACGTGTGCAAAATAAATCAACTTGGAAGTATATATATCTATATAAATATATTGTTCATATACATATATTAATATGTATACAGACATATCTCATACAAAATATATCCAACTTCCTGGCTGAAGCTACAAACCCAAGATGCCAAAATGGTTTCAAGTGAAATTACGACAACCATTTACTACAAATCAAAAAAAAAAAAACATAAATAACGAAAGAAAAAGTGGGGATAACGAAACAAACCAAAACGAAATTTGCAAAAGGATGGTCAAGGGGCCAATAATAAAGAACTTAGAGCAATGTATATATAGTAATCAATATGGTAGGTATATAAACTACAACTAGGGTTAACTTAAAGCTTATTGGACAAACCATAACGTATGTATGTATGTATAAGTGTGTGCCCAGATGTGATAATAAGATTACATTACATGTTACATTAGATAAAATAAAATTAGATCGTCATCGATTACGTACGATATTTACAATTGAAAAATAGGTAGGTATATAAATATATATGTATATATGGTTTATATTAGAAATTTGCGGGCATTAATCAAAAACATTAAGAACAAAACCTCAAAGCCCGTGACACAACAATTAACAGAGTGAAACAACGTGAACATGAACCAAATGGGGTAGGGTGGATGCTTTCTAGTTGGGGTTGCGTTTTGCTGTGGAGATTATTAAGGATCGGAGCTGGAATGGGGTGGGCTGAGGGGAGGTGGTTGCATTGAAGGACTAGCTAGCTCTAGATATGATTATTTTTACCAAAACATTCTGTGGCACCGGAATGCGGTTGATCGTATGTGGGGTACTGTTTAGCGTAGTCACAGTGCGGCGCTGTAATTTTTGTATATTTATAATTTGTTTTTGTTTTTAGGTTTTTTTTTTTTCGGTTTAAACGACATTTGTAACGAATTTTTGTTGCGTTGTTGTAATAGTAGTTGTATTTTTTTTCGATTGAGTTGGTGTTGGTGTTATAATTGCAGTTGCAGTTGTTGTTGTTGTTGTTGTAGTTGTTGAGTTGTATGTTGAGTAATATTCGTGAAAAAAAGGTAACCAAAGAAGAAGAATATACATAGAACTTAGTTACGAAAATGTTTACAGCATTTGAAAGATATATAATATACATATATGTAAATATATTCATATATGACGATGTATGTGTGGTTATATAATATCGAATTTTAAGTTTCCCATTTCAATAAAAACTTTAACAGAAACAATGTAAAAAATAAAAATGTATGACAAATATAAAACAGAAAATGAAATAAAAAGACTTGCATTTATCTGTTAAAAAAGGTCTTAAAAGATTTTTAAAGACAGTCAAGAGTGAGATTTGATTTGATAGATACAATACGAAAGAGAGATAGATAGAGAGAGAGAAAAGGAGGACGCTTTGCGGCCTGAAAGAATGAAATGCGCCGCTTATTTAAAGCTTTTGAAATGATTGCGGATATGTAGGTGTATGTCATTGTGTGTGTGTGTTTATGTGTGTGGGTGTTTGCTTATAGAAATCCTTCTGATCTTCTTTTCTTCCCTTTGAACAAATCATACAAGTTAAGCTATATTTAATTGAGTATACTGATGGGGAGTAAAACAATGCACAAACCAAATGAATGAAAAAGGGAAAACAAGGATGCAATTATATTTATATGTATATAGTGTATATATAAAATGGAATATAAATGGAATGAAAGAAAGTTGGGCGGGTTTATGTATGTATATACTTATATACGCAATTATTATTAGCTATAACATTGAAATGTGGACAACAAAAAATGAATAAAAGGAAAACAAGTCGAATGGAAATAAAGCCAAGCCTCTAACTGTTTGTGTGTGTAAATAGTTTTCATGGTGTGTGTGTGTGTGTGTGTGGTGTTTGGAAATGGATTTAGGTTTAGTTAGACGATTGAAAAGTCTTGACATAAAAATATGAATACGCATTTGCACGACCAAAAAAGTTACCAACAAAGTTTTTTATGATTGATTTTTGTGTTTCATTTCAGTTCTTTTTTAGTTTTAGTTAAAGTTTGTGTGTGTGTGTGTTTTTTTTTATCGCCTTGTTAGTTCAATGAAAATGCAAAGAAGATTAAAGCAAAAATCATAATACAATCACAAGAGTATTAAAAATAAAAGACAACTTCTGTTCCAAAAACCAAGTCAAATGTTTCAAAACTCAATTAATATAAGGTGTATTTTTTCTTTCACAAGCTACCACAAAAAAAATTATATGAAAGAATATTTATATATATATTTTTAGAGAGAGAGATAGAAAGAAAAAATATTTTCTGCTTTTTGGATGTTGTTGGTTTTTTTTTTGTTGTTTCTTTTGAAATAGCATATTAATTTGAATGGGTTTTATTACATTTAATATGGCGGCTGGCTGAGCGGCTGGAACTTCAGTGACCGGTTTGGCTGCCTGTAAGATTTATATATAATAATGATATGTATATATAGTTTGAGAGATAGATAGACACATAGAACGGTAGATACATTTCAAAGGAAAGAAAATGTAGTTAAGCTAGCCTTAGTGTAAATAATAAAGAAAAATTAACCTATTAAATGCCAAAACTTAAAGAAACTTACTTAGGACTAAAATGAATAATTATTTGCAATTAGAAGTTGTTTTAACTCACCTGGAAGCGTAGATTTGGATCAGCGGTTGCAGCAGCTGCTAAGAAGGGATCATAGTATACACTATTGGTAGGGCAAGGTAATGGCAAAGTAGGCGGAAGAGAAGATAAGGAAAATGTATTAATAACCATTTTAGTTGATAAGTTTCTGTTTTTTGTTTAATCTCATGTAAAATGATAGTTCAGTTAAATTTATGTTTATAGTTTATTACTTTGACTGAACTTTCATGTATATTTGTATGTGAAAGGAAGTCTTCTCAGGCACTTAAAAGCAAAATTCAAAAATTGATCACTTTTCAATTATTATTAATACTTTTGTTTTTTAATTTTATTGTAATTTTACTTTTTTTTTTTTTTTTTTGTTAAATTTTTAACGCACTTGTGTGATATGTGTAGAGGGGAAGGGGGTAGAGATAGAAGGTTTTTCGGCCAGTGGGTTTGGTAGTTGAGATAGAGAGGGGGATCTATGAGAACTGTCAATAAAAAGGTTGGAAATACAATCAAGATTAATAATTGTATCCCCTGTGTGTATGTGTGTGTGTGTATGAGTGTGTCTCTGTATTAAATGGGCGACTAAGTGATTAGCGGCTGATTGGTTGAGGAAAGAGTCATTAGAGGTTTGTTCAGTTTTGTGTGCTTATTTTCGGAGCCTAACCTAAAGTATGTAAGTGAGAGCGTAACAAAATTCCTACAACTTCTTAACCAAAATGAACGAAAAAAATAGAAAAAAAAAACCTTTCTCTTTTTGCTTTCTTTTCAAACTCCTAATAAACCTATTTTTTTCTTCTTCCTAATGTAGTAATTGATAACGAGACTTTACTGCTTGGTAGGTTTAGGGTTTTGGGCATTTATTTTAATTTATTAAACAAAAACTTAAAACAGAACAAAAAAAGTTATTGAATCAACCGCAAAACATACTTATTTTGGCATTCCATTTCCCGATACTACATTAAGGACTTGCTTTCTTGGTTTTAGTTTTGTTTATAATCGTTTGTTTGTTTGTTTGTTGTTGTTGTATAGACAGAACAGACACACATGCACCTAGCTAAATTAGTTTTGGTCGATTTGGGTTTTGATTATTATTAATTTTGATATATATAAAGATATATGGCAGATACGTAGATATATGTATGTCATGTCATTCATTCGGCTATGGGCAAAATGTGTGCGGTGGTAGAAGATAAAGAGAAGAAGTAGGAGTAGTAGGGAAAGTA
Organism: Drosophila equinoxialis; assembly: GCA_018150345.1. Classification (NCBI taxonomy): domain Eukaryota; kingdom Metazoa; phylum Arthropoda; class Insecta; order Diptera; family Drosophilidae; genus Drosophila; species Drosophila equinoxialis. The sequence goes on from JAECWI010000112.1 coordinate 1,070,562, forward strand.
TGTGTGTATGTTTGGCATGTATAGGATCAATCAAGAATATTTTTGTATTTTGACTGATGTTGTTGTTGTTGTTGGTAAGAAAAACATGCACACAAGGCGCCAACGTTTAGTTGAATTAATGAAATTTATAAAGAAATAAAGAGAAAGAGAGAGAGAAAGAGCGAAAGAGAGTTATTCATACTCGAATTGCTCATACGCCTAGTGTTACACAATATAGTTGACTATTTATTTGTTATATGTATATTTATATTTATGTTTGTATGTACAAAAACAAAACAAAAAAAAAAGAAGTTTAAATAGAATCAACATGGCCAAACGAAACAAAAACTATATAAAAATCAAGTTAACTCTTGCTTTCAGTTAATAATTCTCTAATGCAATTTCTTGTATATGTATGTATGTGAGTATGTAGGTTCATTTGTTTATGTATAATTTGGCGTGCTCTTTATTTTGGTTGCAGCTTGCTTCTATCCAGTCTATAGATAAAAAGAGAGTTCGATATATATTGAGAATGGCAAATGTTAAGGTAAGTCGTAGGATATACAGAGTATAAATCTTTACACACTCTAAAAGACAAAATAATAAATAATAGTAATATGTATGTATATACATATAGTTAATATATATATGTATGCAGTTATTCACCAACATGAGAGAAAGAGAAAGAAATGGATAAACAATGTTAAAAGCTATGAACATTATCATTTTTTTAAGCACGGGTTCATACGATGAAAGAGCGTGTATCGGAGTGTGTGTGTGTGTGCTGAGTGAGTCAGTGTGTGAAAGATATGTGTAGACACAAACATAATTAGAAAACAAAAATGTTTAACTAAAAAATAAGTGTAATTTATTTGTAGTAGTAGAAGTAGAAGAAGGAGAAGTGAAGTGCGCTAAAACTACATTCAAAAAAAAAAAATGTTTTAGTTCTTTCGATCGCAAACTAAAATGCAAGTTATTACACAACTAATGAACAGCGCATCAGCTAATCTGTGCGCTATTCTGGGCAATGACGACGCCGACAGACTGACAAACCGATTGAGTGACTGACGATTACGAAGAAGGACGCTTCTACTTACGGCGCAAATCCATGCAAAGCGGCAGCATTGTTGGCCGCATTGGCCGACGCTGCCATGGAAGCAGCAGCCGCAGCAGCAGCGGCCGGCGTTTGGGATGCGGCCGTTGCCGCCGATAGACGTGCCGCATAAGCGGCTGCAGCAGCACTTGCCTGATTGCTGGCCACACCGGCAGGATTTTGGGCAGCTGCCGCAGCGGCCAACGATTGCTGCAGGGCCGAATGTTGCTGGGCAACAGCAGCAGCAGCAGCCGTTCCAGCGGCTGTGGGCACTGCCACTGCTTGCAGGGCTGGCTGCAATTGCGCCAATTGTGGGGCCAATGCATGAGCGGCATGCGGATGCGTTGCGGCAACGGCAGCGACTGTTGCAGCATGCTGTTGCTGGTGTTGTTGGTGTTGCTGCTGCTGTTGGTGTTGCTGCTGCTGCTGTTGGTGATGCTGTTGCTGTTGCTGTTGATGCTGTTGCTGTTGTTGCTGTTGATGCTGTTGCTGTTGTTGATGCTGTTGCTGCTGCTGTTGTGCGGCTGCTGCGGCCACGGCGGCGGCGGCCACTTGACGTTGTTGCTGCTGTTGGGCCGCGGCAGCGGAAGCTGCCAGCAGCGCTGGATGATGGTGCGGATGATGGGGATGATGATAGGGTGTGGCACCGACCACGCCCACGTGTCCACGTTGTATGGTAACTCCACGCATGGCAGCGGCGGCAGCTACGGCGGCTGTGTGGCGTAACGTGAAATGGGAGGGGTCGGGGACGGACGGGAAGATTTGTGTTGGCGTAACCAAAAAATAAAATTTTCGGTATTTTGGTTTGGTATTTTTTTGTTTGTTTGATTTTTTAGTTTTGTTTTGTGTGTGTGTGTTTTTTTTTGCAACGATTTTACACAACAATTTTACCAGAGTGTGTGTGTGTGTGTGTGTGTATGTGTGTTTGTATAGTTTGTTTGTTTGTTTTTGTTTGTATTCGTGTGCAAAAAGTAGAAAAAGGAAAAGAAAAGAACATAAAACGCATGCGGTTAGTTTCCTCTCTTTTTATATAAGTAAATATATATGTATGTAGATATATATATACACACGCACAGACACACACATACACGCATATGTGTGTGTGCGTGTGTGCGATAATATTTAAGTGGTATAAAATATATATATATGGCAAATTCTAGGCATTATTATGTAGTAACTGTTTTGATTTTTTCAACAGGTTTTATATATGTATATATTTAGCGCTGCGATGATTTTATATACATAAAACAATACATAAGACATACGTGTATAATTCAAATATATCCATATACATCTGTATACAGATACATATCAAAGTAAAATATATTAAAAATGGGTAATCATTTCGAGAAACATAAATACTTTAACATTGGAGCACACTCAATTACCAAGAAATGCTACTTAATTGTTGCACTTTATATTGCAGTTTTTTGTTTTATATAATATATATGGATTATAAATATGTATGAATGTATGTGTGTTTCATTGGTTTTTATATAACTTTATTTGAGATCATCAACAATACGGAATAAAGAAAACATTAGATCGTTCTTTTAGTATGCTTTGGCCATACATTTAAAGTAGATTTATATATATGTATATAGTATTTCAATTACAATTATGATTCAAGACCTAAACAAAAAGAACACAAAAGAAAAAGAAACCAGTATAAAAGAAAACTCATTGCATTTCTTGTTGTTTGTTAGAAAACTGTGTTTACATATGTCCGTGTCTCTATATGTGTGTGTGTTTGTGTGTGTGTGTGAAAAGCAATCAAATTGAACTAAATTAAATTTGAACCGTTCACCTTTTCTTATAATATTATACATAATAGGAACTAGCAGAAATATATTTATTCATTATGCTATTTGTTTAAAGAAAATATGTATACGAGTATATACTAAATGCAGAATCAATTTTTACATATGGGTTAGAGTGTCATTTTCGAGGCATACGAGGGAAAGGGGGTATCGTTGTATGTAAGCATCAGATTCAATCTACAATTGTGTGTGTTCCCCAGTAATACATTTCCATATGGTTTACCCCTAAGATGAAATATTTTCCAAATAGAAATTGCAAAATGTTCAGGCTTTTCGATATTCTATGGTCGATATTTGATTGTCTTGTTGCATTATTTGTTGTTGGAGGATGAAACAAATTGGAGAATATTTATCGATAACAATTGCGATTATTAGTTCAATAAAGGAACAAAAATAGACTCAAGTAATTTCAAATATGCTGTTCATAATTAAAGATTTGCATTGGTCTATAATTATTTTAAACAGATTTTAATTGATTTCTATATACGCATATGACTATTTATGTATGTATGAATGTGTATCGGATGTATTCAATTATGCATAAATTCTGCGCGGTTTCTCACTCAATTGATAACCGAATTGATATGCTTCATAATTAACAATTTTCTGGCCAAAAAGCCGCAAAAGCCAACCAGGAATGCAGAGAATCGAATGGCCGATAATAATTGATAGCCATGACACACACACACACACACACACTCACAGGTACATACAATTGTATGAATGCGTGGGTGAAACGGAAACAGTTACCCTGCAAATTTTTGGACCCGGGTTTCCGTCAACCACCTTTGATTGAAAATCTACACAAAAATTATAATTGAAATGTGTATGCGCCCGCGTGTGTATTTGTGTGTGAGTGTATTAATAGGCAAATTTCAAATTCGAGTTCGAATGATAAAATTGAAAATTTGTTTGCAATTAAAAATTCGATTTGCGTTATTTGTATGCAAATTATTAGCTCACAACCAAATTCGATCATTGTGGTTGGTTGTGGGCTCTACCTCCAATTGGTTAGCGTTTTTTTTTCTAACCTTTTCATCGGATTTTAATTTCAATTTGTTCAATATTCTATGTTAATTTTCACACACACACTTCACAAGAGAGAAGGCAGGTCAAAAACTAAAACGCGTTTGGCATGATACAATTAAAGGAATGGCAAAACTTTTTCACGTAACATGCAATAAAATTGAAAATCGAAAATATCTCGACATTTTTGAATAATTTTCTATCTCTATAGATGTATTTGTGTATATGTATGAATATATTGGCATGGCAAATTGATCAAATTTGTATTCTCTAATGTTTAATTTTCGATTTTTGGGAAGAGTTTTGCATGTTTGAAAATCAGAAAATGGAACACAAAAAAAAAAAAACGTGCAAAAGACTGCCAAACATAAAATAAAAGAAAACGATAATACATAGTTAAACAAGATGTATGTTTATAACAAACGACAGAGAAAGAGAGCTTAATTTGTTAGCCATGTTTAAAAGAGGCAGAGAAATAGCGAGTCAGAGAGATAATGGGTTGCTAAATTGGAGTTTCTTTTTGCTCTAAGAGACCAGAAGTAACAAAAGTCTTAACAGAATCTTTGCTGCGCATTAAAATTCGTTCATTTTCTTTGTTCTAGCAGAAATGCGATAAATGTATAAATATATATGTATATACGATAAATGTTTCTAAATTAACGGTTAATTGCTAAATCCTTGTCATTACTTAACATCTAATTACAGAATACAATTTCGCATAGTTGCCGCTAAGTCGGGTGTGTAGTGGTGAGAATGAGTGTGTGTGTGTGTGGATGGGTGTGAGAGTGCCTAGCCGTTGAATCAATGCAATTTCAAGGGCGCCAAAAAAGTATGCAATGTACAGATGTATTATTTTATTTTGTTTTAAAACCCAAATGCTTGAAAACCAAAAGAGAGAAACAAGACAACAAACATTGACATTATTATGATACAGAATTCTCATAGCTAAAAGATTTGACTGTGACTGTTTAGTTGAGTTTTAGATTTCGGATTTAACTGTTATTGTTTACTGTTACGTTTACTGTTACTGTACTTGGAGCTGCACTTGTGTGTATCTCTGTGTGGGTGTAGATGTGTTGTCTGTTTATTGTTGATCAATTTTTGAACTTTTGTTTTTTGTTGCGCCACCATTTTATATCTCTCTCTCTCTCTATCTTTTTTCTCTCTCTTCACACACACAAATTGGATTCGAATGGATTTTTGTAGATGTTCTTGTTGTTGTTGTGGTAATACCTCCGCCGTGTCGTTGCTGCTGTAGGCGCCGCTGTTGCTGTTGGCATACTATTATTATGCGTTGGTGGGCGTGGCGCTAAAACAATGGGCGTCGTCGCTCCATGGGCAGCAGCTGCCGCTGCAGCGGCTACAGCAGCCGTATTAGCCGTTGAATTCGCTGCGCTTTGCGCTTGAGTTGGCATTGGCATGGCACAGGATATGGGCATAGGCATCGGTACAGGGACTGGCGTCAAGGTTGGCCCTCCAGCACCCACGGGTCCACCCAAAAATGGCCAGGCGGCAGCCACTGGTAGGCGATAACCTTTAGTTGTCACGTGCATATGTATGATTTGATTATAAATTTTGTTTCATTTCATTAATTGATCTTAGATGATGGAGAGAGAGTTTGTCGGTGTATGCGTGTGTGTTTTGTGGGTAGAAATTTTAATATATACATATCAAAGTGGTTTATGGATGCAGTGAGAGGACGCAGACGTAGCGAGGCGAGGCGAGGCAATCTTTTATTTTAATTTATCTTAGATCTAAGTGCTAAGTTTAACTGTTAAAACTGACTTCAATTACATTGAATCGAATCGTATCGAACTGTATAGATTGATTGAATAACGCGCCAGTTAGAAGACTAAACCATATAAGAAGTACAATTACGAGTATATAATGTTTTTGTTTTTTTTTTTTTATTCTAAATTAACAATTCAGACGTGTTCAGGCCAAAGAGGATATATATATATATATATATAGATATATATGTATATATTACCAGACCAAAAGGCAATGATAGAAACTAAATAAAAAGGAAAATATATGTTGAAAGTCTTAAACAACATAAAATGGAAAAGGATAAATAATATTAAAGGAAATGACACATACTAACGAAAAAACACAAAACTTGGTTAAACAAGATACATTAAATAGATAGAGAGAGATAGAGCGATAGAGATAAATAGATAGAATGGATACAATATAATGTAATATAATATAATATCTTTTATATATATAGGTATATATATATAATGTAAGGTAATTATGCATAAGACAACACAGCCGCAATATGCTAAAAATTCATAACCATCATTATTATAATCGCAAGATTATCTCATCATCATTATCAGTATCATTATCATTACGAATATCATTATCATAATCACATTATCAAGACTAGAAATAGAAAAATTGGCAACGCGCCTGCTTTAGAACTGATGGGTGGCAGAGGGGTCGGGCGGGTTGGGTAGGTAGATTCAACGAGCGGGTTATGGTTAATGTGGCTTATAGTTTTTACTATTGCTTTTCAATTCGTTTGTATCAAAATATGTATGACTAAACAGACAAAAATAAACGATAATATAGAAGAAGTAAAACTAAACAACAACTTAATCAAGTACAAACCGCTATTGATATATTTTAATAGCCACTTCTTTTTTTTTAAATGGGGCAATCAATTTTCTTGTAAGACCTACCAATCAAATCAAAGAAAAACAAAAACCAAATGCAGAACAAGATATAAAAACTATGCAAAAATTAAGAGTTAAATATTTTGCATAAATGCCATTGGGAAAGAATTGTGACAATTGTATAAACTTTGACCTGGCTGATTCTGCTGCTTATTTTGTTTTAGCTGCTGCTGCTGATGATGATGTTTGTCTTTATGCTCTAACTAAACCCAACGACGACAATGCGTTGACAACGACCAGCCCTAAATAAATATGTTTTTAGTTACACATACGAGAACCTATGTTATGTATGCATGTATGTATGTATGTATGTTTATGTATGTATGTATATAAAATAATTACTTAGTATTGTATATATATTATAACCCCTATCTGATTATTACATGTAGACATATACATATATATATATATATATATATATATATATATATATCGGATCTCTCTAAAACTTATAAACTAGTATCTTTGTAATGTTTTCTTAAAAGCTATAAGGTTATGCATAACAAAAAAAATATAAGATAAAAAAAACAGAATATACATATACATATATGTATATATATATTTACATATATATATATATACATATATTATATAGACTTATTGATGTCTTTGTTGGCATATTTGTTTTTGTCTCGGAATGTTGTAGATTATTTGCAAAAATTTATAACATAATATAGCAGGCAATAAATACATACATAAAATACGGAAAAAAATAGAAAATATATGTGAGATTTACAACATTTAGTTGACAAAAAGCTTACCTTCTGGCCATTGTACGCAGACTGCAGCACATTTTGAAGTAATTCATTTACAATTGTTGTTGTTGTTGTGTTGTCATTGTTGTTTGTGGCATGGAAAAGGCAAGAGAAAATATTTGCATTAGTTTTAAATTAATTAGTTCATTTTCTAATGTTGGACGTAAACATATTGAAGTTCATTTTCTTAGGCACATCAAAAACGTGCAGCTCTATATTATATGTAGATATATATATATATGTATATAAAGGGATGTATGTATGTATATATAGGTAGTTACAAGATTTTCTAGTGCTTATATATGTATGTACGTAGTATATGTACTTAGCTATTATATTATATATAATTGGGGTTATATTTATTGTATGTATATATAAACAACTCAAGTGTTTTGTTTATTTCTGTGACATGCTAACTTTTTTTTTTTTTCTCGATTTTGGATTTTGATATACATTTTCTGAAAGGGACGGGCATGCTGCTCACAAAAGTATGCAACAAAAATAAAATGGATTTGTTTGCCTGCCTTGGCTAAAACTATTTATCATATGTATATGAATATATCTTTATGTAGACACATGTAAGGGTGTGTAAGATATTAAAATCATTAAATTATAGTTTCTGCAGTCTAAATATTGGTCATGGAAAGGGGGGTTGAAAAGGTTACTATCAATGGCACCATCATCATGCATTTTCAATTCAAATTATAAAGAAAAATCTCCAAAATACTATAAGACTCATACGTACTACATAGTATTAAAACATATGTAGTATAGTTTATGTTGTTCCTTGCCCAACTTGTGTTAAGAAATTTAGAAATTGCATTAACTATCTTCATTTTTGAGTAATAGTATTTGAATCCATTTCGTTCAGTGATGCAAAAAGTTGCAAGCAAACAAATTATTAAAAATAATTGTTGGATATCGGAAAATGCAAGCGTTATTAATGAGCATTATAAAAAGTATTTAGTTAATCATTTTGTAAAACATTATATTTACTTTTCCCTTACTTTTCTATCGATCACTTTTGTAAATTTATCTAACGAAGAGCATTGAAATTTATCCTTATATTCATCTATTCACTTAATCGAATGCCTGGATGAGCAGGCAGTCAGCTTCATTCTTCACCTTCTTTGTCTATCATCTGAATGCTATGCAAATTTAGAGAACAAAATGGCAAAATAAGTAACCACACAAAAAAAAAAAAAACCTCCGTTAAAGACATGTCAGAGAGTAAGAGCAACTGACACCCCACCATGTGATGTGGAGCCCAACACAGTAGACAGCAGACAGAAGACAAGATACAGGAGACAGCAGGAGAGACGCGATGGTAATGCTGGGTTGGGTTCCAGAAGCAGTAAGAACGACATAAAGGCGCATTAAGTTTAACATGTCAAAGGATCAAGGCAAAAGGAAAAGAAAAAAAAAGAACCGAACCGAACTGAACAGAAAAAGGAACAGGAATATATATGGTATATATAGTTAGGTTGATGCCGTGCAGCGTGGAAATCAGCATATACAATATAGAGTACAAACTTTCTTCAAAATGCACAAAGTATACGGAGAGTGAGTGTGAGTGTGTGAGTGAAAAGGTGGTGGGGTAAACTGGGGTTTGGGGGGGCTTACATTTGCATAAGACATAACAACACAGAGCAACAAAATAAAACGTTTCTGTGGCGCGGCCTCAAGGGTGCCCCTCAGCAGGATAACTGCTGCTGGTGTTGCCTGCCTGGGAAAACTAGGGAAACTTTTTCTTTTCTTTTCACATTTGCCTTCTAGTCTTTTTTTTTGTTGGTTTTTCAAATTTATGTGTTCATATGTGTGCGAGAGTGTGCAACATGTTTGCAACTTTGTGGTTTATTTGTAATTATCCTGACTGCCTCTGCCTGTCTATCTATCTATCTGGCCCAGGACCAGGACGACGTGAGAGTGTGAACCTCTTCCAACCACATACCATTTCATCCCATTCCATCCTATTCCCTACCATGACATCCTGGTAATGGTTCAAGCGATTTGCCATGCAAAAGAAGCCAGTTCGAAACGTGATAAAGTGTCTGCTGCTGCTGCCCATGTCCATAATAGCTAGTGACTTACTCTGACTTTAGCCCCACCTCTTCTAACGACCAGAGCCATCTGCTCTCCAGCAGCAGCATTTAGTGCAAGGCAAATGAAGCGCATGACGTGACGAGGCCAGGAATATAGAGAAAATAGGGTTCAATTATAAGACGGTGGTCCATCTAAAAAGACCAAAGGCAAATGCTTCTTCGTCTCCATTTTACCTGCTGTTTCTTTCATAATGTTGGAGCGTTGTTTCTTTCGTTTTGTGCTTGAAGTTTTGTTGGCAATACAAAAGCATTTTGCATCAGCAAAAGGATATGCAACCACTGGGGAACAACTTCCCTGCCCAACACCCTCCCTCGCACCTAGTAATGGAGTTGAGTGAGCCGCTTTTGCCTCTTGGTACAAAATGAAGTCAGTCATCCTTCCGTTAGGTCTGGGCCTGCTTGGTTTGATTTGGTCTGGTCTGGCATGGTTTTTGGTTCAGTTCGGTTCGGTTTGGTTTGGTTTGTAAGCGGCTTATCGTATTGAGCGAAACTAAAGTATAGATTTTCTGCTGTGAATACTTTTTAATGGCAAACAGATAAAAAAACGAGGACGATTTAATCAGTAGTATTATTTATTTTACATTGCATGGATTCGATGCTGTGGTGGCATGAGGAAAGGCAAGGGGGACATTAGAAAACTTTCTTACAGTCTTCTTTTTGATACGACTTTATAAAGTTTTCTCTTCTTTTTTTTTTTTTTTTTTTTTTTTTGTTGCCGCAACTTCAAATGAAATTGTGCGAAACTGCAAAATGGTATAGTAAATATCTTAGAACTTCTAACTGAATAAACTTTAAAATGAACAAGCGAAAGGAGGCCAGGCCACAATACTAAAGGAACGAAAGAGACCAGATTGGATTAAGATTAAGTTAAGATATATGAAGGTATTGCTGCACATACAACTTGGTTTTGAGTTCTAATTTACACACTCACACACACAAAACAACAAAAAGGAACCAAATGAATATGTATTAAAATGTAAGTAAAAAGAAAGTTTTCAAAAAAATTTTTTGAGAACTATTTTTCCTTTCCTGGATATTTGCATGCTAGTGGTAAGAGAAACAAAAAATAACAAAAAGGAAAAAGAGAGATTTTACTTTGCTTTGGTTTGGTTCTTTAGCTAATATTTCTTGGGTTGTTTGTTTGGACATGGCAACAACAGTTTGTACATCGTGCAACATGCCATTTGATTAATTTTTGCTGAATTAGTTTGAGGGTAGCTGCATTTTCAATCCTTACATTTAGTTATGTTATTTAAATTCTAGTACATTTTGGAAATAGATTTAGAGTGAGAGTGGAGTGCGGCTAGAGAGGCTGAGGAAGAGGCTGATTCGCAGGCAAGCACATTACGAAATTCATGCATTTGTATTGGTATTTTTTAAAATATTTTTTTGTATTTTTTTCATGGCTCACCTAGAGCTGGGGCCGGTATGGCACCATCTTTGGTCAGTACAACTATGTGGTTTGGGTTGGTGGTTGATTCGAGATAAATAAATATATAAAAAAAACAATATTGAATGAGCAATCATCATCATCATCATTATCAATAATCATTATCATTAACTGTTCATTGTAATCGAAGATAACACACATTATAACTTAAATCACAAATTGGTGGAATAAAAAATAAATGATTAGCTTGCTTAGTTTTAGTTTGCTTTAGTTATGATGTTTGTTTTTGTTTTTTCCTTGTTTTTTTGGTTTGGCAGTTTGGCAAAACTTCTATTAATTGTTAGATCGCTTTACTTGGCACCTTGGCATACATAGGAAAATACTTAGTATATAAAACAATGCAACGCAAAGAAACGAACGAGAGTGTTTCTTTCTCTTTTTTTTTGTGGGGCGACAGGAAGGGGGAGTAAATGAACTAACCATGTGAAGGGAGTATGTGTAAACTGGTGGTGCTAATGGTTGTGGGTGGTTAGAAAAGAAACATTTTCATTAGATGAAACGTTCGCTTGGCAACTCGAATTTTTTTTTGGTTTGTTTCACTTTTCTTGTGATTTTTCTGTTACTTTTTTCTTTGGTTTGTTGGTTTTGTTTTTCTATTTTGTTGGTTGATGTGAAAAGTTAAACAAAACTTTAAAGAAACAACAGCAGCAGCAACAAGAACAACATGGACAAGAAGAAAAGGAACAGCAGCAGCAATGGCCAGTCAAATGTTATGGCAGTTTTTTGTTAAAGTTTTATTGTGCTGCTGTTGTTGCTGTTGCTGCTAATGTTGTTAGTGTTGCTGCTGTTGGTGCTTTTGTTGCCGCCATTGCAAGGCGTAATTGCATTTCTTTGTTCAACACTTAAACTTGTTTCGTTACATAGCCTAAACTTAACTTTTATATATCTAGGGGTAAATGTATGAGTGAGTGTAAGGTGTCTGTGTGTGTGTATATGTTGGGGCATATGGAGGTGAGTGTGAATTGTGTTAGAATAACTTACCATTGGGTACTGCTGTCACTTTTTTGGTTTGTACACGTGCAGTGGCATTATTCACCTTCACATTTTGTTGTTTGTTGGTTATTGATAACGAGAATTCAAAAATTTGCAGCGCGATTGTGGTTGGTGGTGGTTGATTGATTGGTTGTTTGGTGGTTTTTGTTTTATTGGTGATGGAGATAATTTTATTTTTTTGAATTATGTAAAGATATATTAAGTCGCATATAAAGAAAAAATGGCAGAGAAAGAAAGAGAGGATATATATTAAACGTTAGTAAACAATTATTTCTCAATTATTATTTTCAATGTGTATGTTTATGTATAAATGTGGATGTGTGTGTGTGTGTGTGTGAGTATGTTTGCGAGTGTGTGCTAAATGTGATCATTTTGTAGCATTTTAAACAGAAAGTGCAACCGAAAATTTATTAAAACATGTTTAAATAGGGTAATCGTCATTTTATTCTCATTTCTTTATTTTATTGTTTGGTTTTCTGGTATCTAAAAACATTTAGTTAGTTAGTTTAGTACGCATTTATATTGGCATTCATATTATCGATAAAACATTTCGAAAATATTTCCACACATAACAAAATCAAAGTCAAAAATTTGTTCTTAGTAAAGTTTTTGGTAATTTTTCAGGACATGAAAATCAAACATTTCGTTTTCTGGGTTCATTTCAAATTTCGTTTTTCATTTTGATTTATTCTTGTGAAAACATATTGAAAGCCAAAAAAAAAAAACGGAAATCAGTGAATTTTATAGTCTTATTTGAACAGTTTCGGTTGCATTTCCTGAATGATTTTTCCATTTGAATTGAATGTTTGCCTTTTATTTGCTTTGGTTTGGACTGTGTTTTTTGTTTCCTTTCGCATTAATTTTTTGTTCGAACGGTATTCCGGGACAAAATAAACAAAAAGAAAAAACAAAATGGTCGACGAAAACTGTTGACCATGGCTTAATTAGAGAGCCGATTTCCGTATGAATTTACTTTGAATGATGCTGCCTTTTGTGTGGCTTTAGTTAATTTGTTTAACCAGCTCTCCGGTTCACTCGTTGCAAATGAGTTGAGCTCAGTTGAGTTGGGTTCTGTTCAATCAGTATGAACTATACTTTGCACATTTTCAGCATATTTTAAATGCCAATTATTTGCGGCTGACCATTGAACATTAATGAAAACTGAATCCAAGAGAGTGAGAGTGAGAGCGAGAGCGAGAAAGCGCAAACGTAAGAAAGAAACGATTGTAATTAATTTCTTTTTTTTCATTTTTTAATGAAAGGCAAATAAAATGCGCGCATAATTTAAAAATCAATCAGAGTATAAAGAGTATATGATTAAAAATCACGAGTAATCGAAAATTATGCTAACAAGGCGTGTGAAAAAGGACAATTTCAAATAAGCAAATGGCAAATGATTGTCTTTAAGTGTGTGTGGTGTGGTGTGTGTGTGTGTGTATAGAGTTATATATATAAGTATATGATTTTGGCATGCACCCACCTCGATTTTGCGTCCCTCAACCACGGTGCCGTGTAGACGTTCGCGTGCTCGTTCTGCATCGTTGCTGTTAGCGAATGTTACAAAACCGAATCCCTGGCAATCGCAATCAAAACATGCAATTAAAGAAACATTTAGAGTAGGTATATACTTATAAATATAGATAAATATAATATATTTCTGTATATATAAAATTAAAAGAAACAGAGAGGGCAGGATAAGAGGGAGAGAGAGTGAGAAAAAAGTTTTCTTTTCTATTGTATAAAAGCTGCATCAACATGGCGGCCAAGGACATGCTTTCCATTTGTTCTCTATTTAGTATTTTAATTTTATTTTTTTGGCAGATATGTATTTGGGGTGAGCTTTAAAGGACGAGTACAACAACGACAACGACGATGAGGACGACGGCGACGAAGACAACAACATGCACGTGCTTTTTAGCCTAGACTTTCAGACCGACGCCTGCCGCTCCGTTTATGCTTTTTCCCTCTGCCACATGTCCAATCCCCCCACCACCCATTTATCTATTGAAAAAGGTGTTGGCAATCTAAATTATGCACAATTTTCTTAAAGATGACAGCAGCAGGCAGGTAGGAGCAGTCATGACGCCCGTAACTATGCAATTATTTTTGTATTCTTCACTCTTCAGACATTCTTTCTCTCTAGTTGAATGAATAATGTGCCACCATCATTTGAGTTTGAGTTGCTCCGGCAACATGGAATGGACAAAAGCATCGGCATAGCTCATCTCAACACACCGGCAATTGCTTTGAGTATGCTTCGAGTGCATAATTTAAATGAATTGTGCGACAATTAAATGCAAAATGTCTAACACAATTCAAGGAACAGGCAGACGGCGGGGCTAAGCGACATCAGCAGCAGGCATCAAATAGGATGAATAGTTTTATTCAAAAATGTTTTTGAGGGTGTCTTGATTCAGGAGAGGGGGCGGGAGCAGGGGCAGGGAAGGGTATAATAAAAGCAAACTTACCTTGCTGCCACGTTCATTGAATATTATTTCCACATCCAGAATGGTGCCAAATTGCTGAAAGTTATAGTAGAAAATAAATGAATGAATGCAACGGCAATAATAATTCAACTTTTACACTCACCCCAAACATGGCACGCAGATCTGGATCTCTGAAGCGAAATGGTATATTGGAGACATGCAGACGTTTTGGCTGATGTTTGGCATCCAAGGAGGCAGCGGCTGCCACAGCTGCGGCTACCGATGACACCGGCTGAGCCGGGACTAGAGCACTGGTCAGACTAGTGGCCACATTGGGTGATTGCACTGAAGCGGTCATAATGCCGCTAGCCGCTGCAGCTGCTGCATTAAGATGGGCAATCACTTGTGATGTACTTGCTGGCACCATAGCTCCACCAGCACCACCGCCATTACTGCCGGGTCCACCAGCTCCTCCTGTACCGGCATTAGCTGCTGCTGCTGCTGCAGCTGCGGCAACAGCTGCTGCCTGTGCGGCAACGGCTGCTTGTGCTGCACCATTGGCACTACTATCCAATCCAGCAGTGGGCAGGAGACCAACTCCACTACTGCTGGTCGCAGCCAAGGCTCCAGTGGCTATAGAGCTGGCTGTAACTGATGTGGCTGCCCCTCCTGTTGGTGGACTGCTGCATATGTTGAGTGTCGACTGTTGTTGTTGTTGCTGTTGCTGCTGGACAGCGGGCGGCGTTTGCAATAAGGGCTCGCCGCTGGCTATGGGCGATGTGTTGCCAGAGATGTTGCCATCATTGGCACTGCCATTAAGTGTGGCTATATTGGCGGCGGTTGCTGTGGATTGCGATGCGGTTACACTGGACGGTGCTGAGCTGCTGATTGGTGAACTGGGTGAATTACCACCGATGCTACTGCCACTACCGCCACCTCCGCCGCCTCCTCCACCTCCTCCTCCGCCACCGCCGCCAACGGCATTTGGTTGGCTTGAGTTCTGTTGTGAATCCGCCGCTGCCTCACTGGCAATCAATACTGTGGACTGTGGAAAGAGAAATCAGAAACATACACAAAAATCATTTAGTTAAAAGTTATTATATAAATTATATTAAAACAGATATAAGAAAGAAGTACGATATACATAGTTAAAGTCTGTTGAACTATTCATGATCCTTTGGAACAGTTTGACTGTTTAATTACTCTTAAAATGTTAGCCCTACTGTTTGTTTATTTCTTGTATATTTTTTTAAAGTAGACTCAAATTCAATTTCCTAAGAAATACTTTATTAAACTCTTTGTCAGTTTCATTTCTCTTCATTTGCACAAACCATTAATAGATTAATGACTAGACATTTTAAATGTCATTCGCTTTACAGTTAAATTTTGAAATATGTAAAATTAACGACATTTAAAATGAAGTAAATTAGACTTCTCGTCGACTTAGGTATACCATACACCAGTAAAACAAATACAGTAGAATCCAGTTATAGCGACTCCGCTTATAACGTTCGCCCGGTTATAGTGACTTAATTGGTTTGTCCCAATACAAATTTATATGAAAGGGCCTTTGGTTAGTACGTCTTCCGGATATAACGACGAAAATCGTCGGTCCCTTGAGCGTCGTTATAAGCCGATTCTACTGAATTTGAAATTTATAATAACAAATGCATTGCCGTATTTTTAAAAAAATTCTGTTCACGTGCCGAGTTCTAAAAGAGAGATCATACGGACGGACATGGCTAGATCGACTAGGGGGTCGGAAAAGCTTCCTGTTACGTTCATTTTGGCGACTTTAATATACCGTTAGCTAAATCGAATCTTCTTCAAATTATTTTGATTAATAATCGAGCAATTTTGATTTAGCTAATGTTTATTTCCCATCACTAAATTGCAAGTCGAACAAAATGTAACCTTGTATATAAGTATGTGTATATATAGTTGTTTGATCTCGATAAATATGTTCTCACTTTTAGAGGGATTTATTTTTTCCTTAATTTTCTTACTGCATTCCTTTTTGAGAAGTTTTAAGTTTGAATAACTAAATATTTAGTTATATAACTATTTATATTTATATTAGATTTAGTTTACTACTTGTTCTTAAGCTTTAAATAAGAATTCCGAATGCAGCGAATTGTATTTTTCGGAATTGTTTGGTTTGTTTGTTGTTGTAGATGTTTGAAGCTGTTGTTGTTGTTGCTGTTGCTGTTGCTGATGTTGTTGTTGTGGTTTTTGGTTCTGCTGCTGCCTTTTGCATTGCATGGAAAATCGAATGCGAACAAGTGCCGCAATAAATAAACAATTGAAATGAAAATACAATTTTCAAGTGGTTTACAGTCATACACGCATATTTCGTTCTATTCCCCTTCTTCTCTTCCGGTGAGTGTGTACATACATATGCATGTGTGTGTGACCCAATAAAAAAAAAGAAAATGTTGCAGATCGAAATGCTTTCATACACACACAACGAATGGGAGATAACAATATACCAATACATTGACATATGCACGTGTTTGTGTTCCTGCCTCTGCACTATGGGTTGCGGAGCCATTTTTTGAGCACTTTATTGAAAAATGTATGTTAAACAATAATTTTCAGTCTCATTGCATTGCGTGAGGCAATAAAGATATTTTGTAACTATTTTTAGAGAAAATGGGCGTGGCATATCGCCTCCACGGTCAAAAAACCGTGTTTTGCCCAAAAAAAGTATGCTAAGTATATCATTAAATATAATAGGTTTCCTATAACCGTTGTGATTTTAATATTTTCTTCAAATTTAGGGTCAAGATTCATATAAAAATCTAAAAAATGTTCTTAAAGTTGATCAATATCATTATCAGCATAAGTAATATAGACACTTGAAGCAACCAACTGCTTCTGTCGGCCGTGGAATTCGAGAAATGCGTTTGCAGGTTTTTTTCAGGCCTAAAGAGAAAATCAAGAGATCTGAACATCCGGAAAAACTTTGTAAATTCTGCGATTCTATTGTTCTTTTTGGCGGGAAGGTTTGGCTTATATGTATAGCAACCAGAAACTGTGTAATACTATGTATTACCGCTTTCGGTAGCTAACCTTATTTTCTGATTCGTACTCCTCTTTGTGGATGCATAAATGAGACATTAAATTCGCGCAAACGATTTTGGTGTTGTTATTGGAGCTATTCCCTATTATTCAAAAGGTTGTTTGGGTCTGCCATCTAAATAACTGAGCTCAAAAACATTCAAATTCGTCCTATATGTTTTGGTGTAATTAAAAAAAAAAACTGCTACTATTCATTAGTAATTTTGCATCCAATACACCTGGAGCACTGTACACTACATGCGCCTGCAACCTATGAACACTAACTTCATATACTTCATTCCTAACTCGTTGTTTCCTGCTATATTAAAATCTTGTCCATATGTAGGAAAATGAGGTTATGCGCTAAAAAGTTAAATTGCAAAAAAAGTGGCTATTTGTGGACATTGAGACTTTTAAATTTTACAAAGAATTTATTATTCTATCCAACAGTAAAAGTTTTAGACTGGACACTGGTAGACATTTTTTTATAACTTTCCCTAAAGTTGAGATTTCGTAACAAGTTTTGTTTTTGATAGTCGATCAGAATTACACAGATTTTAAGACACACACCTTTATTTATAACAAATTAAGTGTACTAACACATAGTACAAGCCCGACTTTTTCAATTGCATCTTCAGTTTTATCAATAACGTTTTTCTTTCAAAAGTTATATACACTTTGAGTGTATGCTTGACTTTGGTCAAGCAACAATTTGCACCAAATGAAAGCAGTTTGGTTTTGTTCCCAACACTTGTTTTCGACAGCGTTATTCTCAGCAGTGTTGAACAAATTTGAAAAACCTAGTATGCAGATATATGAATTGATATATTATCTATAAATTGGCATCAAAAAATTTGGGTTTCAAAAACTTTTAAAAATTGACTTAAGTGTTTAAAAAATGGCTCCGCAACCCACAGTGCTCTGTGGCGCTGCGTGTGTCTGTCTGTGTTTGTGTGTGTGTGCCACTAACTTCTGTTGTCTTATGCAATAAAACTGTCGCAGTCGGCACAACTGTTGCAATAACCCAATCCTCGAATCCTCGAATCCCCACTGTCTGCTAAAATGCATTGGAATCCCCCAGCCAATGACAATGACAGCCCTGCGGAAATGTTTGCATTTGTATTTTTGCATTATTAAAACAGAAAATGCAGTGTGGCATGCCACTTGTATTGCATTGTTGCCATTGCACACACACACATTCACATAGAGAGAGAGATTCACACATATGCATAATATAATATAAAAATTGTCAATTTACGCTTGGGCAAATCAAATGCGTTGACAATGCCAAAAAAAAAAAAATAAAAACAGAAAACACGACAACGATGACTACAATTACAATAGCTTAGGCGTGGTTCATATTTGGGCGGGGGAAAGCCCCATAAAATAGGCTATAGAAATAAACGCTTAACTTAATTTGTCGCCTCCATTGTTGACACATAAATCTAAACCAAAAAATTTCTCTTTTCCATGACAATTTTTTCCCATTTGCCTTGCATGTTTACCGAACATTTTCCAGCCCAAGTGAAATGGCGTAAAAAAGTTTTTCCTCTTTTTTTTTTTGTATTTTTTTGTATTTGTCCATATAAATGGCTAACGGCTGCGGGTTTCGAATTGCTGCTGGCTCTGGATAGGTGAGGGGCTTAGGAATATGGTAATTTTTGTGTATTTTTTTTTTTTGGGTTTGGGTTACTTTGTGTAAATGACATTTAACGCTTTTAAGTTTATAAAAATGCTTTTTCATTTCAGGTTTTTTTTGTTTTTTCATTGTATTTTTGGGATTCGTAAACGCGATAGACGACACGCGACACTCTTGTGACCTAACTTGGCCATATTTTGATTTGGCATCAAAAACATTTTTGCATAAATTTGCTGAACCATTTTTTGTTGTTGTTGTTATTGTTTTGCCTTTTTGATTTTTGTAACAACAAGAGAGCATGCAAAATAGTAGCGGCATTTCATTTTGCCCTAAATGTTTTGATTTGAATATAAAAGGTGTTGGCATTTCGTTAGGAATTTGTTTTCTTTTTTGTCATATTTTTTTTTTTTTTTTTAATTTTACAATTAAAAACTTAAACATAACTTAGAAATCAGCGACTGCAAAGTATCCTTGAAGTTTTAATGAATCGATGATGAATTGATTGCTATCAAATCATATAGATTCATATCAGGAAAATCAATTCAATGTGAATGGACCATTATTTAAGAACTTTATAAGAAAATCTTTAAACTATCACGATACGATAAATATACATATATGTACTTAGGGTTTTCGTTATCGCGTAATGGAATATAGATGCATTTTCTCTTAATAAGTTTCATTTGGAATTTCAAAATTCAATTGGATTATCCTATCAATTATACAAAACGAAATGCGCAAAACAACAAAAAAAAAAAAAGGGAAAGCAGAAACTGGAAAAACTTTTTGACAATAATAAATTTTATTCTGTATACTGGCCATCAGAGTGGCTTAACTCTATACCCAAAATGCGCCTAATGAAGACAAGAGAAGTCAGAGAAACGGAAGAGAAGAGCTTAAGGGGAAGGCAAGAACCTAACAAAACCAAGACCGAAACCGAGACCAAACTCCGGCACGTAAATTTCAATTGTATGCAAGAGCTAGAGCTTGAGCTTTTCTTTTCTTATTTTTTAACATTTTTTTTTGTTTTGGTTTCCTTGAGATTTTTGCTGGCCGTTTTGCCATTTTTTTTGGGGGGGGAGGTGCTGGTTTTTTTTTTTTGTCGGTCTTCCCATTTTTTGTTTGTTTGCTTGCCATTTTATTTTATTATAATTTTTGCATTTGGTTTTTTTTTTCTATTCTTTTGGCCAAACTCACTATGCTAAGCACATTTTGGGGGGGTTGTGATGATTGCTGTGGTGGTTGTTGTTGCTGCTGCTGCTGCACTTGCTCCATGGCATAGCCATTTGTCAGAGATGCCTGCGTGACCAGCGTTGTTCCAGTTGCTGTTGTTGTCGTCGTTATTGTGGAGGATGCTATGGCGGTTCCATTGTACTGTTGTTGCTGCTGCTGCTGATGCTGATGCTGTTGTGTCTGTGTTTGTGTTGACAGATTTGTCTGTGATAAATTTTCAGATAACAACAAGGATTTGCGTTTTAGTTGGCATTGTGTATGTGTGTGTGTGTGTGTATGTTTAAGAAAAAGAGATAGTTAGATAGATAGAGATAGAGTGAAAGAGAGAAAGAAGGGCGGCTAAGACCAGCCAGTCAGACAGACGAGACAGTCAGACAGATAGATGCAGGCAGGCAAGGCACAGGCAGGCGACCAACACCAACAATATAATTGCATTAAATGGAGTGTTTTCTTACATATATGTTTGTATGTAGGTATATATACTTTGAATATATATATGTATATAGACTGATTCAACTGGTTTTACAGTGAGTTTAGTTTGCTTGAAACATGCCTCGAATACAGTTAACATATTTTGTTTGATTATAGAGAGAGTAGTAAGTTTATTATTTCAATTAATAATGCAAAAAAGTTTTCCGTTTATTTGTTTTAATTTATGAAAAATATAACTATCTTAGGGTTTACGCAAAAAAAAAAAAAAAAAAGAAACAACACAAAAACCAAACAATATGAAATTCATTACCAAAGTGAGTCAGTCTCTCGTTTACATAATCATTATATAATTATTAATCTTATATAATATAACTATCAATTACAAGGATATAAATACATTTTATTTAAAACTATATATGTATATAAGTATATAAGATGGGTTCTTTTTTGTTTATTGTTCATTGCCATCATATTTGTTACATTCATCAAAGTGATTTATGTTAGTTTTTTTTTTTGTTTTAGAAGTTGGTGAAGGATTTAGGAATTCAGGAGTTTCAATAATTATTAAGTGACTTGATTGGGGATGGACGTCGGATTGAGCAAGATATTTAAAATGAAAGAGATATAGTATTAATATCATGCTGTCAGTCCATTGTGGACACGTGTCGTATGTGTAATATTTTAAACATTCACCAAATAACCAATTCCAAAAATGAAAAAACTTCAAGGAGAAAAAAACAAGTTTAAATGGTAGTAGTAGAAAGGATAATCCATCCTATACCATTTACAATATGGTATACGGATATATAGATATAAAATTATCTATATAGGGCATATGCTAGGAAATTTATATTTTTTATCTTCTTTTTTTCAACATTTGCAATGTTATTAGCCCTTTTATTAGTCGCCAATGATGTTTCTTTCCATTCTTGTCTCAGTCATTGAAACCCTTCATAAAAGTTAAACAAACTATTACGTAGATTTACAGTTATAAAAATTGATTTGACCAAATATTTTCTCATTTTAATAAAGTTAATTAAAACAAACATTACCCCAAAAAGTACGTTCTATTAGATTTAACCAACCATTAATCGTGCTTATTAACCTACATTTATTAGGTTACTAGTGCCGTCTACTTGAAAGCAAGATGTCACAATCCACCGAATTATCTATATAAAATATAAGTGTTTCTGTCAACTTTGACCCCATCACCAAGATGCATTTATCAACTGAATTTGGATTATTGTGGGCAAGCAATATGAATACGACGGCTGCTATATATATTTCGGGAATAGTAAATAAGAATTGATTCTTGAAAATATGATGGTCTGATGATCAAGAAACTTTGCCTGTCGTTTGAGCCATTGGTCGAGGCAAGACGTGGTTTTTGAACACGTAAACTGATTTTCTGCGTTTTTCTTTGATGTGAGGGAATAAGAAGAAATCATTAGGTCACACGTTAGGACTATAGGGCGAGTGAGTTATCTGTTTGATGTTTCGACTGCTTAGAAATTCGCCTCTTTACAAATCGCATTGTCATGATGGAGAGTGAGACATTATCTGCCAAAGTAAGAGACGACTATTTGCTTTGTGCTTAGGGCTCATAATCATAAATCCATGATTCATCACTTGCCGTGAATATATAAACGTCTTTTGAAGCACCACATTCGGTCTTTTCTACAAACAGCTATGGAGCATTTGCAAATTTTCCATATTGACATTAGTATTAGCCGATTCCCAAACTATATCGAGCAGCCCTCGTGTAAAGCCAGTTCTATTTCAATATTCAATATTAAAACATCCAATGTTTTGCTCCAACATGCATGGAATTTCTTGAAATAATTTATATCTGTGTTAAATGTTTATCAATTGTCTGCTGTCATTTACAATTGGACAATGCCCTTTTATCTAAATCGAATTTGGCAGCATGCGTTTAGATTCTGGCTAGTTAGTTCGTTTTGTTTATTGTGCTCCGTATGCATGATTTATATTCTATGCAACTATAACATGTGCGTATTGACATTAAATGGAACTGCTGGGCAATTTGTTTGTCCGAGGTTGCTGTCCAATTAAAATTGATAAGAGCTGGTTTCTTTTTTGTTTTATTTAACATTTTAGGCATGTAATTGAAAGTGTGTGGTAATATCGAAATTTCATTAAATCCTAATCTAAACGTTGGACATTTTATCAATGCTAACGATGTGGCTGCTTTCTAAATACAATAGTTACACAAGGCTAAACAAATATGCATTATTATATGTAAGTTGCTAGATAGAGAGTATCATATTTCGCTTAAAATATTGATTATATAAAAGTATAGGATACATTACATATAAAATTTTATATACATACATATGTATATGTATATAATATATAGTATGTATTTGTATTTATGCATCTATAAAATTTGTTTCAAAAATTTTGCTGCAGGCAGCCATCAACCACCACCAACAACAACAAACAGCAACCATAAATTTCATAAAATGTGTGTGAGCGACGACTTTTGTACAAAACATGTGTAAGTTAAATAAGTTATATATGTATATATATATATAGGTGGATATATTCTATATATAAATATATACATTGGCAATGTATTAAATTTAAGTTTGAACATTTTCAAAGTTTAACTACATCCATACAATCAACTAAGGCAAACAAATAACAAAAGAGAGCGCCATGGCAATATTTATGGCAAATAATTAAATATTTGATTATTTATTACACCTGCAAGGCAAAAGTTCACTTAAAACTAAATGCAAACAGCAGCAGCAGCAGCAGCAGCAACAACCAGTAAATTGCCCAAAAAACACAACAACAAAAAAAAAACAACAAAATATTAAATGTTACACAAAAGCTTAGCCGGACAAAAAAAAAATAAAACAAACGTCAAGCGCTCATCTGTTAAATTATTCAAATGCACGAATCAATTTTCATAAGCAAATACAGTGGAAAACAAAAATACATAAATACGAGTAAATACACACACACACACCTACTCAAACGCCCACTTGGAAAAAATCTGCCAAGTGAAGCTACACTAGAAGAAAATATATGCATAAGTTAAACGATCGTGTCGTTTCCATTTAATGGCAAATTTTCAAAGACTTTGATTATGGAAATTTCAAGAGATAAACTAACAAGTTTAAAGTAATTTTAAAGAAGAAACCATTTACATATTTTAGGCCTAACTAGATAATCTCAAATACTTGGTTGCATAAAGAGTTGTGAGAGTATTCTAAGACTTCATCATTTCTATTTCTTTATTAGGACAGTTTCGATCGCAGACAATTCTATTATAATTGACCATTGAGTCGGCTAACTATTACAAAACATTTACATACAAGTTTACATGGAATTGACTAAAGGTCTAAAAACTCTTTTTATACAAAATCTAACCATTCAGTTATGCAGCTCACGATAACTTTCCAATGAAACATACAAAAGCTATATAAAGTTGATTATTTTAAACAGAAGCAAATAATTTGACTTAAAAAATACAACAACATTTTGGCCATCTATACATACATATGTATATGTATCTATGTTCATATTTCTAGTTGTGAGTGCTTGTTCAAATATTTTTGTTGTCGCCGGTGCTGGTGGGGCAAACTGCTTTTGCTTTTGTTATTGTTGCTGCTGCTGTGTTATGTGTTGTTAAATTTTTAATTAGAAACAAGAAGGAAAAAAAAATTTCTATATAGAGAATGAGGAATGGTGGGAAACAAACGCAAACAAACACACACACATACACAAACAATGAACTACAAAGCCAGTTTTGATGTGAAAATGTCCTCGAGCGAATTGAAACGAGAGCAACAGCAGCTGAAAAGTATGCTATGAAAAAAGCAACAGCAACCAAATATGAAAGGTGAGCCGCTCTCTGCTTTAACTAGTTGAGGTAAAGTGGCACGTATTTGTGTGTGTGTATGTGAGTGAATGGCCGAGTGCCACTGTGTATGTGTGTGTGTGGGTATTTGTGCGTAGCATTTTGCTTTGCTGTGCTGCTGTTGTTGCTGTTCCACACGCATGCGATTAAATATGTAAAAGCAGACTCACCACAACAACAACAACAAACATGGGCTAAAAATGTGTGAGTGTTCGCGTGTGTTTGTGTGTGTGTGTATGTGTGTGTGAACCAAACCAAATCAAAGCGAAAACCAAACCGTAACCAAACATTGCTACAAATGCATACCAAAAAAATAAACAGACAGAGAGACTTTAATATCTATATATATACATATCCATATATATAGAGAGAGTGAGAGCGAACGAGAAAGATATAGGGAGAGAGTATGATGGAGAGACTATGTATTTGCGGCTAAAACTTACCTTCTTCTGTTGCATATACAATCCGCCATCGGATACGTTGCTGGTGGCAACCACTGATGCCGATGTTGGGCCACTACCGCCGGCGGCTGATACTGCTCCACCACCACCGACAACAACGCCGCCTGCTCCTGCTCCAGCTCCTCCAGCTGTGCCTGGTGTTCCCACTGTACTGTTATTTGCTCCGCCACCAACAGCAGCTTCACCTGCTGCCTTTAATTGGGTCACTGGCTGCTGCTCTGCTTTGGCAGCGGCCGCTGCCACAGCCAATGATAGACTGTCCGCAGCTGTGGGTGCACCAGCAGCGGCAGCAGCCGCACCAGCTTGTTGGGCAGCTGCAGCAGCAGCGGCCGCTGCTGCGACCGGTCCTGTAGCTGCTGCATAGCCAGCCGGAGCGCCGGGAAAGGGCGCCACGCCAGCCTGCACCATGTGCTGCAAAATGTATGAAAAGAGAGCGAAAAAACGAAGGATTAGTTAAATGGTCATAAAAATATTTCTTTTTCGGCCATTACAATATTTGGTTACTTTTCTTGTTTTTGTTCCATGAATGTTGAAAATGACGCCCTCATTCCCCAAAAGCCCGTAAATCTGCACTATTCACGGCAAAAAGTTTAACCTTAAGCTCTTTAAATAGACACACACTTTGCGATGAATAGGAAGAGATAGAAAAGGTTGCACATTGGATCATAATATAAAGTAAGTGACTGTAGCAGGACTTATGGTTAGTTTGTTGAAAATAAAAAAAAAAAAAACTCTCTCAAAAGTCCTAAAACATTCTAGATTAAAACAAACACTTGAAAATCTAGTCACAATCGTGAAGTCACTTGATCTGAGAACCTCATTGGTTTTAGCTATTTCCATTTCCATTCCAGTTTTAATAGGAATTGAATTGTTATAAATGTTAAACAGGTAATCGAATAAAACGATTTTATATTGTTAATTCATTTATCGGTCTAATTGTCCCATTGTGCTATTTATTGTCAGTTTTGTTTGAATGAAATTTTTTTGTTTTCCCTTTGTCATTTTTGGTTTTTTGCTTTTTTGTTTTTTGCCTTTGCCATTATTCAACTTGGTTTACTCCTGCTGTTGCTGCCCTAGCCATGGCGTCTATGAAATATGCAAAATTTGCAGCTTATTGTTGAACCACACGCTCTGTCGCACCCACCTATCCATTCCATTTTTTTTTTCTCGCAACCCCCCAAGCACCCACAAGTACCAGCATTTTGTCAACATAAAAGTTGGTTCTGCCTTTGAATACCATGCGCCTATAAAGTAAAATGGTATATTAATGTCGTTAAAATGTATGTAAAAGGCAGCAGGAAGCTTTTCTGGAACCCCAAAAGTACATATGTATATACGTTCTTGATCCGAAAAGACTAAGCCCTGTGTTCAAACAGAACACTTACGTCACGGAGATCTCCGATCAGAGCTAAAACCACCAAATTTGTTATGTAGATGTTCGTGTAGTACAAGGTGGCGCAAATGAAATGGACTAGACAGATGCAGAATACGAGTGAATAAGCCATGGAGCGATACACTCCCCAAGAACGCGGAATATTTGTGTCTGTATTCTGAAGGACGCGTTTCGGGGTCGCTTAATTTCGCGTTTTGGCGATTTGCACTGGCCCGCCAGATCGCCCCATTTAACGGTCCCGGACTTTTTTGAAGTTCCTTGTTTTTATCAACAAGCCTGAGACCTTGGAAGCCCTCAAGGAAAATATCCGACACGAATGCCAGAATTTATCGCCCGAAACGCTCGCCGAAGTTATGGAAAATGCCATAAAACGAGCCCGTATGGCAATCAATTGTGACGGTGCCCATTTGTCCGATATCTTCTTCTCGACTTAACACAATTTATTCTAAAGGTATAAATAAACATAATCAAAAAACAGAATCGAAGTTTTTCATTTAGAAAATGACCGTCCCCTCTGGTCGCGCTTAGAATGAGCGTATACATGTTACTGGTGATCAACATTTAGACTTGTTTGTAATGCTGGTATATCCGAGTTTTTGGAAGCTTTTGCCACGGCCTTTTCCGCCTATGTTAATTTCAAAACAAATGATATTATCTCCCAAGTGCCCACAATTAAAGTTTTAGATTTATTATATATCACCTTGCCACATTTTATTAAATTTGGCCAAACCAGGCGGACAAATATTTCTCTCTAGGTGGACCATAAGAGTGAACGAGTGAGTATGCTATGTAGCATGTAGAAAGATTTTTTTTATATTTTCAGCTTAGAAGCCTGAAATAACAGGTATGGTATACCAAAGTCGTCTAGACGACTTACTTATTTTGTTTCTTCTCTTTAGACGGGAAGGGGCGCGCAGCAAAGAGGCACAGAGAGAGAGGGGAAGGATGTTGCTAGAAAATGGCAAAATCGGGATTATCGTGTGAGTGGCATTTTAATATGTTCTGTTGCGAAAATTCTTACCGATGCCAGCAGCAGCAGCAGCAGCTAAGCAACAACAACAAACTGTGAGATGCTTATTAATTTTTTGGTTTCTCAAAATAAAATGTCAAAGAGAAAAACCTTCTTTAAATATAAAAATCCAATTTTATAAATATTTGAACAATTTAGAAATACATAAAATTCCTACAAAACAACAGACAACGTACTAACTGATTGCCGGTCTATGTAAGTATATGTGCCTAAATATATATAAGCATATGGTCTTTGTCGCACCCATTGAAATCATATTTTTGGCACTAGCCATCAAATGTCAGACATTGCTTCTAGCTGCATCACCACACCACAATTCATTCCAATCTTCTTGATTCTCAGGTGGATGAGAATGCGATGGTTTTTTCTGGGATGGAAACAGTGTGAGAGCGATTTGCGCTTTGAAAAATTAGCTTGTTAATTAAATGCAACCCATATGACATGTTGTGAGTTGTTGCGTTTGTCTTCTTCATCTGCGCCACACGAAATAGAAGAGAAAAAAAAAACAAAAAAAAAACCATGCTGCACACAGAAAAGTCAAAACTGTGTCCATGTCGACCACATCATCATCCTCCCTCATTCTCTACTCTCTATGATGTAATTCCATTAGTGGCGCCACCAAAAAGGGGGTGAAAAATTTTAAATACTTAACCAGGTTATAATAGGCCCATAACGTGATAAAGATCTTTTGTATAAGAAGTCCTCTACCATATATGTAGGAATAGGTCGAAAGACGAGAAGCGGTCGATTGTATTGAACTAGTTCAGAGGTGTATAAAACAAAAGTTATCAATGATCTCGATGACAAACAATCGAGTCATAAGAGAAAGAGTTTTTGGCGTCAAGTTGTGACGAACGTGTTCCTCTTAGCTGCTCGAAATGAAATATACTGTTGTAATACTTAAGTGAGAAATGTTTCATAAATTATGTATGTAATATTGAGTAAAAAGGCCTACGAATTTGGAGAAATAAAGTCGGATTGCAGAATAGATAAATATTCTGTTCCAAAGTCCTTTGCTTAATATTAAGAATCCTTACAAGCATTGCCCAACCATTTGCTCAACGATCAAAAAGAGAAAAACCTTTTTTGTTAAAAATTCAAAGATGCGCAGCTCCCTTTTACAATTAGATCAAGTATCTGCCATGTCCATGATATGATGCCGACTGCAAATTGGCTTTCATGTTGCTTATACGCTACGTTGGCCCAATCAGAGGAGAAAATAAATGAAATATGTGAAAGTATATATACATACATACATATATGTATTTGTATAGCTGTGGCAACTAAAATGAAAATTGTCATGTTATGTTAACATACAATTTTCTCTAGAATTCATTTTGATGTGCCAATGAAAATGTAGTTTCATCTCCCTTACCTCTCCGCAGGGAAGGTAGACAGAGATACCATCAATTGGTAGGCAGAAATGGCAAATGCTTTTCATGTTGTTTAAAGTGTGTTTTGTTCTTAATGAGGCAGCGAACTTGCAAACTTTTTTTTTGCAATTTAATGACAATTCTGAAAAGTCAGTCAGTCGGTAGATACTATTTTATTTTATATTTCTGGTGGGTGTGTGTGTATGTTTTTTTTGTTGGCGGTTTGTTGTTGTTTTCTTCACTTTTTGATGCGCAAATATTTTTCATTTAATTGCACTTGAATAGAGAGCGCGGCAGGCGCAAACTCTTCTCAGTCAGCCTTTCGTCCTTCATCTCTGGCCCTAGCCCTCTTTGTTTTTACTGGAACATTTTTCGGCCATATTTACATGGCAAATATTTCGTGGCAGCAGTAGCAGCAGTCCTTGTAGCACTATGGCAATTTGCATTTGTAGTTACGAGTTTGTACCCTTTTGAAGAAGCAGAGAGGAGGAGAAGGAGGGGGAAAACAAAAAACAAAGTCAACGGCGACAGCAGCTGGCGTTATTTTATTGACTGTTGCCATCGTGAAGCCTTTTTTGTTTGCATTTCCCTCTGACTCTTTGCATCAGCATCTGGATCTGGCTGCATGTCCCTTCATCTGTCGGTTCTTTCTCTCTCTCTATCTGTCTGTCTATTGTTTTTGGAACATTTTCAACAAAACACTTTACGTTTTCATTTTGCTGCAATTTGGCACTGCTGTTGCTGCACTTTCAAGTGGTTAACATTCTGAAGTTATTTGGCATTGAAAGCAGATGGACAGATAAATAGATTGATATACTTAGATATATTTACTTTGGCATTAAATGAATTGAATAAAATTTAGCTATTTACTCATTTTTTGGGGGTCTTTGTTGTGTTTTCGTTTTCTTTTAAAATGCCATACAAATATGTGAAATATTTAAATGTGTCACACACATTCCTTTTGTCTAATTGATGGCGGCAGCAGCAGCAGCAGCAGAACAAAAAAATATGCAAATTACTCAAGGAAAATGCAGCCTGGACGTAGGCACACAAAAAATGCCACAAGTTGTTGTTGTTCTTAAAACTGAAAAATTATATATATTGAAATAAACACACAAGCAACACCAAATAACAAAAAATTAAAACATATTACATCAACTGAATATTAATAAGTTATGACGTGAACTGACTAAAATTTCGTTTCGAATTCTTTGCTTTTTTTCGGCTTTCGTGCGTCAGCTGTTTGAACCTGACATAGTGAAAAGTAGTATTTGGCCAATTGCTCAATAGACATGATAAACAGGAGCGGATTAATTTTAGTGGATTATCTAATACCGATAGCAATGCGAATTTCAACTGTCTAATTGGACAAATTGTTAAGATCTTGTTTAGAAAACCAAAGTCAAGTTCAAAGTCTAGGCTAAAGTAATTTATTAGTTATTATCTAAGACGGTTGTAAATAATAGTTTGGTTGATAATTTACAGCTATAACAATAATGATAATTAAAGGCAAACTATTTCATTAACCTCTGCCCTCTACTGTCTTGGCTTTTAACATTTACTTCTTATTTTTCCAACTTAAAGATTACTTTAACAGAAATCAATTCAATTCATTTAGGAAAATGATTTAAATTCTATTTGTGTACATATTATTATAATATTTTTTATATAATGATAATGTAATGAAGTGTGACTTAGTGCTATTTATGCATTTGAGTTATTTCCAGCCAATGTTTATACAAAATATTTTTGTGTTGCCTTTGAAATAATCTTCTTTTGTAAGATTGACCTCGAGCCGGCTAAATTGCAAGGTTTGATTTAAATTTCAAGTAGGTCGTAATCTAACCAGATAAAAATATTACCTTAATTGTCATTTTTGAGTAAGTTCTTTATGTTCTATCAACATTTGTGTTTTTACTTATCATTTTCTTTATAGTTTTCAATAGCGAGAAACAAGAAATGCAATCTAAATGCAAAACCCTTTTAACTTATCCAGTCACAACTAATTAAATTCTATTAAATTTATCAATGGATCTAAAGACTTTATATTAGAACATGTTTTGTCACAGTAAAACAATGACGTATGTATGCAATTAGATTTAAAATTTAAGTTTTTACAATTCTGTTTAAGTTAATAAGAAAAATTTAATAGTCATTGTCATAGTGTCTGGAGGCTGACGCCTCTCTTAGATTGTAATAAAGACCAATCACCAATAAAATGACAAAGATTAACTCGAAATGAAAATGGGTTTTAAATTGGAATTCGGAAATGTAAGTAGTTGATACGGTGAAACAGACAAACGCCCGTTTTTGGCCTATTCATAATACAAACGGCGACCCTGGACATGGCTTAAACAGTTGGAAAAAGTGTGATTGGTTGGTGATTGGTTGACGCAATAGTTAGACGACGGCAGTGCCAATTTTGGTCAATTGCAGCAGCAGCAGCAGCAGAGGCAAAATTTGGGGCGACGCTCGTTAAAAGTGGCTTTGGCTCTATGGCTACGGCCTGTCGCGCATTTTAATTAAAAAGGCAAATCAAGCAATTGAAATGGAAAATGTTAACAGCAGCATCGGCAATTGTTTGAATTTAGTTTTTGCTTATTTGATTACTCAATGGGATACACACACACGTTTTGGTTTTGTGGGTCGATGCAACTCACGTCTCTAAAAATTTCAAATGTTTGAAAGTAACAGCATTTACTTTTCATTTCAATATGTCAATTGAAGTATAATATTTTTGGCCAAATGAAGGTCAGCAGCAGCAGCACCAGCAGTAGTTGCTTATATACTGCAACAAAACTGTCAAAGCAATTTGCCAGGCAATTGCATTACATCCAAGGATATGCGATTATCATCATCATCATCATCGTCAGCTTCATCGTCATCATCTATATGTATTTTATATAGTATACATACTTTAGGACACATAACCCAATCAGCAGACAAACCATCAGAAGGAGCAGCAACAGCAGTTGCTTTTGGCAGTTTGTCGTCTGTTAAAATTTTAGGTTTAGATTCGTTCGTTTCCTCTTTTTACACACATGTTCGTCGTTTTTTTTCTTTCTCTCTCTTTGCTGATACATATACAGGAAATTATAGCAAAAGCGTGTTGAGGTGTAAAAGGATGTTTCTAACTGGGGTAAAATGTGTTAGAAAAGTGACGGCAATGGCGAATGATGGTGGCGTGGGTGAGGGTAGGTGGTGTTGGCAACCTGACATGTAATATGACTACAGAAATGTCTGCCACTGGCTGCTGCCTGATGCTGAAATTGCAGCATGCGGGTGTCACATGTGAGTTACAAGATACACTTCTACATTGTGTGTGTGTGCGAGTGTGTGTGTGTGTGTTGCAAATCAACAGAACGGAAATTTATTTCAAAATACAAAATGCAATGTTTGCCTGAAATGCTGACTATAAACTCATCGTATTCTCTCTCTCTGTCTGTGTCTCTTTCTACCTCCTTTTACATTCACATCCTTTTAATAAGACAAATATGGTGAATGCGTAATAGAAAATTGAAGTGTATAAGTGTAAGTACATGCGTGTGTGTGAGTGTAGTAATGAAAATTCACGACACATACACAGACAGATGGGAAAATGTGATAGCATCATCTTGAGCTAAGCTGCAATTAGAGTTCATTTTACATTTAGTGCAGAGAAGACACACAGAAGCAAAAATAAAGAAAAACAACAACAATTAGGATAATAAACTTTTAACGTAAATTAAATTAATTAATTTTATCATTTTCTCTCTCTCAAATTAAGTAAGTCACTAAGTCAAATAAGTGTCAACTTTGATTTAATGGTGCTTTCAGGACAGAAAGTTTCTTTATATTCTTCTAGCATTTTTGTTTGGATAAAAAAGATAGGTATATATATTTACATAGGTACTTCATCATTTTACTGTACGCTTTGCATTTTATGAGACAATGAAAATTTCCATTTTGTTTCATTTTAAAACTATTTCTGTCAAAGGAAAATTTGTTGCAAGAAAACCATTTTTGCACTTTGCCTCGCCTTTTAAAGACTTTGGAACCTAGAGAAAGCTAGATAACTTCACCTGGTCACCTAATCTTTAGTTTTATATTTATGTGCTTTACAGAAAAGGCAATCATAGGAAATATCATCTTTATTCATTTTGATAACGAGGTAAGCTCATCTAAAGCAATTATCTAGCCATTTGTTTGAACTATTTCAAACTATTTTGAGCATCTGAAGCAAACTTTATTAGTTAATGAGGTGTTGTAATAAATAACCTTTTACCTGCGTTTATGTTTTACTTTCACCATCAAATCATATATTTTTCCAGTAAAAGAAATTACATAAAAAATGGTTAAATATCCAAAAAAAAAAAAAAAAAAAAAAATAGATTGCCATCAACGAATCGCTGAGCAGACCAATTGTTTTTCACTTTATGAATGAAAAACTGCAATAGCAAATATTTTTGCTCGAAGGCCCAGGCCAGGCCAGGTTAGGCTAGGCTATGCTTGGCCATAACTGACCATAAGAGGCAGCTGAGTAAAATTTGTTGTATTTTTGTTGTTGTTGTTGGATTTCAGAACGGTAAAGCCATAACCGAACGTCACTAGCAGGTGTGTGTCTATGCGTGTGTCTGTGTGTGTATGTAGGAACAACAACAATAGCAGCAAAACGTTTGCTAAACACAGCGACAGAGTATACAAAACGGAAAGCAGCGGGGGAAAAAAGAGTGGAAAATATGAGAATAGTTGGCCCTAGGCAAAGAGGCCCACAACGTGGCTAAAGCCATAAACCGGTTGAATTTACGCGACGGCGGAAAAAGTGTCGATAACGGGGGCAGGTTGGGGAGCACAGTGGGGGGATTTTACCAGGCAGAGGAAGTTGCTGCCTGCGCATCTGCAAAACAAAACGAAAAAATGAAAATAAAACAAACTTTAACTGAAACAGTGAGCAAGAGAAGAAGTAGTTGTTCGAGGGGAAACACAAGAGAACCGGCCCAGCATTTAAATGCGGTTTCTGTGCCTTTACCACTTTTTTCTCTCTTATTGTTGGTCCCTCATACCATTTGCAAAAGGAAGGTTACATTTATGCTACCCTTGGCAGAGTTTTCGTCTACATTCTAGATCAGAAATAAACCAAAGAAACATTACTTAGATAAGGAATCCACAAGACTAATTACAATTTAGCAAAACTTTTCTGCAAATAATTGTAATTTGCTCAAATTTGTAAGTGATTTAAACAGTAATCACTTAAAGGGTATAGAATCTTCGCTACGGTTGAGTTCTAAAAGGTTTTTTTCTTGTTTGCCTCTTCTTCAACATTTACTTGCCACTTTTGTGTGTCACTAGGCTGCCCACATTGCAGTTTCTATAGTTGTTAATGGCCACAGTTGAAGCTGCAGCAAAAACCAAAGCTGAAGATGCCTCATGATGATGATGACGACAACGCTGCTGCTGATGATGATGATGATGATGATGATGTGGATGTAAATGTGAATGTGGATGACTCCAATGGAGCTGCTACTCTGTCTCGGTTGCCATTTAAATGGAATTTATGCAACCGAACCCAACTCAACTCCTAAACTAAAACTTTAGTTACTTGCACTCCCACATTTCGCTCTGACTCGGTGTCGCTGTCATCAAGTTAGTCAAAATGGCACAAATGATGCAGCAGCAGTTACACACCTACTCCAGCAGCTTGTCCCCTCCCTTATCTCCTCCTCTGCCCCTTTTCTGTGTGGGGTGGAGTTGGGTGGCTTGGAGATCAAACCCAAAAACCTTTAATGCCAATGAAAACGTGAGAATGTCAAACCGAAGATGATGCTATTTGGGGAGAGCTAAAGATTTTTATCGTCAAAATTTTTTGTTCGGTCGAACAAGTACAAAAAAAAAAAAAAACGTGAGTGGAAAATTAAATAATTGAAAAGCTCTTCTAGCCAAGCGATGAGGAAACCAAAGGAAAGGAATCGAATGGAAAAGAAAGGAAAGTGTACGAAAAATTGGCCAGCAAGTGTGAGAGCAGAAAAAAGAGGAGAAAAATGCATTGTGATTATTCACTGGCTTAGCAAATGAAAATGAAATTGGCTATTGGCCACTCCCGTCGTACAATAGTATATAAAAACCTATAGATATATATAAATCAGCTAAAGCAGCAGCAGTAAAATCAATAAAAATAAATGAAGACAAATATCTTAAGTACACACAGTAAAATCTTTAGCCACCTCTCTCCTCCGCAGCCCACCGACCTAACTGACTTTCTGTCTGTCAGTCTGTCTTTCCACCACCCCAGCAGCTTGTCAATAAACAAGACGAAAAAAAGAAATAAATAAAATAAAGAGGAATATATAAATATAAAAAAAACACACACTCGTGCAAATACGAAATTCATTTTTATTTAAGAGCAAATGTTTAGCTATGCAAACGGCGTGCCACACACAGACTTGAATTATGGCAGCCAAAAGATGCGTTGACAAGAGCAAAGCGAACGGAATGAAGTGAAATAAAAGTTAAAAAATCAACACACAAAAAGAAAAAAAAAAAAAACAACAAACACTACAACCAAGGAAAAATGTCAGAAAAGAAAACAAGAAATTAAAGTCCCTGTCAATTGGCGCAACAACATCAAAAACATTAAATAAGTAAGACATCGCACCGTATTCGGTATACCATGCACCAATTGAAATATTGTAAGTGATTTAAATGCATAGGCCCAAATGAATGTCTATAAAGTTCTTTTTATGCTATCTCACTCCTTCTTATGTCAAATTGATCTAAACCTTTTCTGTTTTAATTCCCATTTTCAAATCCGGGGCTTGGAGAGGGGCATGTCAAAAATTTGTATAGTAAACAAGTCTATCAGTGGAGTCTCAGAAATCAATGGCAACTTAAAACCAAACCAAAAGCAAATTAAGGGTGTCACAGACAGGACCGTGACAGCTGATATTTCTAGCACTAACAGTGAAGCAAAAAGCGTGACCAAAAATTAAGTCGCCGTGATTACTGTCACACCGACATTTGATTTGGTAGATTTCAAAAAGAAACTGCCTCAAAATCTCTACAGATTTCTGTTTCACCCCTGAATATACCAAATTTGGTTCTAGCGGAAACATTGTTATGACTTTATGAAAGTTTCCGACGGACGTGCCCATCTCTAGCTCTTATAGTCTTCGACATCTTGCTGTTTATATGGACGAAAGGACATGGCTTGATCGTTGCTGTTCAAGAACATATATACATAATGGTGTGGAAAAGCTTTCCTCTACCTGTTACATACAATTTGGGGAATTTAATATACCATTTTACTGTTTGGTGTATGGTATAATAAATATCTAAATATATGTATATATAAATGTAGAAACGATATACTTATATATATTTTGTGGTATATATACATATAGTAAGAGACACAAAGTTGATTTTTATTTGGCTTCTTTCATGGGCTAACAAGCAGCATGAAAGCGTGTCCAATGATGTCGCTGTCGATGTCTCTCGGAAAGGGCTACTACACACAGAATTTCATTTTCAATGATGCATGCCACAAACGGCAGCAGCTAAGGGGAAGGGGCAGCGCCGCGGCGTTCACGTCAACGGCATATGGAAAATATGATGATTCATGTGAAAAAGATATATTATCTTTTTTCTATAGATGCATATACATTGTATATTCTTCTTTTTTGTGATGTTCTGTTTCTGTTTGATCTGCCAGGCAATGAGCGCGAAGCATAAATCTTAAGTTTGCCTAATTGGACAGAGAGCGATTAGTGAAAACTACATACATATACACATACATAGAGGAATGCTTGGCTGGGTTAGAGGAAATTGGTATGAAAGATTTTAACTATATTAAATTACTCAAGCGAAATCAATGACATCAATTTCAGTTGGTAAGGCGATTTCGATTTTACGATTACTTTTCGCACTGCAAAATGCATTCAACCCAAAAAATATCGCATTTCTCACACACACACACACACACACACACACAATATGTGCACAACCAAACTCCATACAATTGTGTTGAACGAGAAAAAGAGTGTGGAAGTTAAGTTTCCTTTCTTCTTCCTTCTTTTTTTAACATCAATTGTCTGTGTCGAATTACCCGAAAAACGACTGCAATTGAGCAGTTTTCTATGTGTGTGAGTGTGTGTGTGTGAGTGTGTTGCGCAGAGGCGTAGTTAATTTCATTTCTTGCCAACAAGGGGAACTCTTGTTATTATCAGAAGTTTCAAGGACTATATATCTATTCAATATACCTATTTATATTAGTTTAAGGGAGAATGAAATACAAGACAAGAAAATATTATCAATATTTATTTCTGAAAAAAAAAGAAAGAAAATGTCAGCTTAAATGGAAATTTCACTCTAATAGGATAACCCAACTAACTAATTTCCCTTCTTCAAAAGAAAAATGTTGCATCCGTTCAATTAGTAATTCATTGTACATTTAGTACAATGTATTTCCATAAATTTATTATCCCATTGCTATACAAAATATACTTGTTACAACCATGACCATGACGAATAGAAAGAAGCATCTGAAAAGGTAAAGGGAAAGGGGTACTGCCAACATGTTTGCACAATAAATAAACGACCTGCAATCATTGCAACGTTTTTCCAATATGACAAGAAACAACAAAAAAACAAAAAAAGATTTAAGCGAAAAGGACAAAGACAACAATAACATCGACGACGACGACGACGACTATGGAGAAGAAAAGAAATGAATCTGCCAAGTTAAAGGACATGACAGCAAAGTCTTTTTGTTATTGCGATTGATTGATTTGGACAGGCATTAAATGCAATCAAAGCAGGGAACACAATATTTGTCGTATGAGATGCCGGGCTCCTCCCTCACTTTTGTAGAAGCAATCAATGGGCACACCTTGAATTAAGCCTTAACCTTTAAAGGATATC
This sequence comes from Drosophila equinoxialis, assembly GCA_018150345.1. Taxonomy (NCBI): domain Eukaryota; kingdom Metazoa; phylum Arthropoda; class Insecta; order Diptera; family Drosophilidae; genus Drosophila; species Drosophila equinoxialis. The sequence continues at coordinate 1,108,289 of JAECWI010000112.1, forward strand.
ATCTAGTGCATATCGAAAATGTTTGATATACATATATGTACGATATCTGTGTGTGTGTGTGTGTGTGTGTGTGTGTGTGTGTGTGTGTGTGTGTGTAGCCTAACTAAACACGCAAAGCCCAAAGACGCCTTTTGTTATGGCTTATTAAATTGGCTCCAAAACAAGCAAACAAACAAACAGCGGAAGGAACTAACGGCTGAAAAACAAAAAGCTTACTTCCTGTGAACCTCCCCAAATACACACACACACACTTTTACCTCTAGGGACATAAGAGAGACGCGTCCGCAGGGGAGTGGTGGCTTATGAAAAATAAATGAGCTTTATGAACCAACGAAAATTACACGCAATTTATGGATCTTGATCATGATGATGATAATGATGATTAGGAAGGAAGGGTCCCGGCGTCCTTTGCCAGTGGCCATAGCCGTACCGATGCCCGTGTCCCTGGCCCTGCCATAAATTATGATTTAAAGAGCACGCGACAAAAGTAAAGCCAACTCAGGCGAATGGGGCGTATGAGTTACCTGGCTCTTTGCGCTGCTTTGCTTTAGTTTGCTTCATTTTGCTTTCCATACACAATACAACAAACACCACACATACACCTGCAACGGCATCGACAACGACAACGACAACAAAATAGCGGCAGAGGCAGCAGCAGCAGCAATTATCGTTAAGCGGATTGTATTTCACACTCATACAAACTAAGCTAAAACTAAATGCTCGTTTTCATATACCCTGGCCAATAAGGGCAAGCCAAATGGGTATGACAAAATATACTAACATGAATGTAACATGCCGAGATTATAAACCGATATATCCAGTGTTTAGTGGAAAATTTGTATATAATATATTCCTGATGGGAATATTCCCAATCTACCTTGTAATAAATCTTCTAAAAAGTAAGATATTCGGCTCAGTAATTATAGTAATTTTCGATAAAGGCATTTTTTAGAAGACTTATTTTAAAGTCAAAAATTATTTAAATATTAACATTTCGAGGATACTTCTGACGAATATCCGTACATTTGTACCCTTAAATCGTACAAGTTCTTTTTTTTTTTTTTATCTTTCTTATTAGTTCATTTGTAGACATCGAGTTTTTGAATTTACCCTCTTGTAACCTTAAAGGGTATATCGTGGTCTGCTCGTTACACTACATAGTATAGCTTTCATTTTTTATACATCTTTTTTTTGTTTCTTTTTTTATGTTTTTCCGTTGTTTTTTTTTTAACTTGTTGTGCTGCGCATTCTTGAAATGTTATTTCTGTTTGTTCGTTTTTGCCGCTCTCTGCGCATTTTCACACTTGTAAATCAATTAATTTTACAGCTTGTTGTTGTCGTTGCTGGTCACTACCACCAGACGCCTGCTGTTGGTCATTTAGGCTAAGAGCCTAAGCTAAGCTCTCCGCCCCCCAACGCCTCTAACGCAATGCTCAATAAAGGGCGAAGGATTGTGGAAGCCTTCAAAGTGTGTGAGAATTTCTGTGTATGCGTGTGTGTTTGTTTTTCCCATTTCCCATCGAAAGTGAGTGGTTTAGTTTTTCTTCATGTTCTTTAGTGGTTAGTTGTTGTCTAAAGGCTTTTGTGATTTGCTTGATTTAGTGTGTTGAAATGTATGTGAGTTGTAATTAAATGCGCTAGGGTTATGGGTCAATTGTGTGTGTGTGTTTTTGTGTGTGTCTATTAAGTTACATACTTGACACTTTCAATAAGTCCTTACATCTTAAGAGATGACACTTTGATGGGCCAAACCATATCATATGTATTAGTGTCAAGAGATCACAACATTAGTGTGCCTTTAAAGCAGTTTTTGTTTTCCATTTAGTTTTGTTGTTTTTTTTTTTTTTTTTTTTTTTTTTAATAAAATAATTACTTTAGCCCTGTGACATTTGTCTACCTGACTTTTCTTGTGCTATATTCAGTCATTCAGATATCAACCTTCAACTAGTTTAGTTCAAAAATTTTGTTTTTCCAAACTCTTTTTTGGTTTTTCATATTTTTCTTTATTTATTTATTTATTTTGGTAAGAAAAAAAATTGACGAAAATGGAACAAAATTTAGTTCAGGTTTCGCCAGCGGATTCTTTAGTCTTTTCAAGTCAGATAACAACTACAATTGTGGTAATAACTAATAGGGTGAATAAGCCAGTGACTTTTAAGGTAAATTGCTATTTGTTTAAACCCATTTACGTTGGTCTCACTCTCACTTTTATCGTTTCCAGTTACAAAGTACTGTCTTTGATAAATTCAAAATTAGTCCTCGTCGCGGCGTTCTTAATCCTTTTGAAAGCATTGAGGTGCGCGTATCCTTAATTCTTCAATCGAGCATTATATCGAAAAAGGGCCGTGATCGTATTTTGGTATTGTGTATGCTGACTCCCAGTAGTGTCATGGAAATTGAGACATCTTCAGGTTTTTGGCGTCACAATATTTGCTACAATCCAAGCGTGGAGAAGCATCAAATTTATTGCCGTCAAATGGTTGAGACTGTAGATGAGCCACAAGAGTCTGGTTTGGCCATCAAACAACAAGGATCATAATGAGGATTCAGATGATGACGATGTGTTGTAGATGTTGCATGGATGAATATGGATATCCATATGCCTAGATGATTTGATTTCCGTTTTTCGACCGACTCTCTAAATACAAGAACAACGCAGCGATTGTAGTAGGAGAAAGAAGCAGAAAGAAAGATAGGCAACGACGACTAAGTAATTGGTAGATGTGGGTTTCGTGTCCTTGTCATCTACCTTAATGGCTCAACACATTGTTGATGAGCCTTCATTAAAAACTGAGAGCCCTAAAGGGGCCTAGCCTTGCAGTATCTCGTATCTATGTATGTATATTCTCTGTTTCGACGTACACACACAAGTAGATGGCATATCAAGTGCTTGTAGGATGATGCTCAAGTTACCTTCTCCTAGTTCTCCCTCCGCCATCAAGTGAGCCGGCAGATAAAAAGCGTAATTTGTATGCATTTAACTGCACTGTATGTGTGCGGGTGTGAGGGGGTGTATGTGGGGGTGTATGTGTGGGTGTGTGCGTGTGTTTATGGGGTAAGGAGATTTGTGGTGACTAGCAATTAAGCCATGTTAACTGGATACACGATGCATATCGACAAATGTTCAGCAAGTTTTCAGCAATTAAACAGAGTCAACCATACACGTAATTTGAGACCTTTCAAACAATAAATGGAATGAAATGGTATGGAAACCCTTTTTGAGAGCAAAAGGGCTGCTTTCAGCTTGTGGTTCAAATGGTTACATACCAGTTAACCTCATGTGTGTTGACCTTAACCGTCAAAATCTTGATTGGCCCATAATAGTGTTTCTCCTTAATCATCAATTAATTATGCGGGAGAGAAGAAATTTTCTCTGCCCATGCAGAGAAATTGGTGAAAAATATGTTGTAAAATTAAAAATTGGTTAAAGTAAAGCATTTGTTGTATGTACATACATACATATGTACATAAGTATATAGAAGTTGTATGTCTAGGCATGGAACTGACAAGTTCTGAATACATTTTCGATTTCCTTATCCGAATCCATTCCATTTTCTTCAATTAGACTTATTTTTCTCTTAAATCTTGAAATGTGTATTAAAGAAAGTTGAATTTATCAATGCGGTTAACACGTGCATTAATTTTTGGTCTTCAGAGATGTAAGGGAAGATTGGACACACACACAAAGACACACACTTATATACAAAACTAACTAAGACATTTGGAAATTTTGTCTTGAAAGCATGAAAAGCACTCAGCCAGTAAATTAGGTTCATGTCTCAACTAGTTGACCCAAGTCAGGCCAAAACAAACATAGATCAGGTCGATGGCAATGGAGTGGAGTGGTAATAGTAGCTAGGGGGAGGAGGGGGCGTTGCCAAAACTGGGCACTTGTTCTGCTTGAGTTGCTCTTGTTGGCTGTTTGTTGTTTATTGTGGGTAGGCGGTAACAGCCCTGAACAACGACGAGTAAATCATAGCCATGAAATATGTGCTAGTAGCCAAAAAGAAAAACCGTATCCAAACAAAAGCAAAAACTTTACTGGTAATAATAATGAAAATACAAAATAGTAGTGGACCAAATAGCAACAAAAACATCCATAGCTATGCTGCTAGTATGGGATGGATGGTTAAATTTTATGCTGGAATGAATATCGCAGCTTACCTTTTGTTGCCGTTTGTTTGCCCGAATTTACGACACAACCGTACAAAACAGAAGATCAAAATGGCACAAACAACAACAACAAAATAACATGACCCATCCGACCAGCCAACCAACCTACTGTGCCTCAACCCCCTCCTTTCTTTATTCCAAGAAATAATAATGCAATGCACGTCTTGCCCATGCGAGCGATAAAATTGTTGCCCTTTCCCCTTCTCCCACTCCTTCTACCACCCCACCCCATTGCACACACTTACGCATCTTTGGGAAATCTCAGCTATAAAGTTTACAATGACTTGCCACACTGTTAACTCGTGGGGGCACCTCAACGATAGCACTCCATTCCGTTCGGTGATACTTTTTTCTGCATGATTTAATGCGTAATTTTTGGAAGAACTTTTGCGTTTGCGTTTTTTTCTTCTTTCTTTTTTTTTTTGGTGCTTTGCAAATTTTTCAGATAATTTATCATTTTTGCACTACCAACTAACCCACCCAAAGCAGCCACCCCAACCACCAATAGAGTTTTTGCCACACCAAGCGACACCTGCCACTGACATTGGTTTTTTTTTTGTTAGGCGACAGAAGGGAAGGGAAGTGAGAAGTAATAGAGAATTGGTAGTTCTTTACAAGAACCATGGGGCATATAACTAATGGGTTGAGCTGGCAAAAATTGTGACCTCAACTCATTGACATTTGAGATTTAGTGAGAACGGTAAAGAGGTAAAGCAGCCTTCCCTTTACCACGGGCCCTCATTGTTGCCTTAATTAAAATTTTGCACATTGAAATGTGGCCAGACCAAGTGACGGTAGGCAGAGGCTGCGGTGCGGGTACCAACGAAAAGAGAATTATGAGCTTGTGAAGGTGTAAAGTTGCCAGCCAAGGAGAGCGGCCTGGTGATAAATGTTCTATGGCATTCGGGAGACGAAGGAAAAAAAAACCAACCAAAAAGCAAAGAGATTCCGGAACTTTTACTGTAGTAACGTAGTAATGTTGAAAATTTGCAAATTATGCTTGCAAAAGAAAGTTTTTGTATTTTCTTTTTCTTCTGGTCATCAGGAAACTTTGCTATATAAAGTGGTCATTAAATGAAAATTTAAAGTTTCAATTCAAAAGTTGAATCATTTATTTAGTTATTTATAGCAAAGAAAGACTTTTTTGTTCAATGCCATTCAAATTCATGCACATTGACCAACACTGCTTACAAAAAACAAAAAATGTGACCGTAATTAATACATTTGGCTTTTTTATTGACCATTTATTATTTCATTTATAGCTGAAGTTGCTTTTGTAGCAAGTTGGTTAGGGTGTATCAATTTGTATGGATGCTTCTACCAGGCACGATTTCTACGAAGAATATTTTAAGAAACTTTCACTATGAAACATGAAGTCTTTAATTTAAGTCTTAGCCCAGCAAAGAATAAAATTTTGGTAAAAGTAATAAAGTATTAAAACATTTATTAGTAGACTCGACTAAAAGGAAGGAATACAGAATAAATTCGTTTAAAATTTGTCCCAGAAATACTGACTCTATCAAGGTAACCTCATACCTAATATCAAGGTTCTTTGGCATACGAAATTTAAAAATTTCATGTTTCATGTTGTTATTTTAATATATTGCTTATACTTACAGATGTGTGTATACATGTATGTAAGTATATGCATATGTATAGGTGTATATTTGGGTATATATGTATGTAAATAAATTCTGAAAGGCAGCTCCTCATCTTGCTTGTTCTTGCCGTTTCATCGCACAACAAACTTCATTTCATTCTCTGTGGCTGTGTCGCACATGTTATGACTCACAGGGTAGGCCAAATGTTATTGATATTTATGAAAATATTTTCAATAAGGCAATCGGTTTGGCAAGTAAACCAACGACCAACAGTTCATATTGAAAGCCAAAATTATCTAGATATTAATTTGCATACCTACATCCACACATGAGAAGCTAAACAAGTATATGTGGTCTCTAGGAGCCACTATTCATTATTTGCTCCTTCTTCATGAATTGAATTGGGCGTTTTGCAATTATGCCAGGCAACCGCAATCGACCATAGACTTTAATTATTGTATAATGGAAATTGTAAGCTAAAGAATAGATAAGAGAGAAACTGCAAGATTGAATGATATTGGAGAATTGTGTGTGGTTCCGAGTTAAATTTAATTGTCTACGATTGATTCCCAATGATGTGGTTTGATTTGCAGGTGAATAAAGGTAAAATAATTGAAGTCCGTTGTGGTCAGATGACCTGCGTTGTTCAGGGACTTGTCTCTGCAATCAATATATCTCATTTTTTTCCCTTTGTCTTTCTTAATCTCTTTCGCGTACTCTTTCTCTCTGTCTCTCTCTCTCTATCTCTCTCCTGATGGCTGCCTTTTCTTTTTGTATACATAGGTATTTCCTCTTTTATTTTTTATCTCGTTTTTGCCCATAACTCACACACTTTGAAATGCAACACATGGCATTAGACGACGACCAGAGAAAAGGAGAGAGAAAGAGTGAGATTTTGCAGCAGCTGAGATTTCTTCTGGATGCAACATTTGCAATCCAGCTCTGAATTTTTCTTTTTAGTCTTGCCTTTGCCCAGCATTTCTTTTTTTTCTTTCGTCTTCTCGTATGTTTTCTGCTGCCATTTTGCTACAATATCCTTTCTGTCTATTTTTATCCCTATGCACTTCACTTCACTTCACTCCACTCCCAGTGCTGTTTTCTCCCCCTATTCTTCCCTGCCTTGGGGGTTCGTCCGCATTATCACCCAGCCAGACAACCAGACAGGCAGACAGCAGTGGAAGCACCAGCAAAAGAAGAGTAGCAAAGTGGATTTGTCGTAATTGCGTATGGAGTGCTACCGTCCGTCCTTCATTCTACATCAGTTGTCGTTGTCGTCGTTCAGCTCTTTCTCTTTAATAAAGTTTCTTTCTTTTAGGATTTGTCATCTTTATCTCTCATTTGCTTTCTCTCTTGCTCTCTCTCTCTCTCTCTCTCTCTCTCTCTGAGTCTTTGTGTGTGTTTTTTTGTTTTTCCCCAGTTTTTCGCCCTTTCATACTGTTGCTCTTGCTGTTGAGATTTAAAGTGGGCACCCCATGCTGTGTATTCGACTGTGGCTACTGCCCGTGTATGCCCAGGCCCAGGCCCAGGCTGAGGCCCAGCCGCAGACCCAATAGCAGGCCATTCAGGCACAACACACACAGGCTGGCAGGCTGGCAGGCAGGGCTAAAATTAGACTCCAGACAAAAACCGACGACGAAGACGACGACGGCGACGAGAAAAACGACAACGGCAAATGAATTGTAGGAGCCAGAGCCCCTCTCTGCTCATTATGTTGGCAATGGCAATGGCAACACCAACAAGCAACGTGCGGCAGAATGGCATACTGTATAGCATTTTAATTTCTGGCATTAATGCGTAGTAAATAAGCCCCCACAGTGCCGAGGTGTATACCATCCATATCGCACATCTGAATTATATATAAGGTGCGGTATTATAAAGCGCTTATGGCAAAACGACAAAAAAAAAAATTCCCTAAATGACTATACATATGTATATATAGGAATTAAAATAGTCCCCCATTCCATTCCATCCCTAAAGAGGACTTATGACTAAGGCTGTCGCAATGTATTTATAATATGAATTAGTAAACATTATTTTGTTTTATGTTTTTTTTGTAAATTAAAATGAAACTTGAACATTTTTAAAATTCAAAATTAACTTAATTGCCAAGTATTCGGCAAGAGTGTTGTTTGTAAAATGTTTCTATTTTGATTTCATTTCCCTTGACTTGGCTTGTTCGGATTGTTGTTGTTGTACACACATACCTGAAAGTAAAAAGAATGACAAAGAAAATTAGCATAAGAAATAGTCAAAAAACAACTCTAATAGCTATAAAATCCTTCATATTTTTGTAAATTTACAATTTTTTCAGTTATAACCCCATTGATTGTGATTCGGAACATAATACCCAAAAACGTTTCAAACAATGTTACCAGAATTGAAATTGTCGATAAGCAGCTATTAGAATTAATCCAAAAACAGATTGCCATTTAATGTCTATTTGAATAAATTTGAATATTTCGGCAATTATTTTTTGGAGCTTATAATTTGGTTGCTGCTTGTTAATCAATGGCGGCTCCTAGGATTGGGGGGAGGATGATAAAAATTTGTCAGCTCCACCCAAAACCATAAGCTAGATGATTTAGAACTTTAATTATGTTTGGCTTAAATTTTGTTGAAATTATTGCCAAAACAAAACCATGCAATGAAATCTGTTAAACTGTCCAACAAAACTCAATCGAATTTTTTTGGTATTAATAATTGTATCTGTCAGTTGCAGATTGCCAAAATAAGTTCGGCATGCCTGCGGTTTGGTTCATATTAATTCGTAAATTTCTAGAATTTTAAATAGGTTTTAAATTTTTGTTTTGTTTTTTTTTGGTTTTTAGATAGAGATCGGAACAAGTTAGGGGAAGGGATGGAGGGTAATTATTGCTAACAAAGTTTATGTATAAATATTAGCGGGTAAGCCTCTTATGTTCAGTATGGAAAAAGTCATTGAATTTGTTGCAGCTGCAGCAGCAAATAAAACTATTTGTGGCACACATGTATATCAATCTATTGAGTGACATTAATATTAGCAAGTGAAAAAGAGAAGCACATGCACACAATTTATGTAGATTTAAATTAGGCGTAAATGATCTGGAATTTTTGTTATTTTGGTTTGGTTGTATGCGCCGCCCTCCAACACACACACACACATACACATATGTGTGTAAACAAATTGAAATATAAAAAATTGCTCGGCAAATGTTTCAATTACACAAAAGAAGAAGAGGTTGATAAATAAGAAAAGTCAACTACGACTTTGAGATACCCTTATTATAATAGGGGGTTGAGTTCTCATATTCTCAATTGGCAACCTGAAATTATTACAATTTGGTTTTAGCCTTTTCACCCTTTGTTTTATTAAGGAAGAAGCTTCAAATTTCAAAGTTGCCACTGATTCACCCTCTGATGGATGGGCTATAAGTATAGAGTATTCAAAGTACAAAAAGGCAAATATTGTTGACAGAGCAAAGCAGCTGCTTCCGCTTTGCTCTGTGTTAGAGTAACAGGGAAAGGCAATTGACTAAGGCGCGGACTCGCTTACTCATCATAATCATCATTATGATCATCACCATCTCAACATTGTGTCTGTGTGTCCCTTTCTCTTTCCTTCTTTCTGTCTCTCGCTCTCTCTAGAACAGATGCCAGTTAGAGGAGGCCTCTGAGCATGGCCGGGGTTTGGGCATTTAATCAGTTTAAATTGACACTGGGGGTCAAATTCATTAAGATAGAAATTTTTGTTTTTGTGTTTTTTATACCCTTGCAGAGGGTATTATAAAATTGGTCAGATGTTTGTAACGCACAGAAGGAGACGTTTCCGACCACATAAAGTATATATATTCTTGATCAGCATGAGAAGCTGAGTCGATATAGCCATGTCCGTCTGTCCGTCCGTCCGTCCGTCCGTCCGTCCGTCCGTCCGTCCGTCCGTCCGTCCGTCCGTCCGTCCGTCCGTCCGTCTGTGCAAATCAACTTCACGCTGGCATCTTAAGAGCTATCGGAATGAAATTTCATATTTGAGCTACTTTTAGCCGGGAGATAATAGAGTATGAAAATTGTCAGGATCGGACTACTATATCATATAGCTCTAGAACAAAATTTTTTGCAAAAATTGGAGTATCGCCATGAAATTTACCAATATAATAGAATTTGATATAAAATCTCAGATCCCAAAATTTGAGTTTGATCGGATAAATAGAACACAAGTTACAGTGAATTCAAATCGGTTCTACGTCATCAGCAAATCAAACAGAGCACATGCATACGCACACACAGACGTAGCGCTACACGTATGTATGTGTATGCGTGTCGTGCCTTGCTTAAAAAAATTTGTAGTAAAAAGAGAAATAATTTGAATGTTTTGTTTGTGTGTTGATGAATTGAGTTGCAAGGAAAGAAATTTCAAAATGTAAAAAAATTATTGCCAAGGACTGCAAGGGTATATAAACTTCGGCATTGCCGAAGTTAGCTTCTTTTGATATTTTTTTTTTTTTTTTTTGTTGCGCCGTTTGGTTGCTTTTTGTTTCTCTTTACTTATTTGAGACTGGGGCGTTGCCTTTTTCACTACACAACCAGAATCAGAGAAGCCCAACAACAACAACAACAACGTCGAAATCATCATCAACGACAACGCCAAAGGAATTTTGAAAAAAAAAAAAAAAAAACATTAAAACATAAATTTCAAAAATAGATAGATAGCCTCAGATCTGAGTGACTGACTGGCGGGTGCACGCATTTTCCATTACTTGGTATTTTGCAATACATACAAATGTACACGATGTATCTCTCCATAAAGAACTGTATAGAAATATTTTACAGACTACTCGCGTGTGTATGTGTGTGTATACATACCTAGGGCAAAGCAATTATTGCCATACCGGAAATGTCTTAAGTGGTAAACGAAACTAAAGCCAGCCGTACAGAATATAACAAAAGAAACATTAGATACAAGGCGAAATATTTATAAATAGCTTTAAAAAAAGAGAAAAAGAAGAGAATTGACAAGGTTTTTGGTAAGGCCTGCAGGGGCATGGGGGATTTCGATGGGCACAGGGAGGCGTTGAGTTGAGGAAGGTGAGGCGCCTGTCAGGATATGCGTGACTGGCATCGAAATTAAACACACAAAAAACAACAACAACCAAAATGTTTTTAACGCTCAGTGTCAAATGAGGCGAGAGAGCATATTATACTCTGTCGACGTGGTAACCCATATGAAGCTCCTCATTCCCTTTAGTCCACCCCCCTCTTGCCAAAACACTCATCAACCTATTTCGCTTTCCGCTCTATAACGAGAGCTAAATACAAATGCATAAATAAATGTAATGGCTTTTACAACAAAAACGACAAGAAAACAATATATATTCAAGTACAGCTAAGTAAGAGTAAAATGAATTTGAATAAACTCGACGAGAAATATTTCTTGCATAGCATGGAATTCATAGAATTATGTTTTCATTGTCAACCATTCAAAACAAAAAGAAATCTTCTTCATTTTAAAAAAATTAATAGAAACATACAGAGGAAGGAAGGAGGGTAAGTTGAGTTTAGTTCCTATGTACATTTTTAAAGCTAAAAGAAACAAAAGCAAATAGCTATTTGATTCTAAGCAATAATTCAAGACCTTTTTTGGGCTAAAAGTAACTAAACATTTTTATTACAAAGGAGACACCTTTAGTGTCTCTAAATAAAATAATAAGAAAAAAACTGATCAAAATTATAACTTGAATTAAATAATGTGATATTTTTCACTAACGTGATTTAGCTTGGTTTACTTTGTCTTCGAAACGTTTTAAAAATGTGTACTCTACTAATAATCTATAATTACTTCAAGCCTAAACCAAGCTCGTTTAAAATACTTTATTAATTAAATGAAGCCATTTGATTAAATATAGAAACGTTTCATGTTCAAGTAGATAAGCTCTTGTTTGTTCGCGACTTAACTATGTATTTCATTTAATTAATTACTTCTCGCGAGTTCTCAATTAATCAAAATTCTCAGTTTAAGTAAAAGATTTTGTGTCTATGAGAAACATTTAAATCTTACACAAACTAATCATTTTTACTTAATTTTCAAAATCAAAATATTCATATATGTATCTTTCGGTAGCATTTAGTTTTTTCTAGGCAACATTTACAGGGTATCATAAAGACATTATTGTACATTGTGTTACATTTACTTTGGCCTTAGCTGCAGGCATTTTGATTAGGATTTTGGGTCCATTTTGGGATGTGGCGAAAGCTTTTTGTGTGTAATTTTTTGTTGTTTTTGTCTTGTTTTCTCTTGTGATTGCCAATGCGTTGACTTAACAAAGGTGTATGGCAAGAGATGACATGAAATGTGGGCGTTTGATTAAGTGCGCTGTGTAATGTACATGAGAGATGTGGCTGTGAGGGTGGCATTTGGGGGGATGGGGGTGTAAGTATGGTAACCTAGAGGAGAACACATAGAACCACAGATGGCTTTAATAATATCCTTCATACATACATATGCTCATATGCGGGAGAGTGTGTGAGTTAAGAGTGTTGTGAGCCTATCAATTGTTGTGCCTTCACTTGAATTCACTTCACTTCAATCAACTCTTAATAATTGCATTATAAATTCCATTGTCGTGGCCCGCACAAAACCAAAAGAAAAAAAAAACGAAAAAGAAGAAATTATTCCTTCATCAAAAACGATTGCCTAAATTGCTCTTTATTAGTTTTTTCACACACACTAAAAAGGAAAATTAAACGAAAATGTAACAAAAAAAACCAGAAGGAAACTATATAAATATTTTCATGCTAGTTTTATGTGTGTTTGTGTGTGTGTGTATGTGTGTGCTTGCAACTACAACAACAAATTGGTTAGCTATCGCCTTGGGTTTTAGTTGGGTTATTCGTTCGGGTCTCTTGCGTGTTTCTTTCGCATTAAAAGGCTGTTTCGTCGTACAAAAGGAACTCAAACGAAAAAAAAAAATCCAAAGGGCCAGGACTAACTTTGGCTGTGCCGGTGCTTGTATACCCTAGAAAGTATTTCTGTTACTCCTTTCTTACCTAAAGGCACGTCTCTGCCAAAGAACGGTCGACAAAATCTAGCTGGAATCATTTTATCGAATGTTTATATGACAGCTATATAATTATCTGACTTTGATCAAATTTGCCAGAATTATAGTTTTAATCCCATAGGAAATGAAAAGGTTTTTCTTGTTTTTTTGACTGATTGTTCTTTGACTTTTGTTGACAAACGCTTAGAAAATATGCAAGTTATTAATAAAAGTCCCTGTTTGCGACCGAAATCGAAGCTATATGATATAGTGATTCGATTTGGCTGATGTATAAATACTTTATATGGCCGGAGATGCTTGCTTCTATGCGTTCTTCTTCTGAGAAAAATTAATATACCCTTTAAGCAAGAGTATAAAAATGAAAGAAAATGAAAAGCAAAGTAAGTGAGGCGGAGAGGGGGTTGAAAGGCGGAGAGGTGCTTGGTGCTGAGAAGAAAAGTTTCTGTTTCTTTGCTATTGTTTGGCTGTAGTAGTAGCAGCAAGAAATAAGAAGTTATACTCTTTGATTCCATTTTAGTGCTGTTATTTCTTCTTTTTTTTCGACTACTACTTAATATTACCCTCATTATTATTTCGCTTTCGTTTCACAGTCCCCTTCCCTCAGTTCTGGCCTGCCAAACACACTTTGCCAACACGCCGTCTCCTTGCACACATACATTTATACAATTAAGCGTCCCTCTGGCCTAGGTGGGATTTGAGATCCTTTTTGCCTTGGTGGGGGCCCTCATCAAATTGTTATTGATTGTGCTGCTGCTGCTGTTTCTGTTTCTGCTGGGGCTCCCAACTGGAAATTAAGTGCCCTGTTTTGGGCTATCATTAAAGCCTGTATCCTGCGGGCGCGCCTCATAAATATCGCCAAAGTATATTGATGGCTATCTGGCACGCAATGGCATGAAGGAGACGACCAAAGACGGACGACGGAAAGACCAAGCGCAGAAGCCAATACAACAACAACAACAACAACAACATTGTAATGCTTTATTATTCTTTCTCAATGTTTTTTTTTTCCATTTTTTTGCTCGTTGTGTTGAGGTAAAGATAATTTGATAAGTGTTTGCTTGAAGGATCACAGATATGAAACTGTGATTCTCAGAGAGAACGAGAAGGAGCCAGAGAAAACTTTGCCCACTTCGTCTGACACAAGTGTCCTTCTGTTGTACTCCATTTATAAATATAAAACAAGAGAGAACTGTTCGTTATGTCATTTGCATGCAGTGGAGGACGCTTCAGAAAACCGAAATGTCAAAATCATAGAACTGCTTATGATGGGCATAAACATATTGTGGGTCGGGGGTAGAAGTAGGAGAAGGAGCTGGGCTAAGCTGTGGCTCAGGTGGGGCCACATGTGTCGCGCCATTGCCATTGCGTCTATTGAATACACAAAAGACACACACACACACAAATAATGAATGAACCAATGACAATAAAACGAATAAAACAAAAATAAACGATATGAACGAACAGAACAAGCCGCAACAACAAAATAACGAGCTATAGAATCATTGGCCGCAGCATAATTAACATGCAATACATACAACGATTATTGGAATTTATCGTATATACGTGAAGGGGAGGGGTGGCGACAACTTTAAGGTATCTTTTTGACATGGCAACTTTGTTGGCAATTTAGACTATTTGAAGTTTAAGCTGCTATTCGAAATCAGGCACCACAAAAAATTTTAAGCACAAGTTGATATCTAAAGCGAAAAAAAACATGGCCCAAATGAAAGGCGAAAGTGCAATTCGCTAAAAACACAGAGTGCGAGAGAGACGAAGGGGTAAGAGAGGTGGAGACATGTAGAGGTATAGATAGGGTGGCAAACGGCAGGTTGCAGTTGCAGAGAACTACCTGGTACAGGTAGGTGTTTGTATTCTGCTGCTGCTGCTGTTGCTGCGTGTGGTTTGGAAAACGTTGAAAAAGCCAATTTAACGCTTGAATACAGTTTTCAATTTAAAGTTTTTGCACTTTTTTGCTACAGCTTTTCTTATAGCTTTGGCTTTCCACTCTACCATCATCTCCATCTCCTTGCTTTCTGTTTTTTTTTTTTCGGCCCGTTCGCCCTCTCTCCTTTTCTCTTGTTACATTTTTAGTTGCGTTCTTCACATGAAAACGCACAATATGCTGAGGATGTTGGTGAAAGAAAATGAGGAAGGATGAGAACGATATGAAGCGAGGAGGAGAAATAAAAGTAGAATGTGGGGGAGTAGTATCAAAATCCATCAACGAAAAAAGCGCCTTAAAAATGTGTAGCCAAAGCGCATAAAAGTTTACTTTGATTAAAGTTCAATCTAAAGACACAAATACACTCGCACCCGCACCCACACTCACACTCACACCGACACCCACATAGTAAAGATACTTTTTGTACATACATAAACACTTTTTACTCAGCAGGAAGCTCTCTATCGAAAGGAAAGTGTAAGAGTGAGTGAGTGATGGAAAGGACCCCGAAGGCTAGGGACGCCAGGACACAACACAACACCACAGCCAGCTAACCAACCAACCAAGCAACCAGTCAGCTATCCTTGCGCTACAACCCCCTCCAGAAGCCAAAAGGCAAGTCAATGTAAGTAAGGCTATAAGTGAACCAAAGCTGATTGAAATGATTGAAGCGAAATGGCGCGATATCGAATGCTGGGCTAAAGCACTGAAGGAAACATCTATACAAGACGGTGAAAGGAGGACCAAAGGCCGGGAGTGTGGGAAGAGGGCGGGGATAGGATAGAAGGCGTTGCTTTGTTGTTGCTGCGACTGTGTTGTGTGTCAACACGGTGAAGAAAGACACTGTTTATATTGCCACTCCTCCTTTTGCCGTTCAAACATCAACTGATGGAAAATTGGAAATTTGTTTGATATACCAAAGAAGATGAGAGGCTAAGAGTTGATCAAATGCAATGGCTATTATATTGAACAGCAACAAAGCTTCCACTTTAATTTCTACTGACGGAATAGACCACCTAAATTATTGCTCGATTTTTTAAGCAATAATCAACAAAAAATGCTTATGCTACATTATATTTCTTTCTTTCTCATCAATCTATTCAAATTGGCCAACTTTTGCTTAAACTCTCAGTTGAGCCTCTAATCTATTGGCTTTATGTCATTTAGAATTAAGCCTCATTTAGCGTCGAATGAGAAAAACAATTAGAAATTAGATTATTCTAACTGTTGTGTGATGTGTTTCTATTTTTTGTTGTTTTTGTTTAATAGATTTCATGATTTTGGCGCGTGCTATTCTGTTTGCCAGTGAATTTGCTTTTAGCCAATAGCTGTCAATTTCAAAATTGTTCATTTTCTTGTTTAAGTTGTGTACATTTTATTTTTGTATTTCCCAACAATTTATTATCTAATTATTTGATTTAATTGTATGCCAACATACATTATGGCAAACAAAATTCTATGGCAGATAACCAAAAACACTGAGAGCAAAAGCAAAAAAAAAACCTAGAGGGCCGTGGCTAACGTTGACCGCGTCAAAGTTTGTATACCCTTGCAACTTTTTGGTAACTGTTTTCTACCTATAGCCATCAGAGTCGGAAAACGTTTTATCTAAAAAGGCAAAACAAAGGCCTACAATCGTAGCATAGGAAATAACGAAAATATTGATCAAAGTCTTTGTTTTCGACCGATAGTTCCTATGGGAGCTATATGATATAGTCATCTGATCTTGATCAAATTTGGCACAGTCGTTTAAGGGTGTAATAAACTCATCAATATTTCATGACAATGGCTCAAAAACTAACGAAGGTACTGAGAAAAGTCACTGTTCGTGACTTTACCGTTTGTATGGGAGCTATATGATATAGTTGTCCGAACCGGCTAAATCCGAGATATACGAACTGTGCAGTATATACAAGCCTACAGCTCTGTAGCTCTTACGGTCTAGGTGGAGTTTGCGCTGATCCAGACGGACGAACAGACATGGCTATTTGAACTCGTCTAGTCGTGCTGATCAGGAATATATATACTTTATATGGTCGGAGATGCTTCCTTCTATGCGTTGCACACTTCTGACCAAAATTAATATACCCTTTTTGCAAGCGTATAAAAAAAAGGAATCACAAATAAAATTTGTTTTCAATGCAATTTACAGCAAAACGCAAATTCAATTTAAGTTATTGCTCAATTGTATTTGTTTTACATTTGAGAGCTAAATTTATGATTTTCCAAGAGTATATGTATATGAGATGCCTTTTTGTATACCCTTCTATTTTCGTTTACTACGACAACAGGTGCTAAATAAATTTATGCATTAATTTGATTTACTTTTTATAATTTGATTGCGCCGCGTTTTTCTCATTTTTTTCACCTATCAAATTTCCACAAAGGAATTCAATTTCAAATTCGATTTTTTTTTTTTTACTCTGTATACTCTTCCAAAAATGCTGGTAAGTGAAATGGCGCCGTATCTTTTTGTATAAAGAATTTTATTTGAAATCGCATATAGAATTAAATAATTAGCAAACGACCAACAAAAATGGTATCTAAAACTTTGCATGGAAAAACTTTAAGATACTGATTTATAGAGTTGAAGTAAATTCTTAGTTTTAAATTAAACATAATTCTTTTCATTTGATTTAATTTTTAGTAAAGAGTATAAACCAGTCTTGGATATAAGATATAAGCAAAGTTGATTTTGTCTCTTTTCATTTTCTAACATTTTCATATTGGCATTTCTTTCATCTTAAATAGATTTTCCTTTATGGCTTTGTCGCAGGTGTAAGAAATAAACCGTTAGAATTATATATACGTGTATATTATACATACATAGAGAAAAGGAGATATATGTATATAGGTATATACATATCGATATGAACTGTCAATAAGGTAGGCAAAAGGATGTCTGCACCCCCCGGTCTAAAATGCTTAAACTCTTTGACAATTTCAGCGATAAAAATGTGTCAGAAAATATTCCAATTTCCCCTGTTTCTCCCCCTCTCTCTCACTCAATCTCTCTCTCTCTCTTTCTCTATCACCTTCTTTGCTGTCTGTGTCGGCCAGTCTCATTCCCACTCGTTCTCTGTCTGTCACTCTCTTCACAGCTTATATTTTTCAATTTTCATAATTTTCGTCTTTATTTTACTTTTTTTCGTTTTTTGGCAATGCGCCAGTCAACTGATTTACGGCAACAAGGGAAATGTTGATGGTGACTTGGTAAAGAGATGGAAAGGGAACGAGAGAAATGGATGTAGTTGGGGTCGGGGTCGGGGTAGGGGACTGGTTGAGGAATGACTCAATGGGGACTACTGACTACTCTGACTGACTCAATTGATGGATGGCTGATGGAATGTTGAACTACGTAAGCGGAAGTTGGCAGTTTCAATTATTTATTTAGGTTGGCTTCCCCCCTCCCACTTGCCCGAACACGCTCCCCATATTCACTGTAGCCATTTATTTTTGGGGCTACTTCTCTGACTTAAAATTAGTAGCCTTTGTTATGCTAGTCAAAATATTTGTATAATATCCTACTACTCTTGTTCCTGGACTATGCTGGTGGTAGTAATGTCCAGTCGTTGCCATCTATTGTGTTATCCCATTGTAGTCTTTTGGCATTATGATGGCCAATGCTGTGTAACCTGCCTGGCAAATGCTCCAAAAGCTGGACAATTGCAATTGTTGCGCTCGCCATGGCACGCCATGCCACGCCCCTCTCTCTCTCACTCTCTCTATTGTTTGCATGTCAATCTCATGCAGGTTAGCCGACGACCCTTTAAATCCTCCATACCGCCCGCCTCAAGAGAGAGGAGAGAGGGAGAGGAGAAAGCATGTGTTGTTGTTGTGTCATTTAAGTGCCTCATAAAAGTGTCAACTTGTTGTGGGGTCCTCTATACCACTCGGACTACCCTCGGCCCACATCATCTGCTCTGTGACCCCCTGACTCTTTGCCCTCTGCCCTCTGGTCTAGTCTGAGCCAACCCACATGCCCGCCTGCCTAGCCACTGTCTCAACCATCACTCGCATTTCATATATGTCGGGGCTTTTGTTTGACTCTCCTCTCTCTCTCTCTCTCTCTCTGTCTCTCCCTCTCCCGCTGCCCTCCCCAGAAAACCCTTACCAACTAAATATATACATATATTTATATATTGTATATACGGTCGGTCAGTGTGTGTGAAAGGATTTCATTTCTTTTATTCTGTTCGTCGTTGGTTCTGTTTTTTGTTCTAGTTGGTCCTTGATTGTTGTTGTTGTTGGGGCATTATTTGTATGCTGCTTTCATACCTTTTTTGTTAGCCAGTCAGAGGACTTGTTTTAGACTATCCTTCTGAATGTCCTTTCTCTCCTTTTCCATGCACTTAATACATATTTTTGTCACCCTTATCTAGAGAGCCATGGAGGTCGCATGTGCCGCACTCTGTTTCTTTTTTTGTTTTTTTCTTTTTTGTATTTCTATCTCACCCGATAACATTGTCGTTCTCCTCCTCCTACTCCACACCCTTCTCCACTTATATTCTGATTGTTCAGGTGTATAGAAATGAGAGAATCGGTCAGATGGCTTCTGGTTATGGCATTGGGTAAGATAAAAACTACCTACATATATCCCATAACAAACTACTTTATGTCAGTCTCTCATTGCTCGTTTGTTGTGCTAAAGTAAATACTACCGACTCCTATTAGAATTATCAAATTTCAATCTAAAATAATGCAGACTAAAATAGATATCCATAATATTGAATGGCGATGCAAGTGACTGAAGAATTATTAAACCAACGAAGATTCTGTCGTTGAAGTTTTTTAGTTTGTCCTTAGCTTTTCTTATTATAATTTCTTAAAGTCCAATAAATCCTTAAAAAGCTTTATCATCCTATGGCTTATGGTTTATCTCCTGCTGATGCTGCTGCTGTTCTTTTGAGTTCTTTTTATTTTTTTTTTTCTTTCCATGAACCCTTTTTATTTTCGTTTTCTTGCTAGAATTTTCCAATTATAATTTACACATGAAAACCATTTGACTTTTTGGTGTTTTCCTCGCTGCTTACGCGACATTTCCATAATTTAGCCACTTGGCCATAATTTAAAATAATGCAAAAAAAAAAAAAGAACAAGAACAAGGAGAATGAAAAGAACTGAAAAAGGGGGAAAAGGACTGAAGGGGAGGATTGGCCCGACCTTCCCTTTCTTTATGACTTTTTAGCTAAAGTTAATAAAGTGTTCTCGTATTGCTGTCTCTTCTCTCTCTTTCTCTCACTCTATACCCCGCCCTGTCTGTCTCATACATAGTATAAGTGTGTGTGTATGTGTATGTGTGTGTGTGCAGACAGTACGTGACTTCCGGCCAAAACAAAACGGTTTTTCAACATTTTATGATAATTTATTTGATTATTTTCTTGTTAAAGTGCAAAAACTTTGTCATATTCGCTCTCTCTCCCTCTCCGTCTTTCTCTCACACACTTCTCTTGCCGCTTCTTGATTTATCTTTGTGTTTCTTTCTTTGTTTCATTGTTTTTGTTATGCTGCTGCATGTATTCTTTGAATATGTGTGATGGTTGGGCAAAGTTTATGAAAAAAGAAAAAAGGAGAAGTAACAAAATTTTGTTTTTCGCTATCCCGAGACGGAAACGGAAATGTTGCACAACATATGCGCCAGTGCAAAATGTGGCCAGATAGATCGGGGGCACAGAAATCTCTGTGTTTGTGTGGGAGGGGGGAGAGAGCGGTTGGACAAAGGAGTCGGAGTTGAGCTTTCGTTTTACCACCCGCGAAAATGTTGGCAAATAAATTTTATTGCATATTTTTTGGCGCCACATGACACTCGGGCTATTTATTTATGTGGTGTGAAAGTGTGTGTGTGTGAATATGTGTGAGGTGCCATTGCTCCCACTTCTATTCCGTTTATTCTGCAAACTTTTGCCACTGCGTTTTTTTTTCCCACCCCCACCCCTTTTCACTTGTTTTTCGCACTTCCTGCATTTGCTGCTGCTATTCAATCAAGCTAGAAAAGGGCAAGCAAAAGGCAAATGAAATGAAAACTGAAGCCAAAAGTTTGTTTGTTTTATACCCTGTACTAAGTTTAATTGTCATGCGGTTATACTAAGACTCAATGCTAAAATGAAGGTTATATAACAAGTGCACACAGGTTTTTTAGATTTCGTATTAATTTCCTAATAAAAGTTGACTTTATTATAATATAGACTACAATTTCATAAATATTTATAACTTTATCAATTTGAAAACTATTTTCTACTGACTTATAGACAAAGATTTTTGGACATATTCATATAGACGGATTAACCATAAAAGTGCTCTTGGGTTATTTGATTTTTGGGTTATTTCAATGCGATTTTACCTCTTCTAAAGCCTAATTAAAACCTTTTCCAGGGTAAATAATTGCCGACTCCTGGCAGATAATTTTTCTTTTTCTATTTTTGGGATTTTCATTTTTTCTCCTTTACATTTTTTGATTTTTTTTTTTTTTTTTTGCGTTTAAATTTGCAGTTGTTGTGTGCATTTTGGCAGTCTAGTCAAAGTTTTGTTTGGCATCGGCAATATCCTGACTCGGCTCTTTAACCTTTTCGACCATGTGTGAGGGCCAAAAGCAATCAAAAATATATATAGGCAAAAGTTGAAATTCAATTTGGTCTTTAATTAATTTCGTTTGCACAATGTGCTCAGAATTTTTTTTTCTTTGGTTTTTTTTTTTTTTTTTTGTGTTTTTTTCCTTTCGTTTTTTATTATTTTATTCAATCTTTTATTTATGCCACTTTTTGGATTGCATTTCCTGTGCGCCCTCCGCTTCCGCTTCCTTCCTGCAGGCTTTCCTTTTGCTCACTCGCTCTCTCTCACTGTCTTTTTCTGTGCCTCTGCGTCATTTTCTGGCTTTCTACTTACATTTTTCAAGTATTTTTTTGTATTTAATTGAAATGCATAAATTTTATTCAGTGAAAAAGAAGAAGAAAAAAGTTCAACGTCATGGCGCAGCAGCAGCAGCAGTTTTATTTACCATAATATTATAATAATTTTTGTTCTGTTTGCGGTATTTGCATTAATGCCATCGCCGTCGTCGTCCCCGCCGTTGCCGTTGGCGTTGGTTGTTTCCCGTTTTCCGCTCAACGCGGACTAACTTTTTTATATTTTTTCTCTCGCTCGATTTGTTTGTGCGCATCAACGAATTAAATGCGCATTTTACTCTAAACAATTGTTTGCTGTTCATACCCCGCATCAGCCGCAATAAGTTTGACAATGTGCCCAAAAGGCAGTGGAAGGCGGAAGTCAATCCTTTTTTGTTTGTTTTATTGATTCGACTCAACACTTGAATAAAATGCTTTTTAGATTGACTTGAATCATCGATAATTTGCTTTTCACTGTATCCCAAAAAGGGCATTCGACATTAAAATTATTATTAGAACTTTCTCTGATCGTAGTTACAGCTAATCGTATGATCGACTCGCCCAAAATGCAATGCAATGCAAAAGCTGTCATATACATATATTAAATTCTTTCGGCGTTTGGTCTAACATCCGACAGTGTTTCCTTTCCAGTCCCGCTGATGTCTGTTCTGTGGTCTTGTTGCGGTTGCCAGTGCCACCTTTTGTGGCAAGGCATAAAATACACATTTGTCCTGACAGCCGCCGCAGTTTCCCGAAAAAAGAAACAACCAGAGTCGTCGTCGTCGTCGTCGTCATCATCATCAACCCATCTTTGCCGCATTGTTTCCTTTTTCCAGAAGAAAGAATTAAGCCATAAAAACGCAATAAAACACAAAAGGCAGCAAAAGGAGACCAGATATATGTACATACATACATATAGAGGGAATAAGAAAAACGAAATACAAATGAAGAAGCGCAGACAATATCAAGTTAGGCCCATCCGTTAGTTGGTAGACAGGTGTAGGGGGATGGAAGAAAGCTGACTGTGGGCATGGAAGTTTACTAATTACATGCGTTTGCATAATTGCCGTCTTTCATTAAATACGTAGTTGGTTTGTTGGTTTTATAGCCTGTCGGCAGTCGGTGGTCGGTAGTCGGTGGTTGGTAGTCGTCGATGTTCTTCTTTCTTCCACACATTTTGTGTGGAGGCATTTTGTAAATCTTTAACTTTCTTTCCTTTCCCTTTACAGCTCATGCATATGCAAATTGTATGTAAATTTCTTATTGCATACGCGCAGGCGCCGCCTTTGCTAAAATCCCACAAATATTCACATGTGTGTGTGTGAGTGTGTTTTTGAACCACATAAACTTTTTGCTTGGCCATCAAAGTTTTAGCAACAAAAAGTACACAAACGAAAAACGAAAAAAAAAAAACCTTTTGTTGTATTTTAATTGAAAGCAAAGTCAGCTTAGATATGAGAAAACCTCCTCTTATTTTCTTCTTCCATTTATTTTCGGTTTGTTGTTTATTTTTCATTTTTTTGAGTTTATTTAAGTGCAAAGAAGAAAGTTTTTTTTAGAAATTTCAATTTTCCATTTGTTTAAGGTTTGGTGGGGGAAGGCGGTAAGCAAAATCACAGCAAATGACTCAATTTTTGTGGAAAACAATCTGCAATTGTCACAATTGACAGGGAGCAAAAAAAAAAAAAAAAAAAGGAAAACTTTTGCCTACTTCTCCTCTGCCTGAGTTTTTGTTGTGCCGAAAAAACTTTTTTTGCCTCATTTCTTTTTTTTTCTGGTGTATGTGTATATTGCAACTCAAAGTAATTAAGCTGAAAGTGTTGGCAAGAAGTGGGGAAGGGAGGTTGGGGATTTTTGAAATGACATTTCCCTAAGCTCTTGCCACCACTTTGGCCGCTACCGCGCTTCAATGCAGCTGAAGCGTAAATCTCATTTTAATGCCAAGAGAGTTCTTAATTTAGTTTAATTACAGCAAACACATTGCATAAAGAAAGAACGCGCGCGTCATTAAGAGTGAGAGAGATAGAGAGTGCAACATATGCGTCAACAAGTCTTGTTGTTGCTTCAAAGGATCCATGCATAGAGTCGAGTCTGGTGGCTGGCAGGCAGGAGCAGGCACAAGCTCCTCTTCTTGTTGCATGCTTCAATGCGATTTTAATTACAAGAAATATATGCAGAGAGTCACAGAGCAGCATCAGCATCACAACTCTTTGCCGAGTCAGCAGTCCAAAGAGTCTCGCGACTCTTTGCCTCGTTTGTTGTACAACATGACGTATGCGTCATCAGGAGTTTAACCCAGACAACGACGTCGGGATCTGTCTGCCGCTGCCACAGACCGCCCGCCCGTTTCTCCCCGTAACTTTCTCGCTCTCTAGTCTGTGTGTGTGTGTGTGTCTGTCCTTGCCACGTAATTATGCGCACACGAAATTCCAGCAATTTTGCAGGTGAAAATATACAGTAGCAACAACAAAAACTACTACAATCAAGTGGGAACGAGCTGCAACGAAAGACAATGACTGAAAGCTGCATCCAGAATCTAGTCATGTTGATTATGTCTCCTCTGTTCTGCTCTGTTCTGTTGTGCCTTATGTGTATCTTCTTGCCGTGTTATGTTTGTGTTTGCTTTTGAAACTCATACCCTCCCAATCTGTCTCCTTCTCTCCCTTCCTCTATCTCTCTTTCTCATGCTTTTCAAATTTTGAATCTCCCCTTTTGCAATTAGCAAAAGCCGAGGGCAAAACCAAATTGTTTGTGAATATTTTGCAAAAAAAAAAAAAAAAAAAAAAAAAAAAAAAAAGAAGAAAAAAGAGTGAGTAAGAGAGAGAGAATCTTTTCCCTTTATTTATATACTTTCATTTGATAAGAAACAAGTGGCTAGGCAGCCTAGAAATCTAGAGATACAAAGATATGGATAGAAAATGGTTTTTGGGGCGTTGTGTGGTGGTCTTCTGCTCCTCCTTCTACTGCTGCTGGTAAGTGCATTACCCAAAGAGGGCGCTGAAACGTGACAATGCAGCAGAGCACAGGCAAGGCAAGTCAAGGCAACACTTTATCATGTCAGTTAGCAAAGTGGAAATGGAGAGAAACAGCATCAGTATCCCCAGACCAAGCCAGCTCACTTTACCACTCCCCTTCTACCGCCCCGCATTTCTCTCGAGGGCAATGGTGAACGTTATTTTTAATTTCATGTGACTTGGAAAAGAATAAAATAAAACCCCATACCATAGAGAGTGTGAGAGAGAGAAATCTAGAAAATTGAAAGGATAATAAAAAGATGGTCGGTCTATGGATATCCTTAAAAGCAAATCTTATGCAATCGAATTGAATTTGAATTTTATTCTTAAAGGCAAATTGAAGGAGACAACGAATAAATAGAAAAAGAAAAGACAGAAGAGGAATTTTAAAAATAAAATAAAAATGTTTTGATTTGATTTGGGTCTTAATGTTTACACATTATATTCACTGAAAATGCGAAAAGTTATTGAAAATTTATTTAAGAAGACATTCTTAAACGTTTGTTTGAACCTTAGTCATCAGTCTGATCGTCAATGGTAAGCAAAGCGAATTTGATACGAAAGTGAATGCTATTCTCATCATGCTAGTCAAATAAGTCAAAGGTGACTTGGCCTGTGTCAAAGGTAGAAACCCCAAAACAGAATTCCAACTCGACGAAGTCACTCGGTGAATATGCAAATGAAAATACAGCAGTTGCAATGACACTGGCTGGCTGGCTGGCTGGTGGGGCAATTGCTATGGATGAAGTGGCAGGGGCAGGGACAGCAGCAGAGTTTATGTAGCACCAGTAGCAGGACGAATGAGGTTAAGTTGAGCAGCGTCAATTGTAGCTGACGGAAATGAAAACAAGATGGGTATATATGTATATATATATATATGTGTGTGTGTGTGTGTGTGTTGTGTCCCTTTCCACTCTTTGGGATGTTGGATAGGGATTCATGGAAAAGTAGAAGTGGGTTTTGCGTTTGGTCTGCAGGTTTGAGTTACTTTTTGTTTCCTTTGCTACGCGAGCTGTGCCCTGCACTCTACTGCAGTGCTCTGCGCTCTGTGTGTGTGTATGTGTGTGTGTGTGTGTGCTTCTGGGCATAAAATTTGAAATGAAAATGTCGCGTGTTGTACGCAAAATGCAACAATGCATCTGTCGCCGGCTCCCCTGTTTGGTTTGAGTCCTGAGATGAGTTGGCTTGGGACACGTTGAGCAGAAGGGCAGAAGAAGACGTCGACAACGAGTTGAGTGTGCGTGGCTAAAATTATTTTCGTCAACTTTCCTTTCTGTATTTTCATTTTCAGTTTTGTTTTTTGTGTGACTGGGGGACAAGTTTAATTTGGTTTTAAAGAACAGAGAAGAACAGAACCCACAGCAGCAGTAGAAACAGCAGTTCGAGCAACTCAATTCAACATTTTTTAATTAAAATTGTCAGGCCATTCCAAATAGAAGAGGAAGAACAGAAGACGGCAACATCATGATGATGGAAAACAAAAAAAGATGAGGAGGGGGGACAAAAAAGAAAGAAAGAATCAAATTGCTGTGTTCCATTTGCTAGAATTTCAAAAGAAAATCAATTTAAGCCTTTTGCTGCCTAACCTACACATGCTTCCTCCCCCATTCAACCTTCCCGTAATCATCATCATCTTTCTCTCCCTCTATGTATGTTTCTAGACATACAAAGTATTGATTGTCACATGAAAGCAGAGTATAGAACGAAAATAAAAACCACAAAAAAAAAAAATCACTCAATGCGTTTGTTGTTTTGCCGTGATGCGTGTGACATCCCGATAGAGGAAAAAAGCAAGATGAACTAATACTACTACTACTGGACGATAGTGTGTACTGTAGAGATTTCCACATGTATGTATATTGAAAACTCATTTTGGTCAAGACCATAGCAGAAAAACAAGATGAGGGTAAAAACAAAAAAAAAAAGCTGTTGTGAAAAACGAATAAAGTTTTGTTTTTTGCCGTTGAGATAGAGATGAGTTGAGTTAAGTTGAAATGAGTTACGATGACCTTCTATAGTTTTTGTTTTTTTGTGTCTATAGATGATGCTCATCAGGGCACAAAGAAGCCCTTAGATAGTTGTTGTTGCTAAATGGGGCAAAAGCTCAGTTAGTCAGTCAGTCAGTCATTAGTCCATCTCATCTATTTGTCCATCAGTTTGTTGCTTCATTTCAAAAATGATTAAATTATAAAGCAAAGCACATTTTCTGCACTTTTTGGTCTTGTTTGTTTCTTTCTTCTTCTTCTTTATTTCTGTATTTAACAGATTACAGCAAGAAGAAAAACATTATCTATCTATCCAACTAGTTTTTTCCTTTTTTTTTTTGTTTTGGACCAGCTCGCGTTTTTAATTACGAGATGGTCTAAGGTCTTTGCTGTGTCTATGCGTGGCCAAAGAGATCATAATGTACGGGTAGGGCAGGGTAGCAGGGGAGTGGGCCCCACGGGTTGCGCTGCTCATTATAAAAGCAGCAGCAGCAACAACAACAACAATAATTCCAACAGTTTTGGAGGCTCTCTAAGCGTCTAACGAGTTTCAAGTGCTCTGCTGCTGCTGATTCTTTTGTTAGTTACTTGGCTAAAAAACGAAAAACTGAAATTTAATTTGTCTGCCTTATGTTTTGTCAAAAGAGGCGTGAGGCATGTGAAAGAAAACTGCTCGGTAATGCCAAATATTTACCCACAACACAACACACTGAGGAGAGGAAGAGATAGACAGATAGACAGACAACAATTGATTAAACATTATGAATTTGTTATGTTTTGATAGATTGTTAAACATTCATTGTAGCATTTATCATAATTTGTCTTCCTTCTATTTGTCTAGGAATGTGTACACATACATACATACATACACACATACATACATATATGATATCGAAATGATTTTGTAATACTCAAAAGATTGATGCAAGTGCCAAGTACAAACTGTTTTTAACGATCCAAGCACGAACATTTTATGATGAATTATCAATTTAAGAGATACAATGAAAATTCAACAACTATGTTAACATAATAATGGGCGTAGCCAAGAAAAAAACATTAAACAAATCAATTGTACAAAGATTATCCAATTATTTATTACTCGTATTTATGGATTGAATTCAACTATAAAGACCAAACAACGAATTTGCATCAATTGTACGTATGTTGGCATCTAGGATGTTGGTCCGGTGAATTATCTAGCAAAAGTTATTTAAATTAATAACTTTTTTGTTTTTTGCACACACACACACAAACACGCTCACACTTGAATGAACAACAAGTGTTGTTTGTTTTTCCAATATACAATGTATTTTTCAATCTCTTTTCAGAATTTGTTTGTATATTCCGTCACTTAGAATTACTGTCAGCAGGATTTGACAGGATATTATGTACATAGCTTAAAGGACATATTACTAGGCATCAGTTGGAACATTGAGTAGAAATAAACAAAAAACTCATAAAGGTTTTAATTGATTTTGTTAAAACATTTCCAGCTTGATTGGAAAAGTCTCAGAAGTCATCATCGACCCGGATTTCTAATAATTTTATTTTGTAATCCTTTTTATGCAACGAAATTAAAAATATTGATTTTTAGAGAAATTTTTATATTGTTAAATCCTTTAAAAGTTGGTTGAGGCTTTTAAAGAATTAGGCAGAGCTTTTATGGCAAATCTTGAACACCATAAATTAGGCTAAAAAGTAAGTGAGTAAGTCTACAATTTGTATAAGAAAGTGAAGACAATTTGTTGATATGGATATTTGGATATTGAAAAAGTCGTGTACACAATTTAATCGAATATATTTTGTGTGCGTGTTGTTTTTTTTTCATGTTGGAGCATTCAAAGATATAAAACTCTTTTGTTTTGTTTGTTATTTCTGCGTGGATTTTAATAATTTTTTTCGCTTGACTGTACCAAAAATTAATTAAAATATGGCATATTAAAGCTTTGCACACACACGCACACACACACACATAGGGAGAGAGATGCTGATGCATGCACATGCACGACTTCAATGCGAATGTAAAGAATATGCCATCGTAGCGTACACGGGGCGTATGCTTGATCCCGATTTACATTTTTTGTTTTTCGTTTTACTGTTGAAATTTTAAGCCGAAAGGAATTTACTTTAAATCTTTATTAATATACCTTTATATCTATATGTATGTATGTATGTTTCTGCATTGATTCATTCATTCATTTATTTAATTGCTGAAATATATTTGTTTAATAGCCATTACACAGAGATATAAATCTATTAGTAGATTTCTATATGTATGTGTGTTTTCATTGTTACTAAAATGCAGCGTTAAATTTCTAAATTGTTGCCAAAAGCAACAACAATAACTACACGAGGCAAGCAATCAACCCGCACACACACACACACACAAACAGACACATAAACATACACACCAAATTTGTAGTCAAAGCAACAACAAATGACTGGCTTATTAGCGGGTTCGGGTAACCCTCATGCCCCAGCTGAATTTATCCCTCTCTCTCTCTCTCTCGACCATCATCTATTCCATCTATTGCCTTGGGCGGGTGTTAAAACTAAACTAGAAAATTGTCGGCTCGCGTGTCGGTTGGCATTTTGTCCCACGCCCCACGTGCCGCACGCCGCGAAGCCCCGCCACTCTTAAAATCTATCCGCACGCCCAAAAACAAAGTTTTTCCTAAGTCTAAGTTTGTTTTTGTTGTTCTTGACTCGCGTTTAATCAATAAGTTTTTCCTCTTTTCGTTTTGGTTGTTGTTGTTAGCTCCTTTTTCTTTTCCATTTTTCTATTTTTTTTTTTTTTTGTGTTCTTGTTGTTGTTGGAAGGATTTTCAAAGGGTCGTAAGTGCATGATAAGCGTCGTGGGAGGCGGTTGAAGCGTAGCTTATTGTGGTGTCGAAACGGAAGGAGACGAAGGGCAGAGCCCGTGCGCGCTAGGCTAGGAGGCATGCCCCCGATAAGCATTTTAATAGAGCTCATTTTTTGATCTAAAATTATGCTAAAGTGGATTTTGAAACATGGCCAAAGGCCGATTCAAGGCAATTTGTTTAAGTTGAGGGAAGCAAGTGGAAAAAACTTTTCATTGTTGTTGTTATTCTTGTGCAATGTAATTGATTCAAAAAAGAGGAAAACACCGAAAGCGAGAGAGAGAGAGAGAAAATGTAAGGCAAGCTGTCAATTAATTTGTGGCATAGAAAGTGAGACAATGAGAGAGAGAGACAGAGAGGCAATGAGAGCGAGAGACAGAGAGAGTTAGAGAGACAGAGAGAGAGAGAGAGAGAGAGAGAGAAAGAAAGAGCGAGGTAATGAGACTGAAAGAATAAGCAACTCTTAGCCAGGCACTTGGACAGCGACAAATCTATTAGCCATTTATCTTAAAGAAACAGTTTCTCTTGCCAAATTGCATTTGAGTTTTCTTCATATACTATACCTATATACATATATAATTATATATACATACATTCATACATATACATATGTAGCCAGACGTCTCTATGCGTTAATTAAACAATGACAGGCAAAGCTTTTTAATGCCAATAAATGAGCTTTGCAGTCACACGAGTAAAGTCAAAGAACATCGACAGACACAACTGACTTGTGTCAAAGAGATTATTTTTCTTGATTTCTTATTCTCGTCCCCCCATAATGCCCTAGAGGACTATACTTAGATTTGTTCACCAGGCGGGTGACACGCCGTTAGATGTTACATATGTTTTCTAAATTGAGATGTGCTTTGTTTTCTTTAAACACCTGAACTTAAGGATGCTTAGTGTTTAGGGTATTTGAGGATCGAGGTTTTAACATTTTGTTGAAAATTTTTTGTTTTTTGGCTGATATTTTAGGCATGGCAAGGCACAGACTGGTTGCAAAAATTCAGACTAATTTGTAGTGCAGCAATGCAAAATGAAACGCATTTATCAGTTGAATGCCAAAAATCGACTTCAAGGTCATTGTGTGGTCACATGGCTGATCGATGACCATATCTCAAGGCAACATTTTGTTTTAAAAATAAACCAATAAAATGATTAGGAAGTGATTTATATTGAGCAGAGAGACAGAGAAAGAGAGAGAGAGAGAGAGAGAATTAAGAAAAGAATACAATTTCGTTTTGTTTTCTTGGCTCTAATTGGGCTGTCAATAAAATTTACATTT
This sequence comes from Drosophila equinoxialis, assembly GCA_018150345.1. Classification (NCBI taxonomy): domain Eukaryota; kingdom Metazoa; phylum Arthropoda; class Insecta; order Diptera; family Drosophilidae; genus Drosophila; species Drosophila equinoxialis. The sequence continues at coordinate 1,139,062 of JAECWI010000112.1, forward strand.
TATGCATTTTCATTCACCACAAATATATTAACAAATTTCCATTGTTCATGGGTTGTAGCGATGAAACATTTAAGAGGATGAAAAACTATAAATTTTCTTACATTTAGTCACTTAGGACATGTGTCTATAATAGAGAGTTTTTGTAAAATTGCTTAGATTTAATTTTACATATGTCAAAATGTCTTTGGCAAACAACAGACATTTTATGTGAATTTTTTTGTTATTGATTGTCAGAATATTTTATTTTTCTATTTAATATTAATTTTTTTTTTTTTTTGCTCTCTTTCAAATTGTATTCAAATCATAGAACTATGTACATATGTATGTATATAAAAACGTTTTTTTGTTGGAAACTTTATTTCAAATACCTTAAGACTAGATTTTTTTATTGATTCTGTTCACAATATTCCGAAAATTTTCTTTTTACTATTCTTGTAGTTCAAAAAAAACAAAATATTATTTTTTGGCCATAAATGGTAAGAGAATATACAATATTTTCATATGGAAACCCAGCACAACTGTTTACGACTGGACATATCAAGGAATAACACCAAAAAAGTATAAACATAAAAACCATTTAATCTTCATAGCATACAACAACAAAAACAACCATCCAATACATACTTATTCGCACACACACACACACATTCATACACAATCAACAATTTTGCACGAGTAAATATTTTTGTTAAGTATACGCCATGTATATTTCTACCCCCTTTGGTCCATTTAAATACCTCTATTTTCTCTCGCTCGCTCGGTCGCTCTCTCTCTCTCTCTCTCTTTACCACACAAACAATTCTTTATATCTCAGCTGCAACTGCTGCTGCCCTGTGAATCTGTGTGTCTGTCTGTCTGTCTCTATCGATTGCGACTATAGTACACGTTTTGTTTGACATTCAATAGTTTTCATTTCTGTGGCAAAAATAAAAATCGACAGAACAAAAAAGGAAAAGCACAAAAATGAAAATGTATATAAAACAGCAAAACAACATTTTCATTTATATTTGGTTAGCATTTTCCCCATTCTCGTTGGTTATTTCCTCCTTTTCGTATCTATAGCTATACAGCTTCCCTTTTTTTTGCCACCATTTTCCAGGGGTTTTGTTTTCTGCTCATTTCAAATTATTTTTATGTGTTGTCTTTTTATTTGGTTAGTTTTGTTGTTGTTGTTGCTTCTGTTGTTATTGTATGTTGGTTGAAGTTTTCTGCGGGTATTTTTATTGCATTTTATTTTTATGTAGTTACAATGACAATTTTTTCCCTTTTCGTTCGTTCCTGACTCTCTGACTGACTGGAGTGGGAGTGATGGCAGAGATTTTATGCAGCAATTTATGCAACATGACAGTCGAGAGCATTATCATCATCATCATCCACATCGTCTTCATCATCATCATAATCCGTACCATCATCCGCATACTCGTCGTCATCGTCGACATCGTCGTCCTCGTCGACATCGTTGTCGTTGTCGTTGTCGTTGTCATATATGCATATAGTTGTCATTTGCATTATTTTTTATTACATTTTATTGGTGAGAGGAATGAGACACATGAGAGAGAAAGAGAGATGATGATAATGATGATGGAGATGGTGATAGAAATGAAGATGGAGGTGGTGCAGTTGTCGGTTCTCCACTGTGGCAAATGAACTTTCCTTCGGGCATTAAAGATTCATTCACCAAATGTTTCTTCTTCTATAGCACTTAAGACTTGCTTAAAATAAAGAGCAAAGGCACCCCACAATTCGTTGCTGCATCGACAATGATATACCCTAACTATTTGATGGATTAATGGTTCATCCAGCCATCTCCAATTTACTATAACGATATAATTTAATGGTAACCACTCAATAGTTACGTTTCTTCATTGATAAATATAGTTAAATATAGTTAAATGTTATCTATTCTATAATAAGAACTTAGTAGATGAAACATTTACTCAATTTAGGAACATGTGACATTTGGAGGATCATACCCTTTTATTTGCCGAGTTTTATAGGGTACCAACTTGGTAGTCGAACTGGCAACTTTTTTCTCCCTGTCGCTTGCTCACTCTCTCCCTCTTTTTCTCTCTCTCGATCTCTTTGGAAATGTTTTACGTCTTAAAAAGTTACAACTTGTACGACGTTCTAATCTCTGTTAAAAACTGCCAAAACATGTCACATGGCAGTCATTCCCTTCCTCCAGTGACAGCACCCAAAACCCACTCCGCACGCACCCAGTGCGATTCACCCTCACCCAGTTTAGCATTCGCATCCGCATTCGCAACTTCTCCGTCCATCCGCTCGACATCTTCGTGTCCTTTTTTTATTTTTTGGCTCATGGCTCAAATGAACCTTTTGGCTTTTGAGTTGTTTGCTTGTCGAATAATTTACACAGAGAGCCAAAACTTTTTTTTTTTTTTGAGGGACTAAGCAAACGAAGGCAGAAAGCAGAGGCTAAGAGAGGGTGAGGGCGAGAGAATGGGATAAGTAACGTATTAAAAGAATTCTTGACCAAAAACCGCAAAAGGCTCTCAGAAAAAGAAGAGGCGTGGTTAGCCAACAGCAGCAACAACAAAAGACAAAACACAAAAAGGTAAGAAAAGTTATAAAAATTTTATACCCAACAAAAGTGTATGAAATAATCCGAGGAGATTTTTATCTTATTAAGCATGAAATGTTTATTCTTATCTTCTCATCTCTTTCTCTCTCTCTCTCTTTCTCTCTGTTTTGTTTCTCATTTTATAGATGTCGCTCGTCTCCCTCTCTTTGCTCTCTCTCTATCTTGCACACTATTTTCTGACTCTTTCTAGCCCTTATCTTTGATGGAAATCTTGAAGCAGCTGTTTTTTGACGCAGGTAACGAAATTTTGGCAAAAGAAAAAGTTTTTAGCTGCCTGTTTTTTTTTTTTTTTTTTTGTTTGTAGACATAAAAATTAAACATAAAAATTGCCCGGCATTAAAAAGTTGTTCCCTCTATCTAACCTCTGTCTCTCTTTCTCTTTCCCTGTTTCTCTTATCAGAATTTCTGCATTTCTCTCACGGCGTGTCTGTGTGTGTGTGTTTATGTGGGTTGTGGACCTAGCTAGGCCTTTCATCTTTGCTGTGGGCATTAATTCAATTTACCGGGATTTGGACAGAACGAACTTGCGCACCTGTTAAGAGATTTATTATGGCGAAGTCGAAAAGTTCTTCCATGTCACCCACTGCCCTCACATTTCGTCTCCTCTCCTCTTACCACTTACCCAAGGCGTGAAGATTTTTGGCTAATTAAAGTTTCCTCCTAAGGGGGCAAACGCAAAACTTGGTTCTGGTTCCAAGCCGGTCCCCTCCACTTACGAGACAAAGTTAATTTTCGGCCAACCCGCTGAATTTTTATGAGTTGTTGAACTTACCTGTAATGAAAAAGTAAGGAGAGGAGAAAAAAGAGGAATTAGTTATTAGCACAAGTAATTAGTAAGAAACTAAGGTGATATAGCTATGGGAACAAAAATGTCGGCGTTGGTTCTCTTTTTTTGTTAGATTAAGTGGTTTAATTTCTGCATAATCGTCGTGAAGTCTTGAGCATATGTATTAATTACGTAAGTAAATATCTCGCCACCCCCTCAAAAGTATGCGAAATTGGTCATAGCAACTTTACAATGTTGGAGGGCTTAGAATACAAATTCTTAAATTGTTTTGTTATCATATTTTATTTAATATCTATATAAAAAGTTTAAAAATTTGTATCTTGCAAACATTTTCACAAATCAGCAAACATTTTTAAATGGCTTTTATTAATCAAAACTAAATGAAAAATTTAAAAAACTGACTACACAAAGTCTAGTTGGCAGGATTCAATGTGGTTCAAACTTGTTCGGGAGTTGTCTTTTGGTGTATATAAGTGTGTGTGTGTGTGTGTCACCTGATTCAATAACCCAGAGCGGCGGCATACAACTTGCCACCCACTTGTACCCAGCCATCAATATAATCAACACCATATCAAGCCCGCAAAGACCAAGACATGAAGCATGCCCTAGATGGGCATCAATCTCGCTTTGTCAGCGCCCAGTCAAGTTGCCTCATTGTTGTCGCGTTCCTCTTCTCCTTGGGACTTGCCTGCCTGGCTGCCTGCTTTGCCTCCTTCTGCTGTGTGTTGTTGTCATTGTTAGTCTGCTCCACTCCCACAACGAGAAACCAGTTTGCTTCATTCCTTGGCACACACACATAAAACAGGATTTGTTTTTTTTTTCTTCTGTCGCCTTAAGGCTAAATTCATTGTCAAAGTCGCTGAGCAGCGCCTACAAAAACTTTTGTCATCAGACAAAAGAGTTGAAAACTTTTGCTGTTGCAATGTATTTTTTTTTTTTTTTTTTTTTGTTTTATTTGTATATTTTTTTTTTTTGCTCTGTTTTGTTGGCTTTTGTTTTTTGTTGTTGTCTTCGCAGCAGCCGAGGGGCGGCACAGGCACACCCACACGCAGATACTACCACGCCCAGTTACAGCAGCATTCTCAGTGTCCCAGCGATTGCATTTGCCTTTTTCTTTTGGTCCTTCTTTTTGGGTTAGGATGAACTCCCTTAGTTGCTCTTCACAAAATGACTGAATGACTCCTGGCTTGTCTTTGATTGATGATTTCGAATTAGCGCTGCGGCGAGGCAGGAGTAAGAGCATCATCATCATCGTCATCGTCATCCAACTGAGCAAGAGAAATGTACGAGAAAAAGGATTCTCCTTGTCGTGGGAGTTTACTTTTTGCATGTTTTTGCTATGTTTTTGCAAAGTAAAGAAATGCGAGCACATAAGCTCACTGACAGCCCTCTTTTTCCCAGCCACATTGCTAACTAATGATGTGAATGGACATGGCCAAAAAAATAGATGGCAAAGAGACGCATTGATAGTAATAGAAGAGTTTCTCTAGCCAGCTTATATATAGATTTGTTCTACGGATTATGAGATCATCGGCTGCGGCTCATTTTGGACGCAATAATCGACTTGCAGCATTTCCAACTCTAATCAATAGTCTGGTCTGTCAATCTAGAAAGTGTTTAACTACAGCAGATCCTTGGATTCAACTAATTGCAAGTGCTTACTAATCTTTTATGGTTTGAGATTTGCTTATTATTCCCAAAAGTTATAATCAAGACATAATTTAATGTAAGTCTGATTTTGTTGTATGCAAATTATATTTATATATAGGTTTGTTTTTTGGGTTTTGTGCTGTTTTCTTTTGGAAATCCCTGTTAATCTGCCGCTGAATCTGTGAGTTTTCTTGTAAACCATTTTAAGTTTCGGTTCTGCGTCATTTTCTATAGATAGAGAAGGTAAGACAGGCAGGCAGAAAGCGACGCTGCCTTGTGCTCTTTTTGTGTCTTTGTATCTGTCATTACAAATTTGTTTCAATTTTCGTATTTCTCTATTCGGTTGTATGCCCCATCAGGTGCCAAATGCGAGTCGCTACATTTGCAATTAGCCATGTGCAGAGTGGATTTTATCCTCCACCCCCTCTTGCATCATCCTTCAAACGTTGTTGTTGCTTTCTGCTTGTAAAAATTGGGGTTGACCAAGAAAATAGATATAACAGCTACTAATGAGCTGTCTGAAAATCATAGCAAAAGAAAAAAATAAATAAATAAAGTGAAAAATACAAAATTATACAATTTTTCAGGAATTTTTTGTAGGGAAATTTTTTTCTTCTTACGGATTTTTGTACATTTCGCAGCTTAAAATACTTGACTCTATCTGATATCCGTAGTCACTTGAAATACAATTTGCGGTATCTAAGATTTATTCAAAGCTATCTATTCACCACTTATGTCTGCACTATACCAACGACAAGAAGAACGAGCCACACTCTCATCTCTCTCTCTCTCTCTCGATCTGTCGTCATCAATTGTCGTCTACCTGATGGTCGGTCTCCCCTAGTCATATATATACATATGTATGTATATGTATAGGTATGTATATACAAATATAAATCAACATAACCATATTGTTGCTTTTTTCTGTATTTTATTTCATAGCCGAGCGTCAAGTGTTGCTTCCTGTGCCAACACAAATGCTTCCTGTTCCCGCCACTACTATCCATAGATATGTCTCGTCGTCTCTTTCATGGTCTAAGCAGAAAACACAATGCGTAAATTTTTATTAGCCCGGGCTCAGGCCACATCAGACCAGACCAGGGCAGGCCATCGCCAACATAGTCATAGTCGTTGCTGTGGCTGTTGCTGCTGTCCGCCTCAAATGATGGCATCATTAGACAATTTAGGCTCTCTTCTGAGTGCCGTCGTCGACGTCGAGTGCTCATTTGTTGTTAGCATTTGGCGTTGATTGAATAAATTATTGCCACTCGCGCGTGCATATTCAAAATAATAATAATAATAATAATAAATGAAAGAATTGTATGTACATGCGACGTATGGTAGATACATAAGTATTTTCTATTTGGTTTTCGGGATAGAATGTGGGCCTTGACAAGGCGTCTGGCACCGGAAATAGCAAATTATGCAGGCATCGTTGCCATATATGTATTTATCAATGCCATCAAGAACTCAATACCAAAAAGAACTTCTAGAACCAACAATATCATGTGTGATATGGTTAGGAATGACTACACAAAAAGTCTTCATCCGTTATGTAATCCAGACACAACAATTGCAGTTAATAAAATTGCATGTTAAAATTACAAACTGTAAAAAAGGCCAAGAAAAGGAAAAAAAAGATGTTACATGAATATATATCGACTTTAAAATCAGTCGAGATATCTATATATTGCCGAACTCAACAATGTTATATCTGTATCTACATTTGACATTTATGTTTTCCATAGAAAACGAAAAATGATGCAACTGGTGCTTTCACCCAATCTAAATGATATCGTCTCAATTATCGATATACATATCGATCAATTATCCATATACACATCGATACGTACATGTATGTATATCAAAAAGACCTCCATTTTAATGATAAAACAATTTTATTCCTGTATCTACAATCTGAAACTTATATTATTCATTTAAGAGGAAAAAAAGACGCAGCTGTATAGAAGATATCGTGACACTTATCGATATACATATGATCCCCATTCTAATGTTAAAACAATTTTCTTTTTGTATCTATGTATATACGAGTTTGATACTTCTAAAATGTGTTTACTAAAATGTTAAGTAAAAACAAAAAACACCCATAAAAACTAATCGTAAACCTTTACCGCAATAATCGCATAATCGCTGACAGACTTAACACTTATCACTAGGGGGCCCAGTTATAGTTGTAGTTGTAGTGGTAATAATAGTAGTAGTACAATAAGTGCGCCAACCACTTTCACTGTCACTAACCGAGTTTAATGCACTCGAATGGCAGTTTGCCTTGTTGTCTGTTGTCTTCTCTTGTGTTGTGTTGTGTTGCGTTGCGTTGATGTTTGCAATTTTCCACTGGTTATTCCGGTTCTTCTAATGCTCGCCGGTCTGTGACGTAGTGATGGTCGGTGGCGGTCGGTGGTCGGGTGGTAGAGTGTCATAATCAGAGCCAGACATTTAAGAGAGCTGCTTGTCCAGCTAAGACCACAAAGCCTATCTCACTCACTCTCGCTCTTAAGAGGTTGTCCGTTTTTTCTTTTTTTTTTATGTAAGCCAAACGGAAAGGCAGGCAGGCAAACATACAGACAGACAGACAGAACCGCGGTGAGGGCTTTGAGCTCAAGTGGATGACTTCAGTTTCAGCCTCGCTCAAGACTTCGACTCAAGGACAAATCGCTTGAAGCGTGCAAAAAAAAAAAAACAAAAATGAAAACAGAAATATGTTTATATATTGGTTGAATTTCAAAGTGAAGAAAGAAACGTTCTGCGTTTCACTTATTTAATTCAAGTCAGTCAGTTGTTTGCTTTTGTTTTATGTTTCCTTTTCTTGACCGTGTTGATTAATTACTATTCCATAAATGAAAAAGGAAACACAAACATTATAATTAATAATCAAAGCATTTAAAAAGATTGTAACTAAATATGCTGAGAACCAAATCAACCAAAATTTGTTTTTCATTTTTTCGTTTTATTTTCTTGTAGACTTCAGTTACGTTCTTCTCTTGTTTCGTTTCGTTTTGCCTAATGATAGGTTCAGTTTTGGTTTCTATTTTTTTATGCCTTCCTGCTGTCAGCACACGAAACCCCTCGCAATTATGCTTTTAATTAACCTAATGAACTGACGACCATAGGCAAAAATTTTAAATCAGAAGAGAACAAAAACAAAAACTTAATAATAATAATAATAATGAACATAATAAGCAAAACACGAAAAACCAAAAATCGAATGCTCAAACGGGCAAAGAAATCCATTCATGATGTACATAAGTACCTACATATATACTGATTTTAATATATAATTTTTTTTTTTTTCAACTTTTAATTTATTTGTTGAATCTACTCTTAAATTAGAGCCTAACAACAGGTTTGAGATATTTTTTGCAGGGGATAATTCAGGTGGCCCTAATCACTTATTATTGGGTTGGTCTGTCATTTCTTTTAAGACGAGTTCTATTATTAGTTCGCATAAGGGAATTGGCAGGAATATTATGATGTGCATCCAGTCTCGCAGAATACTTTAGTTGTTGACTACCTATTTCAGATTTTACGCTAAGTATATTTAGATCATTTTGAATGTTGTCGTTCCGTATGTACCACGGAGCCCCCGTGATTGTTCTTAAAATCTTCGACTGCGCCCTTTGTATGATGTAGACATTGCTGGTACTTGCATCACCCCATAGTACGGTACTGTAAGTCCAAATGGGCTTCAGTACGGAGCCTATACAACTCCGTAGAGGGGAGCGAGCATTGATGATCCAATGTATGCTACTCGCTTTCAGTTTTAGCTGTAATTTTTTTGCTACGATGTGCTTGCGCCAAGTTACCCTTCTGTCTAGATGGATGCCAAGGTAAGTGACATCATCGGACAGTTTCTTCTGTTAAGCGTAAATGTAACATGTTTGGATTTCTGCTCGTTTACTCCAATTCGCCAGGTTGCTAGCCATTCCTCTACCACCTTTAGGTGTTCCTCTAATTTTCCAGAGGCTTGTATTGGGCATTTGGATTTTTAGCTTTATTTCTTATAACCCAACCAGGGTTATTGGTTTTGGTTTTTGGGTATTTTTTAATTAAATTTCTTTTGACATCTAATAGGTAACTGAGGTTCTCCTTTAGTTTCTCCAATAAAGCCAATAACCTAACATTATTTACAAACAGACCCCACACACACTCATACACGAAATGAATCAATAAATTCACACCAATTTCCTAATTTATGGAAATTAATTCAACAACAACAACAAAAAATAAACCACACACAAATTTGTTTGTTTTAAAAATTACAAAAGAATTGAGCATTTAACACTCTCAATATCCACAATCGAAATCGAAATTCAAATTAAGCATAAGACGTTCGTTCCATTTACTTAATGAATTTGACACCTTCACTTAATCAATTGCATGCTTAACCACAACAACAACTTCACCTCAATTTAACAAAGTTTAATTTTAGTCAATTCAATTCACAGATTGAAAATCCGATTATATCGTATTTCGCATTTGACAGTCATTAAAATAAACAAAAGTTCATTTATCTCTCATTTATCTAACTAGCAATTTATTATAATCGAATCTCGATTCGATTCGATTCGAGTCTAGTGTCGTCTCTCTCGTTTTTTGCAAAAACAGGATGTGATGATAGATATTTACCATCGACATATATAGAGTGCGGTTAAGTTGGCCTACATTTGCCAAATGGGCCGGCCGCCGACGGTTGATGGGGGCAATCCCTCAACTTTTGCCTTACTGTCAACACTTTTCGTCGTATGGTCTTTTTTTTTTTTTTTGGAAATTTAAATTAATATATTTTGGGTCTCTCACGCCACAAAAAAGAAGTAAAGAAAAGAAAAACCAACATTGACACATAACACATTTTCTTTTCTTTTTTTATACCCTTGTAAAAAAGGTATATTAATTTCTGTCAGCAGCCTGCAAAGTTTAGCATGAATATATATGTTCTTGATGAGCGCAAGAATATAGCCATGCCCCTTCGTCTTGCCTTCTGTCCATTCGTCTGGATCAATGCAAAGTTCAGCTAAATCGCTAAAATTCTCGACGTAAACTTCAATATATTGTAGCGGAAACGACTTAATTACCAGCAGTTTCTCCGTAACTTCGTTAGCTATTGTTATAAAAAATTATAAAATAATATTTGACGGCTAAAAATATTTATTGAACACTGGGCCGAATTTCATCAAGATCGGTCGAAAAATAATGTTAGACAAAGTTTTTAGCTTCTTATACGATTTTAGCTATATTATACAGCTATGGATGTTTGATATCGAAAGTTTTTCGGTTCGACGTCTTTAGGTAAGTAAGAGTATATGAATTTCGGCATGGCCTACCCCCTAGATTTTTTCATTTGGTTTCTTTTTTTCTCGTTATCAGGAGAGGGAGAACTGAGAGGCGCGTTCCTCGTGACATTTAATAAATTTTCCGGCAAAGTTTGTGTGTGTGTTTTTTTTTGCTTCTTACTTGTGTGTCAAATCTGGCCAGCGAGTGGCAGCTCATCGCATCGCCCACATTTTGTTTGGGGCCAAAAAAGTCTCTTTAATTAATATTTTATTCATGGCAGCACAGAGCACAGAGTACAGAGAGGTAACAACAAAGAGAGTGAAAACCCTTTTTTTTTTTTTTTATTATATTTTTTTTTGTTTATATCCATGCCCATACACTGCACAGTGGCAGCAACGTAATTAACAACAATTTTGGGGTATTTAAAAATATACATAAAGAAAAAAAGTAGAACCATTTTTCAGGGGGTGAGACTGTGAAAATATGTTTACCCACATGAAGCATAGCACACCAGAGACACACAGAGAGAGAGAGAGAGAGAGAGAGAGAGAGCAGCCCAATGGGTATTGGACAAAAAGCAGCTGCAGAGTAAAGTAAACCATTTACTGAGACCTCAATGACACCCCAAAGCAATCAAAACTGGGCAAACTTACCGACCAGAGACTGAATCTGTTACTGATCCTTGCTCTTGATTCTGGGTAATGTAAATTTATGTGTACATTTTTGTACCAACATGAAAATTGAATTCAAATTTTACCCTAGCCACACAGATACAGCAAAATGATAAAGAGAATGAAAATTTGCTATTGCTCATTGTTCAATTGTTCAAGAGAGACACCCAGAATCCAACATAATTCTCTACTCAATTATGTATGTATGTACATATATTCGATTTTGATTAGTTTGTACTGCAAAATCAAATTGGTTCTTAATGTTAGAACAAAAAGAATTGAATGAATGAATGTATTTCTCCATTTCGGAAATGAAATGACCAAAACTTGTTAGACAAGGTTTATGCGAGGGTTATTTGGTAAGTAGGTGAAACGACAGGTTGAAAATCAAGTAAGTAGCCCAAAAGTTTGGCATGACCCTCGCAGCAGATCAGAGTCATCAACTCTGAAAAAGTAAAACCATTAAAGTAAAAATTAAGTTGTCAGTTGCAAGTATCGTGAAGATATATTCTGTTTGTTTCAATTTGCCTTTATTATTTGGGATTTTTTGTTGTCTTTTGGCGTTGCGTATTCTTGCCATGTCATGGCAAAATATATATGTGAACACAGACAACCATACCTTAACCGCATTCCTTTCTGACAGTATTTTATGTGTGTATGTGTGTTGCCTTTTCTCTGATTGGCAGCTAATAAAAACCAAACAAAAAAAAAAAAAAAACTATCTGTAGGTATGTAGAAGGCCTAGGCAAAACGAGTGACAGTTACATACATCAAGATAATCAAAATACATATATATATGTATATACATAAACATACATTGTATGTATGTACAGATATAGAGAGAGGGAGACAGAAAAAGAAGCAGCAGCCTCAGCAACTAACGATAACAATTGGGATATACAAAAGGCTGTTTGCATGTAGAAAACTTTTTGATTGAAGCAAAAGTTCGAACTTTGACTTTCTCTAACTCTGCCAACCAAACGCCCTTGCCCACCTCTCCTATCCCTAACTCCCCCTTTCTTACCATCTCTTTCTATCTATCTATATCTCTGTGTGTTGGTTTGACAGCTGCCGCCATTTAATTTTTGGGACTAGACCGCGATAAAAAGGTTTCTATCCCAGGCATTAACCAACCAAAATTGGTTTAGACAGCAGCCACTTTTACTTTCTGTGTATGTGTGCGTGTGTATTGGTTTGTGTGTGTGTGTGTGTTGTTGGGTCGCTTATCTTATCAGAAACCTAATTGTCATTGGCCTAACAACAACCATTTCCTATAGGCAGATGAAGGAAAGCATATATCTAATGAGTTTTGTCACACACACTCGCACACACACACACACACACAGTTGCTAAATACATGTGACGAGCATTTAATGAACTTCACTTTACACCGGATTGATGCGGGTTTTTTGCCTTTTATGGTTAGCAAAAAATGCGTTAATTAATGTCAAGTTAAGAAAAAGTTTCAAGAGACTTCTTACGGATTGACAGCCATCAATTAGACATATAAGACTTCGAAAATAAATAATTTAGTTTGATTTGAGATATCTTTGAAAACTGTATTGACTTTTGTCTTTTCTATTAGTCATAAACGACTAACTATTTGAGAATATAAAACACACTAAGTAAAATATCAAAATCATAAACATTTAAACTCTAAAATTATTTAGCCCATTTCTGTTGATAATTTTGAAATATAATAAGGATTTATTTTTGACGTCTTTTAAGTCTGGGAACTTAAGAATCGTTGCAATGTTTCTTGTATCTACAGTTATTTAAGATACTTATGCATTTTATACTTGATCGATTTTCGTTTTTTAGCTTTGCTTAATACCCTACAAAAGGATATACATATATGTATATTTCACCTTCCATCTGCCTTAGCTCCTTCTTCTTCATAGAATTGCAATTCAATTTGAAAAACACGCATACATTCACACCCACACGCACACCCACACACACCCAACACACGCCTCACTGAAAGCCTGTCAAAATTTGCATAAAATTCATATCACAATTTACTCTGGGTTAATAAATCAATTGCGACTTGCCAAAAATCATCTTGCCATATTTCCTCTCTTCTGCTGCTGCTGCTGCTGCTGCACACAAATGTGACTTATAAGTATTTAATTTTATATATGAATTCCTGTGATTTATTCACATTTGGCTTTTGGCACTTTCATCCTATTTGCCCCGGCCCGCTCACCTGGAGAGTCAAGTTTTGTGCGCAACCATTATTTATATGGCTTGATATTTATTCACCAATATTTATGACCCCAAAAGACTTTGCCAATACTTTTTGCCAACCAGTCGAGACTTTTTGGCCAAAACAACGAAAATTTATCAATAACAGTTCCAAATGAATTGAAATTAAATCTCGAGCACTATTTAATTCATTTATTTGAAGTTGCGATACGCAAAAGGCCTAATTAAATTATCTAAAATTATGCAAATGTTAAATAAATGGTAAGGAAACAAACAAAATATTCTTATCAGTGTCTCCCAACATTTTGGCCATAAACAATGAGATGAAGGGCGTTTGATAGGACTGGCAAAGTTTTTATCTCTCATGACTTATACAGCGAGCGACCCGCCCCCTTCTTCCTTCTTTCTTGACATTAACTTTGAAGGTGCAAATCTAGGCTGATATTTATCTAGAATTTGTTTATTAAGTTGTTTGGTTAAAGGTTGAACTTATTCAATTTTTTTGAATAACTTTTGCTTTTAAATGAAAATTCTGGATTGTGCGGTAGTCGCTCTTTTTCTCCTGTGTTTGTAGGCTTTGTTGCATAGTTTAAATATTGATTTTTAATTATTTTAAGCAGTGCCACCAACGCCACAAAGTATGCTACACTTGAGAGAACACACATACACACACACACACACACTCCACTAACTCACACAGAGAGCTCAGCTCGTCCTTTGAGAGGCCACACACAGTGCAGCAGCACTGCCGCCCCCTCCTCACACCTTTTGTTGGCTCATGCCCTGAGGGTTGCTTTGGGAATCGCTATGGGTAAGTTGGCTTGGGTTGCCATGGGTGGGTGGGTTGAAGAGGTTGGAGCAGAGGGTCGCAGCTTCTGTGCGTGTGTTTTGTTTTTAGCTCAACACATTCTCGTCCAGGGGGCAAGGGATGACGACGATGGCGTTGGTGGCGGCTCTCGTGAGCCTCTTAAATGTCACAATGCCTGATGCGGATGCTGGGGCTGGTTGGGCTCTAGCTTCTGGGGTTGGCTGTTGCTCCCACACACAACCACACACACACACACACACACACACACACATACACACACACACACACACACACACACATTCACATACGCATGTTATATGTTTACTTTTTATACCATACACCCATAGGGTGAAATGGTATATTAAAGTCGCCAAAATGTATGTAACAGGCAGAAGGAAGCTTTTCCGACCCCATAAAGTATATATATTCTTGATCAGTATCAACAGCCGAGTCGATATAGACATGTCCGTCCGTCCGTCCGTCCGTCCGTCCGTCCGTCCGTCCGTCCGTCCGTCCGTCCGTCCGTCCGTCCGTCCGTCTGTCCGTATGAACACGTAGATCTCAGAGACTATAAGAGCTAGAGTCACCAAATTTGGTACGTAGACTCGTGTATTACCTACGGTGGTCAAGTTTATTTCAAATTTTTGCCACGCCCCCCTCCGCCCACGAAATTTAAACAAATTTGATTTTCTTAAAGACTATAATAGCTAAAGACATCAAATTTAGTATGATTAATCCTTTAGTAAGCGCGCACAAATTTGTTGCAAAAAAAATTTGCCACGCCCCCCTCCGCCCACGAAATTTAAACAAATTTGATTTTCTTAAAGACTATAATAGCTAAAGACATCAAATTTAGTATGATTAATCCTTTACTAAACGCGCACAAATTTGTTGCAAAAAAATTTGCCACGCCCCCCTCCGCCCACGAAATTTAAACAAATTTGATTTTCTTAAAGACTATAATAGCTAGAGGCACCAAATTTGGTATGTATATTTGTTTAATAAATGCGCATATATTGTATATGCAACGATTTTGCCACGCCCCTTTCCGCCCCCGTAATTTGGAAAAACTCGATTATCTCATGTAATTTTCTACCTTTTGTAATTAAATTTGGCACACTTGAATTTGACACTAATACCCAGCAAAACACCAAATTTGATCAAAATCGGACAAAAAACAACGAAGTTATGCATATAAACGTTTTTCCATAAGGCCGTAGTTGGTCGTTGGCTGGTGGGGGCGCTAGGGTGCTCGTATACTTGAGTGAGGGAGATTATAAGATATGCTTGTAATAAAAAGCATGTGAAAATGCATTGGTTTAAAAAATTGGAAATATTTGTTTCACTGGTGTATGGTATACCTAAGTCGGCGAGACGACTTACTTACTTCATTTTTATAGAAAACGAGGTACAAAATATAATATGTATGAGTTTTTTTTCTCTCTCTCTCTCTCTCTTTATGCTATTATTCTTCGCTGAAACGTTTGACTACGATGACGACCCTGACCCCAACAAAAAAAAGGGGGCCGTGAATGGGAGGGGCTAGAAGGGCCAGTTCACCCTCCACTGCCTTTGCTTTACCAATTCTTTTCATCATCATGATCGTGGGACTGGCAATTTGATTTGTTAAATTTATAAAAAAGAAAATAATACTTCACATGCTGGAGATGCCCTTTACGAGACAGGAACTCCAGTTCCCCTCTTTCTCCAATTCTCACTTGCTCAGCCATTCTCTGATAGTTCTACATGGTTAGATCATTAAAATATTGTAGATACTGATCCAGAACCTATTATAAACTGCATTGACTGAAAATAGAGTATATATGTACATATTTGGTGTGCCATCAAAGTGGTTATAGCAAATTGTTAGAAGGACTATATACAATTAGACCTGGTTGCCAAACTTCACACAGCGTTGTTAAACGGACAACGCGACGGGACAAACGAAACGACGACCGGCCTAACTTTACGTTTCGCTGTTTTTTTTTTTTTTTTTGTTGGGTTTATCGATTCTGATTTCAAGACCGAGAGCCACAAAACTGTAACAGATGCTGCACACGTGTCCCGGGTGCGGCCCGCTGTGTAATTGGATGATGTTTTGCTGGGAAAACGAGACACAGAGAGGAGTGAGAGAGAGAGAGAGAGAGAGAGAGCTAGAGCTAGAGCTAAAACAAATAAATAGTCAAGGGCCATGTAGGCAACGGGCAAAGGCGTGCAAAGCATTCAGTCTGTGAGTGAAATACAAATAACATTTAATAAGAAAAGGAAATTGTCTATTTTGGCAGGACAAGAAGAAGAAAAAGAAGGACCGTAGAATGGTCGAGCCGTGGAATGGCAGGAGGAACGACGACAGGAAACACTCAGAGATTCATCTTCGTTTCCTTCTAATCAAACGGAATTAATGGAAAATGAACGGTAGAGAGAATAAAAAAAATACCAACATTTCGACTACGTTCGTGATTGGTATGAAATGAGATTTTGGTTCCCTTTCCCATTTTCCTATTGCCATTTGCTGTTGGCCTTAATGAGAAGAGCTCAATTAACACACCTTTCGAGCGGAATATTCAACGAACATTAAACCCTTTTTCTTTTTTAGGCAATGTATTTAAAGTATTGCTAAATAATTAAATATATACATACTTGTATGTACTTTATTTACAATAATTAAATTATTTCATTCAATTCCAAAATTGCAATTATGTCAGACGAAAAACAACAACAACAATAACGAATCGTGCTGCCCCTGCCGCGTTGAAGGCCAACAACAAATACGGCAGAAAAAAACAAAAATTAAGTTAATAAGTAAATACACAAGTAAACAATTTAAACAAAAAAAGACGGCCAACACCAAGTAAATAAATAAATAAATAAACGTATAAACAAATTGCCATTAAAGTCAACTTTAAACATCATTTGCCAATGGGGACACAAAAGAGATAACAGAGAAAACCTCTAAAAAAAAAAAAAAAAACACACGTCATTAAAATTCAGATACGTGTTGAATAAACTGTAAAAGCCATCCCCATTAATTTTGATTTTAAGCTTTACTTTTAAAGGACACACCTGATCAAGAGGTGTCATAATAATTTGTATTTTTGCACTTTTTCAACCCAAACCCAGAAGGATACTTTACAAATATTAACAGTAAAATTCGTTCAAATTGAATACTATCGAATGCAATACAGTGCAACGCAGAGAAGAAGACGTTTCCGATCCCATAAAGTAGTATACATATGTATGTATGTACATATTCTTGATCAGCATGTGCTGATCCGTCCGTCCGTCCGTCCGTCTGTGCGTTTCCGTTTTACTCAGCCATCTTAAAAGCTATTAGGGTGAATCTTCAATGCCAAGAAATTTATAACCTGGGTGAGATGAAAATCATTCGGATCGGACCATTATATCAGATAGTGTTGTAAGAGAAATGGGTGAAGGAGCTGGAGTATCTCTATGAAATTCACTAATGTGATAGTTTTGGATATAATACATTAGATCCCAAAATGTCAATCAAATCGGATAAATAGAACACAAGTTACAGTCAATATAAATCGGCTCTGCTCAAACGCTGCCGCCAGCCTACTACGGCATTGCTCGAAAACAACAGATCCGCTAAGCACACTCTCACATACACAGACGCAATGCTTCAGAAACATGTATATGCATGCACACATACAATTGGTTAGCAACGAAAAAGATATTATGTAGAAAAACGACTTTTGAGCAGGTAAAAAGAGAATTTTTACATTCTGATGCAAAACATCTCTCGCAGGCGGACAAAAAACACTTTTTATAGAACATAATGGAGATCATATCGGCGCCGTGGATTTCTGAATATTGCATTACTGTTCAGCGGAAGCGGAACTTTTAGTTGTATCATTTTTTGTGGTCTTATGTTATATACATAGCTGACTTTTCTCTTAAGTCTTTCCTGACTTGATTATTAAAGGCATCGCGATGGCACCCCGTAAAAAGTTTTTCTGTTCACCCACAGGAGCTTTCACTGTAATAAGTTTTGCCTTGCATAGTTGAAATATGAAAATGTATGGTATCTAAATCATTTAGGCAGAGAGAGAGCGAGCGGGAAACATATATTATATATAAATCATTTGCCGACTAAATAAATCAGAAAAATTTTCAGATTGGAATTTTCATTTTCAAACCAATAACCAAATATTCAAACATGTTTATTAAATTGCATATTCTTGGTCAAAAATAGCTTAAAAATGAAAATTGAAATCCATCTACTTATAAATAAAGGGAGAGAGAGAGATAGAGAGAGAGAGATAGAGAGAAAGAGCTGTAGTGGCTGGGGATTTGGGTTAAGGGAGGTAGGTAAAATCACCTTGAAAACTCAGCTATTATAAATTTTATTCTCAATTCTTATTCATTTAAAGATTATTGCATTTTTGAAATATATACTTTACGAGGCTATCAACTTGTTTTTCAATATATTATTCCATTTGCAATAATTAAACAAATGGAGGACAACGACATAAAGATACCCACAAGGGGACCAAAAATGATTAAAAATTTTAAAGAGAAGACAACAAAGATATATCAATTAAAGGGGAAAAGTTGTCGCCTGTGTCTTAAACTAGTTAAGCACTTTTACATTTTGACAGGTAGAAAATAACTATTCTAACTATTCTAGTTTATTCTCTAGTCGAATGCTAACTGGGTATATAGAAATTCATAAAGGGAGAAGGCAGATGACTCCGAAGGTCAGATGATAAGCGAGAGTTGTAAAGGTCAGAGTTGATCAGGTTTTCTGTGTACATCTCCGGCTGCTGTTGATGATGTCAGATTTGTTGTTGTTGTTGTTGTTGTTGTTGTTGTTGTTGTTGTTGTTATTGTTGGTGCCATTATGGTCAACCCATTCGCACAAAACAATGGCAGAAACAAAAGGCAATGGCTGGCAATCGGCAGCCAAGTGCATCTTCTTCAATTTATCTTTTCAATGCAATGCAAGTTAGTTGCCTGGCTGCCTGCCTGTTTACCTTGTTGTTGATTCTGATTGCCGTTGCCATTGCTGTTGTTGTTGTTGTTGTTATTGTAGACATGCTGTCTGTCTGTCGGTCCGTCTATCGTTATGCTAATTGGCAACAATAAATATAATAGAAACACAATTTTCCCCTCAGCATATAATACCAAGCAACACCAAACGGCAGCAAATTTGCACATTTTAACTAGGCAATAAATTAAAATCATCGACACAAAACGCAGCGCACAAATCTACCTGGAGGCGCCATTAAACATAAAATTAAAAAAAAAACAATGAAGTGAAGTAAATCGTCCCACCGACTTTGGTATACCATGCACCAAGTGATCAAATATTCCAATCAACCTGTTAAATTCTTTTCACATGCCTACTAGAATGTGCTATCTTGCTCCCTCTTACACAAACACGTGCTCTCTAGCGCCGCCACTAGCCTACGGCCAACTCGCACTTCTGGATCGCCTGGTAAAACACTTTAACTTTTGCATGTTTCTAGTTCGAAGTTAATCAAATTTGGTTGGCAGACATTAGTAAGACTCGTTAGTGATAGGCAAATAATTGGGACAGTCAATTGGTTTTTCTAAATTATAAAGGCGATAGTGGGCGTGGCAAAAATTTAAACATAATCACAATTTGCGCGCATACTAAGCATGTCTATATACCAAATTTGATGCCTATGGCTAGTACGGTCTTTGAGAAAATCAGTTTTATCTAAATTGCGGGGGCCGAAGTGGGCGTGGCAGAAATTTGAAGACGACATATCAAATTGTAGCTCGATCTCTCTAGGTGTTAATACAGACGGTCAGACAAGGAATATATGTGGGACCGTTACTGCAATCCGACTAAATTTCGCGAAATTCGTAAGCCTTTTTACTTTTATTGAACATAATTTATGAAACATTTGTCACTTAACTATTACATTAGTACATATGTTTCTCTTCAAGCAGCTACGAGGAACACGTTTGTCACGACTTGACGCCAAAAACTCTTTCTCTTATGACTCGATTGTTTGTCATCGATATCATTGATAACTTTTGATCGACCGCTTCTTGTCTTTCGAACCATTCCCACATATATGTATATCCTTTTATGTGGTCGGAAAAGCTTCCTTCTGCCAGTTACATGCATTTTGGTGACTTTAATATACCATTTGAACCTATGGGCGCATGGTATCAAAACAAAACATAGGAGGTCACAACATCGCCATGGAGATACCCTTTGCCGTATCTTTTTGTATCAATTTGAGAAATGCAGTACAAAAAAATATCGCAAAAATCGATAATTTATAATAAATCTCTTTTAAAGATGTATACCAAAATGTAGATCACAAATATATATAAGATGTCGTGCAATTAACCAACAGTTGCTTTCTATCTCACTCTAGAACCCATTTAATTATCATATAGGTTTAGACACTTAGTTGTAAAGGTCAAAGTTGAAAGGCTTTAGCTGAATATGATGGCAGAGTTTTTATTAACAATTGGAAGATATTGTTTAAATTATCTTAAACTTTATTGCCACATATTTTTTTAAATAAAGGGTATACAACAAAAAAATGACGCTATTCGGGAGAATTTATGGTAGAATAAAAAAAACGTGTAAATATGCAGCACATTTTGGGGCAAATAGCTAAAGAAAATAGCAAAGGAGGGGGGGGTAGGGGGGATGAGTATCGAATCGCGTAGAATGTAATTAAATGTTGATTAATTGAATTTGCATATATTACGCATAGTTTTCAATTAATATTAATACATAGATGTATTTTATAAAGTTATTGTTGAATTAATGAATCAATCCATAAATAAACATCAGAATCTAACTAACAAGTGTATATACATATATATATACATGTTCTTCCGGTTGACTATGACATGACTAAGCTGTAACAATGAGTTTGTAGAAAAAAGAAAAATGATCATGGCCAGAAATAGAATAAACTGAAAACGAAAAGAGCTCATTAAAAAGCACGCGGACAAAGACAAATATACAAAATGCAAGAAGCAAAATCAAACAAAAGAGTTTATGAGATACTTTAACTGATTTCTGCCAAATGTATGACTACACTTAACTGTCATATCTATTGTCTAGACTCCAGATGGAAGTTGATGGTTGTTAGCATCTACCCAGTAATCTCAGATGTTGCAATATCCGGCCAACGAAGGCAGTCAAAAGAGCCCAAGCAAATGGTGAAGCGAAACTGATTACGATCTTTGAATCATGTTTCTGCTTTTTAGTGTTTTCATTGACCAGACACACACACACACACACACACACATAAACAAAGAATGTGGCAATTACACGAATATGTATAGTAAATTATATTATGTAAATTCTTTAATAAATGTGACAACATCAATTAAGCAATCTCAGTGAATGCACCAACAAAAGCTCACTTAATCTTAGAAAATGTATTTGAATTGACATTACGGTTACACAATAACACAAAAACGGAACAACAGCGTATCCAGTATATATATATATGTATATATATATATGGCTATACTATATGGTATAAACAATGAAATCTCGTTTATGACAAGCTAATAAAATGTAAATTTTAGTAGTCAAACAAAAATAACAACAAATGTTGACAATGTGCTAGAGAGCCGCCATCAGCGGCAGCTAAAAAGAAATTCAAATAAGTTTAAATAATCCAGCAACAACAAGAACAAAAAACGGAAGAATATAAAAAACACAAACCGAAAAAAAACAAATGCCGGCCGCATAAATAAAAATAAAATCATAATAATAAAAAATAAACTCAAAATTTGTCGACAAGTGCGTGTGTGTGTGTGTGTGTGTGTGTTTTTTTTTTTTTTTTTTTAATTCGTTTATTAGGAAAAGAACAACAATTAACGATAGATTTAGGTAACAACAAAGAGAGAGAAAAAAGGATAGTTCAAGAAAATAAGAAAGTAAGAAAATAAGATGCCATCGGGGACCTGCGGGACTGCCGTGGGGTATTGCTTCGCAGGACGATGACGGGCCTATTATGCCCCTCCTGCGTTTCTTAGGCGTTCCAGTCGGCGGAGCGTGCCCATGATATTTGCTGCATATATGCAGACCGCAGACCACTTCACCTGGCTCTCAGTCATTGCTGGGACCAAGTTTTCAGCTGTGGGTGTCCGTCCTAGAATGGCCTCAAGTTCGAGTCTCTCTGACGAAAATCTTGGGCAGCTGAAAACTACGTGTTCCGGGTCCTCGGTCGTGCCATTACGACAAAGGGTGCATTCGGGGCTGCTGTCTTTGCCAAAACGGTGGAGGTATGACCTGAAACAGCCATGACCGCTCAGAATTTGTGTTAACTCAAAAGTTACCTCGCCACTTTGTCTGGAAAGCCAGTCGTTTAGGTTGGGGATCAGCCTATGGGTCCATCTACCCTTTGTAGAAGTGGACCATCTGCGTTGCCACTCCTCCATGCTCGCTTGCCTGGCCTCTGCTTTTGCTGCTCTTTTTTCCGCCTGCGTCCATGCCACGGCTTGTCTCCTAATAAACATGATCTTCGCTTCGCGTGCTAGCAGATCAATTGGAGTCATCCCAGCTATGACCAAAGCCGCCTCGTCCGAAACAGTTCGGAAGCCACGGCATACCCGAATCGCTGTCAGTCGATATGTAGACTCCATCCCGCGCCGATATGTTGCTTGCTCCATCGCAGATGCCCATACAGGTGCACCATATAGCATGACCGACCTTAGTACCGACGCTAGCAGTAGCCGTTGCATTTGTCTTGGGCCCCTGTTGTTGAGCAGGATGCGATTTATAGCTCGCCCAATGTCTGCAGCTTTTATGTTGGCATGATCCAGATGCTCTCTAAAGCTGAGTCGCGTATCCAGCATTACTCCCAGGTATTTAATTGCCCTTACCGATTCTATCGTACAGGTCTCAAGTGTGATTTTCGCTCTTTCGACCGTTTTCCGGCTGCTTATTAGCACTGCCTCTGTTTTGTGATCTGCAAGTTGGAGTCCTGAATTGGCGAGCCACTGCTTCACCATTTTCGCCGCCTCTGCTGTTTTCTCCTCTGCTTCGTGGATGTGTTTCGCAACCGAGGTGAGCGCCACATCGTCAGCAAAGCCAATGATTTGCGTGCCAGGTGGTAGAGACAGCCGCAAAACCCCATCATACATTATGTTCCACAATAGGGGGCCCAAAACTGAGCCCTGTGGAACACCTCCTTGTACCAAGTGCATTTTGGAGCCGCCTTGTGTGCTATATCGCAGTATACGGTTTCTAAAATAGTCCTCCACTAAGGTGATTAGATACTCAGGAACCTGAAATGACCTCAAAGCATGTAGAATTTTGCTCCAATTCGCCGAGTTGAACGCATTCTTGACGTCAAGTGTGGTCACCAGACAATATTTATACCCTTGCAGAGGGTATTATAAAATTGGTCAGATGTTTGTAACGCACAGAAGGGGACGTTTCCGACCCCATAAAGTATATATATTCTTGATCATCATGAGAAGCTGAGTCGATATAGCCATGTCCGTCTGTCCGTCCGTCCGTCCGTCCGTCCGTCCGTCCGTCCGTCCGTCCGTCCGTCCGTCCGTCCGTCCGTCCGTCCGTCTGTGCAAATCAACTTCACGCCGGCATCTTAAGAGCTATCGGAATGAAATTTCATATTTGAGCTACTTTTAGCCGGGAGATGATAAAGTATGAAATTTGTCAGGATCGGGCCACTATATCATATAGTTCTAGAACAAACATTTTTGCAAAAATTAGAGTATCCCCATGAAATTTACCAATATGATAGTATTTGACATAAATTGACAGATCCCAAAATTTGAATCTGATCGGATAAATAGAACAGAAGTTACAGTCAACACAAATCGGTTTAAATGATGACCTAGTAGACAGCAAGCAGCGCTCTTTGCTGCCCAAACAGAGCACATGCATACACACACACAGACGCAGCACTACAAGAACTGTATGTGTATGCGTGTTGTGCTTTGCTTAGGGAATGATGCAAGAAGAAAGAAAATTTATTATAAAAAGAGAAATAATTTGAATGTTTTGTTTGTGTATTGATGAATTCAGTTGCAGGGAAAGAAAATTCAAAATGTAAAAAAATTATTGCCAAAGACTGCAAGGGTATATAAACTTTGGCATAGCCGAAGTTAGCTTCTTTGATATTTTTTACTGCCACCTTTCCACCGTAGTCCCTCGATGGCTTTGCTAGCAACGTCGACGACTGTTGTTAAGGCGTCTATTGTTGATCTAGCCTTTCTGAAGCCAAACTGCATCGGAGACAGATCGCCAGACTGTTGGATGGCTGCTTCTACACGAAGAGCTATTAGCTTCTCGAACATCTTACCTGTCGAGTCCAGGAGGCAGATCGGCCTATATGCAGATGGATCTTCTGCTGGCTTGTTTGCCTTTGGGAGTAGCACAAGGTCCTGGAGTTTCCAGATGGTGGGAAACACGCCTTCTGCCAAACATTTATTGAACACCTTTGCGAATTTAGCGGGGTGAAGCCGGGCAGCCAATTTGAGTGCCTTATTCGGTATTGAGTCTGGACCTGGAGCCTTGTGGTCATTCATTCCGACAGCTACTTGAAGCACCTCTTCCGGACTGATGTTGCAAGCATCTGTTGCTACACTGCGTAGGGCCGACCTTGGTTCTACTACTGAAGTGGCTGGGAACAATGTTTCCACTATCAGCTGCATTTGAGATTCGTCTGGTGTAGCTGGCTTAGCAGCTCTGAATTTTCTCATTGCCACTTTGTATGCCCGGCCCCACACGTCATTTTCAGCCGCGTCACAAAGTTCAAGAAAGCATTTGTTTTTGCTTTCCTTAATAGCACGTCGCAGTTCGCTTCTCCTGATAAGGAACTCTAGTTGTAGGCTGGTAAAATCACCTCTGCCGCGTGATCTTTGGTATTGGCGTCTGGCTTGCAGGCACCGTTTTCTCGCCTCCTCGATGGTCGCATTCCACCAATAGACTGCTGTCTTCTGTTTGGTGTGGCCCCTACGGGTCACCATACTGGCATCGCACGCTGATGAAATCGCGTCTACCAGCATTTTGGCGCAATTGTTTGCGTCACCAGTTATTTGGGGAAACTGTAGTGAAGCCTCGAACACATTGGGGTTGAACGTTTCCACCCGGTACATTTTACAATTTATCCGCGCACTTGCGTTATTGGCTGGATATCTGCCGATTTTGCACATTATGGCCAAGTGATCACTGGCTGTGAAGTGGCTGCAGAGTCTCCATTCAGCTTGCTGGGCCAACTGACTGCTCGCGAAAGTCACGTCAATTGCCGATCCGTAGCCAGCTCTCTGGAAGGTGTGCTCCGAGCCAGAATTCAGCACTACCAGATCCAGAGCTGCTAATGCCTCCAGCAGAGTGCGGCCTCTGATATTTGACTGACTGCTGCCCCATTCCGTTGACCAAGAATTAAAATCGCCAGCAATTATGACCCGGTTTTTGCCTCTGGCATCCATAGCGAGTTGATCTACTGCCGATTCGAACTCGTTTAATGAGAGGCTAGGTGCCATGTAGCAGCTGTAGACCCACACATCTCCAATAAGCGCACGTACGAAGCATTTCGATGATTTAATGTGCTGCATAGGCGGCCCATTTGATCCGCAACTCCAGATCGCAGCCTTGTGCGTCGTGTCTGCAGCCCAGGAGTTACTAGACAGCATCCTGTACGGCTCACTCAGGATGGCCAGATCGATCTCCAGTTCTAATACTGACTGCGTAAGTAAGTCATGCGCCGCCGAGCAGTGATTTAAATTTAATTGCATAAATTTCATAAGTTCTTATTGGAAGCATGCTCACCAGTAGTTACCATTGGGCAACGGCGACTACCAGTGTAGTGGCTCACATCCATGCGTTTTGCGTCTACGCAATTAAAACAAACTGGGTTGTTGTTGCATGTGGCTGCCTTGTGATCGGTCTGGCCGCATCTAAGACACCAGTTCGTGCGATCTTTGGCGCTAGTGCAACTGTCCGCTTTGTGGCCGAAGCATAGGCACTTGTAGCATCTCTTTTGAGCCTGCCTCTCTCGAATCGGACACACGTCCCAGCCAACTTCAATGGAGCCTTCTCTCAATAGTGTGGCTGCTATAGTCCGCGGCATGTTCAAGATGGCCATCTGTTTTCCTCTGTACGACTTGCGCAGGCCCCTTACATTTACTTGCCCAACGTCATCACCAATTTTTTGCTTAATTGCCTTTTTGATTTCCTCTTCCGTCGCTAAGTTGTCGAGGTTTCGCATTTCCAGCCACGCATCGGCTCCAGCTGCTCGTACTGAAGCTTGGTGACCCAATACTTGACTCAAGTCTTCGGTCAGTTTCTTGCTATTTGCATTTCCACCCCCCTTAAGCTCGAGCAGAAGATCGCCCGTAGCCGTTTTTCTCGTCCTCTTGACGTTATTTTTAACGTCGTCGAGCTTGCCGTCTGGCCTTCTGGTAACTAGGCTCAGGATTTCGGCATAAGAGCAGCCCTCATTCGCCTTGATTAAGATAACCTCCGGCCTAGCTTTCCTCAAGGATGGCTTGTTCGGTCTTTTCCTTGAGACAGTCTGCCATTCCGCAGCTCCATGGGCTGCCTGCGGCACTGCCGTAATGGCTCGCTGCCCAGTACCTGGCTCCGGATCGCCGCATGGCGTGTTTAGCGCAATTGCTCGCTGACGCTTAGGAGGGGTGTTGCGCTGGGTACCAACGTCCTCTCTCTGACGTTTGGGCGTGTTTCCCATTGCATCCATCTTTTTCGCACCGTTTCTCGGCCTAATAGCATTACGAGGCGAGGTTTGGGTTGCTATTTCGCACTTTGAGCTTACCACCGTTTTGCTGCCGATCATTATATGGCATAGCATTTCGTGCAGCTCTTTCATTCGCACTATTGCATTCTTCGTGCCCAGATTTATATGGCGTACTGGTTTTTTGCCATCATCACCTTTGTTGAACATGGTGTCCATCTCCCAAATGAGCGAGCCCAACTCGTCCAACTCCGACACATTTGAGACAACTTTTGGCGAGGTGGTTGTCTCCGGGCTACTGGGCGCCATTGCCGGTGTTCCAGCCGTTCCTGAGCTATTACCGTGTGAAGCCACCGTCTC
Organism: Drosophila equinoxialis; assembly: GCA_018150345.1. Classification (NCBI taxonomy): domain Eukaryota; kingdom Metazoa; phylum Arthropoda; class Insecta; order Diptera; family Drosophilidae; genus Drosophila; species Drosophila equinoxialis. Next base: position 1,166,135 of record JAECWI010000112.1, read on the forward strand.
CGCCTCGATATGGTTGAATTTGCCAGGCGGCGACCGAACTATTCTTGGCCGTTTAGCAAATGCCGCCTCTGGACATTGTGCATCTTGCACCGATCCGTCGTCGCAACGAGCTTGATGGTCCTTCGACAAGACAAAACGCTCCATATCTCGATATTGGCGCCAGCGCCATGTGTGTGTGTGTGTCTGTGTGTGTGTGTATGTGTGTGTGTGTGTGTGTGTGTGTGTGTGTATGGGTTGAGTGGGCGTTGCAACGTTGCCCCAGAGGCGGCGGCATATTCAGCTTTTCTTTTTGGTTAGCGACTTTGTGACACAAACAAAAGCCTTCAGCTTTTCCAGTAGTAAAACTAATAAGCAGGCTCAGTCTTAAAATGGATCTCCTGTCTCGTCCTTTCATAGATTTTATACAATTGCCTAATTTTCTTTTCATTTACTCTTACTTGCATTTTGATTATAGAGGATAGTCCAATTAGTACTTTGGCTCACCGTCCGATGACGTCACTCGCAAGAAGAGTTTATTGTCGTGTAGAACCTCAAAATTTCAGTCGCATCGACTGACTCCGTGTAGAAGCGAACGGGTAGACGGATTTTAGAAAAATGGAAAAAGAGCAATAAAGGTCGGTGATTCGATTCTTGTTTTTGGAAGGGAAATCGCAAAGTGATATCAAAGAGCGATTGCATGCGGTTGGATGGCGACCATCAACAAATGGTTCAACGAATTTTATCGTGGTCTCACGGCGGTTTTTGATGAGCCACGCCCAGGTGCCCCAAAAAGTGCAACCACGGAGGATAACGTGGAAAAAGTCCACGAGTAGACAGTAGGCATCTCAAAAGACCGCGTGGGTTTTATCCTGCATGAATTTTTGGGCATGAGAAAGCTGTCGATGGGTCCGTGTTTGCTTACTCCGGACAACAAGCGCAACCTGAGACCATGGCCAAATTGGTCGAAATGGGTTTCATCCATTCAACAGAGTGTTCTCCAGATTTCGCCCGTGCGACTTCTTTTTCTTTCGAAACTTGTAAAAATCACTAGGAATTAGGAATCATCGCCGCCACGGAGGTTCACTTTTTAGACCTCGAGAAAGCTTACTTTTCAGAGGGGTTAAGAAAGTTGGAGCATTGCTGGGTCAAGTTAACCTCATAGGAGATTATGATGAGAAATATTTTCGTTTCTCATTTGTAGGCTAAGTACTTATCGGATCACCCTTGTATGTATATACCCTTTAACTTGCTAAGAGTATGCAAGAAGGATTGAGGCACTTGAGGTAATGCTACAGTTACCGTTACTCGCCATGCACTACAAATTTACGTACGATAGGCAAAGAAGAAATAAGTTGTAGGCAGTGAGGGGGAAGACATAATCAAACCTGTTACAGTTTCTTTTTTTCTCAATTCAGTTCTGTGTCGCCGCTGACGTTGCCCAGTGGAACGACAGTGAGACCAACTGACTGGCTGACTGAATGAAGTGACTCTCTTAGTCGAGTGTCTGACTCACTATTTAGGCGTGCGAAGCTCTTGCTAATTGCCAGCAAACGACGCGACGGCATTTCGATTCGTGTGACTGACACCTGCGATTAGTGTTGAACCGAATCATTTGCATGAAACTTGGCTTAAACGATTTACGGCAATACCAACAACAACAACAACAACAACAAAAAGTCAGTCAATTTTTTAACCGGCATCGGTCGTTCACATTGCCGTAGGTTGGGTTTTTTTTTTGTTGTGTGTATATGTGTGTATATTTATTTTTTGTTTATCTTTGTTTTTGGTTTCTGGCAAGCTGTGAACTTGTCAGTTAGCCATAAATATATCTCTACTTGTCTTGGTTAATTTGATTTGGACACACACACACACACACAGACTAAAAACCGGGTAAGCGACCAAACAGCCAAACCAAACGAACGACTAAAAACCTTTCATCGCCAACTAAAATTAATGCGAGTTTAATTTAAAAACACAAAATGCATTAAAAAAAAGGCACGGGCGTAATTAACTCCTCTCCTCTGTTCGATTTTAGAGGAAATTACCAAAGAAAATGAAAAGGTTCTTGGCCAAAATTGAATTCCACATGAGTTTTACCCTAAGCGACCTTAAAAAACTTACGTAAAACAGCAAAACAAAAGGTAAAAGACCTATCAAATATGTGTAAATCAAAAAAAAGGTGAGAATAAAGCAACTAATTGTGGCTTAAACAGGATTTGTAGGATTCTTCTGCTAATTGCAATTTATATATGTTTTATTTTCAAGAGATCTTTAAGCTTTTTTGTTGTAAAAGTGTTTTCTCTGAAGCTTTGATACAACAAGGATTTTCAATAGTTTTATCAATTCTTTCGCCCAATAACAGCAACAAAAAGCTTTTTCTATGGAGTATATAAAAAGATGAAAGTGGAAATCAATTTTATCATCCTTGTGTACATATATACCAGTAAAAATACTATCCTAGTTAATATACATAGCTGTATTATGTAATGTTTCCCATTTCTGAAAATGAAAAGCATACCTTAAAAATTCAACAATTTCTAACTTTATATTTAGCCCTTCTATTATTATTCACATAGACTTCTTCTTCTATTAAGCTTCCATTACTGTCTAAACGATAGTATTTGGCATCCCATTACCGTTATGCAATCTATTAGATAATCCGGAATTTTCCTTTCATGCATCTTAAATGAAGTTGCACTAACTATTGCTTTAAATGACTTAAACGCCTCTTTCAACTCAGCCCTTGCTGTCTTTTGACAAGATCTATATACATGTAAGATGGAGTCCTCAATGGAGTCCCCCCAAATGTATTATATTATAGTTTATTAATGGTATTATAAATCGTGGAAGGGCGAATAATGATTACAATATGCAACTTAAATCTCGGGATCTGTGTACTGCTGATATATCGGCTTCTTACTGCTGCTTACGACTGCTGTACATCGATTGTTGATACCTCATGACTGCTGTTGCGTTGCCAATCTGCATAAGGGAGTTGCCACCATGTTGCAACTACCTTATTCCCTCTCACATACATCTGTATATCCTAGCTGGCGTCCCATACCCCTTAGAAGCTAAGGCAAATAGATGATTGATTAGAACCTTTACTTAAGCTTCATTTTTAAGCCCTCTAAACTAACAAAAATTATGATATCTAGCAAAATGTAAGTTAAACTTTAAAATTGAAACCAATTTTCGGTCACTGTATTCTTATTTGATGTAAATAAAAACTACTATAATGCAGACTAAAACATGAAATAAATTTTTGCTACGCCCATGCGGCAAAAGCTAAAAAAGTAAGAGGATTACAAGTGAGGGCTGGGACGGGCCAGGCGGCAGCGGAGCACAAAAGGGGGGAAAAATATAAATTCTTATCAGCTTTAAGTATTTTGGGTTTTTCATGTATACATAGGTATATATATATATATATATTTCTTTTTATTTGCATCGTTTATCAATATCAGTTTGCCAAATCTTTATATTTCTTTCAATCCGCGAGGGATTTTATTTTTGTTTTTTATTCATTTGGCTACTGCTCTAATTTGTTGTTTTTTGTTTTATTTTTATGTTTTTTTTTTTTTTTTTTGTGAATTTCATCAATCAAGTTGGGTTGGGGTTTCGGGGAGTGTTGGCTGCGGGGCGAAAGGCGGAGAGGTGGGGACCGCCGCCAATTTTGTATAAATCAACTTTAATTGAAATAAATTGTGTCATATACTACAGTCTCTCAATAAATGAGTGGACAAGTAAGTAGCGTAGTTGAGATGCAGAATGGTATAGACATATCGTCTTATCCATTCTCCCTTCCTTCCCTCCGTCAGTCCTCCTCCGCCATCAATCAATCATATCAAATATTGAATATTGAAAAATTGTTTTGCATCATGACAGAATATCTTCTCGTTGTTTTTCTCTTCTTTTACCAACCAAAATTGATGACCACTTTAGGTAATGAAAAATGTAAATAAAAAAGTAAGAGTCTTAAAAGCATCTGTTTTCATCATTCTGTTTTTGTGTCTGTGTATGTGTGTGTGTGTTCGAAAATAAAAATGAAATTGATTTAAAAGCTAATTGAGTGAAAGTAAGTACTATCCAATGATATTTACTTTTTCCTGGGGTAACAAAACAACACAAGAAAATTATATTCAAATTTGAAGCAAATATTCAAGTTTTACGGCGTAAACATAATTATTAATATTGATCATAAAAACCACATAAACATTAAGCAATAAACTAACACAAACTAACTTAACGGGGCATTCGAATCGATGACTTTTCAAATGGATTTATATAGTATCAAATCTTTCTTGTTCACTCGATCCTGGCGATATATATATACTTACTCTATATGTATTGGGTCTTAATACTTTTTAACATATGGCTAGAGGGATATATATATAGAAAGCATTTGCCAACTTTGCGGTTAAGTGCACACGCACAATGAAGTCTACCTCATCCTTCTCCTCCTCCTCCTCCGCACGCTCCATCGCTTTGTTAGCCTCCACTCAACACTACCAACAATTTATGTCAGTTGTAGTTTATGCAATTTATATAAAATTTTTCAATTGAAGTCGCCCCTCTCTCCTTCTGTACCCCTCAATACAGGAAGATTTCATTTAATGCAACGCAGTTTTTGCCTTATTTTCTCTCTATCCCTCTGTTTTTTCATATTTTTCACATATTTGTATATATAACATTTTTTAGTTATTACTGCAAAGCGTCGCATCGGGGGAAAAAACTTTTAATTGCAATTAATTAGAATGACATTTGGAAATTGTTGCGGGCAAACTAAAACGCAGTCTCAGAAAATATTGACGACAATATTGAACAATTGACTGACTATGCCGCCTCGGTGACATTTCAGAGATTAACGAATTTATAGTCTGTAAGGAATTGTCATCGAAAATGTGACGACAAAATGTGTGGATTGAGAATGTCGACTTAAAAAAAAAACTAAATCTAAGTACACACAGATAAGAGCAAAAATCACAAAATACAGATTAAACGTGGATTAGGTGGCTCTACATAGCTTTGAGTTTTCAATAAAACATTCTACACAAATTAATTCAAAATGATTTTATTTTCTTTCCTCTACTCTTCTTACATAATCAACTTTGGATTGAAATTTAATACGAGATGACCGCAAAACTCAAATACCTTTTTGATTTAATATGATGATGAACTTGGTGCTTCTTGAAATAGCTATACAGACAAGCTGGTCACCTTTTTTGTGTTGCCTTTGAAATAATCTTCTTTTGGAAGATTTACCTCGATTTACATTTTTTATAATATATTATTTATGTTTTCTCGGAAATCCTTATAAATTAGATTTTCCAAGATTTGTCCCGCGCATTCTATTGAATATTCAAATTTGAATAGCCCTTTTTTCGCCATTATTTTCCCTACATTTTTGATCAAATATTAGTTCTTGTATAAGACAATTCCAATGATCCGATTTCGATGCTTTGCCACTCATTAAACAGAGTTACGTATATTTAGAGCTTTGACAAGTGACACTCATTGATTTCATTGTGTAGATGTCTCTCATTCATTTGAAGTTTAATTGATAGTTCCAAAATGAACTGCAAGAAGAAACATCATAATACTGCGGACCTGTTACCAAGGTTATGAAGGTTTAGTATCTCCGCCTTACGTAAATCTAAAATTGTGCTATGAGTGGGGACAGTTAAAGGAGACCGTATAGGCAGGGATGACAGCTAAAGCCATGCCATTACCGTAGCAAAGATTTACTAATCGAAACACCAAAAGAACTTCAAACTAAAAAGACAGACTGCAAGGGATTGGCCAATCGAATTACAGGTCTCATTCTGCAAGGCCTGAGACAGAGCTTGAGAGAGTCGGCCCAATATTTCGGTCTCCAAATCACTTTGCTGAGTAAAATTAGCATTAGAAGGAGGTTCGGAGGGTAAATTGACATTTGGCCAAATAAGGTTTAATTGCAGCGCACAGATTTTACATATATATGTATGTATGACTTTCACGTATCCCCCCCCCACTCTTATCTATCAATACCCTTAAACATTTTGTATTTATTTATTATTTGAAATATTTATTAATAAATCAAATGGAAAACGTGTCCTTCTCTCAGCGGTTGTTATGCATTCCCAACAAGAAATCGAATTATCTACAAAATTCATTGATAAGTTTTGTGTGGAAATTTTTGCCAGCTGCACCGGAAAAGACATACAACAACAACAAGACATACATTCAAATAAAACACACACACACACATAAGCAAATGCCAATTGGATGGCAATCATGACGACAGAAAGATAAAGATAAGAACATTTTGACAAAAGTTCCTCACTTAATTCTCCCTTTGAATCCATTGAACGTCTGTCGAATTTTGATAAGTTTATCAATCAAAAATTCTTCTTCTTTTTTTATTATTAAAGTCAACTAATTTATAATTTGCATGTGAATCAGTCAGCAGAAAAACATACCTGAAACGAGAGAGAGAGAGAAAGAAAATAACGAAATTAGATACAAATTTTAACATGATAATTATGCGCATATCTACTACATATATAAAATTGTAAAAAATAATGAAAATGATTTATTTTCAACTTGTATAAAATACGTGGGAAAGGCATCAGTTGTGTTTTTACTTTTGCTTCTTCTTTGGTATCAGATGATAAGGCAATAAATTTGCTCATTATAATTATATAACTTTTGATGAGAACCAAAAAATCCAAAAGAAAAGACCCAGAAGACCCAACACTCAAAGAACTTGCGATAAAAGAAGAATCAGAAAATCAAAATCAACCGCAAATATAAATTCAACCCGCATTTTGGCTATCAAATTACCAAAGAGTCAAAAGACTCAAAGCGATTCTTTGTCATTTGGTTTATAATTTGCTGTAGACCGAGTAAACAATTTACGCGCATTGTCAGAAAACAGAAGGGAAAAACAACCAAACCTGGGAGAAAAAGAAGCGCCAAAAGTCAACAACAAATATGTCTGAGTGGTGTTTGGGGCACATGCATGGAGTGTGTGTGTGTGTGTGTGTGCATAGACAACATTTTGACATTATTTGTTGTTGTCTATGTAAATAGGTAAACAACAGCAACAAACAAACAAACACCACACAGAGTGAGAGTGAGAGCGAGACAGAGACAAAAACAGGCGAAAGAGAGAGTGAGAAAGTGATGGAAAGCGCGGCGTGTTGTTTGGCTCGCGCCACTATGCAACAAAAAATTTGCTTTTTCTTAGTCTTTGAAATTCCAACATCATTTCCGGTTTAATTAACGAATGAGATGGGGGGGGGCTAATCGGCGCATTTTTTTTCAATCGTTCATATATCCCGATCGGGATTGAATGGAAGGTTAAATCAATCAATATATGATGATATAGTATTCTGATCCGTCTGATTCTGATAAATAGTTTATACATCGAACTTTTAGTCAAACACAGTTATGATTTCTACGAGTGCGCCATTTTGCCCCGTCCTTAGTTTTAGTATAGGTTAATACATGTGGGGACCTGTTTTAAGTAACATCGATGAAAACTGAAAACTTAATCCATTTTCGAGGTTAAAGATTACATAATCCCAGATATTTTGGATATATCTAAGCTTATTATCCAAAATGCGATCTTAGGACACTTATCACTTCTCGGATTTCAAGATAACTCGACTACGCTGATTAGCCCCACTTTCCCCATCAATGGAAATTTCTCAAATTTTCTCGGATCGTTTCTCACAACTTTCAATGTGGATTCTTCCAACTTTGTTTGGCAGGAAAGTCCCATTAAATGCGACATTCAGTTACTGAAAGTGCAGGATCGACATGCGACATATACGGAGATAGAATGCGCCCACTTAGTTGTCAAAAGGGTTTATTCTTGTTGGATGTTGCTTAACTTATCAAACTCCAAAAAGGCTCGCGTCGATTGCTTAAAAAGATCGATGAATCGATGAATCTTGATAAATATGTTTAATACAAAGATCAGACCTTATGCTCTTTATGTAAATAAAATTGAAATATATTGCATTAATGGTTCGTCCAAACGATTTATAAACATTTTACAAAGATTTAGATTCAAAAGTAGTCAAGGAAGACGAATGTTTATCCAATTGGCGATTGTCTAGAACTCTCGTTAGACCCCTAAATTAGACAACTGGAACACCCAAATAATAAATCTCTAATTAGGACTTAAATTATGGTCAACAAACTGAAATACAGTAGAATCCGGTTATAACGACGCTCAAGGGGCACATATTCGGCGTAAAAATAAGAGTAGTGAGACCTGGAAAACCTCTGTCCAGTTCCTAGGCACAAAAGATTACTGACAAATACATACAACAATTTGAATAACGCCGTTTGATGCTTAAATTTGTTGAATCTTTGATTATTTGGATATATTTTTTTCTCGGAACGTCGTTATAGCCGGTTGAACTATGAAAAATATCGCCGCTGTAAGCGGAGACATACTACCCGGAGGCCCTTTCATATAAGATTGTATGGGGACCAACCAAGTGATTGAACCAAGTCGCTATAACCGGACGGACGTTATAACCGGATTCTACTGTATATAGTTTGATTTTTAGGAATTTGATAATCAAGTAGGATTTAAATGTTTATCACATGCTTTATTTCAAGACTCGCAACTGTACATTCAAAAATCTTTGGAAAATTTGAAATTAATTGAAACGAATTTGCAATATTTGTTGGAAAATTCAATTCGAATATCGTTTATTTCGATGCTTTGTTGGACAAGTTAGCAGCGAGTGAAAAAGAGTTAACAGCTAATTGAGCCGCGTTGCGTTTTTTCTGTGTTTCTCTGTTTGAGTGTCCTTGGATTCTTACCGGATAATACATTCCTTGCGGAGGAAGAAAAAATGCCCCGGAGCCCCACAGTTTGACGGCTTTTTATGTTTACACTGGCGTCCCAAATTACGTGTCTAGGCTGTCTTTTTTTGTTTTGCTTTGCTTTGCTTTGGGTTTATATTTGACTTGTTCTCGCCTCCTGCCACGCAAATCTTTTTGTAACTTTTTGTTGTTGGATTTAGATAATTATTATATATATATTTTGGGTTTTCTTTTATTTTGGCACAAAAATTGTTTAAATTATTTGATGCTTATTTTTCTTGTGTTGATTTTTTTTTTTTTACACTGTTAGCAAAAATTGTTTGCTACTGCTACGAAAAAAAAATATATAAAAAAAGAACAGAACGGAAACAAAATTATAATAAATAAACAATATATAAATATTTTTTCCGCATTTTTACACACAACGCGCGACAGAGAGATATGGCGGGAGAGAGAGAGAGAGAGAGAGAGAGGGCGAGAGATTGAGAAAGAGCGAGAAATGTTTTAAACAAATTGTATTTGCTGCTGCCTTAGGGGTGGCTTCTCACAGGATTTGAAGGATATTTTTACAATGAAAACACAGCAACAGAAACAGAAACAAAGAATCTGCGGGCAAAAGCGAAATGCGCAAAATAGAAACTGAAGAGTCAAATTGGTTGGTCATGGGGGAGGGAGGGAGGGGGTCTCTGTTGGTGCGGGGGACGGCTGCAAAAAACAGCGCAAACGCGCGACACAAAACACACAAGAGATGAACGCAGCAGAAAAAAGGATATGAGAAGGATGAGGTGAAATGTAAAAAAAGAAGCCACGCGCCATTTAGAAGAACGGGGTGAAGGTAGCAATTTGCAGGGAGGAAGAGAAGGGAAGGAAAATAGGGACCAAAACTTTCATTGAATCGGTTCAGAAAGACACACACACAGACAGAGACAGCCAGCGAGAGCGAGAGAAAGAAACAAAGGCCTCGAATTGTTTGCTAACTAAAAGAGTATCTGAAAGATACAAAATGCCAAAATGCACATCATCTGGCAGACACATTTTGTCTGCCTTTTCTTCTCACTCTCTCTCTCTCTCTCTCTTTCTCCTTTTTGTTGCGAATTTCCTTAACATTAAAAATGAGAAATGGAAAATAAGAGACAAAGGCGGCGTCGGCGACTACAGCTGAGTGTAATTTGTCTCTCTCTCTCGCATTTAATTGTGTGGGTGAGAGGGATGCTGCCGTTGAGAGAGAGCAAAAACACATGTGTGTGTGTGTGTGTGTGTGCGAGATGGGAAAAATCGAATCAGAAAAGAGCGAGAGCTCAAAATACGAATGAACGGCACAAAAGGATAACTGGCTAAAACATCAGGCACAAAATAAATGAGAGAGAAACAACAGCAGCAGCAGCAGCGAAGACAGCAGCGACGGCAACGATGAAAAACATGTGCGTCGAGTGAATGAAATTCTGTTTTATTTTTTTCATTTACTTTTTGGGATGCTTCACAGAACAAGGAGAGATACAAGAAGGGGTGGACTGCGACACGACAGAGGCCGTGGCAGAGGCTGAGGCAGAGGTGGAGGCTGTATGGCTGTGACTGTAACTAAGGCCGAGGCAGAGGCGGAGACAGGGCAGAATAGCCAGGCACAAGAGAAATCACGTCCCTCTTCTTATGTACATATATATATATATATATATATACAGTTGTTGTTGTTGTAGTAGTTGCTGTTGCTACTGCTGCTGTTGTTGTTGGCGTCATGGCATATATATTTATTTATAACTTTTCATTTCATTTTGTATCTTCTTCTTTGGCCGCTCTCAAATCCATCTCTCATTCTCTTTATCATCACACTATCTCTCTCTCTTTCGGTGATTTCAATACATTAGAAATATATTTTTTTTTTTTTTTTTTTGGGCAATGCACTTTAATTTATTGAATTTTTCTTATTTCTTTTTTTTTTTTTGCGAAATTATTTAAATATTTTTGTTGTTACAGTCCACTTTGAATGCGATTTGGTTTGTTATTTCGCTGTTATCTATTATTATTATTTATATTATTTGTTGCACCGGATTTCAGCGTTGTCTGCATGCGCGCGTATGCGTTTTCACTTTCAAGCGTGCCGAATTTAATACTATAATTATATTTACGATCCGCACACCGACGACTTGTTGCGAAGAGCTCAAATGCGGAACGCACGACCTCTCTATTCGAAAACAAAAACAACAATAACACACAAGCCGAAAGAAAAAAAAACACAACATTTTTATTACCGACTTTTTAAAACAAAATAAAACAACATTTATAAATTACCGACCTTTTTTGAGAATTTCCCACTATTTTTACCCTACAACTTCGAACCGTTGAGTGTAACTTCTAGCCGATGTGTGCAACATGGAACTTGTTGCATGAAAAACCCCTCCATTTCTCTTTCATCACAAGCAAAAATCCCGCTTATTTTTGAGAGTGTGACCATGACTTTGCTAGGGATCCAATATTGGGTTCTGTTAAAATACGGGATCAAAATTATGCTCAACATGAAAACCAAAATCAAACTGTTAACATTTTCTGTTATGTAAACTAACATTGGCCCATTCGCGGGTCTTCAAAATTTAAAATGTTCACATGCTCTGTGTTTTATCTCTTATGTGTAAGAGTGTGTGTTTGTCTGCTATTGAATTTCAAATAGTGCAAACATTTTACAAAGTTAATGGAAAAACTTTAATTATTCAATGTTTTCTATAATCCTTTTTCGTCAACTTGATTAATGCATTTTGATTTAATTTCAATTTTATGAACATTTTAGTTAAAAAATACATTTTTGTATTGGTGTTGATATTTCATTTCATTTAAGGATTATTCTTCAGAATTTGAAAGACTTTGACTACTAATGGAAAGAGAATTAAGACAAAACATTAAACTTGAACAGTTTTGGTTAAAATTTTTAGATTCTCTCAATTGATTTATGGATTTTTGAAAACTGGGAACTAGGGACAATTTATTACACAATTTTGTAATACATTTTGATTTTAATTTAAAGAAAATATGCAACAGAGCTTCATCTTTAAATGAATTAAATCAAATGAGTTAGTAAAAAGTAAAATTTTCATATATTTAGTTGATTTCGAAAAAGATATACATAAAATTCAATCCCTTAAGGGGCGGGACAGCTGGCCTTTCCTGCCCATAACTGGCCACGCCCTTGGTATCCCTTGATCGAATCTCTGCAGTTCATCCAATTATACTAAGCCAATATCCACATATGCAAAAATATCGCAAGTCTGTTGTTAGTACTTGGTAAGATCCGGTAGAACTCCGATTGATAATAAATAGAAGGACAACGTTCGAGGACGAGTGGAGTGTTTGAGCTATTTATTGCCATGGCATTGCCTCCTCATGACGCAGGCAATTTCACATGCGGTTGTTTCGAAATGCCATGCAAAAAGTCGCCTCATAGAACAATATCTCACATTTCTGTCGGCCTTCTCTCTTCTTTGCTCGTCCGTGATGATGTGGCACCACGGCGTCATGTCATGAGGCTCAACAAACAAGAGACAAATCAAAAATTCACCATGGCCAGGGGCTAGTAAAACCAAATCAAAAGTGACAAGCCTCATTTTCGGCTGTTCACGGCAACGCTTGGCTTGTCAAGATTGCATTAGCCCACTGGAGCTGAAGCTGAAGCTGGAGCTGAATCCGAAGCTGGAACAGTAGAGAACCCAACTTCAATCTGTACTCATTTTTTTTTTTTGTGTGCCTCTAACGGCATGGCATAGTGTGGCATGGCACCTAGCATCAGCCTGTGCAGGGCTTATTAAACAGGCAAAGAGTGAACATGTGTGTGTGTGTGTGTGCGTGTGTCTGTGCGTGGGTGATGCAGATTTGAAATGCAAATAAACCCCACACAAACACAGAAGAGGAAAGAAGCGAAAAGTTAGTTGGTGGAGGGGGCGGGCGAGGGCAACAACAAGAACAGGTCATGGTACAGTTGAAGCTGCAGGCGGTAAAGTGGCAATTTTTGCACTGTCGAGTGACTGTTTCCGGCCTGGAGCAGGCACATAGTTAGATAGAACAACCCATCCATGGGTTCTCCATGGCCGTCGTCGTAGCCAGGTGCAAATCCAACAAAGCAAATTCAAAATTTGTCACCGACTGTTTGGAATTATCAGGCCGAAAACAATTTCGCCCCATTTTTCAAATTGCTATTTTCGATTTCCGAGAGAAATGACAATCGTTTTTAGAATTTTGTATTTTTTCAAGATATTTCTATATTATAAGCAATTTTTATACTGATTGTGAGATATTTTATTTCTTGTTAATTCCATCAATAAGTTTTTTAACAAGTTATAGTATATTTTATTAACTATTTTCATATGGATGAAATATTTCTTATCAAGCAAACTTTAAAAAGCCTATTTTTTCTTCTGATATACAGTAGAATCCGGTTGTAACGACTCCGCTTATAACGTCCGTCCGGTTATAGCGACTAAAGTTCGATGAGTGATTGGTTGGTCCCAATACAAACTTATATGAAAGGGCCTCTGGTTAGTAAGTCTTCCTGATATAAAGACGAAAATCGTCGATGAGCGTCGTTATAAGCGGACTCTACTGTATTTCTCAATGAAGTAGGCTTTTCCATTGCTGCATTCCATGGCAGCTATAAGTTATAGTTGTCGATCCAACAAATTGCCAAATTTGTTTCAGCTGGCTTCAGGTCAATAAATTTGACCAATCTGTAAGATTTTAAATCATAGGCAGCACAAAAGGTGATCAGGTTGTCTGTATAGCTATTTAAAGAACCACCAAGTTCTATCATCAGCAGACTTTGCTAAAGAGTTCACTGTTGTAATGGCCATACCATATCTTCAACGCTAAAAGTAGTTGGGAATTCAAACGACATGAAGCGAGAAGAGATCGGCAAAGCTTGCAACTGCAGATTCCTCCTGTTTTACGTGCTTACCAAAACAAAATATTTGTTTTTAGCGATAACTTGGAACTTAACTTAAACAAATCATTTCTTATATTCGTATATAATGCCAATAAAGATTGGCTTAATTTAAAGGATTCAATAAAATTACATCCAGAAGTAAGATTTTTTTTTTTCATATTAATAACTTTTTGAATAACGCGGCTTAGGCTTAAGAAAAAGACTATTTTCAGATACTCGCCAAACAAATAGTCAAAAGAGTTAGAAGTATTATTTAACAAAGTATTGCTAACAAAAAGTTTAGTCTAACAATAAGTTCGAGTCTTAGAAAACGATTAAAAATTAATTTTTCCTATATTCTTACTTTTGACTAAAAAATACTCCATTATTTTTCGATGTGGAAGATTCTCATATACATGTAAAAGTAAAAGTATTAATACTAAAAATATTTTCTGAAAATTTTAAGCAAATCGGATAAATATATTCGAAAATATAGCTAAATTTGAGATGTGTCAACATTTTAAAAGTGTTTTTGAAAAACTATCTATCCTATTCTCTTGATTTTTTTTTGAAATATTCTACACAACGCAAATGATTCCCTTTTTCTATTTTATCAAAAATGAATTTATTTAAAAATCTGTTACGACAAAAACAAAATATTAGTATTTAGTTTCCAAATCATTTTTAAGTTTTATCAAGTCGGATTATTTTTGTGGAGGGTATTTTTTTGAAGCAGTCTCAATAATTTTAGAATATTCTTTACAGTTCTTATTTTAAATTTATAAAAAAAATGAAACATGTATTAAATATATGTACTCTCAGGACTAAAATATTGATTTTAAACCGTTCTCCTTGGAGAAATATTAAAAAAATTAATCTTTTGAGCTTCCAGGAGTATATATCTCCTTGAACTTATTTAATTACTTGAAATAATCGATTTCGACTTTTGCATAAAATTGACTGCAGTCAACTGTAGCTAACTATTGCATATTTTAGAGGGCGAATTAGCGATTTAATGGCTTCTTTTCCAAAAGACTTGGAAAATATAAATTTTTATAGAAACATAAGTCTAATCAATTGTTATTTCTGTGTGTTTGATTAAAAGTGTTTAAGTACTTTGTAAAAGTTAAACTGCTAAAAAAAAATAAGTTGCATTATTATTTTAAAGACAATAAACTAATGCATGTCCCGATCGTTGACTTATGATGATTAGATGGCTGCCCCCCTCTGCCACTACGCCCGTTGGGCCCAAGTGGTGAATGCAATCTGTGTACAGTACGACTCTTTCCTTTCCTGCTGCGTTATGGCTTGTTTTGGTGGTCCTGGATGATGGAGGATGTCATCTTTCTCTCTCCTGCTCTAGCATAAATGCAAATCCCAATGCTTGCAACTTTTTAATCCCTTTTGGCCAGCAAATTGTCGCCACCACCAACAACAGAAACAGAGAATAAGAGAGAGAGAGAGAGAGCGTAGAAGAAACCATTGGGCAATGGGGAATAGAAAAGTAGGAAGATGTCTCTTGGTCCAAGCTAAGGCTAAGCAGCTTGCAGCTGCTGATAAATACTATATACATATATACTACATGCATGAAAATCAAATAAGCTAAAGCGAAATCCTATTTGGATATCCATGAAAATAAAAAGGAAAAAAAAGAACCATTAAAATAAAATGAAAATGAGAAATTTCTTTTTCATATTTCAAATTTAAAAAAAAAAAAAAAAAAAAAAAAAACAAGAAATACAATCTGCTTAGGTAAATCTTGTCGTGCCCGTGAAGAAGAAAACTTGCAGAAAACTTCAACTCAACTCCCTCTCTCTCTCTCGCTCTCTGGGGTTTTGCTGCTGGTTGGCAGTGACTTGATTCATTTATATATATGTATATATGTATATGTGATTGTAGAATGGGAAACTGGTGGCCAACTAACCGCAAACAATAACAAACGATGGCCAAAAGCGAAACAGACGCTGCTTTTCCTGCGATGCCGCCTACAAAAATGGCTCTACAGAAGAAATGCGTGGATAGCTTTGGCTTTGGCTCGGTTTGGTTGGGGAGTTTAGTGTTCGTTTTGTTGTTTTTCCTTTCACCTAGCTGTCCGTGTGCCATTTACAAGAAAAAAGGATTTATGATGCTTGTTATCGCGCAGACAGAACGACGACGACGACGACCAGAAGAAAACCCAGGCAAACGATGACAAAAGGTGTCCCAAGTAGTAGAAAAAAAGAAGAAGCGGGATGGCTAAAAAGGATATACACGCATAAAGAAAGAGTGATGGCCAAATGGGTATGGGGATAGGGTAGAGGGCGGCAACAAAATGCTATTTACGTAGATAATATCTCCCACACGCACAGGACAAAAAAAAACCATAGCATACATTTTTGGGTGCAAAAACATGTGTTCATTCATTTGTAGCGAAATCGCTTCACTTCCCTTCATCCAAGCAAAAATATTTCCCTCATGTCCCATTGCGTTTAATCGCAAGTTTATGAGTCTTTGCTCACATCCCCTTCCACACCCTCTCGCGCTCACCCTCTCAGTCTTTTTCTCTTCAGCAGGTGGAGTAGAGATGCTGCGACCTAATGATGCATGTGTTTCAGTGTGTGTGTGTTCTATAAAATTTGCATTAATTAAATTTTCAAGGCAAATTAAAAAGCAACGCAAAGATTAAATCAAAATACAGACCATTAGCGTAGCTAAGAGTATCTATCTATTATAGAAAGCAAGAGGAGAGGAGATTGTAGGTAGAGCGGGGCTAAATTAGTCAATAAATTTAAAGAGAGATGGCAAAAAGGAGCTCTCCGCTAGGCTGCTAACTCCTACCTCCTCCCCCACCCCTTATAACGAGCCAAAAACATTGCATTAAAAAATCCATTCATTAAAATGGCAAAACGTGGCGCAAAATTTATGGCCCAAAGCGAAAGAGCCTCAGTCTCAAAGAGCTAGAGAGCTGTGCAAGTGAGGGTGGAGACGAAGTAAGAGAATGAGAATGAGAGGGGGGTGGGGGGAGGGGGAGAGAGCAAGAAGTATAAATGTATGTATATATGTGAAAATGTGCGGCGTCTCAAGTGGCAAGCAGCAAACAGAAACAGAGAAGCCACAAAGACCCAACTCCATGGCCCTCCCTCCCACTGTCACCACCCCTGGCAATCCTCACCATCTCGTTCCAAATCCATTCCAATTTCAGACAGGTAGAAGACGCCTTCTACAGCTTCTTCTGGCCCGCACCCCAAATGCATGGTTACAGTTGCCACAAAATACATGCAGGTATGGTGTATGGAGGTTTCATATATTTTTTGGGCTTGGGACACAGTTCAATGCGCTTGCCATGCACTCAATTATAATTTGCCAGCGACGGCTCTGTCTACTTCCCGCAGCCCTCTAACTCTCCCGCATAGGTCCGTGGGGCCAGATGTAGGGTGGCGATGGAGTAAGTCCTCCAGGGACAATGACGCGTCGACGACGACAACGACGACTAAAATGAGGATGAGGATGACTGTGGCAACAGGCCATTAGCAAAAAGCTCATGTGTGTGTGTTGTATGTATAAATATCTGTCTCGCTCTCTGTGTGTGTGCGTGTGAACGCCAAAAAGTATGCAACATTTTAGCCAAGTTAAAAGCATTTGCCGGTTTATCATAGCCTTAGAGAGAGACCAGGCCTCCTTCTTCATTCACTAAAAACTTCTTTTCACTCATTTCATTTGGTTTTCATTTGGTTTTAGGTTTGGTTTGGTTTAGTTTAGTTTGCTTTGCTTTCATTTTTGGGTTGTATACTTTGCCTTTTGTGTATTTAGCTGCGGTCTCCTTTTTTGGTTTTGCGTAATATTTCTTGATTTGTATTACCTCACCCCGCCACCCAGCCCCATCTAACCCGCAAAAATAAGATAAGAAAGAACAAAAATGCCAAAACATAAAGCAATGTGACAGAGAAAGATTCACGTAAATCTCTATGCAGCAGATGAAGTGTGGTAAATGTGGCTCTCTCTGTGTATCATGCGGGTCACATATGCATGTTGTTATATACATATATATA
Source organism: Drosophila equinoxialis (assembly GCA_018150345.1). Lineage (NCBI taxonomy): Eukaryota > Metazoa > Arthropoda > Insecta > Diptera > Drosophilidae > Drosophila > Drosophila equinoxialis. The sequence goes on from JAECWI010000112.1 coordinate 1,183,868, forward strand.
TCAACATATTATAGACAAAGAGCTCAGAAATCAACAAAATTTCAGAGGGAAATTTACTGAAACGCTTTCATCACATTTCGTGTGAAAGTTTATTTACCTCAATGGTGAATTTTATTGAGTTTAAGTAACAATATTCCATATTTATTGACATTACTTAGATTCATCATTTTATTTACTTTCTTCTCCTCTGCAATAGATATGCCAATTATATACCTTTATTTACATATGTAAAGTATTCATAAAGGATTCGGCTATCTTTTGTCTCTTTTTGGGTATAAAAATGAAGCAAGTTAGGCGTCTTGCTGACTTAGGTAATCCCTACAAATTTATGATAACAAATGCATTCACGTATTTTTAAAAAACTCAGTTCACATGCTTGGCGTGGCAAAAATTTGAAATAAACTCGATCACTTTACGTACTACACGAGTCTATATACCAAATTTGATGGCTGTGGCTTTCATAGTCTCCGAGATCTGCGTGTCCATGCGGACCGACGGTCGGAAGGACAGACGGGCAAGGCTGGTTCGTCTTGGCTGATCAAAAATAAATATACTTTATGGGGTCCGAAAAGCTTCCTTTTGCCTGTTACATACATTTTAGCGACTTTAATGTACCATTTCACCCTATGGGTGCATGGATAATTGATTGAAATGAATGAACCGTTTGAAAACTTTGAAGTTATGCAGGGCAAGACAGTTCTTTTCAGCGTTTAAAACACAAAAAATTTAACCAGAATACACCCAAATTGGTCGGTTTTTTTCTTTTGAAGCAACAATTCGCACAATTGGCTTCCCATATCAGAATCCACATAAAAGATTATTAGAAAATCCCGTTCGATTTCACTTAGCTAGATCACTTTGGGTACTTCTTTTGTGAGTAATGACACGTGAAAATAAAACAAAATAAAACTGTCCACGAAAGCACTTAAAATTTGGTATTTTTTCATGGTCAGGACTTCAACCTTAGTCATATTGTACAGACATGACTCGATAAAATAGAGCTTATTAAGAATTTGCGCTAGGCAAATAGATTTCCATTAGGGCCCATTTCCAGCAATGCTTTACAGTTTTGACGGTAGGGCAGTTATATTTTCATCAGTCCTTACAATATTGAAGGATTTTCATCAATGACTTATCGGCGTACTAAATTTACGAAGACCATTGATAAAAAGACAAAAGTTTAGAAGTCAAAAGTGAACATTTGTATATCCCTTTCCAATACTTACCAACTGCAAGTATTCTTCTATAAACATGCTTATTATCTGAGTTACATGAACCACTTACAGTTTGAATTATATATAATACTCTTGATTCAAAGAATTGCAAACAGGCACAGATCCAGGGTAAAGTGGTCCATTTCAAACTGTCAAATACTGTCGTCTATTGTAAATCATCTATCAATATTGTTCTATCACTGACTATCCATAAAACTCAATCCAGTCCAAGAATATAAAAAAATGTTTGAGTTTATTTTATAAATTATCGCTATGGTTAAGCAGAAAAGTTCTTCTTCTTCTTCTCTTCAAGAGGTCAATTTGAAGTTATTTAGCTAATGCCAATGGAAATGATGGTCATGTCTAAAGTCTTGACTTTTCAATGCTCATATTCTTTGTTCAGTTTCCAATGAAAAATGTCACATAATGTTTTTGTTGATTTTTTTTTTGTTTTTGCGTCTTCGTTTCTTTAGTATTTTGTTTTGGCTTAAGTAAGTGCCAGAGCTACCCTGCCAAGATATGTCTTAGCAATCCAACTCAATCAAACTAATTACCAATGCCAAAGTCAATAGAAAAACCGAAGTAAAATGTTGAGAGTTCTGCACCATCAAATTGCGCACTTTATAAATGCCAGGACAGGATATAGAAGAGGACAGGACAACAGCAACAACAACAGGGGAATGGAGAATGGAGGGGTGAAGTGGAAGGAAACCTCAAAATGATTTCTTGGCAAAGTCCATAAAAATCTATTCAGTGGTTGGTGTCTTGTTGTTGTTGGCTGTTAAAACTTATTATTTTTGACTACATTCCAAAGAGATACAATAAAATTCAATTGCAAACTTCTCTCTGCCACATAGCAAAATGAAAACAAAATAATGAATATACTTTACACACACACACACACACGGAGCTAGAGAGAACGAGGGGGATGGAGAAATACAAAAGCGTAAAGACGCCGAAAAAAGTTGGCAAGTTTCTTGCCACAGAAGAAGAATCTTCTTCTGGCCAAAATAGAAGAAGAAATAGTAATATCAAAGTAGGAGTAGGTAGGTTGTTGGTGGGGTCGGTGGGTGTGTTGGTAGGGGTGGTGGGGGGCCTGCAGCAAACACATGTCAAATGCGCTTTTTAAAAACAAGTTTTTCCTTCTAGATGAAGAAAAGCTTGTATAGAGCAGCCCGGCAACAGCAGCGGCAGGAAAATAGACGAAAAATGTTGGAAAAACTGCTTATCTCGACAAAAAGCCAAAATAGCTAAAAGTAAAGTAAAAAGGCAAACGAGACAGAGATAAAGAGCGCGCGAGCGAGACAAACGAAGAGAGAGGGAGGGAATTTCCGCAAAATGGAAGGCGTGGCAGAGGCTGCACTAATGGTGCCAAGCAACCGGAAATGCCGCCATGCATGTCTGCTTCTATTTGAGCAAAATGGCGGCTGTGTATCGGTCGTCTGAACACATCTCGCTCTCAATGTATGTGTGTGCGGTGTGTGTGTGTAAGTTAGTGTGTCTGAAGATCTTGATTGCCTTTTGCTGCAAGGCAAAAATTTATTTCACATTTTTGTTGTTTTCATTTTTCTTTTCCAGTTTTTTTTTTGCGTTTGGTTTTCCCTCGTACTTTTAGTTTTTCTATGATAATTTCCGTAGAGTCTCTCTGTGTGTGTGTGAGTGTGTGTGTGTGTATTATATAAAACAAATGCAGTTGCTGGTTTGATTTGATGGTCGAGTTTCCATCTTTCCGTAAAAAAGAAAACAAGAAATATACGGCACAAATGTGATGTGCCGCGTGCGAAATGCGAATTGGAATTGACATTTTGGCCAGTGGCCAAAAGCAAACAAGCCTAGATACTTCTCTTTTCGAACCACCCCGTTTGCCACTCTCCTTCGCCCCCTTCCTGTTACTTACCATATGTTTTTTCTTGTTCTATGCCTCACTTTTTCATCTCTGTATTTGGCGATTGAAAATTTGAAATTCTTTTAAATCTATCATTTCAAATGATTCATTTGTATTCAATTTTGAAATTCCAACTTGGATAAGTTATACAAAAAGGCAAAAACAAAATAGCAAATCTCTAGATAAATTGTGGCGAAACTAAATTAAAAAAAAAAACATAAAATCTTAAATTCAAAGTTCTTTGGGCTAACCATTGACAGCTTTTGGTTTAATGGGACGATATTTCCTTTAAGCAACCCTAAATGATGATCAGCGATACTTAAACGAATCATTAGTGATTAGAGAAAAATGAATGTTGCCTCTAAAACATGTTTAGGGATGTCCTGTCTAGGGATATTCTGTGTGATTTCTCAGAAATCTGATTCGCAATATTCGATTATTTTGCTTAAGCTATCATTTTGAAAGCATCGTGGTTGAAACGTTAATCGATTATTGGGCCTAATATTCCTCTTTTAAGAAGATCGTTTTCAGCTAAAAGTTATACTATCAAAAGCCAATGAAAGCCGTAAGGACATTTCACCTACTGGCGAAGTTTAATATTTAATCACATATATATGCAAATGGGCCCTGTGACTGTTCTATTAGAGATTTTTCCCATTTTTCTTGTTTCATATTTTTGATATGATTTACACAATTTTTATTCCATACACCCATAGGGTGAAGGGTGAAGGCAGAAGGAAGCTATTCCGACCCCATAACCATTTCCGTCTGTCCGTCCATATCAACACGCAGATCTTGGAGACTATGAAAGCTACAGCCACCAAATTTGGTATATAGACTCGTGTAGTATGTAAAGTGATCGAGTTTATTTCAAATTTTTGCCACGCCTCTTTCTGCTCCCGTAATTTGAAAAAACTCGATTATCTCCCGTAATTTTCTACATTGTGCAATCAAATTTGGCACACTTAAACTTGATACTAATATCCAAGAAAATCGGAATAAAATAAAAGTTTTAAATCTGTTCAATCTCGGTGAGAAATCTTTGCCTGATGGTCGAAGAAGTGGGTGGATTCGATAAATTGGAAGACCTCCAGCCCTCCATGAGAACGAGACAGTCTATAAGAAAGCCTATGCCATTCTCGATACCTACTTCAATACTGGCGAGGAAGTTGTTGAGCAGGAGTTGGCTCCACAGGAAGTAAATGGAGATTTAGAATTTAATGCTACTCAACCGAAGGCTCCCGAATCGAAATCAAAATTTTGTTTGACCAAGTAAAATTTCTTAACCAAACTCCGATTGTCTATCCGACTCGGAGTTTTCGGGGCGAAATTTACCCAATTTCACCCCGTAGATCCGCTCAAATTTCGATACGGTAAGTGTTTTTTCAGGTTTGAGAATAAAATCTCGGTTTACGAGACGCGGCCGTGTACTTCGATCCTCTTGGCTAAGGTCAAGGTTACGCCATGTCACATTGATGTCAAATCGGTTTATTCTATAGAACCCCGATGTTTAAGAATAAACATAGTGTTCATCTGAGCTGGCTTCACCAAATCAGATGCACTAAAGAAAACACAATACAACTGTACTCTTGTACCAAACAACTAACCTAGCATATGTCTAAAATTACAATCAGCCACACACGATGTGGGAAAGAACACTTGTAATTCTAAACTAACCCAAAAGAACACTTGTAATTCTAAACTAACCCAAAAGATCACAACGGCAGGATGTCAAGTGACCGACGCCGTGCCCAAAATAATAAATTTTCAACCCCCAAATACGTGGGTGTGAGTCTAGAATAAGATCTTCTAAGAACAATTGTTACCTCCTAGAGCCTAAGATAATCCTATATAAACTCCGTACTTTTGTAAATAAAATCAGTTCATATTTTGAATTCAACAAATGAAGATTGGGTTATTTTCTCTGCTCTCCGGGAATCCCTATTCATTTTGGTCCTTCGAGAACTCTGCAGTTTTCCCCCACCAGTGGTAAGAGACTCAGAGATTGAATCAGCTCCTTAAAGTCTGAATTCTTATGCAAGTGTCAAGGCTAAGATCAGCTAAAGGTAGCAAAAATAAAACAACTCTTGTTTTCCCCCACCAGTGGTAAGAGACAGAGTATAAAACCAAAAAGCAAAATATTGCTTAATAATTAAAAAGTGCGTGCGTCCGATTTTAAAGACAGTTTTGGCTAGTGGAGCAACTGTAGTAATTTCGGCGGCGGGAGTTTTTTGTGTGTGGCGTATTCGAAGCCCTAATATCGAAAGTAAAAAAAAAAAATTTTAATTACATATTGTATATGTATATACGCTATATATATAGTTGCAAGTCGGCAACTAGAGACAGCAACAGAGCAACAAGATAGTTGCAGAGGAGAGGCGACTGGAGGCGAGAAAAGAAACGGCGAACCACCAGCAAACTATCGGCAAACCCATTGGCAGACAAGCAGCAGCAGATTATCGGCAAAATCTACTTGGCAAACCCTACTTGGCGGACAACAGTGGCGAACGGTGTCAACAACAGGATCATCAGATAAGATATAAATTAAGATAGTTATAAGTACATCTATCTATTTTTATTATTATATACTTATATCGATATCCTAATATACGCATAAAACAAAAATGTTCCCTACCAAAACTGAAAAATTGTTAGGGAAGCAACACGAGTTGCACAAAAGATTAAAGAAGATAGAAGAGTTAGATGCTAGTAAGTTAACTAGCAAGATTCTTAATGAATTAACTGAGATTCAGAAGCAATGGATTAGTTACCATAGCCAAATGATACAGAGTGGTGTAACCGAACACTACTATTTTACAGATGGAAAGTATGAGGAGGGCTTAGAGATGGTAGCCAGATTAATAGCCAAAGGAGAGTCAAGTAGGCGGGGCACTGTTGAATCGGAGAGCAGTGAAGCAGATGCAACGATGTCAGAAAATGTTGAGGTCAGCATCGGAGAGTCGCGGGGAAATGCGACCTCCAGTCATGAAAACGATAGTGGTAACCATGAGATATTTATGGATAAAGTCCGACAGCTCCAGGAATATTTGGATAGGGTAACCAAAGAGTTACGCACTATAGATAATTCAACAGGCAATGAGGCGTGCATAATATATATTAATAAGATCAATTATTTATGGGAGAAAGTACAGGCGTGCCAGGTTGTGTTGAAAGATGCAAAATTTAAAAATGCTTTGGATGATTTAGAATTCGATGTCCGGAATTCAGTATCAGTGTTAGAAATAAAAATAAACAATAAGGAAAGTAAGATTGAGAATGTAACCGTGAGAGGCGAACTACCGGTGTTGCCGAAAATACAGGTACCCACATTTTCTGGGGAATCTAGAGAATGGGACCTGTTTGTAGAACTATTTGCGGAACTGATTGAAAAAAAGAGAGGATTTAAGTCTTGCTCTTAAGTTCAATTATTTAAAATCCGCGTTAAAGGGCGAAGCAAAGAGCATGGTAGCCCATCTATTGTCAGGATCAACTGATAACTATAGTGCCGCTTGGGAATTGTTAACCAAGCGGTATGAAAATAATCGGAGGGTATTTTCCGAACAATTAAGTCGGATCGTTGATTTACCGATGATCAACAATGAATCCGCAAAAAGTATAAAAGGAGTGATTGACATAATTAATGAGTCAATACACTTAATTAAAATTAAAGCAAATTTGTCCGATGAAGTTGACGTAATAGTCGCTCAACTCATACTTCGGAAATTTGACAGAGAGACTCTACAATTATATGAGAGTCAAATTAGAAAAACAAGGCATATACAATTGCTATCTGATGTCATGGAATACTTAGAGCAAAGATATTGCTCGCTAAGTGCCATGAGCAAAGAAGAGAAAAAACCGCTAAAAACTGTGTTAAATTATGCGGAAGTCGAAAATAAATGTCCGATTTGCAAAATTGCCGGGCACAAAGCGTATAAGTGCTATATGTTTAGAGGTTTGACACCTACTGAAAGGTATGAAACAGCCAAAAAAGTGCAGCTTTGCATAAGATGCTTGAACCATTCAAGCAATAAGGTGTGCACTAATGAAATGGTCTGTTCATTGTGTAGTAAGGAACACCATACCTTACTCCATTTTGAAGAAAAACAGGAGAGAGTTAATAGTTGTGTAACCGCAGAACCAGCACTGTTGGCCACAGCAGTAATACAAGTAAAAAATGTAAATGGAGGATATAAGACTCTAAGAGCCCTTATTGATTGTGGTTCACAGAGCACCATTTTGTCTGAAGAGGCCGCTCAAATATTGAAATTACCTAAAATTAAACAATATACAGAAATAAGTGGCGTGTCCTCAATAAAATCTAATAAATCAAAATATAAGGTAAAGATAGATATAAAGACGCGAAATCCTTGGAAAGGACATCTAAAGGTTGAGGCAATTGTGTTGCCAAAATTAATGAAAGCTCTTCCATTAAAAATAGCAAACGTGGATATGTCGAAATGGCAAACTTACGTTCTAGCTGATCCTATCTTTAATAAACCTGGTAGGATTGACATAATAATGGGAGTAAACGTATATACCCAAATCTTAAAAGGGGGAATTACAAAGATTAATGGCCTGCTAGGCCAAAATACTCAATTTGGTTGGATCGTCTCGGGATGCACCAAATCCAATCAGAATAAATCTGTAGTGGCAACAACAATAGATGTCACATGTTTTGAACAAAGTTGGGAGAAAAAGAAAGATAAATTTCAAAATAAAAATAACTCAATTCCAAAGAAATACAACAGTAAACCTCAAGAAATAAATTTATGGCCCCCGGCAGGACCTCACATTGGAGGTAAAGTGAAAATTGGGGAAGAAAAAGTATATATCCCAGAGCCAGTAAAAAATGAAAATATTCAGAAGGCAATGGTTCAATTAGATAATGATTATCTAAAAAATAATATTAAAATAGATTCCGGTAGTAAATTGTCCGAAACTGTGCTACCAAAAAAGCAGATATGGCAAAATAATTATAAACGGACAACATTTAATAATGACCAGAATAACCACTCAAATTTCAGCAATCAGCGATATTTTAAAATAGTGGAGCAAAGATCACATTGGAACAAGTCAAAAAGTAAAGGTAGTTATTTTTTAAATTCTCCACCTTATAAAAAGGCTAGAAGTCAGCACAGTAATGCACTTCAGGAGTGGGTAGACATCCCCAAACAGAAATCGTTAGGTAATATGCCAAATATTATAAAAACCAGTAGAAGCCAACTCAGTAATACATACGGCAGAATTGGTAAGCATAGGAAGTCAGTTACAATCGGTGAAGGAACATAAGATTGACTAGGTTGAACGTCCGTCATATAACTGATCATGATTCCTTAACAATAGTTATCTTACTAATGATGATATTAATAATAATTTGTATAAGACAACTAACTATAAAAATAAAGTCCAAAACGCCGCATTTGGTGGCCCTTTGCAGAATGTTTAAGAATAAACATAGTGTTCATCTGAGCTGGCTTCACCAAATCAGATGCACTAAAGAAAACACAATACAACTGTACTCTTGTACCAAACAACTAACCTAGCATATGTCTAAAATTACAATCAGCCACACACGATGTGGGAAAGAACACTTGTAATTCTAAACTAACCCAAAAGAACACTTGTAATTCTAAACTAACCCAAAAGATCACAACGGCAGGATGTCAAGTGACCGACGCCGTGCCCAAAATAATAAATTTTCAACCCCCAAATACGTGGGTGTGAGTCTAGAATAAGATCTTCTAAGAACAATTGTTACCTCCTAGAGCCTAAGATAATCCTATATAAACTCCGTACTTTTGTAAATAAAATCAGTTCATATTTTGAATTCAACAAATGAAGATTGGGTTATTTTCTCTGCTCTCCGGGAATCCCTATTCACCCGATGTAGATGATCCTCCAAATGATAAAAAATAGTCCACTCTTTTCACTTTCCCTGGTCTCTGCTGTCTATCGGTGGCATTTTTATCGACGACTACCAATTATGACTTATAAGTTCTGTTTATTGTTAATTGGGCATGTTGCCCATGGTTCAAGAGTAAAAAAATAGTTTTTCTTGTTTTTCAGATTTCAAAAAAAAAAGGAGAAATTTTACTCAACTAACAAATTGGATATTTCACTAGAATGAAACCCAGAAAGCAAATGCAATTTTTTAGTTTTTTTGTTTTGCTGCCTTTGCTAATTGAAATGAACGTTGCATACTTTAAGGCGCCAAGCCCACAAAAAGTTTTTTCTGCCAGCAAAGTTTATCCTCAAAACGCGTAATCAATGCAATGCCGCCACGCCCACAAGCACATGCGAGCCCCCACAACCGCAAAAAACAACACGTAGAAATTTAAAAAAAATAACTCATTAAATAAGTCGACTCTTTAGATACCCTTAAAGTAAGAGATTAAAAAATACTGTAAGCTCAATCAAAATATGAGTGCAAAACCTGCAATGGTCACTCTTTAGTCATAGTTCTCTCACCGTCTCCCTCTCTCTCTCTCTCTTCCTCTCTGAGTTATTGAAACTTCATTGCAGACTTTTAGAAAACTACGAAAAGTATTCAGAAATCAATTTTTGATAGTACCTTTCTCCAAATTCTCTTTCACTAACGGATGCAAGTCCTTCCAAGTGAACTCTAAGCACTTATATACCCTCACATGTTTCTCTCTGTCTGAGAAGGGGGTATAAAAAGTGTGAAACGTTGCACGTTAATTGAATTTTGGACAGCACAAAAACCTTCTGTTTTTTTTTTTTTTTTTTGGCTATTTTTGTTGTTTATTGCATTTTTAGAACTTTAACATTTTTGTTGTTGTTGTTGTTGAAAGTAGTGGTTGGTATGTGTGTAGTTATTCCTGGTTACTGCTTATCCAATTATAGTTCTTTTTAAAATTTATTTTTTATTTTTTTGTTTTTGGGTTGGAAAAGCTTCGCGGCATTAGCTCAAAAGTTGGGCCTTCTATACTATATCCATCCCAGTTTCCCATTAATTGCACACGAAATTCACTTTGCTGTCTTGCTGTTGTTATTGTTGTTGTTGTCATTGTTGTTGCTGCTTTTGCTGGTCTGCGGTTGTTAGTTTAGTTCACCTACACGAATAGCAGAATAAGGGTGGAGTAGCAGGAGAAGGAAGCATCTGCTGTTGATTCTGATGATGGCCAACTTCGTGTTTGTTTTTGGCCAGCCGCTGTCTATGAAGGCTACGTAGCACATCTTTTTCTATCCACCACACCACCACTACCACCATTCTCAACCACCTAACCACCCAAATCCACCCAATTTATCCCAACCCATGGTATATCTCTGGTTTGATTGCATAAAGGGTACCAGCATTTTGGTGCTATTCAGAGGCGTGCTTTCCAAAAGGGATTACGGCAAATGGAATTCCCTTCCTATTACAAAAGAGCTGAAGTTAAGAGAAAAGCAAAAAAAGCTTAAGTAAACAATGGAATATATTTATTTGCAAAAATTAAGTTAATAAGTAAAATCTTTAAATCTAACTTATTAGATGCCAAAGATTGCATACTTTTTGGGTCTAAATTTCCTACAATTTACAACCCTAGACCTGTGCGAGATATTATTAAAGCAAGTAAGTAGCTCTTTTGTTTTTAAATTATTATTTTTAGATACCAAATACATCGATAGGTTGACATAAGAACGTTTTAGTACAATATTATGCTTATATTATAATTCGTTTTAAATGCAGTTAGGTTGAGAAATTTGAAATGAAAAATAATAATATTGAAAACCTGATACAGGACACCTGTTAAACTTAAAACAGTTTTTTAATGACTTCAAAAATGTGAGCCTGTGTTTTTTACATCATTTTAAAGTATGCCCAATAAAAACTATCCTCGTAGACTACCTGTCAGGCCCGATCCTGACTGGTAGGACTAGTCTCCTCGGTCTCAGCAGATGACGATTGAAGACCCACTCGATGAACCCTTCTGCGGTTTTGCTAATAGATAGGGTTTTCATCAAACTTAATCATTGTCCAAATCTAGACAGTTTTAAATATACTTAACAGTTTTATGTATTCTATATTTTTACTTTTTTGAGACAGAGAACATTTCTTTTCCTATTTTGGTGTCTTTGTTTGTGTGCCAATTTTTCAAACAAAATTTCAAAACTGATATTTCTAATAAAAAAAGTCAAAATGGCTTTGGAAAATAGCAGCCAATGAAAAAAACAATAAAAAAAATGAAATTATTCTCAAAATTATCTGATTCCCTCAATAACTATTCCAGGTTAGGATAAACTTTTAATATGTGTGATTTTTATAAAGGACAAACCATCTCATCTTGGTAAATTCCTCCCAAGCCAACAAAATGGTTAATTTGTCTAGCTAACTTAGCTATTCAATTTACATCTAATTTTTGTTTTCACATTTTCTTTTTCTAACTTTAATCTACTTGTAATGCTTAAACTCTTTAAACAACAACAAAGGAAACTCTTTAAAACAGTTAGATTCTTAAATCTTTTGGAAAATAGTCCTGTATCCCCATTCTTGGGGACTTAATAAGCCACTGAGGTTGGGTCGCGGTTCATTCTCAGCACGGCTGTTGACGTCAACAGAAGTTTGCACTTTGCCATGGCAGCAGCATCAACCGGAGCAGGAGCCGGAGATGGGAGCAGAGCAGCAGTGGAAGCAGCCGTAGTCTGTGTTGCCAGCGAATTGCGGCGGAAGTCAATAAAAGTTGGCCTAGTCCACAAAACGGTAAAGCATGGAGTGTCTGAGTGGATTTACGCTGCATTTTAGCTCTAACCAAATTAGCAGTGATCAGTTTTTGTACAGATATTTACGTGAATGAAAGTGCTTTTGGGATGAAATTTCATGGCACGGGCATGAGAATGGAATGCTAATAAAACACTTTAATCAACGTTTCCTCTCGAAATAGTGCAGTAAAAGTGGTGTTTGATTGGATTTCAATTAGCCAAAATAATAAACATACAAATTTGAGCCAAATATCAATAATGGAATGAAAAATTTGTTAGGCGAAACTAATCAAATACAAGAGAGTCAATCGTCCTGGAGGATAGAACTTTTCCAAGACTCAATAAATATAAATTAATCTCTAGATTTTCTTCTTAAAATAGAAAAAAATAATCTTAAATGATGAGTCATTCATTTTTGAATAATTTTTTTTATATTCTTACGATATAACATTAAATGAAGCATGTATGAAAGTCGTCTCGCCGACTTAGGTATACCATACACCAGAATAACCAGATAACAGAATAACAAATATTTTAAATTTATAATAACACATGCATTTACGTGTTTTAAAAAAATTCTGTTCACGTGCTTTTTACAAGCATGTCTTAGTATCTCGCTCACTCAAGGATTCGAGCACCCTAGCGCCCCCAAAAGCCAACGGCCAACTCCGGCCTTATAGAAAAACGTTTTTATGCATAACTTGGCTATTTTTAGTCCGATTTTTGGTATTTCGCTGGATATTAGTATCAATTTTAAGTGTGCCAACTTTGATTGCATAGGGAAGAAAATTACGTGTGATAATCGAAATTTTTTCAAATTACGGGGGGCGGAAAGGGGCGTGGCCAAATCTTTACACATAAAATATGTGCGCGTTAACTGAGCAAATATACATACCAAATTTGGTGTCTCTAGCTGCAGTAGTTTTTGAGATAAACGTTTTTGTAAATTGCGGGGGGCGAAAAGGGGCGTGGCAAAAATAAACTAGATCACTCTACATACTACACGAGCCTACATTCCGAATTTGGTAGCTCTATCTCTAATAGTCTCCGAGATCTACGCGTTCATACGGACGTACAGACGGACATGGCTAAATCGACTCGGCTATTGATACTGATCAAGAATATATATACTTTATGGGATCGGAAAAGCTTCCTTCTGCCAGTTACATACATTTTGGCGACTTTAATATACCATTTCACCCTATGGGTGTATGGTATAATGAATTGATATAACGTCGTTCTAAATAACTTTTTTAAAAACCATTTTTACAATGCTGTTAATGCAACATTGTCTTTAGCAGAGCTATGTTAATGCAGCTTAGAAACTAACAAAGCTCTGTTAAAATAGCTTTCTATAAACTACAATGGAACCTTGCAAAGTATGCTACAAAATTTGTCAAACGGTTGTTACCGATAGCTAGAGACATCTATCGTTTTGTAGTAAAAACTTTGACAAACACCAGCTAGGTGGAGACACTGTGCGATTTTGAAATCAAATGAATTTGTTTTGGGTTTTGCAACACTAAGAAAATATGCAATTGGCAACACTGTTAGAGACTTTTAAGTGTAAGTAACTTAAAATAGAACTTTTGGATGTACGCCAACGCCATCCAACAAAAAGTCCTTGCAGTCAGTACACAGGACAAGTTTCGCGCCAACAGTAACTAAAGCTTAAAAGCTTTCAAAAAGCAACAGATTAAATAACGGTACAAATCATTGAAGGCAACTCGAAAAATCTTTTAAATTAAAACAAAAAACATAACGCACCCAAATATCCTCATTAATATCGCCCCATTCGTCGTTTAACTCCTTGTTCAATTGACAGCAGCGATAGAAAATGCCCCAGTTTCCCGTTATGGAAGTTGTAGTTCTTAACTCAGTGGGCCAATCGCTATCCATTTTGCAATACTTTTTTGATGAACTAAACACTTAAAAAAAAAACACCCACACACAAACTGAGATTCACTTGAAAAAAAAATTAATAATCTTAGTCCAAATTTATTTGTACAATAGAAAATCGCACCGCTAAAAATCACTGTGAAAAACCGCAACCGTTCACTTCGCCGTCTTCAGATTCTGATTCTGCGTTTCTTTATTCTCCTTGTTCTTCTTTCTGTCTGCAGCTGCAGAGCGAGAGACATTGCTGTAGCTTCAGATAAATAAGCACTATATGTGTCTCGCTCGCTCTATTGCCTGTTGCTATGCAGATCGTTTGCTTGCCTGTTGCCTCTCTCTTCTTTTAATAACATTTTTTTTTCTGGCTTTTTAGAAGACAGAAGTGTAGAAGCCATAACCGACCGTGAGAAATAAACTGTTTTGTTTTCTATAAATTATTTAAACAAATGTGTGTTCATTTTTAATTATTTTTCATTTTTAACAATAATTTAAAAACTTCTTATAATTTATATTTATGGACTTTTATGCACATGGAATTTGCAAGGGTCTACAAAATTCGGTTTTTGCTCTAAAGAAAACCGTGTTCTCTACATATATTCTATCTCTTTCCCACATATATGTTTGTATGTAGCCTCCGTAGAATCGCAATAACCGAAAAGATTTTGAGCTTCATTTTGAAGAACCACATACTAACATTTTTGAAAAGCTATATTAAATTAATTTAATAGGTTTTGGTTATTTCTTTGCTCCACGTAAGAACGTGTCATAAGTACAGAGCACAATATTTCGTACCATATTCAAAATTTTGGTATACATACATACATATGTATGTACATATAAGAGGGCGTAATAACTTTCCTTAGCAGATATGTAATACCAAGTTTCATTACAGTAGTTGAGGCAGTGAAGGTATTACCGAGAGACGGACATGACGATATCGACTCGGGTTTTTACGCTAATCAAGAAAATATATAATTTATGGGAGAATATATATCCTTTTTTTGGGTTGGATACATCTTTATACCCTTGCAAAAAGTGTATATTAATTTTGGTCACAAGTTGCAACGCATAAATATATATTCTTGATCAGCATGACGAGTCGAGTTCATATAACCTGTCCGCCTCGATTAGCGCAAACTCCTAATAGACTGTAAAAGCTACAGAGCTGAAATTTTGCATGTAGGCTTCTATGTACTGCACAGGTTGCATATTTCGGATTCAGCCGGATCGGACCACCATATCATATAGCTCCCATACTTTTCTCAATAACTTCGTTGTTTTCTGGCCCATCCTCATAAAAATTAATTTTTCTTAGTTTTGTATGCGTCTTAATGACTCCACAAAATTTGATTAAGATCGGATGCCTGTGTTATATAGCTCCCATAGGAACGATCGGTCAAAAACACTGACATTTATAAACAACTTCGTTACCTTTGATGAGATTGCTTTCAATTTAAACATTTGTCAGTTTTAAACATATTTCGGTTAATGACTGTGCCTTTGATCAAGATGGGCCACTATATTATATAGCTCCTATTGGAACAATCGGTGGTAAACAGCGACTATGATTGTAGGCTGTTCTTTCGTGATTTTTAGACTTTTTAGACAAATTTTTTTCACGTTGACGGCTATAGGGGAGGCAAAAGTAACAAAAAACAATTTCAAGGGTATAGAAACTTCGACGTGGTCGAACCGCTGCCAACTCTATCCATTGCAATGTATGCAAGCGTCCATTTCATTCAAAGTGCGCTAACATGCAAGCAAGTTATTTTACATGCAAAAACTGCGAAAGTGACATGGACGACGAGGAATAAAAATCGTTGTCATTTATGGTCATAGGAGTCCATTTTCTTTTGTGTTTTTCATTGTTTTTGCCATTGAAGGCCCACATAATAAATAAACCATTAAATTACAACAATTGGTGTGACATTCCTTTCATATTTTCTTATATTCAGTGAATTTCTTAAGGTGAGTCATAACTGGGCCACTTTTTTTTTGGCCCCAAAAAAGTTATCCAAATTAAATCTGTTCCAAAATTTTTTGAGTAACTCAAATAAACATACTTTCTTTGGAAAAAAGTTGCGTTTGGTTAATATTAAAATGTTAGTCTTCTTAATTTTTCAATTTCCGGAACTGAAGAAAAAATTTCGATGTTTTTCAAAACCCGCGTCATAACTGGGCCCTCTCCCCTACTAATAATTTCTATATTTTTATCAAACATGGTCCACTTTTGATATGATTGCAAAATTGTTGAAACAAAGGTAAAATACTTTTTTATAAATGTTCGAATAATATGAAGTTTCTTTTAGTCTTCAAGGGGAATTTTAAATTGCTGTTAGTTATAATATTCAATTAAAACCCGGTCAAGTAATTAACTTAGACTCTTATTTTATTGTAATTGAAATCAATTTATATTGAAAATTGTGAAGTGTTTT